>CM037162.1:21589672-22792576 GCA_020921065.1 Vaccinium darrowii | reverse complement strand
GGTCCCATTCGTTTTGTCAAAGGAAAAGAGGCTATCTATCGAGGAGAGCCAGAACCATTTTGGGACATGGAGAAAAGAACCAAGCTGCCAGGATTCGAAATATTTGCCAATGACACTTGGGACAGTGATGATGAATCAGCAAAGCTGGAAGAATTAGTCAAACAATGCAAATCTGACTGGATTGAAGTTTTTGACTCAGGGAATCTGGTGTTGTTTGAGAATGAAAGTCCAATAGGTATGGTCGAGGACGGGCCTGCTGCAATGATGATTGATTTGGAGCCTGTTAAAGACATGGAGCTGATGATGCTAAGCCAAGAAGCCCTTGGAGATGTTACCTCGGTCATTGTGGATGCCAATGGGATTTATAAAAACTGCATTTTTGTACCCAAAATTATTTACACTGGCACTGAATTTGAGTCTAAGTCAGAGTCTAGCACTGAGTCTGAGTTTAGCACTGAATTTGAATCCACCTCTGAGTCAATGCATGTGTCTGTTGATCTTCCACGCCATCATTTCTCTTTCGAGTTTGAATCCACTCTCATGTATCACGCCCCTGGGGCCACCTCTTTTGCAATGAATGAAATTGACTTTGCTTATCTTGCTGTGTCTGAAATAAATTGTGTTAACCCTGACGATGATGAGATTGAGTTGGAGGAAGAAATTCCAAAAGAACTCCGATCTCTAATCGAACGAGAAAATGAAAGGCATGCTCAGCCTTTAAAAGAAGAAGTGACTTCAATAAATCTAAGAGATGAGAGTAATCCACGAATGATTCAAATCGGTTCTGGGTTGTCTCCAGAAGAATTTAAAGCTCATGCAGATCTTTTAAAAGAATTTCAAGATGTGTTTGCATGGTCTCACGCGGACATGCCCAGAATTGATCCTGAAATCGTGGAGCATCGAATCCCGCTTTATCCAGATGCAAAACCTATCAAGCAGAAGTTGAGGAAAATGAGGCCTGACTGGGTGTTGGAAATCAAGAAGGAAGTACAGAAATAGATAGATGCAGGATTTTTAATGGTAACAGAATACCCTCAGTGGGTCGCCAACATCGTGCCCGTTCCCAAGAAGAATGGGAAGATTAGAGTTTGTGTGGATTTCAGAGATTTGAACAAAGCTAGCCCTAAGGATGACTTCCTGCTGCCGCATATAGATGTACTCGTGGACAACACCGCGGGGCACGTATTGTTGTCTTTCATGGATGGCTTTTCAGGCTACAATCAGATTCTCATGGCCCCGAGGATCGAGAAAAGACAACTTTCACCACAGAGTGGGGGACTTACTGTTACAGGGTTATGCCATTCGGGTTGAAAAATGCCGGATCTACCTACCAAAGAGCCGCTACAACTTTACTGCATGATATGATCCACAAAGAAGTCGAAGTATACGTGGATGACATGATTGTCAAGTCCAAGGAAAGAGAAGGGCACTTGCACGCTCTAAGAAAGTTCCTCGAAAGAATTCGCAAGTTTAGGTTACGTCTCAATCCTGAAAAATGCACATTCGGGGTAACAGCTGGGAAAATGTTAGGCTTCATGATCACAACTCGAGGAATTGAAATAGATCCATCCAAAATCAAGGCTATTCTTGAAATGGACCCGCCACAAACAGAGAAAGAGGTGCGAAGTTTCCTCGGCAAAATTCAGTTTATCAGCAGATTCATCGCCAAGTTAACCTCAACTTGCGAGCCTATGTTCCATCTTCTCAAGAAAGGCGTGTCATTCAAGTGGGACGGCAGGTGTCAGAAAGCCTTTGAAACAATTAAGAAATACTTACAGGATCCTTCGATTCTAATGTCGCCTGTGCCAGGACAGCCTCTGATTTTGTATTTATCAGTCACTTCATCAGCAATGGGATGCCTGCTAGCACAAGAAGGAGAAGGCGGATCTGAGAAAGCCGTGTACTACATAAGCAAGAAGATGGTTGGATGCGAAGAACGATACACTTCTCTAGAAAAGACTTGTTGGGCTTTGGTCTGGGCTTCCAAGAAGTTAAGACACTATATGTTGGCCTATTCCGTAACGCTAATTTCTCGAATGGACCCTCTTAAATATTTATTTGAGAAACCTACGCTTACAGGTAAGCTAGCACGATGGTTGCTTCTTCTAGCAGAGTTCGACATCAAGTATGTTACTAGGAAATCAGTAAAAGGAAGAGCCATCGCTGAGTTTCTTGCCGATCACCCTGTGGAAGGTCCAGAAGATGTGGAGTTTGAATTCCCAGATGAAAATGTGATGACAGCCATCAATGATGTCTGGATGCTGTATTTTGATGGGGCAGCCAATCAGAAAGGATTTGGAATCGGGGTATTGTTAATTTCCCCAGAAGGATCACACATCCCTCTTGCTTTCAAGTTAAACTTCGAAGTCACCAACAACCAATCAGAATATGAAGCCTACATCGTAGGAATGGAGGCTGCCTTGGAAATTGGAGTTAAAAGACTGGAAGTCGTCGGAGACTCAAACATAGTGGTGTCGCAAGCAAACGGAGACTGGAAGGTCAGGGAAGACAAGTTGAAGCCCTATCATCAAGACTTGGATGATTTGATCCCACAATTTCAGACGGTCACTTTCACGCATGTGCCAAGATTGAAGAATCGGTTCGCCGATGCCTTTGCAACACTAGCCTCCATGGTTGAGATACCAAAGGAAGTCAGACTCAGGCCAATCATGATTGAACAAAGAGACAAGCCTGTCTATGAGTATGTCATGGCCATTGACGAGCCAAACGATGGTTTGCCATGGTATCACGACATTTGGAACTTCATTGAAAAAAAACGAGTATCCAGCAAGAACCGATAAGAAGGACCAAGTTGCTCTTCGAAGACTGACGTCTCAGTACATCATTTGTGGAGGGAAGCTATATCGGAGATCTCATTGTGGAACACACAAATTGTGTGTGCACGGGGAAGAAGCCAGTCGGATCATGGAAGAAGTACACGAAGGAGTTTGCGGCCCTCATATGAACGACATGATGCTCGCCAAGAAAATCTTAAGGCAGGGCTATTACTGGTCAACCATGGAGACTCAATGTATTGAATATGTGAGACGATGTCACAAATGCCAAATCCACACCAATCTCATGCATGTCCCGCCATCGGAGTTGCATTCCATGACCTCACCTTGGCCCTTTTCTGTTTGGGGCATAGATGTTATCGGTAAAATCACGCCAGCAGCATCAAACGGGCACAAGTTCATTTTGGTCGCAATTGATTATTTCACCAAGTGGGTTGAAGCTGCTTCTTACGCAACTCTCACCGTAGTCCAGGTGGCTCACTTCGTCAAGCAGAACATTATTTACAGATATGGAGTTCCTCAGGCGTTCGTATCAGACAACGGGCTTCACTTCAAAAGAAGAGCAGCAGAAACTCTTGAAGAATTCGGGATTCAGGTCCATAAATCTACTGTCTATCGAACAACTACCATTGGCATTATGGGGATATCGAACTTCTATCCGAACTCCGACAGGGGCAACACCCTACTCTCTGGTTTACGGCATGGAAGCTGTTCTTCCCATCGAACTCGAAATCCCATCTTTGAGGATTATGGTAGAATCAGGAATTGATGAAGTAGAATGGCAAAACGCGAGATTCGAAGAGCTCATGCTATTTGATGAAAGGCGGCTCAAAGCCTTATATCATGTTCAAGGATATCAGCGCCGAATAGCCCGTGCTTTTAACAAGAAAGTGAAATCCAGAGATTTACAAAAAGGCGACATGGTTTTAAAAGAGATTCGAGCTCCGGTTTTCGATCCGCATGGGAAGTTTCGACCAAAGTGGGCCGGGCCTTATATTATCAAGAATTCTCTACTCTAGTCAACTTGGATCAACTCAAGAGATATTATCCCTGAGAGAAGCTCGCTGGACTAAAAAACCGCAAGGGCGGGCAATTCCAGGCAAAAATTAGAGCAAAAGCCTGCTAGGTTGAAAACCCGAAAGAGCAGCCTAGGCAAAAGATAAGGCTAAAATAAATCAGAGCTAGCTAGACCGAAAACCCGAAAGGGCAGTACTAGGCAAAATTCAGAGCACAAAAGGAGAGTGTAAATACCCGAGTGATCCCTAACCAAACACTTGTAGCCCTGAACTACGTCATGACCTGATTCCTTTTTATAAGGGATACATAGGCAGCCTCACCCTGAGGTTCGGTCACAATCTTTTGAGTTGATTCCAAGTCATTATGCGCATTTCATATTTCACAGACAGAACTGGTAAGGATCAAGAGTGGAAAATTATCAAAACTCAAGTTTTATTTGAACAAACTTTTTCAATTACATGGCTGAGCATGAAACTTTCAAAAGAAACAAACAACAACAACATCTATAGCACAGGGTACACAACTTATTTCAAACACAGTAAGATCGAGTCTAAAGTCTGTCCTAGTTTCCATTTGCTCTTGCTTCAATATCTCTTGTCAACCATTTCTTGTAACGTGCTGGAAGGAGAACACTGGGATATGGATCTTTTGGGATGGTCACACGCTCCCTCCAATTATTCTGATAAGCTCTGAATGTGGCAACATTGAAATTTGGCACGACAAAGTTCTCGGGATCTACAGGTAGCAGCACTTGACGAGCACCAAGTTGACGAAGGATGCGGTTTGGGATATAGAAAGTCCATCGGGTCAAACCCGCCAGAACCATTCGCTGACGCCCCATGTTGCTAATATCCATGTCAGGAAGATCAAGCCAAGACAACCGCCAAGAAATCACCTCCTCTGTGAGCTGGGAGAGAACCTGAACCCAACCTTCCACATCATCAAAAACTTCCCTGAAGTCTCTCCTAACAAACCCTTGTGTTTCATGAACCCGGTTTCTCGGCACAGGCTCAAGCAGATTAGCCTTGTCACATAACCACAGCTGTGTGAAAGAGAGAAAACAAGCAAGAAACCTTAGAAGGCCTTAAACTAAGAGTCGAGGTAAAATGAGAACGAGTGAAAAACCAGAAAAAGGAGAGCTGAGTGAGAAGCCTACCTGTAGGAGCAGGGGACTACCCTCAAAGACGTCGGTCCGACCAGCATGAACTCCATCTAACCCCATCAAAGTCTCGGCCAGAACCATGGGAGCTACATCCTTGCGTTCCTCAATTTGCATGGCCACACCAACCAAGGAAGAACTTGCATGACCATCAGATTGCACAAACAAGAAGGCAGCTGGAGTGGGTAAAAGTCAGATTACCCTACTAACTAGGCGTAGCACGTGCCTGGTAACTTCACCACGGGGGGGTGAATAGCTTGGCACCATATAGGGTACATGTGAGCCCTGTGCCGAGCTGGTTTGGCCATGAGTAAGGCTAAAATAATTGGATAAATAATATATACCAGGATGTGCCAGCTCGGTATAGGTCACAAGGGAATGCCCCTGATACGGCCGAACTAGCAGAACTATGAGTAAAGCTTAAATAGCACTCTGGGATACGTAGATTCAGCTCGGCGTGAGTAGCTGGGGTATGTACGAGTCATACCGAGCTACGTGGAAGCTCGGCACCGCCATGAATAAGGCGGTGAGACATTCCAGAATATTCTAAAAATAGTTCCTTATGTGATAAGGAAGCAATCCCGTGAGATAAGGGACAGATATGGGAAATCCTAATGTGATTAGGAGTACGCCCCATATAGGAAAGTCCTATTAGGAAAAGGATTCCTAAAGGGAATAGGAAACAGGGGCATGAGATGCCTAAAGGTGAAGAACATCTACCCCTATAAATACAAGACCATAACCATGACAAAAGGTACGCTGTGAAACCTATTTTGATACGCATTGTGATTTGAGAATTCAAGTACGTGATACTAACTTAGGCATCGGAGGGCCTTTGCCAACGAGAGGCAAAGGTGCTCTAACCCTTTTTCTGTCTTGCAGATCTAGGGCTGAATCAAGGAAGCACGTGATCCAGCGTTACGTGGTTTTTACCCCGTACAATTGGCGCCGTCTGTGGGAAACTCTTACAAAAAGTTCATCTCCCTCCAATAAAAGATCGACAATGGTGCTTTCAGAACCCCTTTTGTGCACCCCACGGAGGCAAGAGGTGGAGGACGATGGTGGGACCACGTTGGTGTACACCACAAGAAAGGGCTCAAGGGTGGAAAAAACCCCCAAAGTACTAAAAGCACCACAGAAAAAACCAGCAACAAAGAGGTTTGACATAGGGAGTATCCCTGAGATTCCAAAATTCAGGGGTACACACCTAATACGCCATGGTTCTCCAAGGGCGAGACACTCAAAAACACCACCAAGAGGTGGGGAGGCCTCCACCCGACGTGAACGGGACAGAAGCCCCCCAAGAAGGGATGGTCACAGGCACACAAGGAATCGAGAGAGGGAAGATAGCCTTGACAGAAAAGAGCAAGAGGCAGAAGAATTGGCCCGTGAAGTCACTCGACGGGAACGAGAGATTCAGGACCTGAAGAAACAACTCCAGGAAAAAGAGAAAGACTTACGTTCACGGACGAGATCCGTGCATTATGAGGAAAAGGGAAAAGATCGTCACCACAACAGGGCCTCCACCGACCGAGCTGCCTCTCCACGAAAAAGGAGAGACAGGAGTGCTTCTGTGGAAAAGAGAGAAAGAAGGAAGCATGCTAGGGACAGATACGAGAGATCTGGATCCAATGAGCATATTCCCGAGCGGCACACGAGGAGGGGGGATGCCGGCCGAGCTGAGGAAAGCCCTAAAACTGCACGAGAAGCAGCTAAAGAAGCCCTAGGCCAAATTTCTAAGTCACCATTGGCCCATTGGATCCGTACGGAGAAGACGCCAAGCAGGGTGAAACATTCAGCATTCATCCCCTACGAGACCAGCACAGATCCTGTGGCCCACATCCAACACTATCAACAGGCCATGTTCATGCACGAACGAGATGACGCTTTGTTATGCAAAATGTTCCCCTTTAGCCTGGGAAAGGTGGCTCTGAGTTGGTACCACAAACTCCCAGAGGGATCAATCCTATGCTGGGCTCAATTAGCTGAAGAATTCACTGCCCGGTTCTTAACAAGCCGAGCAGCTCCCAAGACTTTTGATGCATTGACTTCTATGAGACAGAAGGACGATGAGACACTGCGGCAATACTCCAAACGTTATTGGGAGACTTTCAACGAGATTGAAAATTGCAGTGAGGAGTATGCTCTGGCGACATTCAAGACGAGCTTGCCCATGCATAGTAAGTTACTGGAATCACTTACTATGCATCCAGTGAAAACGGTGGCCAAACTCATGGAAAGAATCCAGGAGCATGCACGGGTGGAGGATGACATCCTGCAAGCTGGAGGAAGGATTGTGGCAGGGCAACCTCAGCTTCCAGAAAAGAAGATTGTGGAATCAAGGGTGTACAAAAAGGATTTCACAACAGGAAGGAAAGATTACACTCAGCAAAGGAAGGAGAAAGCCGACCCAGATCCCAAGTCATACTTCAGTGTTATGGCAACTTTCAACATCCCCATCTACAAGATGTTGTACAGAATCAAGAACGAACAGTGGTTCAGAAGGCCCCCAAAGATGACTGGGAACCCGGAAAAGAGAAGAGCCACTAACCAGCACTGCAGCTATCACCGAGATTGGGGACACATGACTGAGGACTGTGTGGAATATAAGAAATTCCTGGATGAGAAGGTGGCAGAGGGCCATCTCAAAGAATTCCTGGCTGATGTCAAGAATGATGCCGAGCTGGTAGAGGAGGTGGACTACGAGAAAGGTCCAAAGGGAACAATCCATATGATACATGGATTAGTTGCCCCTTACACAAACAACGAGATAAGACATATCCAGAGGGTCAACGGACAGGCAAAACAAGTCATGAAGCTCGGCATGAAGAGGCCAAGGGCGGAAGGGATCATGGAGACCCCAATCACCTTCACTGATGATGATCTGGAAGGGGTATCAGTACCCCATAATGACGCACTTGTAATCACCCTACGAATAGGGGAATACGACGTGGAGAAGATTCTTGTTGACCAAGGGGCCAGCACAGAGATCATGTATTACAATACTTTCAAGAGGATGGAGCTCCCTCCAAGTTCATTGCAAAAGTGTCTGGTTCCATTGGTCGGCTTTAGTGCACAGACAGTATGGCCTATGGGAAAGGTCACACTGCCCGTCCGAGCTGGATCAGTGGTTCTGAGCACAGACTTCCTTGTGGTAGACATCCCTTCTTCCTATAACGTGATTATAGGAAGAACTTGGATGCACAAGATGAGGGCAGTTTCTTCAACTTACCATCAGAAGATCAAGTACCCTGGGGCAGATGGCATCGAATGCATTAGAGGCGACCAAAAGGTGGCCGACCTATGTTTCAATATGGTTTTGAGGAAATCACCAAGGGCCGAGCTGGTACAAACGGTTGAGGTTCCAGACCAACCAACCTTAGAAGACGTTGGAGGTGATCCCACTAAGAAGATGGTGGAAGGGTTGAAGAGGATACAAATTCAAGAGGACGATGAAGAAAGGTATTTCCTGATCGGCGAGACCCTCCCTGAGCTGGAGGAAAGAGATTTGGTCACCTTCCTTAAAGACCACATCGATGTATTCGCTTGGACCCCCCAGGAGATGCCTGGGATAGATCCTGAAATCATATGCCACCACCCGAACGTGGACCCACAGCACAAGCCAGTTGTGCAGAAGGCAAGGAGGTCGGCACCACAGCACGCAGACGCTGTGATCGAAGAGGTAGAGCGGCTACTAGAAGCGGATGCCATACGTGAGGTGAGCTATCCAGATTGGTTGGCCAACACTGTGGTGGTCAAGAAGAAGAACGGAAAGTGGAGGGTATGTGTGGACTTCACAAGCCTCAACAAAGCGTGTCCCAAGGATAGCTTTCCACTCCCCAGAATTGATCAACTGGTAGATGCTACATCAGGCTATGAAAGGATGAGTTTCCTTGACGCATATCGAGGATACCATCAAATAGCTATGTACGAGCCCGATCAGGAAAAGACGTCCTTTATCTCCCCCAGAGGGCTCTACTGCTATAAGGTTATGCCGTTTGGGCTGAGGAATGCTGGAGCAACCTATCAAAGATTGGTGACCAAAATGTTCAAGGAACAGCTCGGCAAAACTATGGAGGTCTACATCGACGACATGGTAGTCAAGAGCAAGTTGAAGCCTGATCACCTAGCTAACCTAAAGGTAACTTTCAACATTTTGAGGAAATTCAAGCTAAAGTTAAACGCTTCCAAGTGTGCCTTTGGAGTCAGCTCGGGGAAATTTCTCGGGCACTTAGTGACTAAAAGAGGGATTGAAGCCAACCCAGATCAAATCACGGCTCTGCAAGGCCTTCAAAGCCCAAAGACCACGAAGGAGGTCCAAAGGCTAACAGGAATGGCAGCGGCACTCAATCGCTTCATCAGCAAATCCTCAGACCGCTGCAGACCTTTCTTTCAACTTCTGAAGAAGAGAGACGGATACGAGTGGGGAGCCGAACAGGAACGGGCTTTCCAGGAGTTAAAAAGCTACTTATCATCACCACCCTTGCTCTCTACTCCAGAAGCTGGGGAACGGTTGATACTATACTTAGCGGTATCTGATCATGCGGTCAGCTCGGTCCTCCTACGAATAAAGGGGACGGAGCAGGCTCCAATCTATTTCGTGAGCAAGACATTGTTAGAAGCTGAGACACGTTACCTACCACTGGAAAAACTGGTATATGCTCTCATTGTTGCATCAAGAAAGCTGCCCCACTACTTCTTGCAACATCCCATCACCGTATTCACGGAATACCCACTAAGGGCCTTGCTCAGGAAAGCAGATTTCTCTGGCAGAATCTCCAAGTGGTCAATAGAACTAAGTCAGTTCGACCTCGATTATCAGCCCAGAACAGCAATCAAGGGGCAGGTTTTAGCTGATTTCATAGCAGAATTCGCTCCGACAGTGGCCCCACCACCACCAGGTCTCCACGAGAAGGAGCAAGTCAGTAATCCTGAGCCACCAACGAGAATGGCCGACCTGGATCCAGACGAATGGAGGCTTTACATTGATGGGTCAGCTTGCAACAAAGGATCTGGAGCAGGGGTTGTGCTTTTCTCTCCAGAAGGACTGATCCTGGAGCATGCACTACGGCTGGGATTTAGTGCCACAAACAATGTAGCAGAATATGAGGCACTGCTAGCTGGATTGAGAAGTGCTCTAGAGCTCAAGGTACATAAATTACGAATATTTTGTGATTCCCAACTAGTTGTTAACCAGCTTTCAGGAGAATATGCTACGAAAAGCGAAAAGATGGCTGCGTACTCAGAAGCAGCCAAGGATTTGCTAGACAAATTTGATAGGATCCATATCCAGCAGATCAGCTCGGGACAGAATGCACATGCAGACTCACTGGCCTGTCTTGGGTCAGCGGTCAAGACGGAGTATCGCCGCACAATTGCAGTAGACTATCTGGGCGAACCAAGTATTGGCCGAGCCGTGGAAATCGTAATGGAAACAGAGCTTGGGCCGAGCTGGATGGACCCAATAGTGGCATGCCTACGAGATGGGGCTTTGCCAGAAGATAAGAGGGAAGCACACAAAATCAAGACCAAGTCAGTACGCTTTTGGCTCTCTCCAGAAGGTAAGCTTTACAGAAAATCTTTCCTTGGTCCATATTTATTGTGTGTATACCCAGCCCTTGTTCAGAAATTCCTCCATGAGATCCATGCTGGAACTTATGGGGGACACACTGGTGGTAGGTCCATAGCCCACCGAGCAATATCCCAGGGATATTGGTGGCCGTACATGCAAGAGGATGCAAAGGCTTTTGTCAAGAAGTGCGAGAAGTGCCAGAGGTATTCCCCTCTTATCCGAGCTCCAGCAGAGGACTTGCTGCCGCTAACCAGCCCATGGCCTTTTGCCCAATGGGGATTGGATATCGTGGGTCCTCTCCCTATGGCAACAGGGAAACGAAAATTCCTACTCATTGGCACTGACTACTTCACTAAGTGGATAGAGGGGGAAGCTCTTGCTAAAATCACAGAAGCTATGGTGGAAAAGTTCGTCTGGAATAAGATAATTACAAGGTTTGGGGTACCCTACTCTATTATCTCAGATAACGGGTCCCAGTTCGGCAAGAAGTTCAAGGCCTTTTGTGCTCAGTACGGCATCAGAAATTATTACTCGACCCCTGCCTACCCGCAGAGCAATGGCCAGGCAGAGGCCTCCAACAAGACTATCCTGAAGAGCCTCAAGAAGAGGTTGGAAAAGAAGAAGGGAAAATGGCCAGATGAGCTTCCAGCCGTGCTTTGGGCTTACAGGACCACCCCACGGCGATCTACGGGAGAGACGCCGTACTCCTTGGCATACGGAACAGAGGCAGTGATTCCCCTACAGGTTGGTTTGCCAACCATCCGCACTACCCTTGTGGAGTTAGGGGGCAACGATAAAGCCCTGGCCGAGCAGCTAGACCTCGCCGAGGAAAAAAGAGAGCGGGCACTCATTACCTTGGCAGCATACCAAGAGCAGCTACGAAGAAGCTACAATAAGAAGGTGCAGCCAAGAGAGTTCAGGGTTGGTGACCTAGTCCTGAGGAAGGTCTTGGCCAACACCAAAGTATCCTCAGACGGAAAGCTTGGACCGAACTGGGAAGGCCCATACAAGATTGTAGGGATTGCTGGCATTGGGGCCTATCGTTTGGCCGACCTGGACGGGGACCCGGTTCCACGACCATGGAATGTCCAGAACCTTAGGAAATTCTTCCAATAATTTGAATCCGTGATTATGAATACAATCACATCTCTTTTTTAAGTGAATACGAATAAATTCACAGTTGTTTTTAGGACTTAGCTGGGATTACGAATAAAATACCCAGCATTCAGTATTCAGATTTTTCTTGATATTTTTAGCATTTATGGAATTTTATCATGATTTTGATTAATATGAACCAAAATTTCCACTTCGAGATTTGGATTCCTATTGGGGAGCAGAAGATATGTATATTTGGGGAATAAATGGGTTTTGCAACGAATATTGCACGAAAAATTCTAAGTATGAAAAAACTTAGGGTTTTGCAACGAATATTGCACGAAAAATTCTAAGTATGAAAAAACTTAGGGTTTTGCAACGAATATTGCACGAAAAATTCTAAGTATGAAAAAACTTAGGGTTTTGCAACGAATATTGCACGAGAGAACCTAAGTATGAAAAAACTTAGGGTTTTGCAATGAATATTGCACGAAACGATTCTAAGTATGAAAAAACTTAGTTTGAAACGGGTATTGCAACAAAATGCTAAGCATGAAGAAACTTAGTGTTTACAACAAAGTACTAAGTATGAAGAAACTTAGTATTACACACTTCTAAGTATGAAGAAACTTAGTTTGAGCAGAATGCTAAGTATGAAGAGCCTTAGTCTAAAAACGAGTAGTACGAAGAAACTCAGCTCGGCAACAAATATTGCAATAAGGAGCAACAGTGGAAAAGCAGTAAGCACAATCCCTAAAAGACAGAATTAAAGAGTAGAAATGTCACCAGGCCGCATATGGCCAAGACTGGTCACCCAGGACCAACTACCAGCAAAACCAATGTATCAAACCAAACCATAAAGGATCAAGATGTCAAAGTAGCAGAGGGGCCACAGGCGGCCGAATAGACCACGCAGGGTCTAGAGAAAAAGATTCAATTAAAAAGTAACAGAAAGGCACTAGGCCTCTTCACTGTGCCCGGAGGCATCAGTGGCAGGGTTGGGACCAGAATTGTTACCAGCATCTTCTGGGGCAGAGAGGTCGACATGGGGACCATCAGTCTGAGTCTGCTCGGAGGGAGGCTCGGCCTGGTTTTCAGGATCAGGTTGGGCCTGGGTATTTGCTTGAACTTGAGCAGCGGCCGTTTTACTCGGCAACTCCATGTCAGACCAATATGGAGACGACTCGTCAACGCCGAGCTTTTCAAGGCAACGCCGCCAAGCCGCCCCCCAAATGGCATCTTGCACGACCGGCATCTGCGCCTTATAATGCTCCGTGACCTCCAGGACAGCACGGTCATACTCAGCTGCTGCCTTGGCCTCAGCAACGGTCAGCTGATTGCTCAGTCCGAGTTCGACCTCCTCCGATCTCTTTACCAGGTCAGCGTTCTCCCCCCTGAGCGCCTCCACCTCAGCTCGGGCTTCCTTGAGGAGTTGGGAGTACTGGGCGTTTTCCTTCTCCGCCCTCTCCACCCTTTTTTGCTCTTTCTTGAGCTCCTTCTCGGCCTCCTTCGCCCTCTCGAACCCCACGTACGCCTTCTGCATGATCTGCAAATAAGAGTACGACGTATAAAGAAGCCTGACGATACAGCTAACATAAAACTAAGGGTGATGATTGTACCTTAGCACTGGATTGGAACACTGACTTCATCAGCACTTCATATGAATTGTTCTTCTCCCTCTCTATGTCATTGGGCAGAAGAGCAGCTCTGGCGACGCCGAACGCCACGTCAGTAGAATAGATCTTGTCAGTGTCGTTGACAGGAGTGCCGTCGGGGCGGGCGAGTGTTGGGGCCCAGGGCTGTGTCAACGGCCGAGCTTCGGACGGTGATAGGCTAGTATCCCCAGTCCTTCTCCTCTAAGTTGGGGGCTGCACGTCCTGAGTACCCTCCAACGGCCTCTTGTCTCTTTGCCGATCGGTGAGGGAGGTTGCTGCTGGAGGAGGGGGAGTGACATTCCTGACAGACGGTGGAGCACGGGAAGTTCCACCAAGGCTGAGTGTGTCCAGCAAATTGATCGGTTGTAGAGGCATCTCAGAGCGATCTGGTGAAGGAGAGTAGCCTGGCGAGTCGTCCGAGTCTGCAAGAAGGTCGGATTGCGCGGCTAGGGCTTGGACGAGTCCGCGATGATCCAAACTACCTTCTTCTTCTTCTTCAGCAACTCTCCCAGATGTGCTCGGCTCTGGGTCAGTACGCACAAGGATCGGGATGGCTGTTTGGATCTCGGGCACGTGGGCGAGAGTGACTTGCCGTTGCAGGTCCTCAGGAGCCTGGGATCGTGTTGACCTCCGCCTAGCTCGGCCTCTGCGGGCACACGTCCTTTCTCGGTCAGCAGGTCGGCCTGTGGCAATCACAGAGTAAGGTGGTGGCCAGGTATGCCTTGTCCTGTGCTCTCCTTCTCTCCTGATATTACCCCAGTAGAATGGTGTGTAGCCGAGCAGTCGGTGAGCAGAGCGTCCGAGTCCTACAGGAGTCGGCTCAAAGCCGTCCCACCAAAGGGCCTTGGCAATATCCTCGCGGTGAAGCTTGCCGTGGATCAAGCGGCCGCCGTGGTTGAGATTATCCGCTGCAAAACAACATGACATGAGAAGAGGTCAGCCACAGTTAACAACGTAAAAAGAATAAAATCAGCTCGGGGGTGGAAATACTAACGTAGTCCGCCAGTGGTGGTGGGGCAGGCAAAGCCAATGATCTTCCCCTCAGCATCTCTAGGCTGCCAATTGCCAGTGACTACGAGATAGTCATCAGCCTCTCCCTTCGAGGAATTTGGTAGATCAGTGATGAGCTTCTGTTTAGGGTCCCTAGCCTTGAAGTAGTAGTTTTTCTGCTCTGTAGGGACTACACTATAGAGAAAGTGCAGGTCCCACCAGTCAAGGTTAAGGCCGAGCAGCTCGTTGAGGGCAACGGTGCCCATGACTACCCTAACGAAATTAGGGCAGAGCTGCATAGGGTTTAACTGACACCTATAGCAAACCTCTCTGAAAAACGGGTGTAATGGGAGCCTAAGGCCTCCCTCGACTATGAAGATCAAGGGAATGTGGATCTTATCTTCAGTTTGACCTTGTTCTCTCATATCATTTTTATTGTCTAAACGGAATTGAATATCGGCGGGGATACTGTAATTACGACGAAATTCTACGATTTTCTCAGGGGTGTTTAACAGGGTTCTATGCCTACCCATCACTATTAAGAAACAGGGTTTCGATGTTGAAACCCAGTTGAGGGAAGAAGAAGATGAACAGTAAAAGGGCAAAAAGAAGAACAAAGAGGGACACTTACGTGAAGATGTGAACCTAAAAAGATACTTTCCGGCGGGGAAGAAGGTGTTTTCCGAAGAGAATCGGAGACAGGCCTGTTGCAGAGGACGTGAGCGTCGAACTATGGAAAGCCAAGCTCTTTTCTCTCTCTTCTTTGCTTCTGATAAGTCTGAAGTGGAGGAGAAGGGGAGGGGTTTTCTTGGGTTTAGGAGGTGTTTGGGAGGGAAAAGTAAAGCGTTATCCCGCCCGAAAACCCATAAAGTGGAACGTGACGTACGCGAAACGTCAGCGTAATCATCCTTTCGACTTACCCGAGCCACCGAAGGGTCATTCACATTTAATATGAAAACGACGTTGCCACCCACGTGGAGGGAAGGCGTGCAAAGGGTACATCGAGAACCGTTGAAGCTCTGCGCGCCACTGATGCATAGCAGTAACGACAGAGCTGGGGAGCAATTGGAGTGGGTAAAAGTCAGATTACCCTACTAACTAGGCGTAGCACGTGCCTGGTAACTTCACCACGAGGGGGTGAATAGCTTGGCACCATATAGGGTACATGTGAGCCCTGTGCCGAGCTGGTTTGGCCATGAGTAAGGCTAAAATAATTGGATAAATAATATATACCAGGATGTGCCAGCTCGGTATAGGTCACAAGGGAATGCCCCTGATACGGCCGAACTAGCAGAACTATGAGTAAAGCTTAAATAGCACTCTGGGATACGTAGATTCAGCTCGGCGTGAGTAGCTGGGGTATGTACGAGTCATACCGAGCTACGTGGAAGCTCGGCACCGCCATGAATAAGGCGGTGAGACATTCCAGAATATTCTAAAAATAGTTCCTTATGTGATAAGGAAGCAATCCCGTGAGATAAGGGACAGATATGGGAAATCCTAATATGATTAGGAGTACGCCCCATATAGGAAAGTCCTATTAGGAAAAGGATTCCTAAAGGGAATAGGAAACAGGGGCATGAGATGCCTAAAGGTGAAGAACATCTACCCCTATAAATACAAGACCATAACCATGACAAAAGGTACGCTGTGAAACCTATTTTGATACGCATTGTGATTTGAGAATTCAAGTACGTGATACTAACTTAGGCATCGGAGGGCCTTTGCCAACGAGAGGCAAAGGTGCTCTAACCCTTTTTCTGTCTTGCAGATCTAGGGCTGAATCAAGGAAGCACGTGATCCAGCGTTACGTGGTTTTTACCCCGTACAACAGCCAATAAACACAAGCACAGAGCAAAGTTGTTGGAACGGAATCCCTCGATAAGGCGTGGAACGTTCAGAAAACCTCCACGAATCATGGACTTGGCAGCATTATTGCTTATCTCGAGTTTGGAAGACAGCACCGGGGCAAAACCAACTCCTTGGAGAGGGATGATAGGCTCCACCAAATCAAAACCTCCAATGTATGCATGGAATTCTTCCACGGTCGAGCATAACTCGTGAAGACCAAACCAAAAAACATGCACTTTAGGATCCCAGAATTGTGTTGCAGCCCGCAACAACTCCGGACGTATAGACACGTTTCGAATATAGCGAAGGGAAGTCAGCCTATGACCCCAAAAGTGGAGCCAATCCAAGCCATCGAGATCATTGAGCCAAGGGCGCATTAGAGCTGAGAAACTCACTGCCATTATAAGAAAGGTTGAACAAAGAGAAAGTTTATGGATTTGGGATGCGAACGAGGAGTGAAATGAATGGCTTTTATAGCTATCATGTATGAAGAACGATACGAGGTTTAAAGTTCCAAAGAACGGCCGTCTCGAAAAATGTGCCAACTCGAAAACCGCAAGAAATCATACTAAATTTGCAAAGCTTCTCAAAAGGTGCCTCACAGTGGCCCTTCAAGACCCTAGGACGTGCATTGAAGTGGTAAAAGGCCAAAAGGAAGGACCAGAAATCGGCTGCAAGTTGCAAAATTTTTGGCACTGTTAGGCTAGTGCCGCACGGCACAGTTTTGATGCCGCACGGCACAGTTGGCCAATTTCAGCCAAATGGAGTTTTGAGCACCCGGGGCTCATTCCATGCTTTTTTTGGGCACGTAGCCTGTGCATACAAGCCATGATGCGCGCATACGACCTAGTGGAAGGATCGGTTGATGACCCCAACCAAATTCCAATGATCAAAGTGTCTCGAAGACTTGTGCATCAAGAATGTCGGCAATCTATGCTTCGTGACATTGCCATCTTGCAAGCTTGGCAGAGATCATTCCATTCATTTGACAAACGGCAATGCTAGCACGTGCGCACAACAAGCATCATTCTATTATCCTTGATCCATACATTATACATATGAGTCCGAAAGTTAATTCCTTTTATTGAGTCCTGTGAGTCACAACCATATACAAGTTTGTTATTCACAATTCGGTTGCTTTAACTAAGTACTCATGTGCAAACTTTGATTTTCAAAATTCTTTGTTAAAGTAAATAAAAGCAAGCTAAAGTGCAAGTTTTTATAAAACCAAAATAGAAATATCCACATCATGAGCATAATCATGTCTAGGGGCAAACAGGCCCAATGCTAAATCAGCTACCATGACTCACAGGCCATCTATACAGAAGGGCTAAACAGGCGCCCAAATCAAAACAAGGCACACAGGCCCCACCTAATAGAATGCTACTAACAACTATCTCAGGTACGAGGGCGCTTTGGTGGCGCATGTCCTAAGTGTCTATACTCCTCTGGCGTGGAAGGATGGCTCTCAGTACTACTGCTCTCCGCAGGCTCCTCTCTCAGTGGCGCACTCTCCCTCCGTCTCTCAGAAGAACGAAGGACTCGGCCTGAAGCTGGAGCTGCTAAAGTGGCTCGAGGCGCTGAACGCCTGGCACTCTGGGAACCTGACGCTCCCTGCATAAGCAACAAAGTTTGTCAAGATACAATGGAAAATATGGATGATTAACCAAAAAAAAAAAAGGGGGAGGCAAGTATGATATATACCTCAGCAGCTCTGCTACTAGGAGTAGCTCTGCGACTGGCACCTCTCTCACTACTGGTACTCTCTCTCCTCCTACGAGTACCACGACTAGCCTCTCTACCCCTGCTAGTCTCTCCAACACCTCGGCCAGTGCCTCTGCCAGCCTCTCTAGAACCTCGAGCTGGTGTCCTCTCTCTAGTAGTACTCCGCCTACGACCAAGTACAACTCCTGGCTCAGCTCGTGGACGCACCTCAGGAGCCATGCCCATCACAAACTGACGGATCATGGCCTGCAAGTCTTGCACCAACTGGTACGAAGCCGTTGCCCACTCAGCAGGAATCTGAAATACAAAGATACATCAGTAATGCATGGGATACGAGTGAAAGAAAGTAATTGAAACACAACAATCAGAAGTCACCTCTGTCGTGGCAAAAGTAACGGTAGGAGTAATAAGAGGCACTGTCACTACTCCAAGCGCTCCATTAGCAGTCACTACCTCAATCTCTCTCCTCAACTCAGGTAAAGCAGGGGCAGCTCTCAAGCGATTCTCCATATCCAGGTCATATGCCAAGTGTGTACGCAAATAGCCCTCATAATCAGTCGAAGGACTGAAGATCACCTCTGTCGGCACTGTGTACCTCTCTATCTCTGCTCTAGTATACTCATCAGTCCTCTGGACAAGTGAAGGAAGGGGCGAAGGCACTCTGAAATGGTCAATCCCGAGAGATTGACGTGACACTCTGTCACCCAAGTACCATCGCCAGCCATATGGACACTCCAACAGCACTCGACTCCGTATCCACTCCCTGCTCTTGATCAGGTAATCCTTGCGCGACCTGTCCCAAACATTCCACCTCACCTGCAAGAGAGAAAATTCATCGTTTTTCAGAAGATGAAAGGGGAAGAAAACATGAAAAGGTGATTACAAAAGAAGCTTACTCTATCTCCCGTGGTAGAATCAAGGAAAAGTCTGAAGCTCCTCAAATCTCCCTTATGGTCACCAGCCCCTGTGAACTCCAATCCCCACTTCTCAGCACGCGGAAGCACATTCTCATTGCTATGAGAATTGGCTGGGGCAAATACTCCCAGCACTTCATAAGCCCACACCTGCATGTTTAGAAAGCAATCAAGTCAAGGAATATGGCTAAGGCACTATCATGATTTACACGAAAGAGGAATGCTAGCAAAGTTTACCTCCAGTACTCTCCAGTAGCCACCAAGGCTCGTGCCTACTCCACGGCAGACGCAACCCAAGAAGCAGTACACGGTGCACAAGCCAGCACCACCCCAATCAAATCTCTCAGCTGTCTCCAAGCTCTCTAGCGCTGGTAGCCAACCCAAGTGCACCATGCCCTGCCTGTTCGGAAACAGGGAAGCACCGAAGAGGTATAACAAGTAAGCCCTCGCCATCTGCCTAGCCTCCTCCTCTGACCCCGGCTCGTGGTCCCAGAAATCCACCAAGACAGTATATCTCACCCCCGGCTCAATACCTCCAGGCCTCCTCCCCAAGTAGTGATCTACGGCAGCGGTATCCAAGTATAGCTCTGAATCAAACGGGATAGGCTCGCCTCCAACTCTCAGGCCGGTGATAGCAGCAAAGTCAAGAGGAGTGATAGTCATCTCCCCGAACCTGAAGTGAAAAGTGTTGGTGGTATCCCACCACCTCTCCACCAAAGCCCGTATCAGCTTGCGGTCTGTCCTGGTCACTGTCAAGAGCCGGATAAAAATGGTGAACCCAGAAGCATCAACCAAGGCTTTCACTCTCGACGGCAAGGCACGGTAATATGCCAGAGAACTCGCAGAACCTCCATAACCACCCATGGATCTCTGAGTCTGTCAAACAAAAGCGCAACACAAGGTATATCAATCATTGTCAAAAGGAATGCATAGCAAACAGATACAAGCAGCAAAGAAATAAAACTGTTGACACCCAAATTTGGCCCGACCACTCGCAAGTCCAATCTCAGAGCAACAATGAACGGCGCCAATTTCACCGTATTTATCTACGCGCTGCAACAAGAATTTTGACTGTGTTTGGGTCCCAATCGGGCACCGGCAGAGAGATCAATCAAAAGCATTGCGGAGCATTGTGTGTCACAGGAGCGCACAACACTGGATCATTTGTCCAGCCCACCCACTGACCGAACTTCTTCAATATCAATCAATTCCATTGATTATTTAATCAATGTCAGTGGACAATTGATTATTCAAATCAATGTTAATGGAAGGCTGGGAAATGGTTTAAGAAATGGAGATTTAATTGCGGAGTCTGGATGATATCTTGTTTCGCCCCACGATTCACATGTCAAGTGCATAAATTACGTGCACCATATCATTTTATTCCGGGCATTAAAACAAGAAGTTCGGCTGTTCCTGCGCCCCAATCGGACTCCGTTTTGAACATCAGTTGAGGGCATTGCAGACCGGACGGAGCTGATTATTCAAACAATCCCAGTGGGGATTTTCTTTGTTTATTCAAAAGGGGAACTCGGTGGAATACCAATTGATTTTTAAAATCAATCCCATGCCTCCATTTAAGTGCCGACTCCCCACTGTCAGTGTTTACCCAAAAGATGCATTTGATTATTCCAAGTGTGATATCAGTGGAGAAATTCGGTTGAGTGGGTTCAGCACCCAATGCCACATGTCAGCTTCCTGTGCGTCCAATCACCCCTTGCTTTGATCTCAGCCGTTGATTAGCATCACAAGCTCCCATGTGTGCGCGTCACACCAAATCATTTTCCATGGGCTGCTGACTCCTACTCCATGCCGACACACACATCAGTGGAGCAATTAGCCACCTCCAATATTCAATTCAATCCCAGTGGAGCAAATTCATTATTCAATGAAGAATGTCAGTGGACGAAGTGGTGGTTTCAGCACCCTTAGGCGTGTTCTCATCCGGTGCATCAGATTGTGTTCCGGTCTTGATCCAAGCCATTGATTCATTTCTCAGCTTCTCATGTGCGCGCAACGCTGGATAATTTCCAGCCCCCCATTGCCGACACTCTGCCTATTTAAGCAGCTTTGCTGCATTGGTTCAGGGGAGGAAAAAGAAAAGGAAAAAGGGCTCTGACCCTCCCTCTCATTTCTCTGAGGAAAAAAGGAAAGAAAACCAGAGAAGGGAGAGGACGCCAGGAGAGAAAAAAAGAAAGAAAAGAGAGAGGGAAAAAGAAGAGGAAAAAAATTCTCTCATCTCTCTGCTTCTCTGATCGAAAAAGGAAAGAAAAAAAGAAACTCTCTCAGCTCTCTCTCTCAGCTCTCTCTCTCTGATCCAGAACCAAACCCCTGCACCACCTTTCTTTCCCAGCCTAAAACCCGAGAGCAAATCTCTCATTCACCAGTCCAGAAAAACCAGAGCTTCAAGCTCAACCAAAAATAAGTCTCTGCTTCTCTACATAAAAAATCAAAAAGCCTTTGCCTTAGTCCAAAGCCCACAAAAATCCAGCCATCTCTTTTCAATTACAGTCCGACCGAGGTCTTGTAATTTGTATTTTTATACGCGACAACGTCAATATAGCTCGAAAATAGTGAAACCGAATTCGGCACTTTTTCAAGTTATATTTTCGTCTAGCCTATACAATTCCAGCCAATTGCCACCCAAGGTGAGCACCATGTAATCCGGCACTAGGGGCGTTCCCCCCTTTTCAATTTCAATATTAAAAAAACAGTCACTCAATATCTTTTTTTTGTATATATGTAAATATTGTTTACGGAACCTCAAAGTAGCCTGTGACCGATTGATGGTGATTTTCAAAGTAGCCTATAAATCGAGTCCCGGTGATAAAGGATTCCGCTCCATTAAAAATTAGAAGTAAGATTTGCAATTGGTCGGTTTTCCCCTGGCGAATCTTATTTCTAGAAAAAAAATAACAAAATCAATACAATGATAATTCATATGTTGAAATCTGAAAACGCGAGACGCGGAAGGTGGGAATCCACCCAAAACATGCTCGGACCTTTAGATTCCGACATATGAATTTTCAAAATAATTCTATTTCCTGTTTTCTTTCATTTTTATTTTGCCAAGGATATTTAATTGAAAAAGGCTAAAATTGAGAAAGCGCCGAACAGACGACGTGGGGTGCCTAACACCTTCCCCACTCGCAGAAAATCCCCGAGCCCATCTCTGCGTTCGCAAACCAAAAAAGAGAGTCAATTCCAAGCCCGTTTGAAAAAAGAATTTGCTCAACGGAAGAAAAATAAAAAAAGAGAGTTAAAGCCGTTGCTTAAAGTTCATCTTTAAAAAACAGTTTTAACGGGTGACCTGACACACCCGAATTCAATGTTAGGTGGCGACTCTGAAAATTAAATAAAAGCTCGAGTCACAGCTGCAAACCTCATAATTCACAATCGTCGCATTTAAAAGTCATGATTTTGAAAGCGTCGCCAAAATGCCCACCGAAGTGGAGCGGGCGAGCGGCCGGTAAAAATCGGGGCGCGACAAAAACAAAATGCATACCAAGGGATTTCTGTAAGCAATGTGGGTCGAACGATCACGAATAACGTTTGTATCCAAGTACACAGGCAGCAAAGGAGTATATGTGTCACATCCCTGAGGAACAAAGAAGTGCACTCGTGGTACGTAAGTGGCAGGCGTGAAAGGAACTAGGTGCTTCAAGGCCAAGACCTCCCGGACTATGGTCAAACGCTCCTCCCCTGTAGCCACCTCAGCCTCTCGCTGTCTCTCCTCTTGCTTAACGTCTCTGACATGAGATGGCATACCCTCCTGAATCAGAATATTCTCAAACTGAGGAGACTCCTGCAAAGTCGCTGCAATATCCTCATCTCTCGCCCCCTCCAAAGTGTCTGCCAAAGTCAAGCCTGGCCTACGGGAAGAACCAACTGCAGGTGTAAACAACGGAGGCTCTGAAACCTCTGTCTCTCTCTCAGCACTTTCCTCTGGCACTCTAGCGGTACCAATCGCAATGGCCGGACCCGGAGCGATGCGCCTCACCAGTGGTATTTCATCACTCTCAGTACTACTCTCTCCCTCAACATCCTCCACCAGAACATCCCTATCACCAGAACTTCTCCGAATCACTGGTATGTCAGTCGCAACCCGCTCACCACCTACAACAATCTCAGTCACCAGAGTAGCCTCCAGAATATCACTCGGAATACCCCCAGTCTGAGACCTACTCTCCTGAGCACCAACTCTCTTTACAACAACATCAATCCCACTAAGGCTCATCGCAATATCAGAAGGTGAAGCACCCATACCTGTGGGATCAATATCCATAGCCTCTGGACCCCCGTGGCTAGCCCCAGCACTCTGATCACCACCCACGACACTCTCGGTATGCCGTACGATACTCCGGTAATCAAGAACAGTACTCACAGTACTCGGTTCCCCAGTCGCAGCACCCATAGCATCACCCACGGCACTCTCAATGTCCCGTGCAGTACCCAAGTCGTCACCAACATTGCTACTTCCCATCACTGGAACACTACTCATGCCCGTGGACTCCTGTACCGCTACCGGAGTGGAGGTCTCGCCGGATTGAGCATCACCGAGCCCCATCTGTATTGTTTCCGGCATGGAGGGTGCGGCCTCAGCCTCTATTGGCGCCGTACGAGACACGTCAAGAATCGGATCTATGGTAATCGGTCCGGTACCGGCCGGAATATCTATCAATGAGTCGCCCCTGGACTCTTCAGGCACTATACTATATTCCCCGTGCACCAACGACGTCGTGTCAGTGGCAGATTTTCAAACCGAAGGATTGAAGAAATTTGGGTAAAGTTGGGAAGAAGAAGAAGAATGGGAGGGGTAATAGCTGTCGAACTCCTACTTTCTCAAAACAAACCG
Source organism: Vaccinium darrowii (assembly GCA_020921065.1). NCBI lineage: Eukaryota > Viridiplantae > Streptophyta > Magnoliopsida > Ericales > Ericaceae > Vaccinium > Vaccinium darrowii. The sequence continues at coordinate 22,768,948 of CM037162.1, read as the reverse complement.
ACTGGAAAGTTTTAATGTGTTGGAAGTGGGAGAAAACAAAAGGATTTCGGGCAGTTATAAAAAAACCGCTTGTGCCGTACGGCACGGCTACTCCGCCGCACGACACACCTTGAATGCCGAACGGTACACCCCTTGCCGATTTTGCCGTACGATACTCCTACTCCACCGTACGGAACAGTTTTGATGCCGCACGGTATACATCTGAAGGTTTTGGCACCAAAAAAAAAAAACAAAAAAAAATCAATTCTTCAAAGAAATGATTGCCGTCAACCCCCCCCCCCCCCCCCCCCCCCCCCTTTTTGTTGACACAGAATGGTTTCAATGGTTTCGTAAGCCCTCTCCGGCATTAACATCAAGGTTTTCTCAAACCTCAAATGATTTTGTAAGTCCTCAATGGCATTAACACCAATTTTCTCTGCATCAATGGTTTCGTAAGTCCTCTCCGGCATTAACAACAAGGTTTTCTCCAACAACAACTAGGTTTCGTAAGTCCTCTCTGGCATTAACAGCAAGGTTTTCTCAACACAGACAAGGTTTCGTAAGTCCTCGACGGCATTAATAGATGATATTCCAGCACTCAAGCGGTTTCGTAAGTCCTCTCCGGCATTAACAGTAAGATTTCCTCAGCACCAACGGTTTCGCAAGTCCTCTCCGGCATTAACAAAGGTTTTATCAAGCATCAACTGGTTTCCTAAGTCCTCTCCGGCATTAACGACAATTCTCTAATTTTGTAAGTCCTCAACGGCATTAACACCAATTTTCTCTGCATCAATGGTTTCGTAAGTCCTCTCCGGCATTAACAACAAGGTTTTCTCCAACAACAACTAGGTTTCGTAAGTCCTCTCTGGCATTAACAACAAGGTTTTCTCAACACAGACAAGGTTTCGTAAGTCCTCGACGGCATTAACAGATGATATTCCAGCACTCAAGCGGTTTCGTAAGTCCTCTCCGGCATTAACAGTAAGATTTCCTCAGCACCAACGGTTTCGCAAGTCCTCTCCGGCATTAACAAAGGTTTTATCAAGCATCAATTGGTTTCCTAAGTCCTCTCCGGCATTAACGACAATTCTCTGATTTTGTAAGTCCTCAACGGCATTAACACCAATTTTCTCTGCATCAATGGTTTCGTAAGTCCTCTCCGGCATTAACAACAAGGTTTTCTCCAACAACGACTAGGTTTCGTAAGTCCTCTCTGGCATTAACAGCAAGGTTTTCTCAACACAGACGAGGTTTCGTAAGTCCTCTCCGGCATTAACAGATGATATTCCAGCACTCAAGCGGTTTCGTAAGTCCTCTCCGGCATTAACAGTAAGATTTCCTCAGCACCAACGGTTTCGTAAGTCCTCTCCGGCATTAACAAAGGTTTTATCAAGCATCAACTGGTTTCGTAAGTCCTCTCCGGCATTAACAACAATTCTCTGGTTTCGTAAGTCCTCAACGGCATTAACGGCAGTTTTCAATGGTTTCGTAAGCCCTGAACGGCATTAATGACGGTTTTCTGGTTTCGTAAGTCCTCAACGGCATTAACGGCGGTTTTCAATGGTTTCGTAAGCCCTCAACGGCATTAACGACGGTTTTCTAGTTATATAAGTCCTCAACGGCATTAACAACGGTTCTCTCTCAGATGGTTTCATAAGTCCTCAACGGCATTAAACAACAGTTTTTTTATCAGCATCAATGGTTTCGTAAGACCTCAACGGCATTAACAATGGTTTTCTGAGTCCTCAACGGCATTAACAACAGTTTTCTGGAGACCTCAATGGCATTAACAATGGTTTTCTCAAACACCGACTGGTTTTGAAAATCCTCTATGGCACTAACAAATGGCCTCAGTACCAACTCTCCGATGACGTCAAGTCGCGAGTTTTGTATACAGCGCATTATTCGTTTTTCCCTCGTTGAAAAACAGAGTGACAAACCCCGTAATCTGATCAAGGTATGTTTTCTGAAAACTCTTATATTCAGATGAAGTCATCACTCTGCATTTAGCCCTAATGAACTACGCTAGTCTGATCCCTACAAATAAGGTATGTAGGCAGCTCTTATGAGCGCGACCACATGCATAGCACTTTGCTTATCTGTTTTTATACGAAGACATTCACATCGAGGGGTGTCTTCTATCTTTGACGCGACTCCACCACACAATGATTGTAAGCCTCGTCAAAGAGGGGCAACTGTAGACACCCCAAAATGAGACGTTTGCGTACATTTTTTTTATCCCCGATGATGAAAGGAAATGCCCAGAAGAACTCTCGGATTGAAATTCTCCAAGTCAACTCAGTCAACAGTACCGCACGGTACTCATCTCTTAAGCACGGCAGATCTCAAGTCACGTACGGCAGCTTTTTGAATTTTGGCGGTGGAAGTGTGCCGCACGGCACAGTTTGTGTGTCGTACGGCACTGTCACTTGTCACACAGCTTTTACAGAATGCCCAGCAGCTCAAAATATTGACGAATTCGTTCCCCTGCTCATCATGGTTTCGTGCAAGGCTTCAAGGCTATGAAGTAGCCATCATTCCTTTGAGTGGAGAGGAAGAAAACGTGGAGGCCAAGTTCATCCATCTCCTATATAACCCGATTAATTCCAACGGAAAGGAGATCGGAAAAAATTGTAAGAAAAACCATGGAAAACCCTTCTTAAATTTTACTCCTAAATTCTTCTTACACTCCAAATCACCCATTACCAGTACCCTCAAGCTCCAGAAATCTACCTCATATTTCCAAAACCGACCCAGTTGCAACCCGAAACCTATTCCTCTGTTTTTCGCCCCAAAACCTTCACTGATCACACCCCATCCTATTAAGTTTTTAACAACGCTTTCTACACCACATTGAGGAGTGATTTTGCAAGCATTGAAGGAAGTCCAAGCCGTGCCTAAGGAGTTCTAGAAGCACTTCAATCCGAGAGTTTCTCACCGGAGGTATATCTCCGTTGCGCCAATTTTCTCAACTTTGGTACCCTGAGGGGAGGGGTGCCAAGTATGGGATGATCTCCTATATCATCGCTATGCTTGGTATACCCATGTTACATTAAAATCGGTCTGATTCGATACCTCCCGATTGCGCCGTACGGTGAATACATCCCCTTGAACGGGGTAATCCATTGGGGAGGAACATTCTCTATTTAAGCATGCCATTTTCTAATTACAAATAATCTGTTTCTAACCATATTCCATGCCTTGTATGTGCTTCTATTCAATCATTTCGAAAAATCAAAGTTTTGAACTGTTTATGAAGGAAACAGTGCCGCATGGCACTCTGTCTGTGTCACACGGCACATTTGGAGTGCTGTACGGTACTCTTTTGAAATTTTGACCGTTGAGTTGATGAACAGTGCTGCACGGCACACTTTCTGTACCGCACGGTACTTCTAGTGTGCCGCACGGTACACTTTTCTGGCAAAAATTCGAAATCTTGATTAGTATCCTGCATGAACAGTTTAAAATCCTGATTTTCGTACATTTACTGTTATTTACAGACTAGTTGCTTATTTTTCATTATTATTGTCTGTTTTGCATAATTTAAATGTTTATCTGTTAAAGTTCAGCTTTAAAATATTTTCCAAAAATCCCACAAATGTTTAGTGAAGACCGATTTTTTTTAATCGGGCGAACGGGGTGCCTTAAAACCCTTCCCCGTTCGTAACCTGGCTCCCGAATCCAAAACGAATCTCTGGTTTTCAAATAGTTTTATAAATCATTTTCTCAATCATTCTTTAAAACGGTTTCTCGGGTCCTAAACCATTTTCTAAAAACCCGGGTGGCGACTCTTTTTTTTCAAATAAAAAACCAACCGGTGGAGGTCGACCGTCCACAAAGGTGATCCGGACTGTTGATCTTCAATCGGACGGTCGAGAGAGCTCACTACACGCATGTAGTGAGCTCACTCACTACAGGCCTCCCGGATCGCGCCCGGTACAAGGATAATAACATAAAACCATATATGGAAGAATCAGCCTAACTATAATGAATTACCAGGCAATCTACAAAATAAATACATAAATAAATAAAACAGAAGTGGTCGTGGCATTAGGGCTCTCCTAAGCGAATACTCAATGAAGCAGCAAATTTACCCATGTAAACAGAGGAATTAAACCCAAATTGGAAGTTAAGACCTTGAGATTGCTGATGAAGCTAAAGTACTATAGGAAGGAGGGGTTTGTGAAAATGAATGAATTGAGAAGCCTCCCAAATGTTTGTGTGGGAGTCCCACACAAACATTTGGGAGGCTTCCCACACAAACATTTGGGAGGCTTCTGAATTCATGCATTTTCACAAACCCTTCCTTCATACAGTGGGAGAGAGGGAAGGGAGGCAAGTCAAGACGACAACAAGAAGAAGAAGAATAAATAGAAGGTTAATAGACTTATGTTAGGAGGTTAATAGGCTTATGTAAGAGTGATACGTTTAAAAAATAAAATAAAAAATATCAAAACTCTTACTTTTAACTTTGACGGAAGGGATCAAGTCACTTTGATTAATCGACTTGCCTCGATCAAGCTTAGCATCCAAAGTTACAAGGGTCTATTTTCTTCGAGAGTGATTTGTCATTGAAATCACCTCACCTCACAAAACTATGCATTGGAAAAGACTTTTAAGAAGGCTAGAGAGATTATAGTCCATTTCACAAAAGAAAAGAAAAGAAAAAAAAAAGAAAACCTTATGAGGAAAGGGAAAAGCGTGTGCAGTGATGCTTACAAAAAGACGGCTGTAACACCACGAGCTCCCCAAGAAATTGCTAGCTACGTGCAGCACCTGCGCCGGCAGTATTCTTTTTTTAGGTGATGAATATTGGTCAATTAATCGAACCTATCAGAATTAAACCCAATATGTCATCCTAGTAGTAAACGGAGCATCTTACCTAGAGGTGGCAAATGGATGGGTTGGGTTGAGTTGGGTTGGGTTGATATGAGTTATGGGTTGAATATGGGTGGATTGAATATGGACTAATAGTATGTAGGTTGAATATGGTTGGGTTGAATATGGGTTAAGCTAAACCCAACCAACCCAATCAACCCAACGGGTTTTTCTTTTAACCATTAATTGTATGCGGGTTAACACTAGACGCACACCAGACGCACTGAACATGAGTGATTTTTTTATCATCTCCTCTCTCTCTCTCTCTGTGTATGTATGTGTATATACATATGTAAATTCAATATTTTATCAAGTGTGTCGAGTGGACTAAAGTTCAATTTCTTCCAATGTCTGTACTGATAACGAAATAGCATGCAAATTGACTAATTTTCTCAATTTTGCATCTGATTCCTTTCAATTTTCTCACTTATTGGAGATCTCTTTTGCAGACCTTTGTTCTTCATTCCGATTGATTTGTTAGTTCTTATCCTTTGGCTCACATCTGTTTGTTTGATTTGGTAAAGATGCCTCATTTATTTCTCTTCTAATATTGTTGCCCCAATTTATGGCTCAATCAGTTAATAGAAAAAAACTATGATTTTGTACAGGATTCGAAATGGGAATGGGAAATGAAGAGAGAGAGAGAGAGAGAGAGAGCGAGAAAGCGTGGTTTATGCTAGGGTGTGATTGGATCTTTCATCTTTGTTCAATGGAGTTAGCAGAGGAGAGAGAGAAGAGATATTTGCTCGATCAATTTGCTGAGAGAAGAAAAAACTGACTTTTTTCATTTTGGGTTCAACCCATTTTGAACCCAACCAAACCCATATTATAATATGGGCAGGTCGGGTTGGGTTATAAGTGGACGGATTGGGTTGGGTTCATGGATTAGGTTGAGAATTGCCACCTCTAATCTTACCACTGGATTATTTTTGCGTAGGCATCATTCGTCATACTTGTGACTTTTTGATTTCTAGGCAGTTCTTTTCTAGGAGTAATCAAGATGAGGAAGATCACAGGGACTATTTTGTTTTTTTGTTTTTTTCTCTCGCCAAAAGGCAACATTGTTAGCGATGTCTGAACCGCCTGTTAAGAATTCTTAAAGATTCAAGATTTTGGAATCAAATTGATCAAATATTGGTAAGGCATGGTCTTGGTTGAATCATACTTAGGATAAACGGAAATGATGGTCGATAAAATTTAAATGTCCATTTCTATTTGGGACAAATATATTTCGTAAATAACTATTGATGTCTAAACAATTTAATATGGGAATTGATAATCGCACTCCAAAAATTGATAGAGGGGCTCCAAGCTACAGTGGTTTTCCAAAACTACCCTTTTGCAAGTTCTATAATTTACTTCAGGCACTCCAAAAAGAATTTACTCTTCTCCTTTTCTTCCTCTGTTAACGAGGAGTTTCTCAGTGCCGAACGGGCACCATCCTACGTGGTGCCGAAGTGCACATCTCGGCCGTCCAAAATACTTTTTTGACAGCCTGGATTAAGAGAGAGAAAGGAGAGAAAAAGAGGAAAGAGGAAAGAGAGAGAGAGAGAGAGAGAGAGAGAGAGAGTGGGATAGATCTGGGTCGTATTTTACATTGTTGACTTATTGAGCAACTTTGCAATATCTTTCGGATAAAAAAATAAAGTACTTTCGCACAAAAAAATTTATTTTCTTTTTCACCAAATTAAACTACTAATAGAGATCTTTAATTCGGTGTGAAAAAATTTGAAAAAATGTATACGAAAGTATTTTATATTGTTGGCTTGCTGAGTTGGCTTTGCAATATCTTTCGGATCAAAAAATAAAGTAATTGCGTGCATAATTTTTTTTTTCATTGCTAAAAAAAGTGAAAAATTTTGTACGAAATAATTTAAACCCAACAAACCAGCAATGTAAAATACTTTCGTATAAATTTTTTAAAATTTTTTCGAATCGAATTAAAAATCTCTTTGGTAGTTTATTTTGGTGCAAAAGAAAATAAAAATTACGCGCGGACTTACTTTATTTTTTTATCCGAAGGATAGTACAAAGCCAACTCAATAAACCAACAATGTCAAACACTTTCGTATATAATTTTTAAAATTTTTGTGCATCAAAAGAAAGATGTCTACTAGAATTTTAATTTCGTGTAAACAAAAATAAAAAATTATACGTGGAAATACTTTATTTTTTTGATCCAAAGGACATTGCAAAACCCCAAAAAAAAAAAAAATGTAACAATTGTCTTGAGTTAACAATGTCATTAACAGAGTTGGTGGGTTTAATGGAGGGGAAATATGGGCGACATGGCAGCACTAAGGGCGTGGGATAGAGGTGTCAGACAGGCGCTTCAGACAGAGGATCAGCTGCCAACGGAAGAGGTTTTGGTTCATATTTCCGTTAGGAGTGCCTCAAGCAAATGAGAAGATAATTTTGGAGTGGAGTGCCTCTACTACCTTTTATATTTTGAAAAGGGTAGTTTTGTAACTTCATTAAATTTTGGAGTGCTTGCATCAAAAAAGGGAGCCCCAAAATCATCTCCCTTTAATATTTTCCATGAAAGCTAAATACATTGAGTGTCACGCATGAATGGCGAATTGCATTTATCTTTGTAAAATTAACATTTAACCTGTAATCCCTCCATATGACTGCAGTTTTGTGTGCCTTAGAACCAAAACTGCTAACATTAATTGACAAACTAAAATCATGTGAGTTCAAGCTGATCAAGAAATGTAATCATCACCTGGAACAACAATGAGCAATTTGGGTTCACCCAAATCCTTTGTTGATGATTCGAGTCCACCAGAACATCCACAAAATGTCAAGTGATAGAACATTTGTAACGACTTTGAACAAAATAATTTAGTTCTGTTAAAAATGGTTGGACCGTCTTTTTTTCCTCTCTTTTTTGTTTAACTGAGTTCTTTAATTTTTTCCTCAACAAAAAAATGTTTTTTTCCCCCTATTTTTTTGTACGTGGCTGTATTTTGATTGGTAGAGTAATGAAATTTTTATCTCTTCATCTCTGTTTGTACCATAATTTTTAATTTTTAACACGTGGCAATAATTTTGGCCAAAAAGATTTTTAATATGAATTCGGATTTATCCCTAAGCCAAATTCCCTACAATTTAGGAGATAATGCATCTTTTTGAAAATGATAAGGTGGTTACCTAAATTGTAGGAAGCAAAGTTTATCCTATGATTTTTTCCAAGAGGCCAAAATTAACATGTGATAACTAGATAAAATCACAAATAGCTAATTTCGGCCATATGGGACATTTGTAAGCACAATATCTCCTAGGAGATCCATCCAAATTGCTAGGAGATATCATGGATATCTTCTGCCAAATCTGATGATATCTTCTGGAACGGACATCTTCTGCCATGTCAGCACTATATCTTCTAGTACGAATATCCTCTGCCACGTGGCGAATTGTGAGTGCATAAGACATTCTTTCAAATGCATGAAGCTTAAATCAAGGAAAGTGGGTAGTTATTGCCACGTGGGATAAAAGCCTCCAAGAAGTTAGTTACCACTTTTTGTGGAAAGTGGTCAGTAAACTAATTCCTATTTCTAAGGAGATAATGGCTGTGGAAAGTGGTCCTATTCATTTGCACATGTGGTTGTAGTTATGGAAGTAGTGAGACACTTGGCGGCCTAAGATTTAATTTCAGGAGCTAATAAAAAGGGATGACTGAGTCAAAGGGACACTTGGCAGCTTTAGAGAAGATTTCTGAAGAAAGTGGGCAGAAGATGTGCTTAGTGGATCCGAATTCTTCTGAATCCCACATAGGCAAATGATGCCTATAAATACAAACCTTTGTGCAACATTGAAAAGGTCGACGCACCAAAAGCTCACAGTAGCAAGTAAATTTAGTTTATCTCCTAACTCTCAGTTAGTCGATCGATCCTTTCTTTTTCTATCTATGTCTATCTTCTACCTCTATCCCGTTTCTTCTTCTTCTTTTTCTTCTTTCTCTTCTTCCTCTATGTAAACCTTAGTTTTCTTCAATTGTGGAAGTCCTTGTTCAAGGCCCACGAACCGTTGTAACTTTAGTTTCTCTTTTATTCAAGTTTCACATTTGCTTGAAAGAAGTTAGTAGTTTCAGGCGCTTTTACTTATTCTCATTGGAGATTCATATCTCCTGGCACGCTCTCGCATCTTCTACACCACCAGGTGTTGACCATCTCCATTTCTCCTATCCCTGGAGGAATTGGTGGCAACAATCTCAAAAGTGTTCTGGATGAAATACTTGAGGGAGTCCGGTCAATTAAAATTGTGTTATAAATATTCTATACGATGAGCCTTTACAATTAGACAACATGGATCATCAATTAGGGTTCTGGGTAAACAAGAATAAGCAAACTTCAAGCCGTATAGAAGGAAAAAAAATTCAGTGCCAGGTAGGAACGGCCACTTGGTGCCGAGCTCAATCTGGGCCGTTCAAAAGCACTCTCTCTCTCTCTCTCCTCTCCTCTTTCTTGTTTTTAAAATCTGGGCCGTTTAAAGACTTTTAGATGGTCGAAATGTGTGCTCGGGCACCACGAAGGACGGTGTCTGCTTGGCACAAAAGAATTTCTCGTATAGAAGGTTTGAAGCGGAAGTAGGCTAGCTTGGCGCTTGAATTAGTAGCGCCGCAAAACGACACCATTTTGCGGCCAAAGTTGGCAGTTCCTCTCTCCTATTGGATTTAGATGGTTTGTGTAGGGCCCATGGCCCACTTCAGAGTCTCACATTATTTGAGTTGTTTAATAATATTTAAATCTTTGTTGGAGTGATCTTGTAAAAATTGAGCTCGATCAAATATCTATAAATGGGATCCAGGGTGGGTGCTTACGTCGTTTTGCTTGAATTTTGTGCACACCTCCAAAGCTTCCATGAAGTTTAGGTTTGACTCATTTAGTACTCAAATCGACCTTGAACAGTTCATGAATGGCCTTGTTTGGAGGAAGGAAAAACCACTACAAAGTGCTTAAAGGCCCTAAATCCAAAATGCCTAAACCCTAAACCCAAAGTGCCTAAATCCAAGTGCCTAAACCCACTATACCCTACCCCAAAGAGCCTAAATTCCCTAAAATTGAATCCCAAAATTAAACCCCAAAATTAACTCTCCAAACAGAGCCTTTGGATGCACCAAGAAAATGAGCAAAACGACATAGTTTTGCCGCACAACACCTACCGCACGACTTCTCATACTTCTAATTAACTGTCACATAAACGAAACACAACCACAAATTGAATAACCACCTCTATTAATTGAAGGCAACCCAAATGCCCACATCCTAACACCTCAAGATTATTGCCAATGCACGGGTCCAAAACTACCACCAATACATAAACTCATATGCTCCAAGTTAAACCATCAACACCCAATAAACTACACGACAAGCCAATCTGGCAAATCCAACAGTGACAGCACCCCCTTATTGCTTAAACAAGTGAATCCTATCAAACCTTCTAATGAAATTCTTCCTATACGATTCCCCCTTATTTACGAAAAGATATCATATACTCTTATTACAATACCGAACCTATGGATATCCCATCATTAATAGAAACGATTTCAAGATCCTCAGGTAGTTACCCAAAAATCCAAGTGCCAAAGTTAACGGATACGTCATGCCAAGGTCCACCAACCTATCTTCAATAACTGAATTAAAACATCTTTCTTGGACCCATCACAAAAAAAATTCAAATTTTACCTCACCCCACGGATATGTACTCTTGTATTAAATAACATCCTCACCCAACCAAGTCTAATACCAAGGTTAAACACTTGTAGTAATTTCTGATGCATTTAACAATTTCACAGTCAGAGGCTTACGGGGTACTACTACGATTAACACATCCAAAATTTGAACGCCAGCAATCAAGTCAATCACAAACAAGAAATACCCAGTCAACTAGGACCCCAAACCTCCGTAAATTACAATAAACAACTCCACTGACTCCAAATATTGACAACTCTCACCATATTGCAATGGTACCAAAGAAAACTTGTAACATCTTCAAACAGTGAAAACAGTACCGAATTTACTAAGCAGGTATTCCAATTCATATGTCCAATTTCTGATCACATTAAACACTTGTCACATCAATCAAATGCTGAACCATATGCCTTCAAAGTAGAGATACAATATGCTCCGTTATATCGATACTTGCTCTACCACAAGTGCTACTTTACACACATCCACTCACCCACATGTGGTAACCGAGCGACATCGGAAGTTTGATTTGAAGTGTGCTGGTCAGTCACTCTTCAAATCAATCTTCCAGGTCATTCTTAAACCACCACAGCACCATAAGAGAATGCTCACCCAGTTGTACTACGAAAGACAATTTCTGCAATCGGCAAATTCATTACCTTTCCAAATTAATCCTTCCTCCCTCAACACAAGTCAAAATATTAGCACAATAAGGTCAAAGCCTCCAATCTGCCACCACTACTCCAACACGGGTGTAGAACTCAATACTATACCTAAACGCACAAGTATGACGACACTGCGATACTATATTCATGAATGTCACACAAGCACACAATGTATGAAAAAAACATGCTTTTTTTTCATGAAAAGCTTATATAATATAGTAAGCCCCGAGACTCAAAATCTCCCCACGGTTCCCAAGTTTTCGAACCTACGCTCTAATACCAAGTTGTCACGCCCTGCCTTTTAACAAATCATATGTCACAAATATCCATGTGGCACAAGTCAAAGTCAACAACTCTCCATTGGAAAGTCTTAGTCCAAGTTCCCTCACATACTTGATCTAAGTAGTTGTCACGCTCTGCTTTTTAACAAATCATATATCACAAATATCCACGTGGCACAAGACAAAGTCAACAACTCTCCATTGGAAAGTCTAAGTCCAAGTTCCCTCACATACTTGATCCAAGTCAACAATTCTCTAGGTGGCACTACATCGTACCTGGATGCATGAATACCCAAAATACAAGTTTAGAGTTATTACATAAGTCCAAATTATCAAAAGATTGAATAACCAAAAGTTACATTGTCATTTATCAAATACAAAACTTGAGATGGAAAAATATCTTCATGCATGCATAAGCTTCACGTAATGCATCACTCCATAAGCATCCGATTTCATGTTCCATGTTGTGTACCTAGGAAAGATAGGGTGAGCTCACTAGCTCGTAGGAACACCATACTACATCCGCTAGGCATATAAATATGATGAGTGCACATGATATGGGTTGACATGAGAAGAAATGATCAAATAACATAACGGAAGCTAAGACAAGTAATACGTGTCCAAGAAGTACCCACGTGTCCAAAGTAACATCAATGTGTACAAAATGATTTCAAAGTGTCCCAAGATACCCAATAATTCATTAAGTTTATCAAAATCACCAACAAGTATAACACGTGTCCAAAGTCATGTCCTAGTATCCATTGTTACCAAAATACCATATGTACCTCAAAACATTTTCATTTCCAAGTACTCAACACCACCCAAGTTTCCCTTTTTGTTCCACCAAAACTACCGAAGTTACTCACACAAATTTAAAACCAAGTCCACAAGTCGAGTTTCGACAAAACACAATAGATAGTCCAAAATCTCATTTCTCATTTCTTTCATTGAAGAAAAACCATCATTTTCATTAAAACTAGGGATTTAATCCCTCTGCCGAGTTCCGTAGGCCCCGCATGCCTCTGCCGGTTTCCATAGGCCCCACGTGCCTTTTTCAAAAAAATTACCAAATGATAGCATTGGTTTAAAACACCTCATTATCACAATATTTCATTAAAACTATCATAACAAGTCTGTTTCCCAAATTTCATTTCACCAAAGTACCCTTTCTTTTGAAACGCCACAATTTTAACCAAAAGGGCCGACCAATCCAATAGGCCTTGTATCCGATACGTATAACAAATTGTCCAATAAAAATATGTGTCAAAGTCGTAGTTTAATGATTTCAAAATGATTTTGTTTGGGTTACCACGTTGCTATATATCAAGTATATGAAGTTCCGGACGATTGGAGGCCAAATGGACGTCAAAGGGTGGCCGGAAACCACCTAAATAACAGGGGCAGCAGCCAGAAAATATGGACAGCAGCTTATGAACTGTGAACTGTGCAGATTTTCACCTCTAAGGTGTAGAATTTCAACACAATCACAAATGAGATAGTTTAGGCTCAAAATAGAAATGCTGGGCAACAATTAAACATGGAAGGAGGTCAATTCCACTCCCAATTTCATCAATCAACAACAAATTTCGTAGATCACAAAATCAAAGTGAGGAAAACCCATACAAAGATGGAAAACATGATTTTCCAAGAAATTGAAGCCAATAGCAAGATATATGTCACAAGTATATAACTAGAGGAAGTAGTAATTTGTTTCTCTACCTCGAGGTTTTGCTTGAAAATGGAAGATGAGTGGAACCCTAGGTGTAGAAACCTCAAAATCCCGAAGTTAAAGCTCTCGGTGTGAATCCAAGATGACCCCGAGCTCCCCACGGTGCGTAGAACACGAAAATAGCCTTGGTTCTTGAAGTGGTTGAGTGAGGAGGAAGGAGTTGTAGCTTGAAAATGTAACAATGGAGGAGAGAGTGGAAAGAGAGGGGCCGATCGGGTGGAAAGGGAGGAGAGAGTGTAATGTTTTAATTTTTTGCAAATCTTCCCCCACACACTACTAATATAATACTCTAATTACACATCACACCCAAATGTCACTTGTGTATATAATATGTGACCACAATACTTATTTTCATAAACCAAACTTAAGTAAAGATAAGGAAGTACCCCCCATTTGGAAACAATGGCATTTCCAGAATTTTGAAATTCTAATCACATCAAAATCTCATCCCCCCACTTTTAGTTCAAAACCAAAAAACAATACATTTTCTCCGAAGGAAATGGGTGAAAGATGACTTTGCTTTACTCAAAAATAACTTCCGATTATACCGTTGTGATTAGAAAAATCCAAGGAACAATTACCGGGACTTTTTATTGACCAAATCGAAACTTCTCCAAAAAGTGATTTTTCAAAAAGTAATTAAATTTTCTGGGTCTTTACATTCTACCCTCCTTAGAAAAAATTTGTCCTCAAAATTTGAAACAACAATGCACTCCCTTCCACTACATGCTCATACATGATATGCAATATGTATTCAACTCATAAACTCGAAATGCAATAATGTATACTAGTACTCACACAGTGCATACGGTATATAATTTCGTGTGTTTCTCTTTCATCTCATCTTCCCTTTTTCACGTCGACTCGTTGCTACCAAAGTTACTTCACAACAACCGTATAGACTTTTCCCTGTAATACTTATTCGCTCACATCAAGGATACATATCGGCTTCTATCTTAATTTCAAATCATTCCAAGGCACGGAAATAACTAGGTTTAAACTGTCTCCAAGTGTAAAACTATCCCAATTCTTTTCTCACCATAAATCCTCTAGGCTCACTATGCATACTAGTTGCTTACTCCGCGTCTATTCTATTGCCTTCCGTTCAAAAATCCAAACAAATCCATAATTTTCCAAACATTCTACCCCACAACCATATCATAACCTCAAGCTCTTAAGTGTAGAAATTCTACTTACGAAAGCCAAATTTTCAACCATACCCCTCAACATTAACCAAGACAACATTGCGCACTTTGATATGGATTCATTAAACTGCAACCGCTCTAACAATACCAAGATAAATCAATCTCAAATTATGACTGCAAACTAAGTTTCCAAAAATTTCGATACCAAACACACTCTATTTACATCCCAATGTTCCAACATACTCACATTTCATTAGTAAGTTTCATCTTATCAAACTCTATCATTGTTCCTCAATCATTCCAAAACCTGATCACCCAAACATTCAATTGCTCCTCCACCCTAGGTTATGAAATTAACAATTCCCCTTGATCACATAAGTTACTAGTACTTCCACAATCACTTCCGTGTAAATCGTTCATGTCACTAGAAAAGAAACTCAAACTACCCAAAACCCGTAGTCCTTCCATCGAATAACTTATCTTCCCCAATTTCTTGAAGCACATCGCCTTATCTCAATAAATCTTTATGACTGTATCCCAAAAGTTTGAATATTCTCAGCAATCTCGTTTAACTCTATTCCCAACCATTTCCAATGCACTTATCTACTCAACAAACACACTGAGCACTCACAAGTTCTACCACACTGGTACTTCGAATTCTTTCACCAAATCCTCGTGTATCATCATGACCAACTCAAGCTAAACAATTTCTCTATATCGCACAACATTCTTCACCAAGATTCAACACCGAACTCAATCATAATTTAGGTCTGTTGGCTCGTACGTTCATTAAACTCTACAACGAACTTAGAAACCCATCCACAGTAGCTACAAGTTAAGGAATTTCGATGCTAGAAAAATAATGACTCACAACTATAACGCTTGGCACAAAGGCCTTCCAAGTCTCTTTGTCTAAATCTTCACAACCCTTGCTTTCAGCTTCACCCCAAACTAATTTCCAGAACCGGATTCACACCCTAGTTAACCCCATACATCCTTCGCTCTAAGTGTCCCATTCTCTCCTTAGTTTCTCGAATTCAAACAAACCGGACCTCAACTCTATTAATATCATGTAATCTCATATATGCCTCATCACATTATCACCAATTCATCCGCACATAATCGCTGTCCACTTAGTGCTCCATCTCACTATGTTGACCTAGAAGAAGATAGCCCATCTCAACTTTTTAACACAACCATATAAGTAAGACTTCATTTCATCCTACATTCCCCGCTTGAGTCTTAAAAGACATCTTCCAATCGTACATCATGTTATAACCAATTAGGTAATCTTAAACTGCACACACACCCTTCGCGGTTAGTAATATTATCACCCTAATCATCTAAGAGGAAGGACAAATAAACTTTGAAATGCACACACCTATTCTAGTTGCCATCTCACACCTTTGTATACTGAGCACCCATACAATCTAGTTTCTATACAGTTCTGATCTCATTTATCCCTCACACTAGAAAATGTAACTCCAACCTGATTAAGCTCGCATCCTTCCCTCGATCTTCTCATCAAAGCCTATACATCCACTTTCTAGTCATGAATTCTATTATTCTCATCAAATTGTACCACCGTCAAATTATTCGAAAATACACATAAGTCTCCCACCATAAATTCGGACTACAATCCTCGACATCACTCATCAATAATTTGCAAAAACATACACATTGAACAAAAACCCATGTCCCTCAAGAATTTCCTCTTGTTTCTTAGTTCCGACCATAACGGTTAAAACTTAAGCACAACATTAGCTATTAATCAATTCCTCATGTCCCTTTTGCGTAGTCCCGTATTCATCAACATTATCCAACCCAATTTCTTCAATACATTTCATCAACTCTCTTTATCCCAAGTAGAGCACAAGACAAACATCAATGCTTTTTAATAGTTAAACAAAATAATTCTACTCATGTCATCTAGAAAGACACCTCGGGTCTCTCATGTACCCACCCATAACCTTTGCCAAACACCACAACCTCAATTCATAGTATCCTCACTATCATCTCCAACTAGCTAGTCCCTAGTTGTCATCCTTAATTAGCTGATAATTTGCATCATGACCTTAAGTTCACCAATTTGTTTCCCAGCCGATAAACTAACTCTGTACAACGCTCCCACTTCTGACAATACCATCCCATCATAGTCTCGACATCACCCCTTTACCTAGTTTTTCCCCAAATAAGTGCACTAGCCATCGTAACTTACAAATTTAGAGTTATAATACCCAAGTAATAGCCCATCGCCCCTACAAGACGTCTAGCAAATCGCATCTCGCATGTTACATAACACTTTGTACTTCTAACATGTTCATGACCACAAGAAAGTATTACAAACTGACTCTTAAATCTCACTACGACTTCTCATACTTCTAATTAACTGTCACATAAACGAAACACAACCACAAATTGAATAACCACCTCTATTAATCGAAGGCAACCCAAATGCCCACATCCTAACACCTCAAGATTATTGCCAATGCACGGGTCCAAAACTACCACCAATACATAAACTCATATGCTCCAAGTCAAACCATCAACACCCAATAAACTACACGACAAGCCAATCTGGCAAATCCAACAGTGAAAGCACCCCCTTATTGCTCAAACAAGTGAATCCTATCAAACCTTTTAATGAAATTCTTCCTATACGGTTCCCCCTTATTTACGAAAAGATATCATATACTCTTATTACAATACCGAACCTATGGATATTCCATCATTAATAGAAACGATTTCAAGATCCTCAGGTAGTTACCCAAAAATCCAAGTGCCAAAGTTAACGGATACGTCATGCCAAGGTCCACCAACCTATCTTCAATAACTGAATTAAAACATCTTTCCCGGACCCATCACAAAAAAAATTCAAATTTTACCTCACCCCACGGATATGTACTCTTGTATTAAATAACATCCTCACCCAACCAAGTCTAATACCAAGGTTAAACACTTGTAGTAATTTCTGATGCATTTAACAATTTCACAGTCAGAGGCTTACGGGGTACTACTACAATTAACACATCCAAAATTTGAACGCCAGCAATCAAGTCAATCACAAACAAGAAATACCCAGTCAACTAGGACCCCAAACCTCCGTAAATTACAATAAACAACTCCACTGACTCCAAATATTGACAACTCTCACCATATCGCAATGGTACCAAAGAAAACTTGTAACATCTTCAAACAGTGAAAACAGTACCGAATTTACTAAGCAGGTATTCCAATTCATATGTTCAATTCCTGATCACATTAAACACTTGTCACATCAATCAAATGCTGAACCATATGCCTTCAAAGTAGAGATACAATATGCTCCGTTATATCGATACTTGCTCTACCGCAAGTGCTACTTTACACACCTCCACTCACCCACATGTGGTAACCGAGCGACATCGGAAGTTTGATTTGAAGTGTGCTGGTCAGTCACTCTTCAAATCAATCTTCCAGGTCATTCTTAAACCACCACAGCACCATAAGAGAATGCTCACCCAGTTGTACTACGAAAGACACAATTTCTGCAATCGGCAAATTCATTACCTTTCCAAATTAATCCTTCCTCCCTCAACACAAGTCAAAATATTAGCACAATAAGGTCAAAGTCTCCAATCTGCCACCACTACTCCAACACGGGTGTAGAACTCAATACTATACCTAAACGCACAAGTATGACGACACTGCGATACTATATTCATGAATGTCACACAAGCACACAATGTATGAAAAAAACATGCTTTTTTTTCATGAAA
The DNA here is from genome assembly GCA_020921065.1 of Vaccinium darrowii. Classification (NCBI taxonomy): domain Eukaryota; kingdom Viridiplantae; phylum Streptophyta; class Magnoliopsida; order Ericales; family Ericaceae; genus Vaccinium; species Vaccinium darrowii. The sequence goes on along the minus strand of CM037162.1, from coordinate 22,750,823 downwards.
AGCTTATATAATATAGTAAGCCCCGAGACTCAAAATCTCCCCACGGTTCCCAAGTTTTCGAACCTATGCTCTGATACCAAGTTGTCACACCCTGCTTTTTAACAAATCATATGTCACAAATATCCACGTGGCACAAGTCAAAGTCAACAACTCTCCATTGGAAAGTCTAAGTCCAAGTTCCCTCACATACTTGATCCAAGTAGTTGTCACGCCCTGCTTTTTAACAAATCATATATCACAAATATCCACGTGGCACAAGTCAAAGTCAACAACTCTCCATTGGAAAGTCTAAGTCCAAGTTCCCTCACATACGTGATCCAAGTCAACAATTCTCCATCGTACCTGGATGCATGAATACCCAAAATACAAGTTTAGAGTTATTACATAAGTTCAAATTGTCAAAAGATTGAATAACCAAAAGTTACATTGTCATTTATCAAATACAAAACTTGAGATGAAAAAATATCTTCATGCATGCATAAGCTTCATGTAATGCATCACTCCAAAAGCATCCGATCTCATGCTCCATACTGTGTACCTGGGAAAGATAGGGTGAGCTCACTAGCTCGTAGGAAAACCATACTACATCCGCTAGGCATATAAATATGATAAGTGCACATGATATGGGTTGACATGAGAAGAAATGATCAAAGAACATAACGGAAGCTAAGACAAGCGATACGTGTCCAAGAAGTACCCACGTGCCCAAAGTAACATCAAAGTGTACAAAATGATTTCAAAGTGTCCCAAGATACCCAATAATTCATTAAGTTTATCAAAATCACCAACAAGTATAACACGTGTCCAAAGTCATATCTAAGTATCCATTGTTACCAAAATACCATATGTACCTCAAAACATTTTCATTTCCAAGTACTCAACACCACCCAAGTTTCCCTTTTTGTTCCACCAAAACTACCGAAGTTACTTACACAAATTTAAAACCAAGTCCACAAGTCGAGTTTCGACAAAACACAATAGATAGTCCAAAATCTCATTTCTCATTTCTTTCATTGAAGAAAAACCATCATTTTCATTAAAACTAGGGATTTAATCCCTCTGCTGGGTTCTGTAGGCCCCGCGTGCCTCTGCCGGTTTCCATAGGCCCCGCGTGCCTCTACCGGGTTCCATAGGCCCCGCCTGCCTTTATCAAAAATTTTACCAAATGATAGCATTAGTTTAAAACACCTCATTATCACAAATATTTCATAAAAACTCTCATAACAAGTCCGTTTCCCAAATTTGATTTCGCCAAAGTACCCTTTCTTTTGAAACGCCACAATTTTAGCCAATAGGGCCGACCAATCCAATATGCCTTGTATCCGATACGTATAACGAATTGTCCAATAAAACCATGTGTCAAAGTCGTTGTTTAATGATTTCAAAAGTGTTTTGTTGGGGTTACCACGTTGGTATATGTCAAGTATACGAAGTTCCGGACGATTGGAGGCCAAATGGACGTCAAAGGGTGCCCGAAAACCACCTAAATAACAGGGGCAGCAGCTGGAAAATATGGACAGCAGCTTATGAACAGTACACTGTGCAGATTTTCACCTCTAAGGTGTGGAATTTCAACCCAATCACAAATGAGAGAGTTTAGGCTCAAAATAGAAATGCTAGGCAACAATTAAACATGGAGGGAGGTCAATTCCACTCCCAATTTCATCAATCAACAACCAATTTCATAGATCACAAAATCAAAGTGACGAAAACCCATACAAAGAGGGAAAACATGATTTTCCAAGAAATTGAAGCCAATAGCAAGATATATGTCACAAGTATATAACTAGAGGAGGTAGTAATTTGTTTCCCTACCTCAAGGTTTTGCTTGAAAATGGAAGATGAGTGGAACCCTAGATGTAGAAACCTCAAAATCCCGAAGTTGAAGCTCTCGGTGTGAATCCAAGGTGACCCGAGCTCCCCACGGTGCGTAGAACACGAAAATAGCCTTGGTTCTTGAAGTGGTTGAGTGAGGAGGGAGGAGTTTGAGCTTGAAGGTGTAACAATGGAGGAGAGAGTGGAGAGAGAGGGGCCGATCGGGTGGAGAGGGAGGAGAGAGTGTAATGTTTTAATTTTTTGCAAATCTTCCCCCACACACTACTAATATAATACTCTAATTACACATCACACCCAAATGTCACTTGTGTATATAATATGTGACCACAATACTTATTTTCATAGATCAAACTTAAGTAAAGATTTATTTACTTTAATTTATTTATGAAAATAAGGAAGTACCCCCCATTTGGAAACAATGGCATTTCCAGAATTTTGAAATTCTAATCACATCAAAATTTCATCCCCCCACTTTTAGTTCAAAACCGAAAAACGGCACATTTTTCTCCGAAGGAAATGGGTGAAAGATGACTTTGCTTTACTCAAAAATAACTTCTGATTATACCGTTGTGATTAGAAAAATCCAAGGAACAGTTACTAGGACTTTTTATCGACCAAATCGAAACTTCTCCAAAAAGTGATTTTTCAAAAGGTAATTAAATTTTCTGGGTCTTTACACAAACAGTCAAAGTTACTATGATAGATATTCTAACGGAGGACAGATATTCTGCCTAACAAAGGACATGAGATTACTTGACCAACATAATTAAAGATATGGGGTAAGCTTTTTAGAGGCAAATGCTCAATGCAAAGCATTTATTCGTTATCAGGCGCGGTGTAAGTCCCAACTCTCGAAGTTTAGAGGTGTGGGCATTTAGAAAGATTAACGCATAAACATAGTTATTAACGATTGAAAAGAGATTAATAACAATGATAAACAGAAGTAAAAGTTCTGAAAGTCCTCTAGACAGACAAATATACAGTTCAATATAAGTAAACAAACCTTATGCACTCTAACATAGCTTTAGCTATGTGTATATGTTAGTTGCTCTTTCTACTCATTGCACGTATGACTTTGGTTACTTCTACAAGAGTTCTCTCTCTCTATCTCTCGCAATTTTTTTTTCTAGAAGCTATCAAATTGGTTTGTAATGGACTTAAAGAATTCTATTTTTCAAGTTGATGAGATTTGGATTATTCGATGTGGGTGAGATGAACCATACATGTTTGATCAGGCATTTTGTTCTGTTTGAGTTGCTGGGCTGAGAAGACATTGGGCATGGAGTTTGAACCACGAAATTTGACTTAGCGTTGAAATGGGACTTGGGTCTTGAATGCCATGCTTGCATATGCAATTCCATTCTCATTTAGCTTTTTGCATATTTATTTCGTATATTCATTCTTAAATCGAGCTTTTCCTTGCTTTTCTTTCTTTCTTTCTTTCATGTGTTTGTTTCGTAAACAGCATGATTACTATTAATTATTCGTTTGCTCGGACAATTTATTGATGATTGTTTTGTGGGTTGTCATAGGTTTCTGTTGTTGACTCATCTCTGTGGTGTATCTTGACTCTGGTAGATGTGCTGCTATATATAACTCTTTTTTTATTCTCTTTTGGTCATGAGATTAAAAAGTCAAGTAACAAAACAAATTGGGAATCCCTTTAGGTTTTCATTGCTGTAGAGTTTACATTAAATTGAAACCGAGTTCCGCATAATGTATTTTCTGGATGCATTTCCCTACTTTCTGTATTCCTTTCTGGCTATTTATGCACATTCTAATTGACCCGAGCAACATATACGGGAAGGGATTCTTCCTGACCAGAGAAAAACGATCCTTCTAAAGATTTAGTAATGACGAGCTACAATGATTGCACCTATTGAAGCAATTAAAAGAATTTTGGAAATGAGTTCAAAAGGAAGAAAGACGACCGAGATCCAATGAGAATTTCCATCTTGCTTCTGCAAATAATCTATGCAGTTTCAATATCTCCACCTTTTTATTTTTCTGTTAAGCCTCACAGCCATGGAATAGCATTCGGTCAATCCCTTCACTTACCTACTTTTTGACATGCATACTGAAATGTTGTAGCCTGTATTGCTTTGCCAAAAAATGTGTAGAGAAGTTTTAACTAAGCAAAGACCGATAGTGTGAGCATTAGAACCTTCACTACAAGAAAAAATGTCTATTGTGAGGATTGAGTTTCCTCGCCAAAGAACCAAATTTCCTCGCTAAAGGAATTGGCGAGGAAAAATTTTCTCGCCAGGTTTCCTCGCCAAAAGGTCGTCGCAAAAGGTATTCTAGCGAGGAAAAATAAATTTCCTCGCCTAATCTGCCAATTGGCGAGGAAATTTTTTTGTCGCCTATTCGGAACAATTGGCGAGGAAATTTTTCCTCGCCTATTCGGACCAATTGGTGAGGAAATTTTGTTTTCCTCGCCTATTCGGAACAATTGGTGAGGAAATTTTTCCTCGCCTATTCTAACCAATTGGCGAGGAAATAGTGTTTTCCTCGCCTATTATGACCATTTGGCGAGGAAATTTTTCCTCGCCAAAACTCCTGAAACAAAAATAAGAAGAAATCCAATTCTAGCTTCTCTGCCTCCGCTGCGAATCGAACCCGCGACCTCCTCTCAAGCAACGCGCGCCCCATCCACCACACCAACTTCCATTTCAATGCAAAGTTCAACAACTTTTAATATATAACCTTTTGTAGTTCTTTTTACCTCACTATTTTTTTTTTAAATCTTTTTGTCTAAATTTAGTCTCTTTGTAGTGTTTCTTTAAACTTCTTTCTTAAATCTTTTAATGTTATTTGTTTTTACTGAAGTTCTTATTTTTTATAATTTGATATTTTCCTATACCCTTTTATAAGTCTTTAATTGTTAGAATTACTTACCTTTGCATTTATATATTTGTTTATTTTTAAATTGGATTTTTTTAATATGTGCCCCCAAGGCACCTGATAAGAACACATTAATTGCTCCACCTTACTCCACTTCCACAAGGAATTAAAGTAGAGTAATCAATTGTGTTTTGGAAAGATAAATCTTTTTTTGATTAGACGAAAATGCCACCAACTACCCATACCCATGGAACAAAAACCTAAGATGCAATACTTGACCAAATAAAAATGAAAATTATTTGAGAATTAGTTGGCCAGTGTTCTCCCATAAATTTTTGGAACATAATTTTAGAAAATTAATTATCAAACATAAACCCAAAAATGAAGAAATGTTGTTGGGTGAGACCTAACCACCTTCTTCGTTCCAATCGATAACATAAATTCTTCTTAACATCATGTTTTTAAACATTATTAGTATGCTAAAGAGTAATTTGAAATTTATTGACAAATAATTGATCTACTCTTTGACTTTCTTGAATTTTTTAAACTTCTTATCATGAGAATTTACTTCACTAATTTGTTTTGAAGAGAAAATGTAAAAGTAAAAGAGGACTAAATATAAAAAGATTAAAAACAAGACAACATTAGCCCAAATTCTAGTTGAAGGGAAAAATCAATTGCTTTGTGTTTGTAGACCATTTTGGTAAGTGATGCCCGTAGGATTTTTTTCTCTTTAGCGGATTTAAACCGAGTTGAAACACTTATTAGAAAACTAAAGGGCAGTTGAAAAGATAGCATTGAAAAAGAAGTTAAAGGGTAATTTTTTTTTAATGACCGTTAAAGGGTAATTTAGTCTCATTAGAAACACGTTTTCCTCCTAGACTGTATGATAGCCACCTTTGTTTCAAAATGGATGATCGTTTTAGGAGACCAAATCATTTTTCTACTAGAGTAATAATAATAATAGATTTATATGCAAATGACATGATCAATATGATACGTATACATTTAGTCTCACTAATTAGTATGTGCATACGACAAATAAGTTCTTTTATTATAATTTTATGGTATCATAAATAGGATAAATATCTTACCATTGGGATAATACAACACATCTATATCAAAATCTAAATAGTCCTAGAAAAGGTGTGAAAATATTTCGTCACCTAACATTAACATTTGGCGATGAAACAAAATTTCCTCGCCTATGCTGAACAATTGGCGAGGAAACTAGCATTTCCTCGCCAATTCTTAGTTTTTTTGCGAGGAAAAATAATTTCGTCGCCAAATCTTAGCTTTTTTGCGAGGAAAGATAATTTCGTCGCCAAATGGGTACCCTTTAGCGAGGAAATATGCATTTCCTCGCCAAATCTTAGTTTTTTGACGAGGAAATATAATTTTGTCGCCAATGTTAGCTTTTTTGGCGATGAAAGATAATTTCGTCGCCAATCTTTGATGTTTAGCGAGGAAATTCAAATTTCGTCGCCAAATGATAGCCTTTTAGCGAGGAAATGTTCATTTCCTCGCCAAATCTTAGTTTATGGGCGAGGAAAGATAATTTCGTCGACATAGTGTACTCTTTGCCGACGAAATCGATTTCCTCGCCATAAGACCCATTTGGCGAGGAAATTTGAATTTCCTCGCCAGCTTTCGTCGCCATAGTTACTTTTTGTTGTAGTGCTTGGTGAATTGAGATTTGAGTCATGGAACTGGGAGTTTGATATCGCAAATAATTTTTTTTGAGTTGAACTGGAACCTAAAAAATTCAAAGAGACATGTTACATGAAAAATTTCTTGTTCTCATGGTAAACGGGAAGGCTAGTACCTTGATGGCAAAAACCTTGCATGCTTATACTTTGGTTCCCTTTTGTATTTGTCCACTCAATAGTATATTTGGCCAACTATTCGAGTTTGCTACATGAATCTCGTTTCAAACTACTGCACTCTTCCATTTGTCCACATTTTGGTTGAATATAATGTTACCATGTATTCCGGTATCATCTTCCCTGCCATTACAATATTGTGGATTAAGGTTACTTGCGCCTTCATGAAACATGGAGAAATCATCCTAGTCACTTTCTTTCATCTTCTCTACAGATCAAAGCTGTAATAATCTTTTGAAGAGATGTATGTAAACAATTCCTCTTTTCACAGGGAATAGTAAAGTTGATTTGGGATTGTGTTGTGAACCAAAATATTCTGGGACTAAGTTTTGCTGAATGGGTTTGCGTCGAATTGATCTCTCTGTCGTTGCTTTTCCCCTCTTAACTACAAAGACACCAAAAAGGAGGGGGAAAAACTTTTGGTGTTCGAGATCTCTAACAACGTAAAGTGGGATGGGAGACAGCAGCAGGAGATTTCAACCCATGGAGCTTAAGCCTATGGGAGTGGGGAGGATTTCATGGTTGTGGAAGGGGAAGACAAACAAGTTGAGGAAGTCATTTCGAAATAGTGTACATGATGATTTGTGTAGAATGTGAGATCTGAGTCATAGTCGGGTTTCAAATTAGAAAATAATATGAGAATTGTGCATCCCAAGATCGTGAAGATTTAGATGATTTCCAAAAGCATCCAGTCATTTATGCGAGAACACTATCATTCCTATTGATTCCTGGTTGCAATGTCTGATTTGCAGTCCTTGCTTATGTTGTATCATTCGTTTCTCTAGCAGCTTCAGTGGGGCTATTGATACAAGATGCACTAATTGACACTGGCCCCTCTTCTTGGACAGGAACAACAGGTGTTTTGCAGTGTGTTTGTGTTGATCAGGTAAATGAATCTTCCAAGTTTGAGCATATCCTTCGTCAAAATTGCTAGTTTGAATGTAGCACATGTTCAGAAATGCTGCTTCTGTTATGCTCATTTTAAATCATGCTTTCTTTTTTTTATGTCAATGTAAATTGTGTGCAAATGTATCAGCATTTTAAACAAATGTGTGGGAATCCGATTATTGTTGTGTTAAATGTTGTGTCATCGGAAGTTTGGAACGGGCCGAAAACATACACACGGGGAATAAGAAGTAAAAAAGGAAATGATTATGAATTTTCACTTTAGGGTTGGGTAAAAATGGAACTAAGCCATATGAAATGGACATACAAGTGAGAGCTTTTACTTCCTTCGGATTTTAGTGGGCAATCTCCATATTATAAACTTCGATAGCTATTTTTTGCTTTTTCACCATATTTCGCGGAAAGAAAATTTTGACAAATAAAGAGGATTCTATCACGTATGTTATTTGTTATACAACCAAAAGATAGAATCTTCCCGTCAAAATTTTTTTATCCCTTGAATCAAGTGGACTGTAAATTGTTTGATTTCTTGGAGCAGCAACTGCTTTGTAGCCAGTTATTAATCAGCAATAGTAGTTTCTTCACTTTGTTCAGCATTTATATTTTTTGCAGAAACGCTATGATTTTTCAGGAAATATTTTATCTTCCTGCCCTTATCGAGACTATGGTAACTAAAATAGTTGTTAGAAATAACTGATTTCGATTATGATCTTATGACAAAATTGATTTCTTGAAAATACATTGTTAAAATATCTTATCATTTTTTTTACGGTGAACACTTGATCAGCCCTTGGAAAATTGATTTTCTCAAAGTATCTTTTGGTTCCATATTTATGCATGTGTGCAACTAGTGTACACCAGAAAATTCCCCTTGGCCTACTACCATTTTGAACGTGACCCATTTAGAAATTTTTTAAACATTGGCCCACATAAGTATTTCATGCATTGGCAATTTGGCACTTGCACATTAACATCACATGATCTTCTAATTTCCAGCAGTGGAAAGGAAACAAATTTGGGCAGCTAACATTTTTCCTTATTCGTCATCCGGTTCTTTAATATCCTTAATATTGAATTCTGATTTTTCCTTTTAAGGCCGTTAAAGTTTGAACTTGCAGATTATTTACTTGGAATGTTTTTAACGCCAATATACTGCCTTTTTGTAGATCATTTTTTGCCGCCTCAAAAGATTTCCAGTCCAACGGAAATATTTCTGATATAGATCCGTGTATTGAAATTCAAAGAATCTTTCATTCATTATTAAATCTTGTGCTCTGTTTTTTTTTTTTTTCTTTCTAAATTGGGTTATTGAAAAAGGGAAAATGATGTGTTGAATCTTTCCTTAAAACTCTTAACCCCACAAAAGATTATTTTCTTGCCTTATAAAAAGTTGACAGCTTCAAGTTTCCATCAGAGATGGAAATGATCTCTAAAGTTTTGACACGTTTTTATATTGGCCTATGATACTCCTTTTCAAATTTGCTCCTTACCCAAAATTGTCCACCAAGATCTCATGGCCTATTATAGTTGAACCTTTCTGAAGTTTTCCTTCCGAAATATGTTGACTTCGGATCTTTACAGTTAAGGCAATACAACGTTGCAAATCATGATTCGGCTCAACGGACTAATTTAAGGAAGATCCATAGCTGCCTCAAAATCTTCTTTTCAACGGGTATATTTTCAACGCTCCAATTTCTCAGCCTATATAAGAAGAGCCTCTACAGATGAAGAGACACCAAGCAATTTCAGAGCAATATTCACTGCAATCACACTTCACTTTCATACTATTATTTCGAGGGCTTTGAGAGCAAAATTTTTGTATCTACTCTTTCAGAGAGAGTTCCACTTTACAAATTCTTTTCACTTATTGCATTGAGAGTCAGCAAAATTCTCAGTGAGCTACTACAGAGCTAAGTGTTGTTCTGTGAGTGATTTTTAGAGTTTGGGAGATAAACTCTAGCGGTTCGGCTAACTCCTCGGGAAAGTTAGTGTTGTGGTTGTAAGGTTTAATCGGCACCAAAAGCTAGTTGTTTGATTAGTAAAACGGCGACTCCTTAGGCCAGTGGACTAGGCTGAGCAGTGGACAAAGCTCGGACCGAACTACTATACATCTCTGTGTGTTATCTCTTTCCCTTATCTCTTTTATTTTTGTGTTGTGCAAATTAATTATTTATTTGCTTTCTCTATTCATTTGTAATAATTTTTTATTTGAGTATTATTGTAGGCAACACTATTCACGCTCCCTCTAGGTTGCCTTTTGGGTAACAATAGTAAATGTTGTTCCTTGCAGTGGGTTGATTTATTGGACTTCTCACTCCAAGTAATTAAGTTGGGGAGAGGGTTACTGTTGCAGAAGCAATGGGTTTCTCGAGTTGGCAACCAGTTACAGAATGATTGTATTATATGTGATTAAATGAATATTAACAATATGCAATATCTACTGTTGATTTTTGTTGCACAAGTATCATTGTTGCCATAATTGTGTTTCTATGCTTAACTTTTCCATCCCAATCACCTTTTTAAAAAAATCACCAATAACTTTTATTCTTGGTTGTGTTTGATTTAAGTTTTGGGTTTTGGTTTTTGGTAATGATTGGAGGGAGACATATGGATAATAATTAAAAATAGAGGTTAATGATTATAGAGAGATAGAGAGAAAAATTAGAATAATATTTGAAAATAGGGATAATGATTGGATAATAATTAAGAAAACCGGGTCTTGAAACCCAAAACGAACAAGGCCCTCATGTTCTTGTTTTGAGTCCATGAGGCCCTGAGATTTCCGGAGCTCTAAGCCCAAAATTGATTTGGGTGCCTTCACATTTAAGAAGGAAATATTACAATTTCAAGAGATACAAATCATCCCAAATTTTTTTTCCAAGAATTTGAATATATAAGTTGCAAAAATTACTTAACATTACTATAATAAATACGAGTAAGTATTACTTGAACATCGCTCTTCTTGCATTTTTAGAAGCAAATAATCAATTAAACTTGCGTAATCTAGTTTTGCTGCAATATATAAAAGTACAAGTCACTAAAAAATAAAATGCATACTTGTTGGTAAAATAAGTATCAGAAGCGTAGCTACGAATGAAAGAAAGTTTAGGCCGAAATCGTAAAATGATTTGTTACAACTACTTTGCTCAATATTACGTGTTGACCCTTAGAGGTCCTTAATTCTAACAATCTTTTGGGTTTTAATTTAACTTTGAAATTGGGTTAGAAACTTAGGGCACAAAAGACAAGCAACAAAGAGAGACAAAGAAACTTAGGGCGTAAAATGATTCTCCATGTACAGTTTTATGAAAACTGCTCGGATCAAGCCCTTCCCGATATTTTTTTTTCTCATTTCTCGCAGGGACCCTTAAAGACACGTTTTAAACACATTGAGAGGTTCGGATCATGAAAATTTGATCGGGAACTATGAGGTGTGGATTTTTTAAAAATCCAAGAGCTCTGACTGGAAGTAAATTGTATATATATATATATTGGTATCAAAGCCAAGTAAGTGATTCTTGAGTTAAACTGTTTATTCTGTAATTTTTCCCCCCCTCTTGATAATTCAATCAGTATTGCATCCTACTTATCATTGTTTGAACATTCTGTCATTGGCCACACAATCTTTAGTCCCATCAAGATGTGTAAGTTCTAGTTTGAGGCAAATGAGAGGATAGGGTTCCCAGCTGGGTATGTGTGAGAACATGATAGGTTTCAAAACATGGTACTCCTAAATATGAAAAATTAAGAAAATTTTTCTAGGATTAAGGATAATGAATAGATTATTAAGGTTAGCCATCTCAATGGCTTCGATATCCTCCATACCGGACATAGTCAATGAAGAAGAACATGAATATCAAGATTTAATAGATTTAGGAAATTGGAATATTCCAAAAATTCCAATTAAAGAAGCTTATGAGACAAGTTTTTAAATAAAACATTTAAATGCATCCAATTCCAAAATCTGTAGAACAAGTTTATGCAATAACAAAACTACAAGAAAGATGTACTCTTTCAAATAAAGGGTCAATTAAAAAAATATCTAGAAAGAGGCTACAATATTATTCATGTAGGACAAGTTGAAAACTCTAACAAGAAAATGGTTTGATTCCTCAGTTCTTTTATCTTAAGATATTAGTAAATTTACATTCATTATATAGTGATACTCTGTTTTTTTTTTCTTTTTTTAATTTTTATTTAGCCAAACAATAACAGATGTTATTAATAACCCCTCAAAACCAAAGGCTATACCTAGAGGTGGCAAATGGGTGGGGTGGGTTGAGTTTTGATGGTATGATATGGGTTATGGGTTGAATGTGGGCGGGTTAAATATAAGCTAATAGTATGCGATTGAATATGGGTTGGATTGAAATGGATCAAGTCAAACCCAATCTGACCCTAACCAACATGTTTTTTCCCCTGTATTTCTTAACAAAACCTTGCGAGGGACCCACGTCTTTCTCCCTATTTCTTCAACCCAAATGCCTCCAAACTCCTAGAATAAAAAAAAAACAAAAAACAAATAAACGATACATAACAAAAAGAATATAAACAAATGTATAGAACAGTATGCATAGAGGCATACATGTAAAGAACGAAAATTGAATAATTTTGTGGAGAATTACTACATTTCAAAGTAAACAAAAACAGAAATCATGAATTGGGAATAACAATTTTTATTTCCTTCATAATTAGGCCTTGGGCACAAGTGGTGGCTAGCTCATGCGATAGAGCTCTATGATCGAATGATATGATCGAATCTTGGATATCCCACACTCCATCCTGTGATCGAATCTCATTCGCCCCTCGCTCTATGTAATAGATTAGGAATGAAGAATGACAAAAAAAAAAAAAATCAGGCCTTGGGCAACTAAATCTCCCAATTGATTACCCATTAATATAGAATTGCCCAGAATTTAGTAAAAATGCGAAATTTGCACAACACTCAAAAAAAAGAGAAAAAAAAATCTAACGCAATTGGCTAGTAGTAGTAAACGATAATGCAGCAAATAGTTTCGTAACAATGGAGAGAGAGAGAGAGAGAGAGAGAGAGAGAGAGAGAGAGAGAGAGAGAGAGAGAGAGAGAGAGAGAGAGAGAGAGAGAGAAATTGGAGACCTTGAAGAGAGACTTTGAACAAGGGGTGTCTATAGGGGACAGATTGAGAAATTGGGCAGACGAGAGGAGAGAGAGGAAAGCTGAAAATTATTTTTTTTTAACTTCAAAAAAACTGAAATTTTCAAAGTCATTTTATTTGTGGGTTCAACCCATTTTCAACTCATCTTCAATCCAACGCAACCCATTTAAATATAGATTGGTGTGGATTCAATCCATATCGACCCATAATATAATATGGGCAAGTTGGGTTGGGTTTTAAGTGGATGAATATAGGCGGGTTCATGAGTTGGGTTACAAATTGCCAGCTTTAAATTTGGACAGAGTGAGGGAGTATATCATAATCATGGAGTCATCCAACAAAAATCTCACTGGACACTCCTCAATCAATATTACTACTACTATTTACTAATATATTTAGGAAGGTGCTCCTGTGTCCCCCACCATACGGTATCACCCCATATCACAGCCCTCCATTTCATCACAACCGTTCATTATTAAATTTCAAAAAACTCGGTACCGGCTTTCCACGGGTTGCAAGTCCAAAAAGAAAAAAAAGGCTTAACCAGAAGCCTTCTTCGTCAATTACAGCTCTCTCTCTCTCTCTCTCTCTCTCTCTCTCTCTCTCTTCCACTCTAAAGAATTGACGATGAAAGTTCAACAATCTGATACATCACCTCTTTCAGCTCTGCTAGCTGGCACAAGCTCATTGGTTGCAAGTTGAATGAAGGATTGGCGCGTACGAGTTCAGAGCAAGACCACTTCTTGAAGGCATTAGTTGGTTAATTAGTTACAACTGTGTAACTACTTGTAACTACCCGTAACTACTTGTATTGAATTCATTTCTTGTTTTCTGCAATTTATAAGGGAATAGATGTTGTACGTAGATTTCATTCTGTAATCTTGAGAGTTTTTAACCAAGTGGACGAGAGTTCCTCTTTGGCAAAGTGGACGAGAGCTCCATTTTACTATCCAATAAACTTGTTTCTTTTTCATCAATTCTTTCTCCTGTTCTTCTGCAAGTTCAATTCCACCTGCAATTCTCATTCTTCCATTTCCATTTCCACGAAAACTACGGTGTTTGTATCAGTGGTATCAGAGCCTTATGCTTCCTTGGACTCTATTTCGCCATGGACACAAGGTCGCAAGAGCAGAGACGCAATGATGAGGCCCTAAAACAATTGAAGGAGAGTACAGATTCTACCGTTAAGAATTGAAGGAGTTGGTCATAGCCATGAGTGTTAAATACGATCAAATAGCCTCTTGGGTGAACCATCAAGATCGCGAGGAAGGATCACAGAACCACCATGACAATCAATCTTCTGGTTCAACTGCATTTCAAGCTTGCTATGCCAAAATTGATTTCACTCGTTTCCAAGGAGAGGACCCTTCAGGATGGCTTTACAAATGCGAGCGATTCTTCGAATTTAACTCTATAGAAGAAAACCAGTGGGTGAAATTGGCTGTAATGCACCTAGATGATAAAGGGGTACAGTGGACAGTGGTACCAATGGTTTGAGAAAACCCAGAAATCTGTAAACTGGAAGGAATTCGAGTATGGTTTAAGTGTTAGGTTTGGCCCAAATGTCTATGAGGATGCCATTGGAGAGCTTACCAAGTTGTGCCAAACCACTATAGTGAAATGCTATCAAGAACGCTTTGAAGAATTAGCCAATCGAACCAGTGGCCTAACACAAGGGTTCTTCATTAGTTGTTTGTTGAGTGGATTGAAGGAGGAGATTAGGGTTGGGGTGCAAATGTTTGGACCCACAACCATAACCCAAGCCATTGGTCTGGCTCGTCTGCAGGAGGAAACAACAGAAGCTATAGCAAGAAAATCAAAGACGCCTACAAACCAACTGGAAATTGGAACCCTAACCCTCCAACAGCTAATGCCAGGGTCCCTAATGCCTTTGGAAATTGAGGGGATCCAAGACCAGTTCCAGGGGTAATCTTGAAACCCAATCAACCCCAAACCACTGTTGTTGTGCCCCAATTCCCAATCAAGAAATTAACTCAGTCAGAAATGGATACAAGAAGAGAAAAAGGACTATGCTTTAACTGTGATGAACGATATGTTAGGGGCCATAGGTGTCAAAAACTACCTCTTAATTGGTAATGATGATGAAGAAGAGGAAAATCTTGAGACCGCTAATGTGGATGACCCTGTGGAAGAAAGTGTCCAGATATCTATGCATGCTCTTGCATGTAGCAGTTCCTTCAAGACTATGAGGATACAGGGCAAGCTAAGGAACAGACCTATCATTATCCTCATCGACTCCGGAAGTACCCATAATTTCATTGACCCAAGCATGGCCAAAAATTCTGGATGTCTCATAGACTCTACACCCGATTTGCCTGTGGCAGTAGCAGATGGCACAAAGCTCTGCAGTAGGGCTGTGTGCAAAAGACTGAATTGGGAGATGCAAGGCCAAGAGTTTGAGGTTGAAGTCAGATTGCTGCCATTAGGAGGATGTGAGATGGTTCTGGGAATCCAGTGGTTAAGCACCTTGGGCCCAGTAATTTGGGATTTCAAAAATTTGGTGATGCAATTTACATACAAGGACAAGGCTTTGGAACTAAGGGGTAGCAATCTATGGAAGGTTGAGCAAGTTTCAGCAAGGCAAATGGGGAAAACCTTGCAGCAAATGAAGCAAGGATTCATTGCACTAGTCAGCAGTTTGTCTGCAATGGAGAAAGAACCTTAGGTACCCTTAGAAATCTCCCCTCTTTTACAAGAGTTTTCTGATATTTTTTCTGAACCTAAAACCCTTCCACCATCCAAATCCTTTGACCATAAAATTCTCCTACAACCCGGTAACAACCTTGTACATGTGAAACCATATAGGTATCCCTATATACAAAAGAATGAAATTCAAAAGTTGGTATAGGAAATGCTCAGTTCTGGGGTTATTAGACCTAGTGTTAGTCCCTTCTCTTCCCCAGTCCTTTTGGTTAAAAAAAGGACCACACATTGCGCATGTGTGTGGATTATAGGGAGCTTAATAAGCTAACAATTAAGGACAAGTTCCCAATTCCAATCATTGATGAACTCTTGGATTAGTTGCATGGGGCAAAAGTTTTTTCAAAATTGGACTTAAGGGCTGGTTACCATCAGATTAGAGTGCACCCCTTAGATGTGGGAAAAACAGCTTCAGAACTCATGAGGGCCATTACGAATTCTTAGTCATGCCTTTTGGCTTGACTAATGCCCCCTCACTTTCCAGAGCTTAATGAACCATGTTTTTAAACCATACCTCAGAAAGTTCATATTGGTTTTCTTTGATGATATTTTAGTTTACAGTCATTCCATGAAAGAGCATCCGATCCACCTGTCTACTACATTTTCACTGTTGCAAGCTCATCAGTTGTTTGTTAAAATCTCAAAATGTGCTTTTGGACAAACTAGTCTGGAATACTTGGGGCAAATTGGGTTGAGAGCTTCTCTCTCTAGAAATAGAGAGAGAATGCACTCCCCTTGGCATCTCTGATACTTCTCTACCCTATTTTTCGATCAAAGCCCTAACTCAAAGGGGATCTGAGTATTCAGTCACCCATCCATTCTCCCAGAGCAGTCGAACGACCAAAAGGGGATCTGGGACCTCTACTCGGGATACCCAGTTTTGCCAAAATCAGATCTGTTAGGGTTCTCAAAGTCTAAAACTCCCACCGTCTTGGTGATTTGGAGTATACTAGCTTTTGTCTTTTTGCAAATGCGGCTCGACATCAGCTGAGCTGCATTAACAACCATGGAATTCTATGGTTCATCAACTAGACATTTTGTTTGGTTCAAAAAGGGGATCTGGAATGGTCTCCTCTTCACAATCAACAACACCCAACAGTTTCATAAAAATCGGTCTACACAGATGAATCTGCAAGTGGGTCAGTTTCAAAACCCATCTAGATTGCTTGGTCCTGATGTTGGAAACCACAGGGCACTAACAAAAGGGGATCTGAGAATCTGGGCCAGTTTCAAAACCCATATGGACTACTCGATCTCTGATAGATGGAGTGATTCGTATGTTCCACAGGAGTCACAAAAGTTTCTCAACATCCAAGCCTTGATATCTAGATCTAGGCCAACAGTCTACTTCATCTGGAAATTTAACAAGTGTGATCTTTGCTTTTCTTGAGCTCAGTGGTAGAACTCGATGAAAACCTGTGTTGTGGGCTGTAGTGTACCTCAAATCGGTTTGGATTCCGATCTAAGCCCGGTGTAACTAGCTGCAGGGATGGAACAGCGTCCAGATGTATAGTGGTTCACGGAAATGTGGGTTTGGATATGCTGCTTTGGCTGGTTCAATTGGGCCATTATGTGCAGAATTTGTGGGTCATCCCAAAAGCAATAGATCCATGGATGGGTTTCATGCTATATAGATTTGGAGCTCTTGTCTAGCACAGCCGTTGTTTTCCCCGCGTATCAGTTCCCCTCCGCTATGTGTCCATGGTGTCACGGTGGAGGGGGTAATGCCATTGCAGATCCTGGCGCTACAGGTAAGACTATGGCAGTTTTAGATCTGGGTTCTGCTCTTGTGCGTTGAATCTGTTTTATTGGTATCCTTGAGCTCCATTTTTGGGGCTATTTTTTATGTGTTCTAATGACTTTAATTGGGATAACTTATATACTTGAGAGCTGCTCATTGTGTGGTGTTGCTTAGAGTTTGGTGCGACAGCTCCTGCAGTTCTGAATTGTTGCGATGTGTGGTCTGATGGCATTGACTTCTTTGGGGTGCGCTCGTTGCACAAGATGGCTCTAGTGGCAATGGGTTGGGGTTTATCGAGAGGGCGATTTAACTCTAGGGATGACTCGAGTGCCACGATTCTTGCCTATTAGGGGTCCATCCCCCTGACTCCATGTTCTAAGTTCTCCGTTGTTACAATGAATGGTCTTAAGTTGTTATTCCTCTCCATGTTTATTTGGTATGCATTATCACTCCTATGGTTCTATTTTCTCCTGTTTGCGTAGGCTCTGCGTGCCTTTATAAAAATTTCACCAAATGATGACATTGGTTTTAAACATCTCATTTTCTAAACATTCTATACAAATTCCATGACAAGTCCATTTTTTTCAAAGCTAATTTCACCATTTCACATCTTTCGATAAAAGGGGTTACACACACACCCACGCACGCTTTCTAAAAACCTTCAAACTTTCATGTGACGTAAGATGACATATTTGTTTATAAAACCATAGTCCTCGAGTCAAAACATGGATGAAAAGGATACCAAAGGTCGAATATGTGAAGGGATAAGTGATCGGAGACCAAATGGACATCAAAGGGTGGCCAAATGCCACCTAAATAACAGGGGCAGCAGCTGGAAAATATGGAGCAGCAGCAAATGAACAGTAAACAGTGCAGATTTCACCTCTAAGGTGTGGAATTTCAACCCAATCACAATTGAGATAGTTTACGCTCAAATTGGAAATGCTAGGCAACAATTAACTATGGAGGGAGGTCAATTTCACTCCCAATTTCACCAAACAACAAGCAATTTCATAGATCAAAGAATCAAAGTGGGAAAACCCACACAAATTGGGGAAAACATGAAATTCAAGGAAATTGAGGTCAAGAACCAATTATATGCAACAAATCACAAGCATACAACTAGAGAGAGTAGACATTGTTCCCCTACCTCAAGATTTTGCTTGAAAATTGAAGAAAATTGAAACCCTAGGTGTGGAAACCCCCAATCCCGAATTATGAGCTTCCGGTGTGAATCCAAGATGACCCAAGCTCCGCACGGCATGTAGAACGTGAAAATGGCTTTGGTTCTTGAAGTGGTTGAGTGAGGAGTGAAAGATTTGAACTTGGAAGGTGTAACAATGGAGGAGAGAGAGAGAGGAGAGAGGAGCCGGTCGGGTGGGAGGGAGGAGTCTGTGTGTGTTTTGATTTTTTTGTGCAAAACTTCTCTCATACACTTCATATTTTAACCCCCCAATTACACCTCACATCCAAAAGTCACTTGTGTATATAAAATGTGACCCACCTCACTAATTTTACTCCCACACTTAGCCAATTAACGTTTTTCAACATTCCTCACAAAACCCCAACATTTATTTTCAAAAAGTAAATAAATTTTCCAGGTCTTTACACACTGTGCCAGCAAAGCATGTTCCAGAACAATACTTTTTTTCATAAACCAAACTTAAGTAAAGTAATTATTTTCGAAAACCAAACTTGAGTTTTCTTTACTTTGATTTATTTATGAAAATAAGGAAGTACCCCCCATTTGGAAACAATGGTATTTCCAAAATTTTGAAATTCTAATCACATCAAAATCTCATCCCCCCACTTTAGTACAAAACCGAAAAACAACACATTTTTCTCCGAAGAAAATGGGTGCAAGATGACTTTGCTTTACTAAAAAATAACTTCCGATTATGCCGTTGTGATCAGAAAAATCCAAGGAACAATTACCGGGACTTTTTATCGACCAAATCGAAACTTCTCCAAAAAATGATTTTTCATACGGGTCCTTATACTATGAACCTACTATAAACCACACTTATTTGTCAACTTACAGTTGTTACTTTTTGCTCATATAGCCAACAACTGTTCACCTGTTAAGAGAAAACATCTGTTTTCTCTATGTGGCCTGCAGTTTGTATATCTACTAGGAACCAAATTTTGTCGTCGAGTTAAGGTCATTACTTTCTGCTAATCTGGCCAACGATCTTTCACCAACTAGAAGCCAACTTATGTTTTCGTTATGTGGTCAATAGTTCATATAACTACTGCAAGCCACACTACTATGCAGAGTTACGACCTTTACTTTTGGGTCATGCGACCAATGACCCTTCCCCGTTAGTCATTACTTCTCGCGATTTCTGCCAAAGATTTTTCACCCACTAGGAGCCAAGTTATGTCTTAACTGGCGAGTAGTCTATAAGTAAGAGGAACCACACTTCTCTCTCGAGTTAGGGTCATTACTTTTTCCTCATGTTGTCAATGATCTTTCACAAGCTAGAAGCTAATCATGTTATCAATGTGTGGCCAGTAGTCTATGAACTTACTAAGAAACACACATATTTGTGAAGTTAAGGTCATTACTTTCTGCTTATACAACAAACAATTGGTTTTCCCATAAAGAGCAACATCTATTTTCTCTATGTAGTGAGTAGCCTGTATATTTACTAGAAAGCACACTTCTTCGTCATGTTAAGGTAATTACTTTTCCCTAATCCGGCCAACAATCTTCCACCACTAGAAGCCAACTTATGTTTCCGTTATGTGGAAAGTAGTCCATATGACTATTCGGAGCCACACTAATATGTAAAGTTACAACCTATACTTTTTGGTCATTCGGTCATGACCCGTCACCCGTTACACTACAACAAAAAAACACTTTTTATAGCGTTCGAAAAATGATATAAATAAGCATTAGATAACATTTTAAGAACGTTAAGGTAGCCACTGTTATAACAAGTCTTGATCTTCAATAGCGTTCATTTCCTGATATAAGTAAGAGACATTTTATAACGTTCAGAACATGCTATACATGGGAGATCTTTTATAGCATTTTTTACTTGCTATAAGTTGAAGACATCTTATAGCGTTTAATACATGCTATACATGAGAGATCTTTTATAACACTCATTTAATGTCATGCACAAACAATCTTTCATAGCATTCATTGAATGCAATCAATGGGAGACCTTTTATAACACTCATATACTGTTATACATAAACAATCTTTTATACAATACAAAATCTACTATGTTTAAGAAATTTATTGCAATGGCCAATGAATGCTACTTGTGATATGTGATGATTCTTTTTTTTTTTTCTGTATAATCACTATATTTTTAATCCTACCGTTCACTCTATCGGAAAAGAAACACAAAAATCACTAGTTGAGCCAAATTGCCAAAAAGAAAGACCTATTAACACATTGTTCCATATAATCGAAGTCTTCATCTTGTCTAAATAGAAGCTAGTAGCTAGTTATATAACATTGACAAAGAGATAATAGGCATTCAAATATCTTAAAACAAAGTTGCCCAGCTACATATATTGATACAAAAATGGTGCCCCTTTGATGCAAAAGCTTCACTTGATCACTTCCAACCAATACTAGCTAGCAAGATCATAATCTCCATCTTGAGCAAAAAGGGACGAATATCGATCTTCTCTTCAAACAGTCGACCTACATACAATGTTTTTCCAATCAAAACGAGTGCAGAAACCATGTTATGCAAAGTTGCTGAAATAACAACTAAAATGCAAAGTTCAGAAACCATAAAATGCTCCAAAATTAGACATCCAATGCAACGCTGGTTACTGAAATCAACTATACTATGCAATATCATACGCAAGAAGTAGAGAAACTATACAAACACCAATCCTTTTACAGCCAGCACTACATAGAAACTAGTCTGCTACTATGCTTATAGAAGTTCTCTCATTGACCTATGTGAAAAGTTCAAAGGATTTGTTGGAAACAATTATTGGATATGGTAGCATGTATATTGTTAGGAAGATTGTAATCAATTAGGAAGATTGTACCAAACCAAGCCTTATGTCCCAATCAATTGGGGTCGGCTACATGAATTAGGAAGATTGTAATTAAACCAAATTAGGTAGGTAGAATAATTAGATTTTATTTGCTTTCCTTATTTTCCTTTGTATCCAGCCTATAAATAATTACTCCTTGTGAGAAGAATAATATATCGTTCGAATATTTCGACATGGAATCAGAGCGGGGTCCAGGAACCTAATCTTTTTTTTCGTTACCTTTTCTCTCAATTTCTCTCTCTAATATTTTGACATGGAATCAGAGCGGGGTCTAGGAACCTAATCTTTTTTTTCGTTACCTTTTCTCTCAATTTCTCTCTCTCTCTCTCTTTCACAGTAGCGTGAAAAATAGAGTCAGCACATTAGACTCTGCCCATACTCATCAACAACCTTTGACCACCATCAGCCACCCTCGCCGACCTCCTACAAGTCCTTTCGGGCCACCGGCGACTCTCGCCGACCCCCGACGACTCACTTCCAACCTCCGGCGACCCTCGTTGAACCTTCTAAATGCTATTCCAGGCCATCCACACCTCCAATCTACCATATACAGCCCTCGTCAGCCACCATCTGGACTCCTCTTACTCCGACGAAGTCTGACGACCACCACAACCTCTCTGTGTTCACCGACAACCCTTGGGTAGTCCAGAAACTTTTGGATCTACTTCGTATTCTCTGTTCAGCACCACCTTGACACTTGCCGGCCATCGGAAATCCACTCTGACCTCCGTCGACGACGTTTGACCTCCGACGAAGGTCACTTAGTCCTTGGTTTGCTCAGATGATCTCTCTGTGTGCGTGTTCGAACCACATAACACACTAGTTGACTTGGTTTTTCAACTTCTCACTCTCGTCTGCTTCTGTTTTCACTGGGTAAGGCTCAGATCTGATTTTGTTTTCTCCTGTGACTATTCAACCTCTGTTTCGTTATTGGCATCTATTATGGGTGATAAACCTAAGAAGAATGACACGCCCGAAACTTCTGAAACCAAGGCAGTTGGTAGGGATTATCGTTGGTCTCTCACCACAGTTAAATTAAATGGATCTAACTATTTGCCATGGTCATGTGCTGTGACTGTCTCTCTGCGCGCAAGCGGTGAGAGTTCCTATATTATCGATGATCCACCTACTGATCCCGATTCCGCTTGGTCTCAAAATGATGCTCATATAATGACTTTACTGTGGAATAGTCTTGAACCTGACATTTTTGATAATGTTGCTTGCCAAGAGACATCCAAAGCTGTTTGGGACACTCTACGCGAGTTATATTCATCAGATCATAATATCTCTCGAGTTTTTCAGATTTATCAGAATATTTTCTCCCTTCAACAAGGAGATAGATCCGTTGATGAGTACTTTTCCACCTTAAAGGGTATGTGGGATGAGTTAAATGTTTACCAGACTCTCTACAGATTTAAAGGTTGAGAAAAAGTTCAGAGAAGAATTCAGAACTTGCAAATTTATGTCTGGATTAAATTCAGACCTTACTTCTCTTAGTCCACAGATTCTTTCTGGCAGGGAAGTCTCCACTGCTGGTGAGGCCTTTGCTCATGTTCGACGGGCTGCTCCTCATTCCTTTGGTTTAGAGCAGCCGGCTCCAACCGCCCTAGTTGCCCCCACAACCTCTCCTGCTTCATTTTCTGGAAATTTTGGTAATCACAATCCCTCCCATAGTCGTGGCAGTTCTTCTGAGTGGGGTAGTCATCGTAGAGGACGTGGGGGGCGTGGCACCAAGAAGTGTACTCATTGTGGTGCGACCATCCACGATGTTGAATTTTGTTGGAAGCTGCATGGCAAGCCAACTTGAGCTAATCAGGCTGCACTTGAGGGGGGAGCCATTCTTCTTCCACTGCAACTCATGTCACCTCAGGTAATACGTGTCTTCACTCATCTTCTCATATCACTCCTTGGATTCTTGATTCTGGAGCATCTGATCATGTGATAGGTGATTTGTCTCTTTTGACTAATGTTGTTACCCTTTCTGTTAAGTCTTATGTTACTATTGCCGATGGCACTAAAATTCTTGTTCAAGGCATTGGTACATATCATTCATCTGATCTTGTTTTTTCCTCTGTCTTATATTTGCCACAATTTCCGTTTAATCTTCTTTCTATTTATAAATTGTCTCATACTCACCAGTGTTCTATCCTTTTACTCCTTCTCATTGTGAGTTTCAGGATCTCAAGACGAAGGGGATGATTGGTGGGGGGTATGAGAAGAATGGTCTGTATTATCTTTAGGAACAGCAACAGCAGTCATCCAGCCATTTTGCTTTACATTCTACTGTTAAACCTTATCAGTGGCACTATCGTCTTGGGCACCCATCCTCGGCCAACCTTCGCAAGCTAGTTCCTAGTTTTGCTAGTTTTTCTCCTTTTAATTGTGATACATGTGAATTTATTAAACATCGTAGAGTTTCTTTTCCTTTACGAACTGAGTCACCATGCGTAGAACCTTTTGCTTTAGCTCATTCTGATATTTGGGGACCTTTGTGCACTACGAGTTTGTGTGGTGCTCGCTATTTTGCCACATTTATTGATGATTTTTGTCGTTTAACTTAGGTGTATCTCCTCAAAGATAGGTCTCAATCATTTTCCGTGTTTTCAGTCTTTCATGCTGAGATTGTCAACCAATTTAATGCTAAATTACGTATTTTGCGAACTGACAATGCTCAAGAATATCTTTCTCGTCCATTTAGTCTATTTAATGAAACTCATGGTATTGTTCATCAGACTACTTGTGTCACTACCCCTCAACAAAATGGGGTTGCGAAACGGAAAAATGGGCTAGTTTTAGCTGTAACTCGTGCCTTTATTCTTCACATGAACATTCCAAAACATTTTTGGTGATATGCTGTTCTTACCGTAAATTATCTAATAAATCGAACCCCTTCTCGGGTTTTGCATGGCAAAATTCCATTTCAGGACATGTTTCCTGACAAGGATCTTGATATTCTACCCCTAAAACTTTTTAATTGTGTGTCATTTGTTCATAAGCTCCCTCCTGGTCGTGTAAACTTGATCCGCCCTCTTACAAGTGTATTTTTCTAGGTTACTCACTGACACAGAAAGGATACAAATATTATAGTCCCTCATTACGAAAGCACTTTGTAAGTGCTGACATGACCTTTTTTGAGAATATCCCATATTATTTTCTTGAGGGTACTTAGTTGACACCACCTTGTCTTCCTGAGATTGTTCCATTACCGGCTGCCCATGGTCTTCCATAGACTGCTACTCGACCACCAATTACAAAGGTATATGTTCGACGTTCTTCTTCTGACGCTTCTCTTGTTGAACCTCCAGATACAGCTTCTATGCCCATACCATCTCCTCAAGCGTCTTTAGATCCAACTCTAGATCTTCCTATTGCTCATCGTAAAGGTATTCATTCATGCACTTCCCATCCTATCTCTCAATTTGTGTCCTATGATCGTTTGTCTCCCTTTTTTCCGTTTTCTCTGTATCTCTGTCCTCTGTTACTGTTCCTAAGTCTTATCAGGAGGCTCTTTCTCATCCTAGATGGCATTCTGCTATGGAAGAAGAGATGCGCGTTTTGTCACTGAATCATACTTGGGATCTTGTTCCCATGTCTTCTAGAGCACATACTGTTGGTTGTCATTAGGTGTTTGCTGTCAAACACAATCCTGATGGTACTCTTGATCATCTGAAATCTCGTCTTGTGGCCAAAGGTTTCACTCAAACCTATGGGCTTGACTACACTAAGACTTTTTCTCCGATTGCCAAACTCAATTCTGTTTGCATTGTTATATCTCTTGCAACCAACCTTGATTGGCCTCTCCATCAGCTTGATGTCAAGAATGCTTTTCTTCATGAAGATCTCACTGAGACAGTCTATATGGCTCAACCACCCGTTTTGAGTCCAAGGGGGAGTTTGTGTGTCGTCTTCGCAAATCTATCTATGGCCTCAAACAATCTCCCCTAGCTTGGTTCGATAAATTCAGTACAACCGTCGTGTCTCATGGTATGACACAAAGTCAAGCTTATCACTCCGTCTTCTTTAAAAGGACCACCAATGGTATTGCGATTCTCGTAGTATATGTGGATGATATTGTCATTACAGGGAGTGACAATGATGGGATTTAGGTATTGATTCGTCATCTTTGTTCCAGTTTTCTCACCAAAGATCTAGACAAGCTTTGGTATTTTCTTGGCATTGAAGTTGCTCGTTCTAAAGCAGGCATCAGTTTATTACAATGGAAATACACTTTCTATCTCTTGAAACATATAGGTTATCTTGGCTTTAAACCTGTAGCTACTCCTATGGAGACTAATCATAACCTTATGCCTGACGATGGTGAGTTGGTTGACAATCCTGAGTTGTATCGGAGACTTGTGGGTAAAGTTATTTATCTCACTATCACTCGACGCGATATCTCCTATGTAGTCAGTGTTCTCAGTCAATTTATGAGTTGCCCTCGAGTTTCTCATATGGAGGCTGTTCGTATCTTGAAGTATCTTTAAAATGCTCTTGGACGTGGACTTCTCTACAAAGCGTCTGGACATCTTCGTATCGAAAGGTATACAGATGCTGATTGGGCAGGATCTCCTGCTGATCGTCGTTCTACCACTAGTTACTGCACCTTTATAGGTGGCAATCTTGTGACATGGAAAAGTAAGAAACAATCAGTTGTAGTATGTTCTAGTCCTGAAGCAGAGTATAGAGCAATGGCTCATACCACTGGTGAGTTAACTTGGTTACATACACTTCTACATGATTTTGGAATTCCAGTACATGGTTCCACTCCCTTATATTGTGATAATCAGGCGGCTATCTACATTGCTAATAATCCAGTAATGTGAGGACCAAACACATTGAAGTTGATTGTCATTTTATTCGGTCAAAAGTGGAGTCAAAAGAGATCTGCACGGCTTTTGTTCCTTCAAGCTCTCAACTTGCTGATATTTTCACGAAGGCGCTTCCCAAGACTTCCATTGACTCTATATGTCACAAGCTTGGAGTACACGACGTATAAGCTCCAGCTTGAGGGGAAGTGTTGGAAACAATTATTGTATATGGTAGCATGTATATTGTTAGGAAGATTGTAATCATTTAGAAAGATTGTAATGAAACCAAATTAGGTAGGTACAATAATTTGATTTTATTTTTTTTCCTTATTTTCCTTTGTATCCAGCCTATAAATAATTCCACCTTGTGAGAAGAATAAGATATCGTTCGAATATTTTGACAGGATTAGTGTGCCCTGCTGAGACCAGTGTACCTATAGGTGCATGCAAAACAAATGTAAAGCTCAAATTTATGAATTTTGAGCAAATGCCTTTTCCAATCTAGTCAGCAAGGGAAAGTGCTAGCAGGATCCAACCTAATATCTCTTGCAAGAGAGGATCGGGCATCAGTTGGTAGCAAGAAAGCTCGTCAGGACTCAGGAGTCGGTTTTTGAAGTACAATTAAGCTTGCAAAGAATGACCAAGAACATAATATTAGGAACACAAAGTACATGCACGTGCAAGTCCCTTTCTGAGGACCTGTGTTTCCTTGACAAAAATATGGGTTGAAATACCTAAATGAGGTAGAGAGTGCCATAAGTTAAGGCCTGTATCAATTTCGCCAACTTAAAAACAACAGATCCAATGCATGGCTAGATATGATCAGGGAGTGATATCTCAGATGACAAGCAAATTAAGCAAATAAACCAAATCTAATCTCTATAATATTTTGATGCTTTTAGTACCTTGAATGGTGATACATTTCCGTTTACTCTATAAGATAAGAAACAGGAAGCTGGGTAGATAAGTTATGCTGCAAGCCTTGTTTGGTTGTGTGGATGGAATCAAGATAATACAGATTTCAGCGCACAAAAGATAGAAAAAACATATGGGTTGTGATTAAACCCTGAACAAAATCATTATCCAGGAGGCGGCATGTACCACACAAAGCCAATGAACTACAAAGATTTAAGTCACCCGAAATTGGCAACTAATACTAAAAACTTAAGCAGTGTCACTATTCTAACATTGGCACGAGCCATGAGAAATATAATAGTTTCTGCAAATAGTTTCTGATGCTGTGCATTACAAATAAATTCACCTATGATGCCTAACAAGATGACACAAAAATTCATCTGATTCGAGAGAATCAATTGCTCTAAAGTTGGGCTAAGCAGCAGATTCCCTAGAAACTAAGAACATGAGACTTTGCGAACTAAAATTCAGAGGTCATAATATTACTTGACTCAAGGACAAACAATAACTTTGCTATATGAGCATTATGCACCATTTCAATGTTAATCAGTCTAGTGTCAAAATCTAGTAGTTAGACAAATATTTCCTTCTCCGTATAAAAAAGGGAATAGAAGAATATTACTATGGTGAAGAGGTGAAAATAACTTTGTCAGCTGGCCATGCGACGGTACTTCCCAGAGCTTCGTCGATATAGGTCATATCACTTGTGGGCCTCCACAGATATACTCGTTCATGTTTCATTTCTGCATCCACCCAAAGCTTCATCGCATTTGGTCCAATCGGAACATGATGAACACATGCATTTGGATCGCTTGAAGGAAAATGCCCCTCAGCAACTACTTCTTTTGTCCCCATCCAATCTAACAACTTGCACTTTCATTGCTTGTGGGGTTCACAATCTTTACCAACAAGTCAATATAACACAAATAAACGAAGGTCAACGAAATTTCAGCACACTTCAGTAGAAAACTCTCTCCATATATATTTCCAAATTGAACTCTTAAATAAAAAAATGCATGTACCGCAGGAGAAACAATGGGCGTAGTTAGTCCTTGCGTAGATGGTCCTTCATCAGATTCACAAAATGCAGAACAAATGCAGCCAAAAAAACTCCAAGGTACAGCCCTGAATTGCAGCCAAAAAACTCCCAGCCTAAGTGTAGATTCACAACAGATTCAAAAAACTCTAAAGGAAAATATGAATGTTCTCACAATTGTTTGATCAACTTCGGTGTTGATTGGGGCACCCTTCTTTCTTTTATGTCCCTCAGTCCAAACTTTCACTTGAATAACAGAAGAGGGATCTGGACTTTTTGGTTTCTACAATCACAAATACATGATTAGAAACACTTGGTTTTACTAGTTAATAGGAAGTATACATTAGAAACTTAATCAATGATATTACCAGCTCACTTCTCAACCGTGCATATCCCTTGCGGTTCATAGTATGCGGGAGCTTTTTCCTTCTGATTTTCTTAAAACCATCACTTTTCTCCTATTCAATCATAATTTCAAATCATATCCATTCTTCAATAATAGATTCTTTTATTTCTAATCATTTTTTAAACCAATATGAAGTTGTGTATACCTGAAATTTCTTACTAGTCTTTTCATTCCAATCGTGGACTGATTTGATACAATCGGGCTGGAGTCATAGCCTTTCTTCCTCATTTTCAGCGGCTCTTACTTTCGTGACTAATCTTGACTTAGAGGCTCTCCTACGTTCAGCCATTTGCTTAAAAACCTATTGTCTCTCCCATTCTTGATCTAACTTGAATCTTACCTGAAATGCAATTTGTAATAAAAATGAATTTCATCATATATAGTGCCACGAGAATTAAACTTCAGCATTTACTTTACCTTGATAGATTGCCATAAGATTTCTGCCATCCCAGTAGGAATTCTTCTCCAATCTGAAAGTCTATAGGGTACAACCTCTTGCACTAGAGATCCTAAAAAGGAAGATAACTTCATTGATCCATCACCGCTGGGTAGACCACATTCATCGAATAGAACTTCAACTCGACTATCTCCATCTATAGCAATGGTTTTCAGCTTCTTTGGGCCTCTTTTACATTTGGGTTTCTCAGACCTTGTTTGTTCAGTAGGTGAGGTGGGGAGCTGTAAAGCTTGGGTTGCTTCCTGGGGACTGATACCTTCTTCTTGAGCAGTAGAAAAACCGTTCGTCTTTCTTGCACCTATACTTTTCACCTGAAAAAAACAAATAAAAAGGGAAGCAATTCATGGGCGCAATGAGAAGATTTGGAGAAGTATAGCCCCAAATACAGTTGGATCCAAAAACAAAATTCATAGACTTAATAAAAAAACAAACAGTAGCAATCCTAAATTTTAAAGATATGGCTTGCTAAATTGACGCCATTGGCCCATGATAAGAACACAAAACTGAAGGAAGCAGCAGTTTCATGCATTATATCGGTTTACTCCCACTACGATTCAGTTGCAGTCCTAAATTTTATTCTCTGTTTATTGGTTGAAGAACAGAATTCCTTGAGACGTGTCCTTAAATAGTTCACTCCTCGTATCGAAGTGGATTTGATGAACTTTATGCAGAACAAGAAAGAGAGACTGCGTCCCAAGTCCTCCTATGATCCTTATGATATTGTTGGAACATCTTCTGAAGGATACATAGGAATCTCAAGAAAGAACCAAGCCTTTGGAAGGTACTCTGCTGGTTCAATTGATAACATTGGTGGTAGGAACCGGAGATCTAAACAAGAACCAATGTCAGCCACAGGTTCCATCGGTCAAGTTTCAACTGATGAAACCCAAGAATTCTCATATCGTAGTCCTGGGAATTTGTGTCAACATTGAGGTTCTGAGTTTCGAAACCAAGGATCTGAGCTGTCTAGCTAGTACTATGGACAGTGGTGTAAAGATTGAGGCTTCTTACACACCACGTTTGGACGTGAATGGACTGGTGAACTCTGACCACATGGGGGTCACTGCAGGCATTCGGCATGATAATGATGCTCTGCCTGAATTGGACCTTGACCATTCAAAACTTGCCCCCCTCTTTTTCTTGTACCTTCCGGATACATTTGCAATGGGAGTGATGAAAATCCAATTGCTAGCACGCGTGGTGCACTTCAGCAGTTAGTTCAAGCTTCTTTGCAAAATGATCATTCCATTTGGACAAAGGTATGATGAATATTTTCTTATTACTCTCTCTCTCTCTCTCATAAAAGGGACAAAGAGGGAGAAAAGAAAAAGGTGCATTTATTTGTGTTGGACAAAGGTGTAGATCCTATTTTTGTTTGTCCTTAACCATTTTTGTTTGCAGATTAAAAAAAAAAAACATGCAATGAAAACCATAATCAGAGCTCGATACATAACTTGAAGTACAACCAACAGACAGCATCCATTACCTTTTTCACTTGATACCTGGAGGAATCATCATTTTCATCATCAGAATTCTGCCCTTCTTCACCATTGAATGGTTCATAGTCTTCATCACCATCTCCACGCCCAATCTTTTTTTTTCTCTTATCAGTACCTTTACCTTTACAATCTTCATTTGACCGAAAGAAGAAGTTTGTTGTGTCCTCGATTCCAGCAGCACGCATTTCTACTACGTTTTGTTGCAACTTTTTTTGCTTTAACCTTTCATATCCTTGGCTGTCTTGGTCAAGAACCCCGGCGCAAGCATGTTACTGAATGAATAAAATGAAATACCATGAAATACATGCAACATATCATAAATTGAGATGAATACATGTATAAAATGCACTCTAGAAAAACCAGCAAAACATGGTCAAATACAGAAATAAATAGCAAGAAATTATTCATTCTCAGCTAAGTCTCCTAATTAGGGAAACTAACAAGATATTCAGAGAAATCAAGAGTGCTAGAGTTCGATAAGTCTATTATGACAAGGAAAAATGTTGGCAATATCTAGCATATTAAATAGAGAGAAAACAAGATCAGAACATGCCAAATGAAAACAGCTCCTCAAATAACATGTACCATTCGATTAGTTATGTTTTCATACCTCACTAAGTACTGAATTCTCACAGTAATGTGCCCTCATCATCTCCTCTAATGTTAGGATATGGGTATGGATGAAAATATTCTTTTTTTGGAGCCATGCAATATGTAATCAGACCAAATGTGAAAATTAGTTAAGTGACTAGTAGAGAGACAATAATTCAATGCCAAAACTAAGCAAAAAAATGAAATTTAAATTCATTTTATTAAAAACATAAGCATCAAATAGAGAACAATGCAGTGTGATTTGAAGTGAAGTATACAAAGAACACCCAGTCTTCTATTACTCAAACAAGCCATAATACAACAATGCCTAAATATGAGTACTTAATAGAAATCAAAAGACAACAAGGAAACTACTTGCGTAACATACCTTGTCCTACTTGTTTGCAAACACCAAGATGACTGTGAAGCAGTAAAGACCTTCTTTTATAATGACCTGAAAGAAGGAAAAAAAAGTCAATTGACCTGCTTGTTTGCAAACACCAAGGACATACATAGTTGTTAGTATAAGTGTATAACCCCCAACAAGACCATAACTAGCGCCTATTGCAACAACGGGTTCATAGTGTTGACTCAATAAATGAGGCACGACTTCACCTTTTCAACAAAGCAGGCCGAAAACAAAAGGTTAGTCAAACAAGATAAACTAGCAACCATGTTTTTTTTTCCAGCAAAATGCATCAACAGAGGCACGAGGATGCCAAGAAAGACTATTTTTCAAGATTCATATTTAGCAATAACGGGTTCATGAAGCTTGACACAATAGATGAGGCCCAACTTCACTTTTTTGACAAGCTAACTTGAAAATAAAAGGGTAGTCATACAAGAGAAACAAGCAACAATGCTTTTTTCGTTAGCAATATGCAGCAACAGCCACAAGAGGATGCCAAGTAAAACTGTTCATGGGAATTCGTATTTAGCAATAACGGTTTGTAAAGCTTGACTCAATACGTGAGGCACAACTTCACTTTTTCACCAAACTAGGCCGAAAATGAAAGGGTAGTCATACAAGAGAAACTAGCAAAGAAAAACTAGAGTTGAGGGAAATGGAATTCCAATCGTACCAGAGTGTCTTCTATATGATCTGGACTATCAAAAGACTAGCTGCTAATGAATGCATGGTAAGAAACAACTTAATTTCTCATAATTTCACAACCCTCATATGAAGAAAAATGTTATTCATTTTAAGTACTGAAAATCTTGATAATTTTGTTTCTCCTCGTTTCAGATCAAACAACTGAGAATCAAAGAGAGAAAGAAAGTGGATTTAATTGCACAAATTTGAACCTAAATTAGTACACTTCATTTTCTCAATGAAGATAAAAGAAGAAATTGCTCGAGGAATATGAATCGGTCACAAAGTAGCTGATTCGGGGAGCATTCCTATCACTGCCGACCTGCCATTACCACCTTCAACAGAGAACCAAAAAGATAAGCATAAGCATTGTTAAAATGAAGGAGCTTTTAAGAAAGGCTGCTGATAAGTCCCCAATATTGTAGATATCCGAGGCTTATCTAGCTCATTTTGCTCACACACACGCGCGATTTTGCGCCTTAAAAGTTTGATATGCGTGTAGTATTGTTTTTGTTAAGTTACAGGTTAAACACGCAAATAAGTGTGTTTTGAGCGCATTGGGAACCGTCCCAAGTTACCGAGGGCCACGTGCCCCATGGCACGCCAACACCGGGCCTCAAGAGCCAAGAAACGATGATTTGGCTAGGGCCCGGGAAGTCGAAAAGTCACAAAGACAAGCCGATGGCTTGGAAGCCGTGCCGCATGCTCACATGGACTCCCGGTGAATTCGGGAGTGATCAAGCACCCACACAGCCAAAGGTCACCTCCCCCGAAGGCCACACGACGTATTCAAATGCTGTGGAAGATGCCCGGTAGCACACAAGGCCAATGGATGGCGAAGAAAGAAGAGGCAACCTCAAATGCTTTAGTATTGATACAGGTATTGATACCAGTATTGATAGGTATCAATATCTCTGAAGAACAAAGCTAGACAGAACATTGGGTATCGATACCCCCAACCTTGGTATCGATACCCAGGCATTACGGGGAACATTTTGAAGGTAGGTATTGATACCAGTATGGATAGGTATCAATACCCAACAACCCGAGAAACTTGTGTGAGCTACTTTATGGAGTTTCTACTTATGGAAAGTCTCCTTTATTCTTATTTTTAGATATTTTGTGAGAGTGTAAAAGATGATATATTTGCTCTCTCCTCTCTCCTCCCACACTTTCTCTTTTATTTTCTTAGTTAGTTTTTGCTCTCACCTCTCTCCTCCATTGGAGAGAGTTTAAGGTCTCTCTCTCTCTAGAATGCTCAAGTAAGCTTTCATTTCCCGTTTATTTACCGTGTATTAAAATTGTTCCTCTCGTCTTGATTGTTCTATAAATCTAGTTTATTTGCATTTTCATTAAGTAATTAGTTTTTGTGTTGTTCTAGCTAATTCTCTTAAAAACCTTAGTTTATATTTGTTGTTTGTGATTTTCTCTAGAGTTATTGTTGTAGGTACACTTGAGATCTTCATTAAAAATCAGTTTTTAAGTTTATAAATCATGTTTTGCATTTCCTTCAAAATTCTAGTCTTATTTCTTGTTATGGTTTGTGAGTAGTTTACATAGGCTTAGTCATGGGGTGATTAACACACCATGACTCGAGTTTAGTCCATTCATTTCATCAAAAATCTTTCATTTCCTGTTTATCAATGATTTAGTGTTTCATTTTATGTACCAAAGTTTGAGTTTGTTAATCTCTTTGATCACACGTAGCCAAGAGCTTGACTACTTGGCACGTGCGATGCTTAAGGCGATGTCAACTTAATCGTTTGCCAAATGAACCGAAAAACCCTAATCTTTGGTAAACACATTTTCTTGTAAATGGTTTTAAAATCTAAATCTTCCATTCGGGGGCATTTAACGATACCCCAAGCCGGTAATCAAGAGAGGAACGGATTAGCTTTGGTCATGGTTGTTAAAATCCCCTAGACTTTGCCTTAGTTTAATTAGTCTTTTAAATCTTCCGAGTCGTTCTCGAAGTCGAGAGAATTCCACCAAACAAATCACAAACTAAGTTTGCCGCTTCAAGGCCGAAAACCTACACTTGCAAGACAACTCTCACCCCGGGTGCGTTCGGTCCCTGTGGATTCGACCCGGTCTTACCGGTTATTATGCTACCGCTGACCTAGTCCTACGCTTGGGGCTACGATACAATCTAAGGGCGCAAGCAGCTGTTGTTGCTAAATATGAGAAAGGAGGAAAATACTTGGGTAAAAAGGTACTCCCTCGGTCCCATATTGTTTGTCCACTTTTACTATTTGAATTAAACGTACGCCGCTTTGGGCCTTTCCAAAAAATGCAATAAAATAAGGGCCCAAAAACATGTAGGACTCCTATGTAAGTATATACTATATATATTGGGCCCAAATAATTTTTAGTTTTAGTCCTATATAAGTGCTTATTTTGTTTTATGTTGGGCAGTTGTGGTGCTAGAGCTTTGAGGATCAAGAGCTTGCTACGGAAGATTTTTGGAAATGGTTTGAATCAAGTTAAAGGCAGTTATTGTCAAATGGAGAATTTGTTCAATCCAATTTCTAGGAAGGATCAAGGGATTTAGTGGAACATATGAAGTTCGTAGATGTTGTAATGAAGGTTCTAACCTTTTCTTTTCTTTTTGTAACTTACAAAGCAATATGCGTTTGATGTCCTAATTCCATACAGTAAAACACACCAGTAGACTACTTCAAACTTTCTTTATAGTTGTTTATTAAACCTAGGATTGGAGACCAAATTAATTAAATAATTTCTGGTCTATTATCCACAAAGTATGTACATTGAGATTTAAACAAATAGAACATTCAAGTACAAAGACCCAAAAGTAAAAACCCTAACTTCTAATAAACAATGCAGAAACACAAACCCCAATTATCAAACCCCAAAAAAATGTTTAATTGTATATATATAGGGAGCGCTTCCTATCCGGACTCCGGACTTCTGGACCTTCGTGATCTGAGCATTTTTTTGACGATCCGAACCGTCCAATGTTTCAAAAGGTGTTTTCAAGGGTCCATGCGGGAAATCTTAAAAAAAAAAAAGGGGAAGGGCTTGATCCAACCAGTTTTTCGTAAAATTGTAAATATACAGTTTTTGCGAAAAACTGCTAGGACCAAGCTCTTCCTGGTATTTTTTTTTTTTTGAAGATTTCCCACGTGGACCCTTGAAAACACCTTTTGAAACATTGGACGGTTCGGATTTCCCAGAAACAATTTTTAAAGTGAAAAAATTACACTTTCTTATTACGAGAGGTCCTTACTAAAAAATTTACTTTTATAAATATATGAGGAAAACTTCACATAAGGGACCCTTATGGGAGCTAAAAAACAGACTTGCAACAGCAGCCCTTGGATTAAATCCAACGGCTTAGATAGGAAGGAGCTTATTGCGGGTTAAAACCCATGCCGGGTTGACCCATTTCGGGTTCGCGGGTTAAAACCCCAAATCGGGTTAAAACTACTCCCCCAGATTATTTTCCCCAAATCGATCCACGCTACTCATCTCTTCTCAACGAAGAAGAAGAACACCAAGGTTCGATCTCTGTGTGTGTGTGTGTGGTTGGCATTAAAAAATCTAGGGTTTCCGTACCCATTTTGATTTCGAAAAATGGATTTGTTCTCTCTCTCTCTCTCTCTCTCTCTCTCTCTCTCTCTCTCTCTCTCTCTCTCTCTCTCTCTCTCTCTCGATTTCGAAAAACAAGATTTTCAATTTCCATTCAATTTGAAAAACTAGGGTTTTGATATTGGTCTCTCAAATTGAACATTTGCTGCTAGAATCAGTTCCTGGGATCTAGAGTTCCATCGATAATGGCATTCTTTGTGAAGATAAAAATAATGTAATAGATTCATTGCTGTATGACGATCTGTAGATTATTCTGTATGACGATATGCAACAATTTGTGAAGATAACTGTTGTATGATGATCTATTTGTGAAGAGGGCATGTGGTTTCTGCTATAGATTATTTTGTACCTTCAAGAGGCTTAATTTTGCAAGAAAAAACATCCATGTTTTTGATAGATCAAAAGCTGATGGTTTCCTTGAATTCAAAGATTGAAACCTTTTCTTTTACTCTTTTTTTTCAAAGGTTGAAACTTGCTGCTTTTTCTTTTGCTCTTAATTTTGTAATGTTGTTTTTATAGGTATAGATCTTTTGGTTGTTCTCATGGGCTTGGTTTTGCTGGCTAATTCTTTGGAACTCTCGGCCTTTTCTTTGCATAAACATGGGTACCTGGGCTTGGGTGTGTGGGCAGGGACCTTGTTCAAAATGAGTCCTTGTTATTTGTCTAAGCCTGTCTCCTTGTACTTTATTATGACCTATTACTTTTTGGGTGAAGTTTGTCATTGTCCACGGTCATCTTTGGTAGGTGAAAACTATCAATTGCCAACAAACCAAATATTTGGGAATGAATCCACACAAAACCCTAGCATATCCTAGTACCCTACAAATCCTTCAATTTGGGCAAGAAATAGAGAACAAACCTGAAGCTTAAAACCCTAAAAATTAGTAGGGAACAAACCTGATACGCTCGGTTAAACCCCTAGAAATTTGGTGAGGACTCTCTTCCAAATTGACCCATCGTTTCCCTCTGCCAATGCAATATTCAAATATGACTTTGATTCTTCTCCCATTACGGAATTAGGAAGAAGAAGAACGATGAAAATTAGGAGTTAGTGGGAAACACAAGATAATCAATTGGATATAAGGAGAAATAGAGAAGAACGAAAGATTGAATGTGCATCACAACCCTAGAATACCAGATGATGGATACGTTACCTGCAAACTTGTGTTTCACGCAGCTACATCGCACCAAAAGATTGAATGTGTATGAAGTTTCTTTGGAACAAACGATTGAAAGTCGCAGGAAATTAAAGGCATGAAAAGGTATTGAAATTTGGAGGAATAATCGGGTACTGGTGTTTGGAACCAATTTGGCAAAAAATTTCAGAAGGGAGGCGCGAGATTGGAAATTTCCTGAAAGGGGAGGGCGCGAAGTTTGGCGCCTATTTTTTATGGAACACAATTGAAGAGGGGTTTGGCTCTGCAACGCCATTGAAGAAATAGAGAAACGCTATTGCATTTTAGGTCCTTTGAAAACGTTATAATTACTTTGCAGTTATAGCATTTTTTTAAAAACGTTATAACATACTATTATAAAAGGCCAAGTTTGTTGTAGTGTTAATAGTTACTTCTTGCGAATTCTGCACATGCGGTCCATGATCCTTCACCAGCTATAAGATAATTATGTTTTCAATGTGTGGCCAGTAGTATATTGCTTGACCGTTCGGGTGATTAAAAATTAATTAAGATTTCTGTCCCAAGCATAGGACTATCGACCGGTGCAGCACAATAAATCCGGAAGTACCGGAGTCGAACCACAGAGACGGTCTACGGTGTTGACCCAAACAATGCTAGATTCTATGTTTGCAAATGGCTCTCAGGTAGCCACCCCTTGTTCAGATGACTGATTTAATTTAACTAAATTAAACTGATTAAATTGTTGGACTCTTAATTAAAACTGAAGAGCACAGCCGTGGGCACTACAGTGTCCGCAACTAGCCTAATCCACATTCACTCGGGCCACAATAATTTAATTAATAGGTTTAACAACATGAAAAGAATTCCCAACAAATGCGCACCACTTGTCACCAACCACTGTGCGCATTTGGAATTGGCAATGCCCGGGTTTGTTTGTTAGAAGAGATTTCGTATTGAAAAACTGCGCATTAATTTGAATGATTCGGCACCGAGGTGGAACGCAAATTAGCCTAGCCACGGGACACCTTGTCCCGCGGCCGCACTCAGTACGACTACTCACACATATTGAAATCAATTGCAGAAATCAAAATAATCTTAGATCTAGACATGCTTGGAATTAAAATACGAGAACAATAGAAAACAGTACCGTAGTTGCAAAGGTAGAAACTCGAATTTAATTAATAACCTGCAAAGTAACAAGGCACAAGAAATTAAACTTGAATCTGAAGCACGAACGAAGAACTTCAGATTGGGAGCCGAAAACTTGCGAAACAAAAGTCTACGTAAAAATTGTGGAACCCTAGAATGGGTTTTAACTTAGGTATTTATATCAGAGCCCTAATCCTAAAGAAAACCGAATAAAATCGTTAAAGAATTCGTTCTACGACCAACAAAACGACGTAGTTTCATGTTTCGCGCTGTAAGCTCTCGGTATCGATACCTCTGAGAGGGGTATCGATACCTATCCCTTATCTTCCCTTCTTTCGCGTAAGCCGTAGGTATCGATACCTACTTGAGGGGTATCGATACTAAACCTTCTGGAACGATTTGTGCACTTTGAAACCAATTGGTATCGATACGGCTATCGGGGGTATCGATACCAACCCCTTAAGCCGTCCTTTTCAGCATTTCAACTTCAAACTTCGACTCCCACGCCCAGCTCCACTTCAAGCCATGCTATAGGTGCCAAAAGCATCTTCTTACCTGATAAAATCATGCAAGCACCACAAACACTACCACGCATGCATTAAACAGAAAAATGATCATTAAACCGCACGTCTAACACGCTAACTCCCCCTACTTAGGCGCTTATATACGGAATATTGCGCGCCTATCACATCCCCCAACTTGAGCGTTGCTAGTCCCTAGTAACGAACGAAACGAAAAATAATAAAACCAACACAACGACTCAATAAGGGATACGAGGGTTATGCAACCTGTATAAAATCAAATGAACAATTAAAGTAGCATCTCGCTATTACCCACAACTCTGTCACATGCATGCTCTAACAAAAATTCAAATATTTCCATTCCTCAACAAGGTTCAAGATAGCATGCTCCCACGTGCCACGGTATCACTCATACTCACCGAAACACTCTACATCCCATGTGAGGCGCCTGGCGATCAACGTGGATTGAAACAGAATCACCACGTGCCAGTCAAAACAACGCCAAGATATGCAATGAAAGCCCACGAATTAAGATACCACACACTCATAATCTAAATATAATATATGCATGCAAGAGAGTCAAACGACGTGCATCGGGTCAACTAAGGGCTTCGTTAGGCTTATAATGACCGCGGTTAACAAGACAAAAAGGGCAACATGCAAAGAGGTGGCGGCCTATAGAAGCTCATGGTCAATCTACCCAGACTGGCCGTCACCAACACAGACAACACAAACACGAACATCACATAATAACAACTAATATCCTAACACCATATAGAACAAGACATCACAAATGAAGTTCAACACAACCACCGACCACATACACGGTCACACCACCGACATAAACGAACACATAAAACGTCATAGTTTCCAACAACTTAAACACATAAAATAACAAGTAATACTAACACCACCAGTCCAACCCATGTCCAACTCCGTGCTCAACACTCCTTCGTGATCACATCCTCAAAATCATAGCTCAATTCCAGCTCAGTTCGCCTCTTAGGGTTCCGTAACTTTGATGGGTTCAGGTTTGGAGGGTTTAGAGGTCAAGGTTTGAATGGAGAAGAAGGAGGAGGGAAAACGAGAATGATGGGTTAGAGAGAGAGAGAGAGAGAGAGAGTGAGAGAGAATCAGATGGTCCCCCTCACCTTGATTGTGTTTTCCCTTTTTTTTCCTTCTTTTTTTCTCTTTTTTTCTTTCCTGGAAAACTTGGAGATTCATAGTAATGGATCAAAGGGTCAGTTGACCGTCTTTCCACCTCTCTCTTATCATCAAGATGGGTGAATTTGGGGGGAAAGGAAATGGATTAAGGTTTAGGGGTTCTTTTTTTTTTTTTAACTAAAGACAGGGTACCCAAAAAGCAACATTTGAAATTTCGATGCTCCTTTATTCTATTAATTTGAGGCCTTTAAAATGCGCACAGAGTTGGACCACCAAACTGACACACCAACCAAACACCGGCTTCCTAGGTTTGACACAAGAACTGACACAGACTGGTTTAATCATGGGATCAAAGGGACACATATGGCGGTTTAATCATGCAAGGACGGCCTTGTTTCATCCCCTAAACACGTCACCAACTCTCACACATGCATGTAAAATATTCAAATCATGATACGTGATACAAACGCCTACTATTTTAATGCGAGTGCGGAAGGTGCAGACAATGAACCATGGGATGCTTTAAGGACATACTGTGTACAACATGGAAACACCTACTCTAACTCGCTTATGGTGCAGAAAATATTCAAACATGGACGTCAGATATATACATGTGAACAAGTTAAACAGGCAATCAACGAGACAAAAATTCAGCATGCTCATCTAACTCATACAATCAAGCATAACAATCGTATCCCCAGACTCACAAATTAACCAAAAATTTAAAAATGACCCCTAAACTACTAGCAACGCTCAAAACCAAAAACAAAGTGTACAAAGTACACCCCTTCCCCCAACTTGAAAATTGCTCTGTCCTCAGAGCATGAAGCCAAAACATAAAAATAGAAGAATAAGGGAAAGAGATGGACCGACGGATGGCAGCCAACCATCATGACCCCGGCCGATATATGGGGAATTTGCCACCACTGTTGCGTTTCGTCATTGGTGCTGCTTCCAAGATCCGCTCCTTCGGACCGAAAGAGGTCCACAGCTAGTCACACAGAGCCGCGCCGAAGCTTTATAGGACTGACAACCGCCACATTTCGTGGCACCCCTGCTCGAGGCTCCTGAATGCCGCACTCACTCCGACGGAGAGGCCCAAACTACCAAGGCTGGTGTGGTAGCATGCTCGTCCTGCAAAAGTCTCAAGAACCAACTACCTACTAGGCAACAAATGACATCAGTACTGCCCGCATGTGAAAGCCGGGCCACAACAAATAAAAATAAAGTAAATAACAAACACCCCCAGGCATTCACGCAGCCTCACGTGTCATACTTTTCTCCCCATCCCCCAACTTGAATTGAAGAGTGGGTGGCTATACAAGACCAAAATGTTTTCATTTTTTTTTTTTGTAAATTGAGAAACAAACATAAATCACCCTTACGAACCGGGGCTGGGCACACGATCCTTCTTTTAATAGCGGCGTGCGAAGCTATAAAAACCCAAGTCAATGATGGGTACCCCTAATAGTAGGGGTCGGGTCCACACTCAATGAAGAGCATGGTACGCATGAGCTACCCGTCACTAAAACCTCCTCAACGGAATCCTTGACATTTAACATCTCTAGTAGACTTCCTACCTCTGGAGACTCTAGAGATGACGCCTTCTCGGCGGTAAGAGCAATCTCCAGAGGATCCTTATGCAAAACGGTATCATTATGCTCCTGAACGAGCGTGTCAATCAAACATAACTCATCGAACTCCTCCTCATCCTCAGCCAAGGTACTGACACTATAGACATCCACCTCCATCTTCTTCTCGCCAACAGACAACTGGACCCTGCCAGTTTTGCAATTCATGACGGCGTTGGAGGTGGCTAAGAAAGGGCGACCTAGAATGATGGGAGTCTTCTCTAAAACCTCAGGATTGAAACAAGTGTCTAGAACAATAAAATCTGCAGGGAATTGGAACTCACCTACCTGAATCATCACATCTTCTACCACACCCTTGGGTACTCTCACACTCCGATCTGCCAACTGCAGCGAGACAGGAGTAGCTCTCAGATTGCCTAGACCTAGCCTCAAGTATACTGAATAGGGGAGCAAGTTAACACTCGCTCCTAAATCCAGTAATGCCCTATCGAACGTCTGGCCTGCGATAGCTATAGGGATGGTAGGACACCCTGGATCCTTGCACTTGGCAGGAATCTCAGTCTGAAGAATGGAGCTCACTACCTCGGTCAGAACCACATTGTTCTGATTCTTGCGCTTAGTCGTGCAAAGGTCCTTCAGCACCTTCGCACACTGTGGGAAAGACTCTATTGCCTCCATCAGAGTAATAGGGAATTGCACCCTCTTAAAAAGTTCTAGCATCTTATGGTTCATGCTCTGCTTAGGCTTCACCGCCAGCCTTTGGGGAAATGGAGCTAACGGTCTTGCTGGATGCGGTTGAGTCGTGGGGACCGCGTCAGCAGGTTCCACCACCTCAGGTAACTTCTCAACACTCTCAGGATGTGCCCTCGGTGCATCAACCGGTTCCGGGGGTGGGACTGGTTTTTGCTTCGGCGGAATGGACTTGTCGATCTCCTTCCCATTTCTGAGAATGGTGACCGACTTGGCCTCCTCCTGATTCTGACCCTGAACATTCGGACCTGAAGAATTTCCCAAGTAGTGGGCTCCCGCTGTACTACCCTGGGCTAGAAACTTGCCCTTTTCCTGCTGCATATGACTGATAATTGCAGTGAGTTGTGACATCTGAGTGGTAAGGGCTCCTATTTGTTGCCTTGTCTCAGTCTGAAATGACATCTGAGACTGCATCAGGTAATTGACATTATCCTCTAACTTCTGATTTTGCGTTGTCATCTGCGAATAACCCGGGGGAGGACCACTAGTGGATGGACCTGCCCCCCTACCAGGCTGTGGCTGGTAGTTGTAGGGAATGACTTGGCCCTGCGGAGGCCTGGGTGCTTGGGACTGATGGAACTGTTGCGGCGGAGGCGGCACAGAGAGTTGCGCTTGGCCTCCACCTGTGGGTCTATGGTCTGACCACCC
The DNA here is from genome assembly GCA_020921065.1 of Vaccinium darrowii. Lineage (NCBI taxonomy): Eukaryota > Viridiplantae > Streptophyta > Magnoliopsida > Ericales > Ericaceae > Vaccinium > Vaccinium darrowii. Next base: position 22,708,351 of record CM037162.1, on the reverse strand, counting down.
AAGGTTGGGATGATCTTTCCATCCCGGATTATATGTATTCGAGTATGGGTCACAATTTCTCACAGCATTTACTTCTTCCTGAGTATTCTGACTCGCTCCCTTAGCGGCTAAAAATCCGGGGCATGCAGTTGCAATGTGCCCCTTACACTCACACCACACACAGACTTCCTCTATACTGACCTCATGCACTGGACGAGTCTGCCTAACCTCTAATTCCTCTAGCTTTTGCGCAATCTTTTCGACCTGGGCTTGGAGTCGCTGGTCACGCAAGGTAACGGGGATAACATTGGCCCCAGAAGGTCCGGACCGATCAAAATCAGAGGGTTCTAACGCCCTCTGCCTATCTGCTAGGTCATCCAGAAAATCCCAACCCTCATCCGCAGTTTTGGACAAGAAGTCGTCCCCTTTACACGAATACTCTATGTGCTGGATTGTCTCAGCGTTGAGACCCAGATGAAAGAATTCGACCAGCTGTATCTTCTCAAAACCAGGGTGTGGCATTCTTAGGAGCAAATCTTTGAAACGCTCCCATGCCTTCACAAAAGACTCTCCCCTCTCTTGCCTAAAGCCTTGGATTTGACGCCTTAAACTATTAGTTTTAGCCTCCGAAAAATATTTTCTGTAAAACGCGTCACGCACATGCGCCCATGTGGTGAAGGACTGAAGCTTTTGCATTCTAAACCATCTAAGTGCGCCATCTTTTAAAGTTGTCTCAAACAGCTTGAGGCAGGCATTGTCATATTGGGTAGTAGACGCCAGGTTGCGCACTAACCCCTCAAACGTCCGCACATGTTCGTACGGATCATCAGACTCTCTCCCATAGAAGTTAGGGAGGCTATTCAGGACACCAGGTTTTATAGTGAAAGCATTGCGTGCCTCCTGTGTCTCTCGAGGAAACACAATCGGCCCGGGAGGAGTGGTCCTCTCGGGATTCAAGTGCTGCCTCAACGACGATTGTTGAATTACCTGCTGGTCCCCCATTTCAGAAGATTCTGGTTCGGAAACAGACTCTGACTCTGACTCTGACTCTGACTGATAAAGCGGATTATTAAAATCAACTGACTCGATAGGTAAATCTATGTAGAGTCCACTAATGGGAATGGACTCCGACTGACTCTCTACTGACGCTGACGAAGAATTTGAAGACTCTGACTGACTCGACCTGTCCTCTATCCTAACCAAGCGGTTAGTACGATCACGGTAAAAGAGAGGGTCAGGCTTACGTACGACTTGCTTATCTCTACCTATGATGACTCAACTAAAAACTTAACAAACACTAAACTGACACCGTTTGAACACACGTCACCGTCCCCGGCAACGGCGCCAAAAATGCTTGACCGTTCGGGTGATTAAAAATTAATTAAGATTTCTGTCCCAAGCGTAGGACTATCGACCGGTGCAGCACAATAAATCCGGAAGTACCGGAGTCGAACCACAGAGACGGTCTACGGTGTTGACCCAAACAATGCTAGATTCTATGTTTGCAAATGGCTCTCAGGTAGCCACCCCTTGTTCAGATGACTGATTTAATTTAACTAAATTAAACTGATTAAATTGTTGGACTCTTAATTAAAACTGAAGAGCACAGCCGTGGGCACTACAGTGTCCGCAACTAGCCTAATCCACATTCACTCGGGCCACAATAATTTAATTAATAGGTTTAACAACATGAAAAGAATTCCCAACAAATGCGCACCACTTGTCACCAACCACTGTGCGCATTTGGAATTGGCAATGCCCGGGTTTGTTTGTTAGAAGAGATTTCGTATTGAAAAACTGCGCATTAATTTGAATGATTCGGCACCGAGGTGGAACGCAAATTAGCCTAGCCACGGGACACCTTGTCCCGCGGCCGCACTCAGTACGACTACTCACACATATTGAAATCAATTGCAGAAATCAAAATAATCTTAGATCTAGACATGCTTGGAATTAAAATACGAGAACAATAGAAAACAGTACCGTAGTTGCAAAGGTAGAAACTCGAATTTAATTAATAACCCGCAAAGTAACAAGGCACAAGAAATCTGGAAATTAAACTTGAATCTGAAGCACGAACGAAGAACTTCAGATTGGGAGCCGAAAACTTGCGAAACAAAAGTCTACGTAAAAATTGTGGAACCCTAGAATGGGTTTTAACTTAGGTATTTATATCAGAGCCCTAATCCTAAAGAAAACCGAATAAAATCGTTAAAGAATTCGTTCTACGACCAACAAAACGACGTAGTTTCATGTTTCGCGCTGTAAGCTCTCGGTATCGATACCTCTGAGAGGGGTATCGATACCTGTCCCTTATCTTCCCTTCTTTCGCATAAGCCGTAGGTATCGATACCTACTTGAGGGGTATCGATACTAAACCTTCTGGAACGATTTGTGCACTTTGAAACCAATTGGTATCGATACGGCTATCGGGGGTATCGATACCGACCCCTTAAGCCGTCCTTTTCAGCATTTCAACTTCAAACTTCGACTCCCACGCCCAGCTCCGCTTCAAGCCATGCTATAGGTGCCAAAAGCATCTTCTTACCTGATAAAATCATGCAAGCACCACAAACACTACCACGCATGCATTAAACAGAAAAATGATCATTAAACCGCACGTCTAACACGCTAACTCCCCCTACTTAGGCGCTTATATACGGAATATTGCGCGCCTATCATATATGAACCTACTAGGAACCACATTTATTTGTTAAGTTACAGTCATTACTTTCTGCTCATATAGCCCACGATTGTTCACTTGTTAAGAGCAACATCAATTTCCATGAGTGCGACTAGTAGTCCATATAACTACTAGGAGGCACACTACTATGTAGAGTTACGGTCTTTACTTTTCAGTCATGCAGTCAGTGACACTTCACCAGTTAGTCATTACATCCCGCGAATTCTGGCAACGATTTTTCACCCTCTAGGAGCCAAGTTACATTTTCTCTGTGGGTAGTAGTCTATATACATACAAGCAACCACAATTCTTTGTCGAGTTAGGGTCTTTATTTTTTGCTCACGCGGTCAATAATCCTTTGCCAGCTAGAAGCAAATTACATTTTCAATGTGTAGCCAATAGTCTATTAACCTACTAGGAACCACAATTATTTGTCAAGTTAAGGTCATTACTTTCTGCTCATACAGCCAACTATTGTTGACCCGTTAAGAGCAACATCTATTTTCTCTATGAAGCTACTTATGTTTCTTCTAAATGGCCATTAGTCTATGAACTTACTATGATAGGAAACACACTTATTTGTGAATTTACAGTCGTTACTTTCTGCTCATATAGCCAACAATTAGTTCTCTCGTTAAGAGTAACAAAAAAATTTCTCTATGTAGTGAGTAGCCATACTTCTACTAGGAACCACAGTTTTTTGTCGTGTCAAGGTTATTACTTTTTGCTCATACAACCAACGATTGTTCACCCGCTAAGAGCAACATCTATTTTTCGGGAATGCGGCTAGTAGTCCATATAACTACTAGAAGCCACACTACTACGTAGAGTTAGTGTCACGCCCTCATTTTTATAAAAACAAAAAATGATAAAATAAAGGAATTCCTTACACTTAATAAGTCAAATAATAAAATATTTTCATAAATCCTCCCAAAGAGGTTTCCATTCAAAATGTACATCATTAATCCATTGGCAAATCAAGTATTTGGGCACCCTTGCCCCAAAGGTGAAATCAAATATTATCCCATAAGTTATTACATAAGTCCAAATTATTAGAAGATTGAATAACCAAAAGTTACATTGTTATTTATCAAAATACAAAACTTGAGACAAAAAAAAAAATATCTTCATCCATGCATAAGCTTCACACAATGCATCACTCCACAAGCATCCAATCTCATGCTCCATGTTGTGTACCTGGGAAAGATAGGGTGAGCTCACTAGCTCGTAGGGAAACCAAACTACAACCGCTAGGCATATAAATATGATGAGTGCACATGATATGAATTAACATGAGAGGAGATGATCAAGGAACATAACGGGGGCTAAGACAAGTAAGACGTGTCCAAGTGACTTCAAAGTGTCCAGAAAGATTTCAAGGTGTCCCAAAATACCTATTAGTTCATTAAGTCTGTCAAAATCACTCACAAGTGTCATACGTGCCCAAAATCGTGTCCAAGTATCCAAGGTTGCCAAAATATCTTATGTACCTCAAAACATTTTCATTTCCAAGTACTCAACACCACCAAAGTTTCCATTTTTGTTTCACCAAGATCGCCCAAATTATTCACACAAGTTCAAAACCAAGTCCACAAGTCGAGTTTCGACAAAACATAATAAATAGTCCAAAATCCCATTTCTCATTTCTTTCATTGAAGAAAAACATCACTATCATTAGTACTAGGGATTTAATCCCTCTGCCGGGTTCCGTAGGCCCCGCGTGCCTTTGCTGGGTATTTGTAGGCCCCGCCTGCCTCTGCCGGGTTCCGTAGGCCCCGCCTGCCTCTACTTGGTTCTGTAGGCCCCGCGTGCCTCTGCCGGGTTCCATAGGCCCCGCGTGCCTTTATCAAAGATTTTACCAAATGATGGCATTGGTTTAAAACACCTCATTATCACAAACATTTCATTAAAATTTTCATAACAAATCCATTTCTCCATATCATTTCACCAAAGCATCCCCTTTTTGATAAAATGGGTTACACGCACACTCACACACGCAATTAAAATCCAATAACCTTTCACGCACCATTAAGTGACATATTTAGTTATGATTTTATAATTCTCGAGTCAAAACATGAATCAAAGGATACCAAAGGTCAAATACGAGAAGTAATGGGCAATCGGGGGTCAAACGGACGTCAAAGGGTGACCGAAAACCACCTAGAAAACAGGGGCAGCAACATCGATACAGGGGCAGCAGCTGCCTTGTCCAGAAAATGGCAGATTTTCACCTCTAAGGTGTGGAATTTCAACCCAAAACACAAATGAGATAGTTTAGGCTCAAAATAGAGATGCTAGGCAACAATTAAACATGGAGGGCGGTCAATTCCACTTCCAATTTCATCAATCAATGACCAATTTCATAGATCACAAAATCAAAGTGAGGAAAACCCATATAAAGAGGGAAAACATGATTCACAAGGGATTTGAAACAAGGAACAAGATATATGCTACAAATCACAAGTATATAACTAGAGGAGGTAGTAATTGTTTCCCTACCTCAAGGTTTTGCTTGAAAATGGAAGATAAATGGAACCCTAGGTGTAGAAACCTTCAAATCCCGAAATTTGAGCTCCCGGTGCGAATCCAAAGCAACCCGAACTCCACACGGTGCGTAGACCACGAAAATGGTCTTGGTTCTTGAAGGGGTTGAGTGAGGAGGGAGAGTTTTGAGCTTGGAGGAGTTGTTAATGGAGGAGAAGAGAGAGAGAGAGAGGTGCCGATCGGGTGGAGAGGGAGGAGAGAGTGAAATGTTTTAAAATTTGTAAATTTTCCCCCACACACTACTAATATAATTCCCTTATTACACTACACACCCAAATGTGACTTGTGTATATAATATGTAACCACAATACTTATTTTCATAAACCAAACTTAAGTAAAGACTCTTTACTTTAATTTATTTATGAAAATAAGGAAGTACCCCCCATTTGGAAACAATGGCATTAGCAAAATTTTGAAATTTTAATCACATCAAAATCTCATCCCCCCACTTTTAGTACAAAACCGAAAACGGGCACATTTTTCTCCGAAGAATATGAGCGAAAGATGATTTTGCCTTACTCAAAAATAACTTTCGATTATACCATTTTGATTAGAAAAATCCAAGGAACAATTACCGGCACTTTTTATCGACCAAATCAAAACTTCTCCAAAAGGTGATTTTTCAAAAAGTAATTAAATTTTCTGGGTCTTTATAGTTAGGGTCTTTACTTTTAAGTCATGTGCTAAATGACCCTTCACCCGTTAATCTTTACTTACCACGAAAACTACCAACGATTATTCACCCACTACGAGCCAAGTTAAATTTTCTCTATTTGGCCAGTAGTCTACGTACTAGGAACCACACTTCTCTGTTGAGTTCGGGTCTTTACTTTATGCACAAGCGGTCAATAATCATTTACTAGCTATAAGCTAATTACGTTTTCATTGTGTGGCCAGTAGTCTATGAACCTTCTAGGAACCACACTTATTAGCCAAGTTACGACCATTACTTTCTCTTCATACAGCCAACAATTGTTCACCCGTTAAGAGCAACATTTATTTTTCGTGAATGCGGCCAGTAGTCCATATAACTACTAGAGGCCACACTACTACGTAGAGTTAGGGTCTTTACTTTTCAGTCATGCGCTCAATGACCCTTCACCCGTTAATCATTACTTCTCGCGAAAACTGCCAACGATTTTTCACCCACTAGGAGCCAAGTTAAATTTTCTCTATTTGGCCAGTAGTCTTTATACGTACTAGGAACCACACTTCTCTGTTGAGTTAGGCTCTTTACTTTTTGCACAAGCGGTCAATGATCATTTACTAGCTATAAGCTAATTATGTTTTCATTGTGTGGCTAGTAGTCTATGAACCTACTGGGATCCGCACTTATTAGTCAAGTTACGATCGTTGCTTTCTCCTCATACAGCCAACAATTGTTCACCCGTTAACAGCAACATCTATTTTCCGTGAATGCTGTCAGTAGTCCACATAGCTACTAGAAGCCACACTACTATGTAGAGTTAAGGTCTTTACTTTTTGGTCATGCTGTCAATGACCCTTCACCTGTTAATCATTAATTTCTCGCGAATTCTGCCAACGATTTTTCACCCACTAGGAGCCAAAGTTAAATTTTCTCTGTGGCCGGTACTCTTTATACGTAGAAGGAACCACAATTCTCTCTCGAGTTAGGGTCTTTACTTTATGCACTTGCGGTCAATGATCTTTCACCAGCTATAAGCCGATTATGTTTTCAATGTGTGGCCAGTAGTCTATGAACCTACTAGGAACCACACTTATTAGTCAAGTTACGTGTCATGCCCTCAAATTTAATAAACCAAAAATAAATAATATCCACGTGGAACAAGTCAGAAAGTCTCACAATTTTCCCTTTAAATAGTCAAAGTCAACACATATAGTCTCACTGTTACAAATACTCAAGTTCTAACTACTTACCACCGTAGCCGAACACATAAGTACCAAGTTTAAAAGTTATTACTTTGCCAAATAGTCAAAAAAGGATAAGCTATAGAAGTTACAAAACCATCTTTCCAAAAAAATATAATACAAAGATGAGAAAATAACTTCATGCATGTAAAGCTCCATATAAGTATCACTCGACAAGCATCCAACTTCATGCTCCATGCCGTGTACCTGAAAATTGATAGGTTGAGCTCACTAGCCCAGTAGGAAAACTATTCTACCAACGCTAGGTGTATAAACAAGATACATGCATAATGAGTGGGTAAGATGATGGACGCAACCAATGTAGAAGGTTATGATGAACAAAAGGCTTTAACTCAACCACTAAGTACCCGAAATGTGTTCACGTGTCTAAAATGTGTCCAAGTGTCCCAAACTAAGTTTAAGTGTCCCACCAAAGTCCAAATAGTTACCAAATCCTCATTTTCGCTTATCGAAAGCCACTTTTCGCCAAACACACCAAATTAATCCAAATACATCAAAACCAACATTTCATAAGAAAATATTCATCAATTTTATTAGGGAAGTATCCCTCAGCTGGATTTCATGGGCTCCGTGCACCCCTGCCGGATTTCGTGGGCTCCGTACACCCATGGCTAGGGACACCAAACGGGTGATCCCTAGAATTCACGTTTATGCTTTTATAACATCCCAAAACATTGTGTCTTTCAAAACCTTTCATAAATCCCATTTGTTCCAAAGGTTCACCAAATTCGCCAAAATGTGTCAACCAACACGTGTCCGATACATAAAACCATGGAATTTGTTAATTCACGTGCCCAAGGGTTAATTTATGAATTCAAAGTGAATTAGGTGTTCAAAATGGTAGTACGGGTAAAAAACACGAAGAAATGGACGATCGGGGACCAAACGGGCATCAAAGAAAACCACCCAAAAACAGGGGACAGCCACTGGAAAACAGGGGCAGCAGCTCCATTGTCCAGAAAATGACAGATTTTCACCATAAAAGGTGTGGAATTTCAACCCAAATGCAAATGTAATGTTTTAGGCTAAAAATTAGATATGTAGAGCAACAAATGAATATCATGGGAGGGTAATTCAACCAACAATTGCATCAATCAAGTACTCAATCCATAGATCACAAAATCAAGCTCAAACAAACCCACTATGGAAGAAATTCATGAATTTGATGGAAATTAAGAACTAGAATGAGATATATGCTATACATCACATAAATACAACTAGAGGGAGTGGAATTTGTCTTCCTACCTCAAGAATTTTGCTTGAAATGAGTGGGAAATGGAAAACCCTAGCCTCCAATGAGCTCCAACCTGAATTGTGAGCTTTTGGTGCAAAATGAACGCAATACGAGCTTCAATACGCAAAGAGAAGGTGATTTTTGGTGTGGTTCTTGAAGGGGACTTGAAGTTTTAGTGAATTTGTGGGTGATTTGAGCAAGAAAATGGAGGAAAGGAGAGAGAGAGAGCTATCGGCAGAGAGAGAGAGAGAGAGAAAGAGAGGGCTGTTTTTTTCTTCCTTCAAAAAAAAGGAAGACTAAGATGTGTTATACACTCCCACACTCTTACATTTACACCCCTAAACTTCCAAATGTATTCTAAACCCACCCAATGCATTCTACCACTATCACATTGACCCCTCTTGGCTAAAATTCAATTCCTCACATTTACCCAACATTATTCCGGAAAAATTATGCAAAAATACGGGTCCTTACATTACGGTCGTTACTTTCTTTCTGCTCATACAGCCAACGATTGTTCACCCTTTAAGAGCAACATCTATTTTTTGTGAATGCGGCCAGTAGTCCATATATCTACCGGGAGCTGCACTAGTATGTAGAGTTACGTTTTTTACTTTTCAGTAATGCGGCCAATGACCCATCACCCATTAGTTGTTAGTTCCCGCAAATTCTGCCGACAATTTTTCACTTAATAGAAGGCAAGTTATTTTTTTCTCAATGTGGCTTGTAGTCTATATGGCGTACAAGGAACCACAATTATTTGTCGACTTAGGGTCTTTACTTTTTGCTCACACGGTCAATGATTCTTCACCAACTAGAAGCAAATTACGTTTTCGATGTCTAGCTAGTAGTCTATTAACCTACTAGGAACCACACTTATTTGCCAAGTTACGGTCGTTACTTTCTGCTCATTCAGCCAACTATTGTTGACCCGTTAAGAGCAACATCTATTTTTTCTCTATGAAACTAGTAGTTTGTATATCTACTACCAACCACACTTGGTTGTCGAGTTAAAATCATTACTTTTCACTTATCTGGCCAATGATCTTTCACCAACTAGAAGCCAACTTATGTTATTAATGTGTGGCCAGTAGTCTATGAACTTACTAGGAAACACACTTATTTGTGAAGTTACGGTCGTTACTTTCTGCTTACACAACCAACAATTTGTTCTCCCGTTAAGAGCAAACATCCATTTTCTCTATGTACCCAGGGACCTATATATCTACTAGGAACCACACTTCTTCGTCGTGTTAAGGTTATTGCTTCCACTAATCTAGCCAACAATCTTTCACAACTAGGAGCCAACTTATATTTTCGTTATGTGGCCAATAGTCCATCTAACTACTAGGAGACACACTCGTATGTAGAGTTACGGTTTATACTTTCCGGTCATGCGGTCAATGACCCTTCACCAGTTAATCTTTACTTCTCGCGAATTCTGCCAACAATTTTCACCCACTAGGAGCCAAGTTATGTTTTCTCTATCTAGCGAGTAGTCTATGTACGTACCAGGAACCACGCATCCCTCTCGAGTTAAGGTCTTTGCTTTTTGCTCATGCGGTCAATGATCTTTCATCAGTTAAAAGCTAATTACATTTTCAATGGGTGGCCAGTAGTCTATGAACCTACGAGGAACCACACTTATTTGTCAACTTACGGTCATTACTTTTTGCTCATACAACCAACGATTGCTTATCCATTTAGATCAACATGTATTTTCTCTATGTACCGTAAATTAATGAAATATAACTTTTTGGAACCGTACATGAATTTGAAGAGTTGACACAAGACCATCAGTTCCAATCCACCCGTGTATACGCTAATGGCATTGACAGTGCTGAATTTGGGAAGGGTCCCATTGTGCTTGCCTTTCTTGAGCTATTTGCATAACCTACACAGCCGGCTACTTAATCTTTCTTCCCCTTCGATTTTTAGTTTTAGAGCCTTGAATGTACAAGACGTTAGAAATCTAATCAACCAATGTAAAGGGCAAAGGTCCAACGTCAAATACAGTATTTGCGACTGTAGTTTTAAAGGATATCATTATCAAAAGTCAAAACCCAAAGGTTGTGACACAAGCACAACTCATAACCCTAAACTTGTAAATTTTGATTCTTGATATCTGAAAACAAGTAATTATCACATCATTCCAATTGAAACATACTTCTTTTTTTTGGGAATGTTCAAAATAAATTTGCCGAAATATTCTCTTCGGAGAAAAGCCTTAGGCTCCGTTTGTTTGGAGTAAAATATTTTTGGGTAAATGTTCTACCCATCTACCATTGTTTGGTTACATAAAAGTGAAGTTAAATATTTTTTAACTAAAATATTTTCAAAAGGGTGAAAATGTTCTCCTTGAAAAATCCATAACTTGTTTTAGGGATTGGTGATTGTGAACTTCTCCACCCGCTAGATACCTCGCTCCACATAACCGACACCTCAAAACACACACACACACACACACACACACAGATGCGGTTTAAGGATCCTTGGGGTTTTGACATGCCCCTTTGGATGGAGGGGTTTCATGAGAAATGAAAATAAAGGGTTATGGTCTCTCTTAAAATCTCTCATTTGTATTGAGCATCTGGTGAGAAATAGAGAGAAAGGTACAAAAATGAAATTTTTTTATTGGTTCTTCTTTCTTATCTCTTCCTTTCTCCATCTGAACGAAACTCTCTCAGTGTATACTCCATTAAGGTCTCTCTTGACCGGCCACTTGATAACTACAAGTTGTATGACTCGTTTATAGAAGCAATTTATCGAACATCTAATGACTAACACAATCATAACCCAAAACTAAGCAAGTAGACTTACACAATCAGGGAATGCTTACATGTGAGGCGGTAGGAAATGCGGCACGAATAGATTCTGCGTGGTGCGCAATAGCTGACGAAGAACTTTCGGGACGACACAAAAGGGTCGCCTGGGGGGTGGAGTAGCCGTGGGCATGACAGGCTTTGGTGTGAGTCGAAAATACTTCTTCAGTTGAAATAGTGAGATGGTTTGGTAACAGGTCTAATTTGTAATGCAAATTGCTCACACCTGGAAAAAAAAAATCAAATCAAACATTGTTCAAAGGTATTGAGACGGCCTGACATGCATATATAAACAATGTGAAGTTGCTGCAGATAAATTTGCAAGACCTCAAACCATAGGTGCAAAGTATCAATTTGTTCACGTAAGAATGGCAATCACCGGGTGTCATGTTTTAATGAAACAAAGTGTCCATATTTTCATTCTAAAAGCAACCCCAGGGCTACAAATCTTTCAATTTCAGTTAGTAGCGGTTTCTCTACGATTTTAAGCATAATTTAAATTTAATCAAAAAAATGGCCAGCAAAACTTACCGATTTCATCATTTATTGGAGTGTGAGAGAGTGTAAACTGTAACGGAAGTTAAGAAAAGGCGAAAAAGGAATTCAAAATACCTACTTACGATCAACTTGAGGATTGGAGACATCCTAAGCATCATCGCCGGTTCTCTCCTCCCTCTTACAATGTACTAAGCACCATCCGTTCAACCTCCCTCAACTTGGCGGAGCCTTCGGAAAAAATCAACAGAGGAAATCAGATATCCAACCTCAACAGCATCTTCCACTTCAATAGTCTTCACAGATCGGGACGATGACAAATTTGAAGTCCACCATTGTCAGACACCATGTCAGATTTAGATTCATATTCGAGAAAAAATCAAAATCTCACCAGAGTCTTTCCTTGTTTTGGGAGTTAGGTTGGTTGTTTACTATTGGAGCAATCCATCAAACACCTTATGTGCAATAAATATGTACTCTGACAAAATCTATGTTGCTTCGAAACTTAGCATTACGTTTATACATTTAGGGAATTAGGAAATCTCTGTTGCATTTTGAAGATGCGAGAAGATGAAGTTGTTGGTGGTTCATTTTTTGGATTTGGCATTTCAAATTGGCGAGTAATGGAAGTGGACCATACGTTGGAAACTTAAGAACTGAGGTGTGTGTTTGGGAAGAGGCGTGTGTTTTGGAAGAGGGTTGGGTTAGTTATTTTTAGTTTCGGGGAGGGGTATTTTTAGTAGGGGAAAGCGTGGGGAACACTTTTCAGATTTTTTTAAAGTAGTAGTAGATGATTTAGGGCATTGATATTGGCACTCCCCATTTTGATATTGGCACTCCTGATTTTGTCTCTATTAGGTGAAGTTACTGAACCACCCTTGTACTTTTAATTACATTTTTCTCTTGCTTTCAAAATACAATGGTGGTTCGGTAACTTCACCTAATAAAGACAAAAAAAAGGGAGTGCCAATATCAAAACGGGGAGTGTCAATATCAATTCCCATGATTTATTCCACCAACAAACACTACAAAAATACAGACAACGTACATGTTCCTTTCCAGAATTAACTTAAAACTTTGATTCACACATATTCTGAGATTACGGCATACTAAAGAGATCATTGATCCATCTTGGCAAAACAACCCTTGATCCTTGTCCTAGTTTCTGCCCGAACCTTCTGCAATTCATATGTACTGTGCCTCGCATACCTATTTCCCACACACACACACACACACATATATATATATCAGTGTTCTAAAAGTTGGATAACTCGGCCGACTACTCGCCGAGTAGTCGCTCCTCGGTACCCCACCAAGGCGACTCTGCCCTAGTTGGATGACTTAGTCGGTGGAAGGTCAACTCGGAAAGTAGTCGGCGTTAGTCACCGAGTAGTCGGCGAGGCGGCGAGTCGCGATTAATTGATGACTGGGCGAGTTGGGAAAAAGTCGCGATTGTCTCTCGATCTCTGCTCATCTTCGATCGTCGTCGCCGTCAGATCTCGTCGTCATCGTCGTTTGGTACTGTCGTCGTTGTCGTCCTCTCTCTTCGTCCGGAGTGTGTTGACTGTTGTTTTTTCGGATGAAGCCCTTCCCGGTCTTTTTTTTTTTTTTTGCCAAATCCTAGCGTAAGCCCTTGAAAACACATTTTCAACACATCCAACGGTTCGGATCCCGACCATTTGGCCGGGAGAGGGGAGGTCTGGATTTTAACAAAGTCAGGGAGTCCTAATTTGATCCACTCTATATATATCAAGGTTCTAAAACTCGCTAGGCGCTCCCAGGTCAGTCGAGCACCTTCTAGCTTCCAGGCCGAGTACTCGGAGTGTACTCGGGCACCCAACAATTAGTCGTTTAGGGGTCTAATTGTAATTTTTAATAGTTTTCTGGGGTAAATGTGATATTTCTGGAAAATATTGGGGTAAAGTGTAATTAACGCAATTGAGTCACAGCTGTACAGGAGTAGGAGTGGTACAGTTGTATAGTACTAAATGTTGCCTTTACTTGCACCCATAAAAACAGTGCAGGGTGTTTTTCTTTTTGACTATTGCAGTTACCATATATCTCTATATATCATTTTAAACATTTGGAAGATGACAAAAAAAAGAATGGCACAAACGAGGGCTGCAACAAAAAAGAGAGATTTTCTGAAGATGCGCTGCACAAAACTGCTGTTACCACATCAACAAATCTTAACTTACCAACATTCTAGCAGGAAAAGAACATATGAAAATTGAGCAGAGAGATGTGCTAATACTGTTCTGACAATGGAGACAAAATGCCTCGGCCTTAATGTTCATGAATGTCAACCAAAGAGTATTAGTTACAATTTGCCAGTATGCCAATGCCACACAACGGTTTAGTTTATCCTCCTCTCATATGCCTCAGCCCAAGAACCCTCAAGCCAATAACAATTTGTTTCAATTGCTCGGAATGGATCCCACGAACCACAACCTTAGGTTGTGTGGCCATGCTGTAAACTAGGCTCCCCTACCAAAATTATTTTGCACAAAGTTTTGCTTGCAGAGAGGATGACCCAAAAAGCTTTTAGCGGGAGTCAATATATAAACTTATGCTTATAAGGCCCTTACTTCTACCCTTCTTACACTTGAGCTAACTCTTTGGTCAAAATAAAAAACCATTCTCAAAGGCATGTCACTACCCCAAAACCCAAAAACATTAAACAGTAAACAAGCACATGGAGTCAATGAAACAGTTTTCAGTTCTCATAGGCATGCTACTATTGCTAGCATAAACATTATCCATTCTAGAGGACATAAAAACATGACCGTTTAGAAAGATACAAGTTGTGTTAAAGGGTACTCACCTCTATACATAACCTTGTTAGACAAGTCCATGCTCGCTTTTCAAATACGCTTGAGAAATCTCCAGCCACATTAATGCCTACGACACAACCCGCATTCACAAATCGATTAATCTCCACCCTCGATAATATTCGAAAATGTACATGCTCTCTAACAAATCCATGGGCTTAATGCATGTTAATTATGATTTTTAGCATCTAGTTTAAGAATTCAGCACTCCGACACTTTTCAAAGCATATAAAATCAATATTTAAGATTCGTAAGTATCAATCACAGCATATATGGTCAATTTCAGCACTTAATCAACCTTTTCAAGCACATAATATCCATTTTCCAGCATAAACAAATTTCCAGCACTTAAAAACATAACAATTTAACGACATATAAGTTCCATTACCAGCAAGTATGGCCATGGGATTAACTCGTAGACATCAATATTAGGACTCCCATTCATGCTTACTGATGCTTTTAGGAATTTCTAGCCCCCAAATCAGAACTTCAGCTATCAAGTCCTTGTTCTATCCCTATACAAAATTTTCCCACAATTACTGTGGAAATCTTAAAAATGATAGATGTAGGTAGCATCAAAGTATGAATCCCCATACTTGGAACTTCTATATTCAGCACTTAGCAACAACTACGTACAATAGTTTATTAATGAGAGCTCAACAAACAATATCATTCTTCACAATCAACTTTTAACTGTATTACTTCAGCCTTTTAACTCAATCTTTCAGCGATTAGCATCCAATCGATCCAAATTTTTAGAAAATTTCTTCTACACTTTGATGCTCTAGCCTTCAATCTTAGTGGTTAGCGGCCAACTTCAGTCCACGAGGTTTAAACAACCCTTAATTTTCTTGAATCATAGGAAAATATGGGATGAGAACCAAACCCAAATAATTATTAACACCTGATGGTGTTCGTACCAATTCCCAAATCTAAACTTGAGGCAAAGTAGTCAAATTTGAGGATTCAAAGAAAGATTTGCCGTCAAAAGCATGGAAATCCTGGGCCTCTTCCCCTCCCTTTCAGTAACCAACTAAGTGGAGAAGTTCCTAGCACCATAACGGTCTTTGGGTGATCTAAAATAGTTCTAATCTCTGCACAAGACAACAAACCAAAGGTTAACAGCGGACGACTGCTCACCTGACAAGTCTAGCATGGAAACCACTCACCCGTTGCTGATCCAGAAACATATGTATCACCCCCCTTGGATAATCATCTCTTAAAGAACAATAACATCTGCAAAATGATTGAAAAAACAATCAAAACCTAAATGTAGAAAGGATCAATCATGCTAATGCACCCGTTCTAGTTCGTGTTATTCCATGTTATTTTTTAAAAGAGCAAAAAAACCTTAAGTTTTCGAATTGCTTTATTAACCACTGGTGTCACGCTCTTGCTTCGCACAAAACCGCGTGCTTAGTGTTGTTTTATATATCGGACAACTATACTTAGATTTAGTTTATATATCACTATGAAACGTTGCAAAAAAGAAACAACCACCAAAACAAAGGGATTCCCGGATAATTGATAAGAAAAAGCAATGAAACAAACAAAACTCTCCTACACATAAAGGACCAAGTAACCAACAATAGAAATTGTGTTAAAGTACATACAAAGGGATTCCCGAATCCAGATACAAATTGTGATTGTTTGGTGTCTCGGGTACATTTCTCCAAGAGCACGCATAAGCTTTGAATTGCTCCAAAATCATCTTCACCAAAGCTGACGTATCCACACCTATTTTCATTTCCCACCGAATACACAGCCACCATAGTGTCCATTGCTGAGAATGCTCCGTTGAAATCTCAGAGCTACCAGCTGTAAGGGTGATTTCAGATGCTTCACTTCTAATAAGTTTTGTGTCCAAGGATTCTCTCAAGGTCAACCGGCAATACTTTCAAAAATGGAATCAATATGGATGTTGGCATCAGGACTTTTAAAAACGGATGCACCTATCCATATTGATGCTTTGCAATCTTGTACAACGATCTCGAAGTCTAGAGAAGTCCATAATTCTGGATACAGGGTTGCAACAAAACTAAGGGAGAGGCACAGCATTATCTCTAAGATAACTCCATCGAGGCTTTAAATAGCGGAATCAAAGATTTCTCAGACTTGCAAAACTACAAAATGAAAAATAAAACTCAAAATCAGATAAGGGTACCATTGAAGCAAAATCTGCATAAATGTCATCATTAAAAAAATAAAAAATAAAAAAAATAAAAAAAAATACACACACACACACACATGAATGTGGTCGGGTGAAGCTTGTAAAGAAAAAAAGAAATTTCAAGCCACATTTTGATGATGAAAATGAAATCAAAGCAACCCCCCTTTTTACAGGTTTACAGAATATTCGAATTTCAGATCAGCAAACTATTTATATTCCTACTTTGATTTCTTATTCTAATTTTAAATATTCCATAAAAGAATCACAGTATCTCGCGTATCAAAGTCCATTGATATATTATTCTACAACAAGGAAATAATTAGAATTTTGAGTTAGTACTTGTAACTAAAAGTGGGAGCAAGGAAAAACCTCTTAAGTTGTTGAGAGAGAGAGGGAGAGAGGGAGGGAGGGATTAGACCATGCATATATTCAAAGCTTTGTACATTGAAATATTCAATACATAAATCTAAATACAAGTTCAGTTGAACCATCTATTGAAGGGTCATCATCAGCAAACCAAGAATTAAATTCAACCTGTTAATCTAGGCATAGATTAACCCATACTCAACAAAAACAAATTAACCAAGAAGAAGAAAGCAAAAGTCACCTTAACGTTTTCCAGCTCTCTATGGATATTTAACCCAGAGTATATAGATTGTTAATCCCATGTGCAGCAAAAACTACAAGCCAAATATTTCCAGAGGTAGAGAGAGAGCATTAACGATATGATTGTGATTTTGCACATACCGTTTAGGCTAAAAACTCAATCGGAACTGAAATCCCAAATAACACAGATAATAGGATGGACGCAAATTACTCCGAAAATTCCATTGATAGTACAGGCAGAAAGGTTTTACTACTGTGGTTGTGGCCGGAAAAGTATGAGGCTATGACCGGCAGAGGAAAAATGCAAAAGAGAGAGAAATTGATCCAGATCTGAATTCATCTATGCAATCGATACTGGTTGTGTAGTGTCAATCACCTCAAACAAATACAAGTCAGAAATGTAACCTCAGCGATTCATAACAGATTTACTTCTTCAGTTCTTTTTCCCAAACAAACAGATCTTCTGCCATGTACAGCAAAAAGTAAAAGCTCTAATCGATGATAACGAAGCACAAAATCAAGGAGATCACAGAAAGGGAAAAACAGTGGTCACATGTAATAACAGAAGTGAGGGGCAACGTGTTTATCATATGTTTTTTATTTTGCACCCGCTGAATATCAACCTAAACTGAACCCCACCTAAAAAACATTAGAGGGTAAAACCAAAAAAAGGCAAGATGATGACAGAAAATAACCTAAAGCTCCAGGTACGCAGCCGAAAGTGATTTTTCAGGTGTACTGTGTAGTACATATGAAGGTGTATATACAATCCTAAACTACCAAACATTGATGAAAAGGAAAAACCGATAATGGAAGAACAAGAAGAAGGAAAACCTAAAAACCAAGAACAAAATACCTAAACTAACCTCGAAACCTGCGTGGTATAACAGAAAAAAGGAGGGTTTCTTTGTCCAAAATGTGCAAGCCATATTCTCCTTTTAGGTCTTTGAGGTCCTCGAAACTACTCACCATTACTTTAGACTACGCCATAAGTAATACCTAAAGCTCCATTAGATTTACTGCTTATGTATGAAATACGTTTGATTTATTCTCTATAATAGGATTTGTGATAGGAGTAATTTATTCTCTGTGATCTCATCATCTATGGTACGATTTATTCTCTAGTATTAATTCCTCATTATATTGCATTTACCAGAGACATTGTTTTATTCTCTGCATATCAGTTTCTTTTGTATAATTGTCTTTGGAGCCATTTTTTTAGCTGGATACTTATCTTCATAGCAATGGTGCTGCTAGTGGAGAAACCTAGTTTTTCACCATTGCACATGGACAATTCAATAATCGATTAACTTAGATCAATTCATACACAAATCACAAACAAATCAGTTAATGGAAAGGCTAAAGAGATAGGGACATAACCTCTATTTGGAGTTCCAAAATATTAACCTGGCCTTCACTTTCTCCTCCCTATGTTCTTTCTCTAGGTTCTCTTGTGCTCTTCTGATAGCAAACCAGAACATATCTAGATCTGTAGCACCGGCATCACCAGTCTGATTTCCTTCTATCTGTCAACCTTCTCTCTACATCACCAAAATCTTTTAAGTTTAATTTTTACTGTTAATCTGACATAAGAAGCAAAGATAAGATAGTGCTAGCACACACCATTTTCGCCACCGATGTATTCTTCCAAATCTACCAGCTGGGTAAAGTTAAGTTTTAGGGTTCTTATGCTCATTGCAGGAGTAAGTTTTTTCTGTTTTCCTTTTTTTGTGGTTAAACTAACACAAACCCAAAAGCATTAATAATACAAAATCTCATTTTTACATTCCAATGCGATCCTTCTTTAGTTTCTATTGAATTTCATCTATTGCTTTCTAATTTTCCATTTCTTTAGCCACATATGAATGTAACCTACCTCTGATTTATGCTTTCTTACCTTTATTTAGGTATCCATATCTGAGTTAACGTACCTCACCTAAAGATTACAAAGGATAAGAACATATAAAGAATTCTCATAGGAAATCACCTTAGGTAGAAACCAACATCTATAGCATCATCAGGTAGCCCTTTTGAAACAACTATGATTATATCAAATACATCAAGCATTTGAATTGATTACCAAATACAAACAGTTCACCAAAGATTAAACACAAAACATACAAAAATAAGAGTGGTCATCCATTACTTCTTGTACCAACATAGCCATCAGAAATTGGCATTACTAAGAACCTATTTTGCCAATACCATGGATACATGCGCTCACAACCGTTCTTACCAAAAATCAATGCATGCAACGTAAAGTTCATCCCCAAACAGAAAACTAAAAAATTACCAGACATCAACCTATGTGTTGCAACAAAAGTACTCCAACCCTCACCCTCTGGAAGAATTTGAGGACGCTACAATGAGGGGTTTTTTAAGAGTTGGAGAACCCGTAAAACAAAACTAAAGATTAAAGTTCGAGCACTAAACAAATAAGGGAACAAAATGCAAGGATAAAAGATGGAAGACACATCAGTAGCTTAAGGGAAACAATGTTAACCAAAAACACAAAGAGAAACAATCAACAATCTGACATCCAATGTGTATCTTTTAGATATACATGGTCATATAGAAATGAAAGACATAGGGTTCAACCATGTTCTCATCTCTTTCGAGCCACACCTCCCTCTCTCTAGCTGTCAAGAAACCCTAATTACATACTATCTCTGTCTTGTTTCCCTCACCTAAATGGTACAAGCCCTTCAGATGAACGACGTGAACACTCATTTCTTCCTTTTTCTATGCTTTATTTTGTTCATCATTTTCTATTATTTATTTGATGTTTCTGTTTCATCTTCTTCTAGATGCTGTAAATTAAATTGAAGAGTAGATCAGGTTCATAAGAAATCCCAGAAATAGTTAATCAACTTTATGTAATTGTAGCTATCAGACCCATAAAAGAATAGATAACTAGACGTGGAAGATATATACCAAACCCATAAAAGAATATTGAAAAATCAAGAAAGGAATTTACCTTGTCAATTGGGTAAAGCATGTGCTTGAAACCCACACATCTGATCTGTGAAAATAGCAAGGGCGTGAGAATATTTCGCTCTTCTCAAAATAAGAGAAAAGAGGAACAAAAAGCAAAGAGGCATTGGGAGTAAGCTTCCCAATTGCTACACATCCCTGTAATATAGCCGAACAACGCCGTTTAAATCTATACCCATTTTGAACAAGTACACGAACAGCCGCACCATCAGTGCACCATACGCACAACCATCGCCATAGCAACAGTATCCGAAGGACACACAAAGGACTACCAACGATACTTTACAGGGGAAATAAGCAACAAAGGCGAGAAGTCTTTACCGATCGTCCGGGAATCAGGACAAGAAACGAAGAAAGCTACAACCGCCTTACCTTCTGCCAAACCACAGTGTTGCCGTCATACTTTTTAAGTATTTCACTCTTGTGCCTGCCTGTACTCATCTGCCCGAGATGCTGACCAAGCTAGGCTCAAAGCTAAATTGGCAGACGAAATGGTGCCCGGCCCTCTCCCTGATTATGTATAGGTATGATATTGTCCATTATAGGCTCAGACATTTCACTGCTTAGATAGGCTATAGGCCACAGCAATCTTCCCCTTCAAATGTTCAAAACAACCATTTTTCAACCCTGTTTAAGGACTCGACAGTGTCTACTTATCCTGCTATCTATGTTGCACATGTGACACCAATGACCATAATGCATAGTCTCCTAATGAGCCAGCAAAAACTTCGCATGAGCTGTCACTCATTTGCAGGAATCAGGATGTTACCTTATAAAGGGGTTCCGATCTTTCAAATGCTTTGCCAACTGCATCTCTTGTGAGAACTGAAAGAAGGAGGTTATGTCAAAACTGTCATTTCTCCACCTCTTCCAACAAAAACCATCAGAACCCATACCCACCCCAACCCATAAACACCATAAAACAAACCAAACAACTAAGTAAATGCCATATCGAAAAAGGCCTTCGAAGCTCAATATTCGATCGTACTCTTCCTGTGTTACTCCCTATACTTACCAATTGAAGCCTCCTAACCTATCCAGGCAAAATATGGCAGGACATACTTCATCGAGCGTGACTCCACTGTGGAACCTATGCCTTCAAAATCTAACCCTAGCCCCCCTTTTGACCCAATAGTTATAGTAGTTGGAAAATTTTCCCATCTTGATATTTATAACTCTGAATAGTTAAGTTGTTAAGCTAAAAGTCAAGGATATCATGCAAATGGTGTTATAAAAATGTTTTAAGTGTAAAAATATCTCCTTTTTTGTCATAAAGAATTGGACCGAAAAATAGAGGCTAATGATTCATAGATGATGAAGAATTGAAAAAAGAGAACTAATTGGTCGATTTAGCTTGATAGAGGACATCCATGCCATTAGTTCTCCTATCAGTCAACAAAATAAATGAAAGCAACTTCTCCTTGTTCTCCTTATTCTTTCCCAAAGTAGAAGGCGATGAAGAAAACTTGAATGATAAGTAGAGAATTCTTCTTGCACTTGAGGATTTAATGCCGCAAGAAAGTCATCCAACAACGCTTGTGCATCATGATTAAGAAGTGACATGGTCCCCAAATAACACCACAATATTTGTCCATAATGAATCACTCACAGAAAATGACAGCTAGAAAGTCAGCCGCGTGCCAAAACTTACCTATCTTATGTCGTATCTGTAAAAAAAACTGCAATTTAGCTTTCCAATTTTGTCTCTCTCCATATCAAAGCTAGTCCAAATGCATACTTCAAATGGTCGAAGTCGTATCACTCAACTGAAAATGGGGATTGACAAAAAAAAAAAAATTTAATGGCAAACAAAATTTGATTAATCTTGAAAAGGGAAAATTATCCAAATGGTCCCTACAATTTCACTCGAGTCTCAATTTAGTCCCCCTAGTTTCAATTGCACTCCAACGAACCTTGTAGTTTCAATTTTGGTCGAATTGAGTCCCCGACGTTAACTTCCGTTAGCAAACTTAACGGAAATCCCAATTTGGGGGTTTTTTTGGGGGTCGAACTCATCTTTTCACCCACCCTTCTTTCTTCCCCAATTTGAAACCCTAACCCTAAATCGACCCGGTCCATGGCCTCTGGCCCAAGATTCCGCAGCAATGCCGACCCGATCTCCCATCTCTCTCTCTCTCTCCATCGTAGTCCACCTTTGTAAGCCCTAAACCACCATAACCGAAAATCCATCTCATCTTTCACACCCCAATCGGCAAACCCATTCTATTCCCCAACCCGACACCACCGAGACCTCCATAACCCGACCTCCTATCTCTCACAAACCAATCCCCATATCTCTCTCTCTCTCTCTCTCTCTCTCTCTCTCTCTCTCTCGGTTCCACAAAACCCACCAAATACTCCTCTCACCCAAACCAAACCAACCAAAACCCACCCTTTCCAGGACTGATTGGTGAAGAATTTGTTGGTTTTGGTTGGTTTGGTTCGGGGAGAGCAGTATTTGGTGGGTTTTGTGAAACCGAGAGAGAGAGAGAGAGAGAGAGAGAGAGAGAGAGAGAGATGGGGATCGGTTTGTGAGAGATAGGAGGTCGGGTTATGGAGGTCTCGGTGGTGTGGGTATTGGTGGTGTCGGGTTGGAGAATAGAATGGGTTTGCCGATTGGGGTGTGAAAGATGAGATGGATTTTCGGTTATGGTGGTTTAGGGCTTGCAAAGGTGGACTACAGTGGAGAGGAGAAAGAGAGAGATATGGGAGGTCGGTTTGGCATTGCGGCGCAATCCGGCGCCGAAGGCCATTGATCGGGTCGATTTAGGGTTAGGGTTAGGGTTAGGGTTTCAAATTGGGGAAGAAGGGTGGGTGAAAAGACAAGTTCGACCCTCAAAAAACCCCCCAAATTGGGATTTCCGTTAAGTTTGCTAACGGAAGTTAACGTTGGGGACTCAATTCGACCTAAATTGAAACTACAGGGTTCGTTGGAGTGCAATTGAAACTAGAGGGACTAAATCGAGACTCGGGTGAAACTACAGGGACCATTTGGATAATTTTCCCTCTTGAAAAAGATACAAGACTAATAGAAGCACGGAAACAACATCATGCATCTGAGCAATTAGTCCAAACCGAGACCAAAACCAACGATTGCCAAGAAGCCAATCGAGGACACCCAATGGGACGAAGCCCTCCTAAAGCGGCCGACGGTCAACACCCCTAAGGGTCTAAAAACCCAGATATTATATTGAGCACATAAAAACACCAAAAGGCCAAACAAGTTTCTCAGACACTAATTAGAAAAATTAGAACTAATTATTGAAGCAAATGACACAGCAAGCATGCACAAAACAATCATTTTGATCTCATTACCAATGTGTTTTTTCTTTTCCTCGCTTAGCGAAAGTCAGCATTGTTAGCCGTACTTAGTAAGGTTTGAACCCTATCAAATGCATGGGAGCACATGGTGCCTACCAATTGGCCACCACTCCACTCAAATGTGATTACCATTGTTACATGATGATAGGCAAATGATGACCCTACAGATGTGTGCTAATTTCTCTTTTCACATACTCAAATTCAATACCAAAGATAAAATCTAGAGTGTTGCTTGAAAGAAAAGGAAAACAACATAAATCAGCCACAAACGTAAAAGGCAACAGGAAAACAGAATAACAGTAACCAAAGCCAAGGTAAGACTATAAAGATTTGAAGGAAATGTTGCTTGACTCACAGGATAAACTCCATTTGCCCAAGCATTTGGAGACATATCACACTTGGATAACCTTCAAAATTGCATAGAAGAGCAATTTTTCCAAAGCCAAAAGGGTCTGAATCAGTGTCATTTTGGGAATAAATTCTCAGTACGAGCCCTTTTCTTTATCTTCCCTGTATGTGTCATTCAGCTCTCTCTCTCTCTCATTCTCTCATTTACATAACACTCTAGGCTCAACAATTGGTGTATGGATGTATTCTCATGGGTCCAACAAACTACTTATTTCATATGTTCCTTTCTTTGTTTTGAGAATAATTTTAAAAAGGTAAAGTGAACTTCCTTCAGAATACATGAGGAAAATGCGCAATCCTTGGGTAAAAAAGAAGAAGTCAAAATTGGAAGCCAGTTCTCATGCCTTTAAACGCACATGCACCTTTTTAACCAATATCAAAGAAAATAGATCACCAACATTAATAGACCGGTATAATCATAATATCAAAACTTCCACATGGACACCAGTTCATACAAGAATAACTTATAACTCCACCTGCATATTCATCTCTATAACACACAAATGAAGTCCTATGATGTGGTGTAAGAAATAAAATGTCATTACCATCTCCTCTATAGGCACATGCATATTAGATTGCGATGAAACAAATGTCATACATTTGCACTTAATGGCCCAATTCCTTGAGGATTTGCATTTCTTTAATCTCTTTTTCCATTTTATAGCACCATATAGTATGTAGGACCAAAAAAAGGACCAAAACATGATCAAATTTTTGCATTCAACATAAAATAGTCAAGGTAAACATCTCGTATCAAAAATAAAATTTCACCGCAAAGGCCATTTTAAAAATTATTTATTTTGAAGTCAAAGACATCAAAATCAACCAGAATGAACTTTATTGTACCCAAAAAAATACCTCCTCCCAAATGCTTTGAATTTTCCTCCTCAAATTGTGTCACCAACAATTCCAGCTCAATAGTGTAAGCCAACAAACATAAATTATGTTAACATGCTACCATTAAATTATAGCACCAACAGAATAAAATTGAATTCAGCTCAGCCCAACTTAATCAGAATGCTCCAATATGTTACAAAGCTTCTACTATTAGACCGATAAGTGGACAAATTGCGCTAAATCAACAAATAATCATTCAAACAAATAAAACCTTTCAACATCACGCAAGAACAACTAAATCCACATGCACACTACAATACTGTTAAAACCGTTCAACATCAATCAAATAACAATAAGAAAATAATCTCATATAGTCTAAATTCTTTTTCTAAAAAGGGATTAATTAAATCCATAAAACTGGGTAAAATTATAATCCTATCCTAACATAGTGTATAAAACCGGGGTAAAACATAGGAAGCTATAAGTTAGCTAGTAAAAACGAACGATTTTTCACCCACTAAGAGCCAAGTTGTGCTTCTCAATGTGGCCAATAGTTTATATACGTAACCACACTTCTCTGTCGAGTTAGATCTTTACTTTTTGCTTATGTGGTCAAGGATCCTTCACCAAGTAGAAGCCACTTATGTTTTTAACGTTTGGCCCATAGTGCCATTCACCCAGTAAGAGAAACACTGCTATTTAGAGTTACGGTCTTTATTTTTCGGTCATGCTGTCAATGACCCTTCACCCATTAGTCATTACTTTTCGTGAAAGCGGCCAACGATTTTTCACCCACTAAGAGCCAAATTATGTTTTCTCTATGTGACCAGTAGTCTATATACATATTAGGAAGCACACTTCTCTGTCGAGTAAGGGTCTTTACTTTTTGGCTCATGCGGTCAATGATCCTTTACCAGCTAGAAGCTAATTACGTTTTCAATGTGTGGCCTGCTATGTTGCATGGACTCAGGTGCAAGTATCAGATGCGGGTACGAGTCTAAGGGTTAGACCTTCCTAAACATAAATCTTAGGATAATGGGATATGTGTCCCCTAATTGGGTGTGGGTACATTGACACGCGTTAACACTTGTCTGTAGAATACGTTGCATAATTTTTTTAGATTATGTATTGTAAAACGTATTTAAACAAGAAGGGGTTTAGCTTTTATGATTTTGCTATTTTATGTCCATGTGAGACCAAAAATATCACTTTTCTCGCAAATTTTCCTTTTCTTTTTCTGTAAATATTGTGACAATATCATGACAATTAGAGGATCCAAGTGTCCAAAATGGATACGTGTGTCGCACACATCGACGCCAGTACTTCAGCCAAAATAAAGGATCCATGTAACATAGGTGGCCAGTAGTCTATGAACCTACTAGGAACCACACTTATTTGTCACGTTACGGTCATACAGCTAAAGATTGTTCACCCGCTAATAGCAACTTCTGTTTTCTCTACGTAGCCAATAGTCTGTATATCTACTAGGAACCGCACTTTGTTGACGAGTTAAGGTCATTACTTTCCACTAATCCGGCTAACGATCTTTGGCCAACTAGGAGCCAATTTAAATTTTTTTATGTGGCCAGTAGTCCATATACCTATTAGGAGCCACACTACCTTGAAGAGTTGCAGTCCTTACTTTTTGGTCATGCAGTCAATGACCCTGCACTCGTTAGTCATTCCTCTATGTGGTCAGTAGTCTATATATGTACTAGGAGCCACACTTCTTTGTCAAGTTAGATCTTTACTTTTTGTTCATGTGGTCAAGTATCCTTCACCAGTAAGAAGCTACTTATGTTTTCAATGCATGGCCAGTAGTCCCATGTACCTACTACAAGCCACACTTCTACGTAAAGTTATGGTCTTCATTTTTCGATCATGCAGTGATTCACCCGTCACCCGTTAGTCATTTCTTTCAATTAGCCAATAGTCTGTATATCCACTAGGAACCACACTTCATCGTCGAGTTAAGGTCATTACTTTCCACAAATCCGGCCAACCATCTTTCACCAACAAGGAGCAACTTATGTTTTCTTTATGTGGCCAGTAGTCCATATACCTAATAGGAGCCATACTACCATGAAGAGTTAGGGTCTTTCGAAGAGTTAGGGTCTTTACTTTTCGGTCATGCAGTCAATGACCCTTCACCCGTTGGTCATTACTTCCCGCGAATTCTGCCAACGATTTTTCACCCACTAAGAGCCGAAGTTATGTATTCTCTATGTGGCCAATAGTCTGTATACGTACTAGGAACCACACATCTCTGTCGAGTTAGGCTCTTTACTTTTTGCTCATGCAGTCAACGATCCTTCACTAGCTATAAGCTACCGAAGATTTCAATGTGTGGCCAGTAGTCCCATATACCTACAAGGAGCCACACTTCAATGTAGAGTCACAGTCTTTACTTTTCAGTCACTTCAATGTAGAGTCACAGTCTTTACTTTTCAGTCATGCGGTCGATAACCCATTAGTCATTACTTCCCTGAATGAGGCCAACGATTTATCACCAACTAGAAGCCAAGTTATGTTTTCTTTATGGGACCAGTAGTCTATAGACATACTAGGAACTACACTTCTCTGTCGAGTTAGAGTCTTTACTTTTTGCTCAATAGGTCAATGATCCTTCACGAGCTCGAAGATAATTAGGTTTTCAATGTGTGGCCAGAAGTTTATGAACCTATTAGGAACCACAGTTATTTGTCAAGTTACGATCGTTACTTTCTGCTCATACAATGTTCACTCGTTAATAGCAACATTTATTTTCTCTATGTAGCTAATAGTCTGTATATTAACAAGGAACCACATTTTGTCATCAAGTTAAGGCCATTACTTTTCGCTAATCTGGCCAATTAGAAGCCAACGTATATTTTATTTATGTGGCAAGTAGTCCATGTAACTACTAGGAGCCACACTACTATGGAGAATTATGGTCCTTAGTTTTCGGTCATGCGGTGAATGACCTTTCACCCATTAGTCATTTCTTGACGTAAATTCGGCCAATGATTTTTCACCAACTAGGAGCTAAGTTTTTCTCTATGTGCCCAATAGTTTATATAAGTCCTAGGAACTACACCTCTCTGTCGAGTTAGGGGCTTTACTTTTTGCTCATGAGGTCAATGATCCTTCATAAGCTAGAAGCTAATTAGGTTTTCAATGCGTGGCCAGAAGTCTGTGAACCTATTAAGAATCACAGTTATTTGTCAAGTTACGGTCGTTACTTTTTGCTCATACAGTGTTCACTCGTTAATAGCAGCATCTATTTCCTCTATGTAGCTAATAGTCTGTATATCAACAAGGAACCACACTTTGTCATCAAGTTAAGGTCATTACTTTCCGCTAATCTGGTCAACTAGAAGCCAACGTATGTTTTCTTTATGTGGCCAGTAGTCCATGTAACTACTAGGTACCACACTACTATGTAGAGTTACGGTCTTTAGTTTTCGGTCATGCGGTGAATGACCTTTCACCCATTAGTCATTTTTTTCCGTAAATTCGGCCTACGATTTTTAACCCACTAGGAGCTAAGTTTTTCTCTATGTACCCAATAGTCTATATACGTACCATCCTACCAGGAACCACACTTCTCTATCCCGTTAAGGCCTTTACTTTTTGCTCATAAGGTCAATGATCCGTCACCAGCTAGAAGCTAATTACATTTTCAATGTGTGGCTAGTAGTCTATGAACCTACTAGGAACCATACTTATTTGTGAAGTTACGGTTGTTACTTTTTACTCACACAGCCAACGATTGTTCACCGTTAATAGCAACATCTATTTTCTCTATTTTGCTAGTAGTTTGTATCTCTACTAGGAACCACACTTTATCGTCAAGTTAAGGTCATACTTCCCGCATATACTAAGAACCAGACTTCTCTGTCGACTTAGGGTCTTTACTTTCAACAAAGCGATGAAGGTCAACAACCCTTCACCCGTTAGTCATTACTTTCTTCGAATGCGGCTAACGATTTTTCATCAACCAAGAGCCAAGTTATGTTTTTTCTCTATGTGGCCAATAGACTATATACGTACTAGGAAACCTACTTCTCTATCGAGTTAGGGTCTTTACTTTTTGCTCATGACGTAAATGATCCTTAACCAGCTAAAAGTTAATTACGTTTTCAATGTGTGGCTAGTAGTCTATGATCCTACTAGCAACCACACTTATTTGTCAAGTTACGGTCGTTACTTTGCCCATACAACCAACAATTGTTCACCTGTTAACGGCAACATCTATTTTCTCTATGGAGCCACTAGTCTGTATATCTACCAAAAACCACACTTTGTCATCGAGTTAAGGTCATTACTCTCTGCTAATCTGGCCAACTATCTTTCACCAACTAGAAGCCAACTTATGTTTTCTTTATGTGGTCAGTAGGCCATACAGCTACTAGGACCCACACTTATATGTAGAGTCACTGTCTATACTTTTCGGTCATGTGATCAATGACCCTTCTCCCATTACTTATTACATTCCGTGAATGCAGCCAACGACTTTTCACGGACAAAGAGCGAAGTTATGTTTTCTCTATGTGGCCAGTAGTCTATATATGCAAAAGGAAGTACACTCCTCCAACGACTTAGGGTCTTTACTTTTTGCTCAAGCGGCCAATGATCCTTCACCAGCTAGAAGCAAATTACGTTTTCAATGTGTGGACAGTAGTCTATGAACCTACTAGGAACCACTCTTATTTGCTCATAAAGCCAACGATCGTTCTCCCGTGAAGAGCAGCATTTATTTTATCTCTATAGCTAGGAGTCGATATATCTACTAGGAACCACACTTCTTCGTCAAGTTAAGGTCATTACTTTCCGCTAATGCGGCCAACTATCTTTCACCAACTAGAAGCCAACTTATGTTTTCTTTATGTGGCCGGTAATCCATATAACTACTAGGAGCCACACTTCTATATAAAGTCACGGTCTTTATTTTTTGGTCATGCGGTCAATGACCCATCACCTATAAGTCATTACTTTGCGTGAATGCGACCAATGATTTTTTACTCACTAGGAGCCAAGTTATGTTTTTTCTACGTGGCAAGTAGTCTATATACGTACTAGGAACCACACTTCCCTGTTGAGTTAAGGTCTTTATTTTTTGCTCATGCGGTCAATGATCCTTCACCAACTAAAGGCTAATTACATTTTCAATGTGTTGTTAGTAGTCTATGAACCTACTACTAGGAACCACACTTATTTGTCAAGTTATGGTCGTTACTTTCTGCTTATACAGCCAATGATTGTTCACCCATTAAGAGCAACATCTATTTTTTCTATGTAGCGATTACGCTGTTATCTACTCGGAACCACACTTCGTCATCGAGTTCAGGTCATTACTTTTCGCTAATGCGGCCAACTATCTTTCCCCAACTAAAAGCCGACTTACGTTTTCTTTATGTGGCCAGCAGTCCATATAACTACTAGGAGCCACACTTTTGTGTAAAGTCAAGGTCTTCATTTTTCAGTCTTGCAGTCAATGACCCTTCACCCATTAGTTATTACATTTCGTGAATGCAACCAACAAGTTTTCACTGACAAGGAGTGATGTTATGTCCTCTATGTGGCCAGTAGTCTATATATTAACTAGGAAGTAAGCTTCTCTATCGACTTAGGGCTTAATTTTTTGTTCATGCAGTCAATGATGCTTCACAAGCTAGAAGCTAATTATGGTTCCGATGGGCGGCTAGTAGCCTATGAACCTACTAGGAAACCTACTTATTTGTCAAGTTATAGTTGTTACTTTCTGCTATGTAGCAAGTTGTCTATATATCCACTATGAACCACATTTCATCGTCAAGTTAAGGTCATTACTTTCTACTAATCCGGCCAGCGATCTTTTACCAACTAAAAGCCAACTTATGTTTTCGCTATGTGGCCAGTCCTCTACATAACTACTAGGAGCCCCACTACTATGTAGAGTTACGGTCTTTGCTTTTCGGTCATGCAGTGAATGACCCTTCACCCGTTATTACTAGGAACCACACTTCGTCGTCAAATTAAGGTCATTACTTTCCACTAATGCAACCAACTATCTTTCACAAACTAGAAGCGGACTTATGTTTTTCCTTACATGGCCAGTAGTCTATGAACTTACTAGGAAACACACTTATTTGTGAAGTTACGATCGTTAGTTAATTTCTGCTAATACAGCCAACTGTTGGTTCTCCTGTTCAGAACATCTATTTTCTCTATGTAGCGGGTCGCCTGTATATCTACTAGGAACCACACTTCTTCGTCATGTTAAGGTTGCTAGTTTTCGCTAATCCGGCCAAATATCTTTCAACAACTAGGAGCCAACTCATGTTTTCGTTATGTGGACAGTAGTCCATATTACTACTAGGAGCCACACTTTCGGTCATTGTTCAATGACCCTTCACCTGTTAAAAAGTTATATTTACTTTTTGCTCATGCGGTCAATGATCCTTCACTAGAAGCTAATTAAGTTTTCAATGTGTGTCCAGTAGTCCACGAACCTACTAGGAGCCACACGTCTCTGTTGAGTTGCGGTCTTTTCTTTTTGCACATACGGTCAATGATCCTTCACCAGCTCGAAAATAATTACGTTTTCAAAGTGTAGCAAGTAGTCCAAGAACCTACTAGGAACCACACTTATTTTTCAAGCTACGGTCTTTAAGTTCTCCGTATACAGCCAACGATTGTTCACCCGTTAACAGAACAATCTATTTTCCGTCAATGCGGCCAGTAGTCCATATAACTACTAGGAGCCACACTACAATTTCGAGTTACGGCCTTTACTTTTCAGTCATGCGGTCAATGATCCTGCACCCGTTAGTCATTACTTCCCGTGAATTTTGCCCATGATTTTTCTCCCATTAGGAGCCAAGTTACGTTTTCTCTATGTAGCCAGTAGTCTATACACGTATTAGGAACCACAATTCTCTGTCGAGTTAGAGTCTTATTGTTCACGCGTTCAATGATCCTTCGCTAGCAAGAAGCAAATTACGTTTTCACTGTGTGTCCAGTAGGCCATGTACCTTACTAAGAACCACACTTGTTTGTCAAGTTACAGTCGTTACTTTCTGCTCTCATGCAGCCAATGATTGTCGAACCGTGAAAAGCGACAACTATTTTCTCGATGTAGCTAGTAGTCCGTATATGTACTAGGAACCACATTTCGTCGTCGAATTAAGTTCATTATTATTCACTAATCCGACCAACGATCTTTCACCAACTAGAAGCCAACTTATATTTCTTCTATGTGGCCCATAGTCTATATACATACTAGCAGCCACACGTCTATGTTGAGTTAGGGTCTTTTCTTTATGCACAAGCGGTCAATGATCCTTCACCAGCTTGAAGGTAATTACGTTTTCAATGTGTAGCCATTAGTCCAACAACCTACTAGGAACCCCACTTATTTTTTGAACGACGGTCTTTAATTTCTCCTCATACAGCCAACGATTGTTCACCCATTAACAGAACAATCTATTTTCCGTCAATGCGACCAGTAGTTCATATAACTACTAGGAGCCACACTACTATGTCGAGTTACGGTCTTTACTTTCAGTCATGCAATCAATGACCCTTCACCCGTTAGTCATTACTTCCCGCGAATTCTGCCAACGATTTTTCTCTCGCTGGGAACCAAGTTACGTTTTATCTATGTGGCCAGTAGTCTATACACGTACTAGGAACCACAATTCTTTGTCGAGTTAGGGTCTTATTGTTCACGCGTTCAATGGTCCATCGCCAGCCAGAAGCAAAATACGTTTTCACTGTTTGGCAAGTAGTCTATGAACTTACCAGGAACCACACTTGTTTGTCAAATTACAGTCGTTACTTTCTGCTCATGCAGCCAACGATTATTGAACCGTGAAGAGCGACAAGTATTTTCTCTATGTAGCCAGTAGTCCGTATATCTAGTCGGAACCACGTTTCATCATCAAATTAGGGTCATTACTATTCGCTAATCCAGCCAACAATCCTTCAATAACTAGAAGCCAACCTATGTTTTTTCTATGTGGCCCATAGTCTATATACATACTACGAGCCACACGTCTTTGTTGACTTGGGGTCTTTACTTTTTGAACATGCGCGGTCAACGACCCTTCACCAGCCAAAAGGTAGTTACGTTTTCAACGTGTAGCCAGTAGTCCAAGAACCTACTAGGAACCACACTTATTTTTCAAGCAACGCTCTTAAATTTCTCCTCATACAGCCAACGATTGTTCATCGGTTAACAGAACAATCTATTTACCGTCAAGTGGTCCGTATATCTGCTAGGAACCACATTTCGTCGTCGAATTAAGGTCATTATTATTTGCAAATCCGGCCAACGATCTTTCACCCACAAGAAGCCAACTTATGTTTCTTCTATGTGGCCCATAGTCTATATACATGCTACGAGCCACCTGTCTCTATTGAGTTGGGGTCTTTACTTTTTGCACATACGTGGCCAACGACCCTTCACCAGCTAAAAGGTAGTTACGTTTTCAACGTGTAGCCAGTAGTCCAAGAACCTACTAGGAACCACACTTATTTTTCAAGCAACGGTCTTTAATTTATCCTCATACAGCCAACGATTGGTCACCGGTTAACAGAACAATCTATTTTCCGTCAATGCGACCAATAGTCTATATAACTACTACGAGCCACACTACTATGTCGAATACGGTCTTTACTTTTCAGTCATGCAGTCAGTCAATGACCCTTCACCCGTTAGTCATTACTTCCGGCAAATCCTGCCCACGATTTTTCTCCCACTAGGAGCCCAGTTACGTTTTCTCTATGTGATTAGCAGTCTAAACACGTTCTAGAAACCAGTAGTTCGTATATCTGCAAAGAACCACATTTCGTCGGCGAATTAAGCTAATTATTATTCGCTAATCCGGCCAACGATCCTTAACCAAGTAAAGGCAACTTATGTTTCTTCTACGTGGCCAGTAGTCTATATACGTGCAAGAAGCCACACGTCCCTATTGAGTTAGGGTCTTTCTTTTCGCACATGCGGTCAATGATCCTTCACCATCTCGAAGGTAATAACGTTTTCAAGGGATAGTCAGTAGTCCAAAAACCATCTAGGAACCACACTTATTTTTCAAGCTACAGTCTTTAATTTCTCCTCATGCAGCCAACAATTGTTCACCCATTAACAGAACAATCTATTTTCCATCAATGCGGCCAGTAGCTCACATAACTATTAGGAACCAAACTACTTTGTCGAGTTACGGTCTTTACTTTTCATTCATGCTGTCAATGACCCTTCACCCGTTTGTCATTACTTCCCGTGAATTCTGCCCACGATTTGTCTCCCGCTAGGAGCCAAGTTACATTTTCTCTATGTGGCCAGTAGTCTATACACGTACTATGAACCACAATTCTCTGTCGAGTTAGGGTCTTATTCATCACCCGTTCAATGATTCTTTGCCAGCTTGAACCAATTTACATTTTCACTGTGTGGCCAGTAGTCTATGAACTTACTAGGAACCACACTTGATTGTCAAGTTACATTCGTTACTTTCCGCTCTCGTGAAGCCAACGATTTTTGAAACGTGAAAAGCGACAACAATTTTATCTATGTAGCCAGTAGTCCGTATATCTACTAGGAACCACATTTCGTCGTCGAATTAAGGTCATTATTATTAGCTAATCCGGCCAACGATCTTTCACCAACTAGAAGCCAACTTATGTTTCTTCTTTGTGGCCAGTAGTCTACATACATACTAGGAGCCACACATCTCTGTTGAGTCAAGATCTTTTCTATTTGCACATGCGGTCAATAATCCACTTCCAGCTCAAAGGTAATTACATTTTCAATGTGTAGCCAGTAGTCCAAGAACCAACTTGGAACCACACTTATTTTTCAAGCAACGGTCTTTAATTTCTCCTCATACAGCAAACGATTGTTCACCCGTTAACAGAGCAATCTATTTTCCGTCAATGCGGCCCGTAGTCCATATAACTACTAGGAGCCACACTACAATGTCGAGTTACAGTCTTCACTTTTCAGACACGCGGTCAATGATCCTGCACCCGTTAGGCATTACTTCCCGCGAATTCTGCCCAAGATTTTTCTCCCGCTAGGAGCCAAGTTACGTTTTTTCTATGTGGCCAGTAGTCTATACACGTACTAGGAACCACAATTCTCTGTCGAGTTAGGGTCTTATTTTTCACGCGTTCAATCATACTTTGCTAGCCCGACGCAAATTACGTTGTCACTTTGTGGCCAGTAGTCCATCAACTTACAAGGAACCACACTTGTTTGTCAAGTTACAGTCGTTACTTTCTGCTCATGCAGCCAACGATTCTTGAACCGTGAAGAGCGACAACTATTTTCTCTGTGTAGCCAGTAGTCTGCATATCGACTAGGAACCACATTTCGTCGTCAAATTAAGGTCATTATTTTTCGCTAATCCGGCTAATGATCTTTCACCAACTAAAGGCCAACTTATGTTTCTTCCATGTGGCCCATAGTCTATATACATACTAGGAGCCACACGTCTATATTGAATTAGGGTCTTTTCTTGTTGCACATGCGGTCAATGATCCTTCATCAACTCGAACGAAATTTCATTTTCAATGTGTAGCCAGTATAGTCCAAGATCCTACAAGGAACCACACTTGTTTTTCAAGCGACGGTCTATAATTTCATCTCATAGAGCCAACAATTGTTCACCCGATAACAGAACAATCTATTTTCCGTCAATGCGGCCTGTAGTCCATAAAATTAGTCGGAGCCACACTACTATGTCGAGTTACGGTCTTTACTTTTCAGACATGCAGTCAATGACCCGTCACCCATTAGTCAATACTTCCCACTAATTCTGCCCACGATTTTTCACCCCCTAGGGGCCAAGTTACGTTTTCTCCGTGTGGCTAGTAGTCTATACACGCACAAGGAACCACAATTCTCTACCGAGTTAGGGTCTTATTCATCACGCGTTCAATGATCCTTCGCCAGCTACAAGCAAATTACGTTATCACTATGTGGCCAGTTGTCTATATACATGCTAGGAGCCACACTTAAGTTTCTTCTATTTGACCAGTAGTCTATATACATACTAGGAGCCACACGTCTCTGTTGAGTTAGGGTCTTTTCTTTTTGCACAAGCGGTCAATGATCCTTCACCGGCTCGAAGGTAATTACGTTATCAATGTGTAGCGAGTAGTCCAAGAACCTACTAGGAACCACACTTATTTTTCAAGCAACGGTCTTTAATTTCTCCTCTACAGCCAACAATTGTACACCCGTTAACAGAAAAAAATATTTTCCGTCAACGCGGCCAGTAGTCCATATAACTACTAGGAGGCTCACAAGTAAGTTGAGTTACGGGCTTTACTTTTCAGTCATGCGGTCAATGATCCTTCATACGTTAGGCATTACTTCCCGCGAATTCTTCCCACAATTTTTCTCCCACAAGGAGCCAAGTTACGTTTTCTCTATGTGGCCAGTAGTCTATACACGTACTATTCATCACCCGTTTAGTGATCCTTTGCCAGCTTGAACCAAATTACGTTTTCACTGTGTGGCCAGTAGCCTATGAACTTACTAGGAACCACACTTGTTTGTCAAGTTACAGTCGTAACTTTCTGCCCATGTGCAGCCAACGATTGTTGAACCGTGAAAAGCGACAACTATTTTCTCTGCGTAATCAGTAGTCAGTATATCTACTAGGAACTACATATCGTCGTAGAATTAAGGTCATTATTATTCGCTAATCCGGCTAACGATCTTTCACCAACTACAACCCAAATTATGTTTCTTTTATGTGGCCAGTAGTCTATATACATACTAGGAGCCACACGTCTTTGTTGAGTTAGCGTCTTTTCTTTTTGCACATGCGGTCAATGATCCTTCACCAGCTCGAAGATAATTACGTTTTCAATGTGTAACAAGTAGTCCAAGAACCTAATAGGAACCACACTTATTGTTCAACCTACGGTCTTTAATTTCTCCGCATACAGCCAACGATTGTTCACCCGTTAACAGAACAATCTATTTCCCGTCAATGCGGCCAGTAGTCCATATAACTCCTAAGAGCCACACTACGATGTCGAGTTACGGCCTTTACTTTTCAGTCATGCAGTCAATGATCCTACACCCGTTAGTCATTACTTCCCGCGAATTCTGCCCCAGATTTTTCTCCCGCTAGGAGCCAAGTTACGTTCTCTATGTGGCCAGTAGTCTATACACGTACTAGGAACCACAATTCTCTGTCGATTCAGGGTCTTATTCATCACTCGTTAAGTGATCCTTCGCCAGCTTGAACCAAATTACATTATCACTGTGTGGCCAATAGTCTGTGAACTTACTAGGAACCACACTTGTTCGTCAAGTTAAAGTCGTGACTTTCTGCTCGCGTGCAACCAACGATAGTTGAACCGTGAAAAGCGACAACTATTTTCTCTATGTAGCCAGCAATCCGTATAACTTCTAGGAACCACATTTCGTCATCGAATTATGTTAAGTTATAGGGTTGTATTTGTTATGTATTTATTTCCTAAGGGTAGTTTAGTCATTGTTCCTTTGGTCTGTGTATACATGCTGCTGTATAGTGTTGTTTCAAGTAATGAAAAAAAAAACCTTCATCACTGTTTCTCTCTCTACATTCTTTCATGGTATCAGAGCCACGTTCTTCGTAGATCTGGCCTTGTAGAGGAGGAGCAGCTGTGATTTTTTCCTGGCAATCGACCAACACAGTGACCTTTAACCTGCGTTTGCTGTTGTCAAAACCTTAAACCCATCACAAACCCTCATCAAAACCCACAGTCGACTGGATTTTTGGACCGACAGTCTTGCTCAAAGTTTTCGAAGTCTTCTTGATCGACATCGTCAGCCACTGTTCAGCAATATCTGTTCAATCGAGCTGCCTCTTGCTGCCAGAACAGTGCCGGAACAGTGTCGGAATAGTGTCGGAACAGTAATACGAGCACTGCTACTGCTGGAACAATGCTGAAATAGTCCATCTTGCTGCCTTTGACTGCCGAAACAGTAATACGAGCACTGTTTGAGTTTGAATCTCACTGGGTCATCGTCGTTTTCACCATACAACTGCCGACGAGCACTGTAGCAGTTTCGGCGAGCACTGTAGCAGTCCGGCGAGCACTGTAGACCTCTGGTAAGCCTATTCTGATCAGTGTTTGTCTCCGGTTGTCTTCAAAATCAATTGGGTTGTCTCGGTTAGGCCTCTAGAGCACTGGACAGTGGCTGGGTTAGTTTTTACTGTGCTTGATAGCCACTGGGTTATCTGAACCAGGGCTTGTTCTTGATCGACAGCCTTTATAATTGCTTTACAGCACTGTTGGCTTTTGTTAGGGATCGTTTGGGTATTTTTAGCACTGTTGGCACTGTGGATTTGATTGGGGTTTCTAAGATTGGTTGACTCCTTTGAAGGTTCTCTTCCTTGAGACATTCTCGCAGTCTGTTACTGCACTTCTTTTGTCAGGATGGTTAAGGTTCTCAAAACTGCTCGGGTTAATGCCCCTTTTTCTGAGGGGGAGTTACAAACTCTCAGGCACCTATTGGCTAGGCTTAACGCTCCATCTACCACTGCTTCTACTTCCACTTCCGCTGCTTCCACTGCCTCTGATTTCTTTGCTTCTGTTCATGCTAGTGCTTTTAGTGCATCTAGCTCCCGTCCTTGGATTATAGATTCGGGTGCCACGGATCATATGACAGGTTGTTCATCCTTTTTTGATTCCTACTCTACTTGTTCTGGTAAGGATAAAGTTAGAGTAGCTGATGGTTCTTTATCTGCTATTTCCGGGAAAGGTTCTATTCATTGTTCTCCAACAATACCTCTTTCTTCCGTTCTCCATGTTCCCAATTTTACTACTAATCTTATATCTGTTAGTAGTCTCACACAATCCTTGAATTGTTCAGTGACATTTTTTCCCACTCATTGTGTCTTTCAGGAACTGGGAACAGGAAAGACGATTGGTACTGGTAGAGCTCAGGATGGCCTGTATTTTTTGGAGTCTGTGCCTCGTCCATCTTTTACTCCCTCATCATTGGGTCATGCTCTTGAGGCGGATACGGGTTCAGCTCTTCCTTTATTGCATCAGTGGCACCGTAGACTAGGCCATCCCTCTTTTGGTGTTTTAGAAAAACTTTTTCCTACTTTAACTAAACAATGTTCTAGAAGTAGGTTCTTTTGTGAAGCTTGTGAGCTTGCGAAGCATAGACGTTCATTTTATGCTCCTGTTTATTAGAGAAGTGCTTCTCCTTTTATGGTTGTCCACACTGATGTCTGGGGTCCTTCCCCTATTACCTCTATTTCTGGTTATCACTATTTTGTTACCTTTATTGATTGTCACTCTCGTATAACTTGGGTGTATCTACTTCAAGCAAAAAATGAAGTTTTCTCATGTTTTCAGTCATTTCATAAGATGGTGCACACACAATTTGATACAAACATCAAGATACTTCGTTGTGACAATGGGACTGAATATATGAATGGTCCCTTCAAGTCATATCTTGATGGCAATGGCATTCTTTTCCAAACTACTTGTGTAGATACACCGCAACAAAATGGAGTCGCGGAAAGGAAGAACCGGCATCTTGCTGAGGTGGCTCGCTCTCTTATGTTTACTATGAATGTTCCTAAACATTTTTGGGGCGAGGCCATCCTTACAGCTTCTTATCTCATTAATCGAATGCCATCCAGTGTTCTTCAATTCCGGACTCCCTTGGATTTCCTTCCTGGTCACTTTTGGGTCTCTACTCTTCCTCCTAAGATTTTTGGTTGTGTTTGTTATGTGCATGCTCCTCGTCACCCCGGTGGAAAGTTAGATCCTAAAGCTCGCAAATGCATGTTTCTTGGCTACTCCCCTACTCAAAAGGGGTATCATTGCTATGACCCTCTCTCTCGGAAGAAATTTGTTTCGATGGATGTCACTTTTTGGGAACACCAACCCTTCTATCCTCTCTCGTCCCCATCTCTTCAGGGGGAGAGTTCTAGAGGGGAAGAGATGTTGACATCTTGTGATTCTCATTCATGGTTATTCCCCCCAACTGACAGTACAGAGGAGAATGTTGGTAAGGGGGAGAATGTTGATACAGGGGAGACACTGGTGAGAGAAAGGAGGCATCTCCTAGCCCTAGTAATCCCGAAGGGGAAAGAGAGGAACCTGTATCTGGAGAAAGAATAATGATGGATGCAAGAGAAAGATTGGACAGACCTGATTTAAAAACTTTCACTCGCAAGGAAAAGGGCCAACCTGGTGCATTACCACAGTACCAATCGTCATCACCTACTCCAGTTCCTGACTCTTCAGCTGACTCATCTGGTAATGATCTTTACCCTATTGTTTTTGATGATCTTGATGCTCCTATTGCTCATAGGAAAGGTGTTAGAACTTGTACCCAACATCCTATTTCTCAGTTTGTTTCATATTCCCGTTTATCTCCTTCGTATCGTGCTTTTGTCTCTTCTCTTTCTTCTATATCTATCCCACAGGATTGGAAAGAAGCTATCATAATACCTGAGTGGAAAGAAGCTATGGTAGAGGAGATGAAAGCCTTGAAAAAGAATGGCACCTGGGAATTAGTGACTCTTCCAAATGAAAAGAAACCAGTGGGATGTAAATGGGTGTTCACTGTAAAGCACAAGGAAGATGGAATGGTTGAAAGATATAAGGCCAGGCTTGTTGCTAAAGGTTATACTCAAACCTATGGCATTGACTATGAGGAGACATTTGCTCCTGTGACCAAGATGAACTCTGTTAGGACCCTGCTTTCTTGTGCTGCTACTTTGGATTGGCCTCTTCAACAGTTTGACGTGAAGAATGCATTCCTCCATGGTGACCTAGAGGAGGAAGTGTACATGGACATACCACCAGGGTTTTCCTCTTTTGCAACAGAAAGGAAAGGTGTGTAGGTTGAGAAAGGCCCTCTATGGTTTGAAGCAATCTCCCAGAGCATGGTTTGACAGGTTTCTCAAAGCCATGTTGAGATTTGGATACAAGCAGAGCCATGCTGACCACACTATGTTCATCAAGCGGAGTAATGGTAAGATTGCCATACTTATAGTTTATGTGGATGACATAATTATGACAGGTGATGATGTGGATGAGATTGCTAGCCTTAAGGCTCTTCTTGCTCAAGAGTTTGAGATTAAGGATTTGGGGTCTATGAAGTATTTCCTTGGAATGGAGGTGGCTCGATCTGACAAAGTGATTTTTATCTCTCAAAGGAAATACATCCTTGATCTCTTAGCAGAAACTGGTATGTTAGGATGTAAGCCAGCTGACTCTCCCATTGAGGCCAATCATCGTCTTGGTAGCAATGCGGGGGAGCATACAGATAAGGAGAGATATCAGAGACTTGTGGGTCGCCTGATATACTTATCTCACACCAGACCCGATATTTCCTATGCTGTGGGGGTTGTAAGCCAGTTTATGCATGAACCTCGTACTGTGCATCTTGATGCTGTTTATTGCATTTTGAGGTATCTCAAATCAGCCCCAGGTAAAGGAATCTTGTTCTCCAATCATGGTCACTTGAGATTGGAAGCTTTCACTAATGCAGACTGGGCTGGTTCTATTGATGATCGGCAATCTACTTTTGGCTATTGCACCTTCCTTGGAGGGAATTTGATTACCTAGAGAAGTAAGAAACAGTCTGTGGTAGCTAGATCCAGTGCAGAGGCCGAGTACAGAGCTATGGCTCATGGCACTTGCGAGCTTTTATGGCTCCAAACTTTATTGCATGATTTGGGATTCTCTGATCGTGGACCTATGAAGCTCTACTGTGATAATAAGGCTGCCATAAACATTGCTCATAATCCTGTTCAACATGATCGAACAAAGCATATTGAGATTGATAGGCATTTCATCAAAGAGAAGCTGAGCAACGGTTTGATATGCATGCCTTTTGTGAGATCCGAAGACCAATTGGCCGATGTATTTACTAAGTGTCTGAGTAGTAAAAGTTTTCACCCCATTGTGTTCAAGTTGGGCTTAAGAGATATCTTTGCACCAACTTGAGGGGGAGTGTTAAGTTATAGGGTTGTATTTGTTATGTATTTATTTCCTAAGGGTAGTTTAGTCATTGTTCCTTTGGTCTGTGTATACATGCTGCTGTATAGTGTTGTTTCAAGTAATGAAAAAAAAAACCTTCATCACTGTTTCTCTCTCTACATTCTTTCAAATTAAGGTCATTATTATTCGCCAATCAGGCCAACGATCTTTCACCAACTAGAAGCCAACATATGTTTCTTTTATGTGGCCAGTAGTCTATATACATACTAGGAGCAACAAGTCTCTGTTGAGTTAGCGTCTTTTCTTTTTGCACATGCGGTCAATGATCCTTCACCAGCTCGAAGATAATTACGTTTTCAATGTGTAGCAAGTAGTCCAAGAACCAACTAGGAACCACACTTATTTTTCAAGCTACGGTCTTTAATTTCTCTGCATATAGCCAACGATTGTTCACCCTGTAACAGAACAAACTATTTTCCATCAAAGCGGCCAGTAGTCCGTATAACTACTAGGAGCCACACTACTATGTCGAGTCACGACCTATACTTTTCAGTCATGCAGTCAATGATCCTGCACCTGTTAGTCATTACTTCACGCGAATTCTGCCCACGATTTTTCTCCCGCTAGGAACCAAGTTAAATTTTTTCTATGTGGCCAATAGTCTATACATGTTCTAGAACCACAATTCACTGTCGAGTTAGGGTCTTATTGTTCACGCGTTCAATGATCCTTCGCCAGCTAGAAGCAAATTACATTTTCGCTGTTTGGCCAGTAGTCAATGTACTTACTAGGAACCACACTTATTTGTCAAGTTACAGTCGTTACTTTCTGCTCTCGTGCAGCCAACGATTGTTGAACCGTGAAAAGCGACAACTATTTTCTCGATGTAGCTAGTAGTCCATATATCTACTCGGAACCACATTTCGTCGTCGAATTAAGGTCATTATTATTCGCTAATCCGGCCAACGATCTTTCACCAACTAGAAGCCAACTTATATTTCTTCTATGTGGCCCAGAGTCTATATACATACTAGCAGCCACACGTCTCTGTTGAGTTAGTGTCTTTTCTTTTTGCAAAAGCGGTCAATGATCCTTCACCAACTCGAAGGTAATTACGTTTTCAATGTGTAGCCAATAGTCCAAGAACCTATTAGGTACCGCACTTATTTTTCAAGCCATTGTCTTTAATTTCTCCTCATACAGCCAACGATTGTTCTCCCGTTAACAGAACAATCTATTTTCCGTCAACGCGGCCAGTTGTCCGTATAACTACTAGGAGCCACACTACTATGTCGAGTTACGGCCTTTACTTTTTCAGTCATGCGGTCAATGATCCTCCACCCGTTAGTCATTACTTCTCGCGAATTCTGCCCACGATTTTTCTCCCGCTAGGACCCATGTTACGTTTTCTCTATGTGGCCAGTAGTCTATACACGTACTAGGAATCACAATTCTCTGTCGAGTTAGGGTCTTATTCATCACGCGTTCAATGATGCTTTGCCAGCTTGAAGCAAATTACGTTTTCACTATATGGCCAGTAGTCCATGAACTTACTAGGAACCACACTTGTTTGTCAAGTTACAGTCGTTACTTTCTGCTCTCGTGCAGCCAATGATTGTTGAACCGTGAAAAGCGACAACTATTTCGGCGTCGAATTAAGGTCATTATTATTCGCTAATCCGGCGAACGATCTTTCACCAACTAGAAGTCAACTTATGTTTCTTTTACGTGGCTCGTAGTCTATATACTTACTAGCAGCCACATGTCTTTGTTTAGTTAGGGTCTTTTCTTTAGCACTCGCGGTCAATGATCCTTCACCAGCTCGAAGGTAATTACGTTTTCAATGTGTAGCCAATAGTCCAAGAACCTACTAGGTACCGCACTTATTTTTCAAGCTACGGTCTTTAATTTCTCCTCATACAGCCAACAATTGTTCACCCGTTAACAGAACAATCTATTTTCCGGCAATACGCCCAGTAGTCCATATAACTACTAGGAGCCACACTACAATGTCGAGTTACGGCCTTTACTTTTCAGTCATGCGGTCAATGATCCTGCACCCGTTAGTCATTACTTCCCGCGAATTCTGCTCACGACTTTTCTCCCGCTAGGAGCCAAGTTACGTTCTCTATGTGGCCTATAGTCTATACACGCACTAGGAACCACAATTCTCTGTCGAGTTAGGGTCTTATTCATCACGCGTTCAATGATCCTTCGCCAGCTTTAACCAAATTACGTTTTCACTGTGTGGCCAGTAGTCGATGAACTTACTAGGAACCACACTTGTTTGTCAAGTTACATTCGTAACTTTCTGCCATCGTGCAACCAACGATTGTTGAACCGTGAAAAGCGACAACAATTTTCTCTACGTAGCCAGTACTCAGTATATCTACTAGGAACCACATTTCGTCGTCGAATTAAGGTCATTATTATTCGCTAATCCGGCCAATGATCTTTCACCAACTAGAAGCCAACTTATGTTTCTTTTACGTGGCCCGTAGTCTATATACTTACTAGCAGCCACATGTGTTTGTTTAGTTAGGGTATTTTCTTTTGCACAAGCGGTCAATGATCCTTCACCAGCTCGAAGGTAATTACGTTTTCAATGTGTAGCCAATAGTCCAAAAACCTACTAGGTACCGCACTTATTTTTCATGCTACGGTCTTCAATTTCTCCTCATATAGCCAACGATTGTTCACCCGTTAACAGAGCAATCTATTTTCCGTCAATACGGCCAGTAGTCCATATAACTAGTAGGAGCCACACTACAATGTCGAGTTACGGCCTTTACTTTTCAGTCATGCGGTCAATGATCCTACACCCGTTAGTCATTACTTCCCGCGAATTCTGCCCACGATTTTTCTCCCGCTACGAGCCAAGTTACGTTCTCTATGTGGCCAGTACTCTATACACGTACTAGGAACCACAATTCTCCGTCGAGTTAGGGTCTTATTCATCACGCGTTCAATGATCCTTCGCCAGCTTGAACCAAATTACGTTTTCACTGTGTGGCCAGTAGTCTATGAACTTACTAGGAACCACACTTGTTTGTCAAGTTACAGTCGTAACTTTCTGCCGTCGTGCAACCACCGATTGTTGAACC
This sequence comes from Vaccinium darrowii, assembly GCA_020921065.1. Classification (NCBI taxonomy): domain Eukaryota; kingdom Viridiplantae; phylum Streptophyta; class Magnoliopsida; order Ericales; family Ericaceae; genus Vaccinium; species Vaccinium darrowii. The sequence continues at coordinate 22,663,471 of CM037162.1, read as the reverse complement.
GTGAAAAGCAACAACAATTTTCTCTACGTAGCCAGTAGTCAGTATATCTACTAGGAACCACATTTCGTCATCGAATTAAGGTCATTATTATTAGCTAATCCGGCCAACGATCTTTCACCAACTTGAAGCCAACTTATGTTTCTTTTATGTGGCCAGCAGTCTATATACATACTAGGAGCCACACGTCTCTGTTGAGTTAGGGTCTTTTCTTTTTGCACATGCGGTCAATGATCCTTCACCAGCTCGAAGATAATTACGTTTTCAATGTCTAGCAAGTAGTCCAAGAACCTACTAGGAACCACACTTATTTTTCAAGCTACGGTCTTCAATTTCTCCGCATACAGCCAACGATTGTTCACCCGTTAACAGAGCAATCTATTTTCCGTCAATGCGGCCAGTAGTCCATATAACTACTAGGAGCCACACTACAATGTCGAGTTACGGCCTTTACTTTTCAGTCATGCAGTCAATGATCCTGCACCCGTTAGTCATTACTTTCCGCGAATTCTGCCCACGATTTTTCTCCTGCTAGGAGCCAAGTTACGTTTTCTATGTGGCCAGTAGTCTATACACGTAATAGGAACCACAATTCTCTGTCGAGTTAGGGTCTTATGCATCACGCGTTCAGTGATCCTTCGCCAGCTTGAACCAAATTACGTTTTCACTATGTGGCCAGTAGTCTATGAACTTACTAGGAACCAAACTTGTTTGTCAAGTTACAGTCGTTACTTTCTGCTCTCGTGCAGCCAACGATCGTTGAACCGTGAAAAGCGACAACTATTTTCTCTATGTAGCCAGTAGTCAGTATATCTACTACCACATTTCGGCATCGAATTAAGGTCATTAGTATTCGATAATCCGGCCAAGCCCGTAGTCTATATACTTACTAGCAGCCAGATGTCTCTGTTTAGTTAGGGTCTTTTCTTTTGCACAAGCGGTCAATGATCCTTCAACAGCTCGAAGGTAATTACGTTTTCAATGTGTATCTAATAGTCCAAGAACCTACTAGGTACCACACTTATTTTTCAAGCTACGCTCTTTAATTTCTCCTCATACAGCCAACGATTGTTCACCCGTTAACAGAGCAATCTATTTTCCGTCAATGCGGCCCGTAGTCCATATAACTACTAGGAAGCACACTACTTTTCAGTCATGCGGTAAATGATCATTCACCCGTTAGGCATTACTTCCCGCGAATTCTGTAAGGACCCGTATTATTTTTTTTTTATAACACTTTTTCCGGAATAATGTTGGATAAATGTGAGGAATTAAATTTTGACTTTAGGGGTTGATTAGGGAGCTTTCAAATGCACTTGGGTGTGTTTAAAACACATTAGAAAGTTTAGGGGTGTAAGTGTAAGAGGTAGGGGGTATATAACACTTGTTCTCTTGCATTTTTTTCAAATTTTTCCAGAGCTCTGCTCTCTCTCTCTCTGCCGACAGCCTCCCTCTCTCTTCTCCTCCATTTTTGTTCTTTCAAGCTCACCTCTTGCCTTTCCCACTCAACCCCTTCAAAAACCAAGGTCATATTCACGTTCTACGCACCGTGGGGAGTTCGGGTCACCTTGGAATCACACCGGGAACACCAATTTCGGGTTTGGGGGAAAATCCAAGCTTAGGGCTTCATTCACCCACATTTTTCAAGCAAATCTTTGAGGTAGGGGAACAATTTTCTACTCTCTCTAGTTATATGTTGGTGATTTATTGCACATACTTGGATTTTAGCTTCTATTTCATTGGATTTCATGTTTTCCCCAAATTGGGGTGGGTTTCTCACTTGATTTCTTGATCTACTCCTTGGCTTATCATTTGATGAAATTGGGGATGAAATTGACTTCCCTCCATGTCCAATTGTTGCCTTGCACTTCCAATTTGAGCATTTACTATCCTTAGTGTGATTGGGTTGAAATTCCACACCCTTAAGGTGAAAATCTGCTCTATGTACTGTTCATGCTGCTGCCTCTGTAAAATTCAGCGACTGCCCCTGTTTCTAGGTAGTCTCGGTCACCCTTTTTATGTCCGTTTGATCCCCGACCGCTTGTACTTTGATAAAACCGCCTTTCGGCACCACTTTCGGATGTATTTAACCCGAGAACTTTGGTTTTATAAGCAAATGAGTCGTTTTACATTCCATGAGAGTTTAATGGTTTTTTTTTGAAAGTTCGGATGTGTGTGCGTAACGAATTTTAATGAAAGATGCGGAAAAATGAAGTGAAGTTTTGAAAGACGGGCTACTTATAGAAGTTTTGATGAAATGTTTGGGGAATGATGAGATATTATTAAATCGATACCCTCGTTGGATAAAAAGTATTTGATAAAGGCTCGCGGGGCCTATGGAACCCGGCAGAGGCACGCGGGGCCTACGGAACCCGGCAGAGGCACGCGGGGCCTATGGAACCCGGCAGAGGGATTAAATCCCTAGCACTTTATAAATTTGATGATTTTCTTCAACAAAAGAAACGAGAAACAAAGTTTTGGTCTATCCCTAACATTTCGTCGGAACTTGTTATACAAACTTAATTTTGACTTGGGTGATGAGCTTGGGTGTTGGGGTGGATCCTTGAAACTGCTTGAGTACGTCGAAATCTCCTAAGTTCTCTCCCATGCCTTAGCCACGTGAATCCATACATGAGCCCTTGTTTGACATGTCTAGCTCTCATGTGCATGCATCATATTCATATGCCTAGCGCTAGTAGATTAGTTCTCCTACGAGCTAGTGTGCTCACCCTATCATTTTCAGGTACTCAGCTTGACCGTGCATAGTGTGGAGTGCATACATGGATGAAGAGCATACCGGCATGGAGTTATTTTATTCATCTTTTTGCATCAAACATTTCTTTTGGGAAGATGATATTGTAACTCTAATCTTTTCTTATCTTTTGACTACGGATTTGTAATAACTTTGATATTTGATTCCATCTTTGGGGCAAGGATGCCCAAACATTGAAAGCCATTGGGCTAGGGTCGTGATTTAGTTAATGAAAATCTTTATCTTTTAATCTATTTATTGTATGAGATCCTTTTATTTATGTTTTGTAAAAATGAGGGCGTGACAAATTCTGCCCACGATTTTTCTCCCACTAGGAGCCAAGTTACGTTTTCTCTATGTGGCCAGTAGTCTATACACGTACTAGGAACCACAATTCCCTGTCCAGTTAGGGTCTTATTCATCACTCTTTCAATGATCCTTCGCCAGCTTGAACCAAATTACGTTTTGACAGAGTGGCCAGTAGTCTATGAACTAACTAGGAACCACACTTGTTTGTCAAGTTAAAGTCGTAACTTTCTGCCATCGTGCAACCAACGATTGTTGAACCGTGAAAGGCGACAACAATTTTCTCTACGTAGCCAGTAGTCAGTATATCTACCAGCAACCACATTTCGCCGTCGAATTAAGGTCATTATTATTCGCTAATCCGGCCAACGATCTTTCACCAACTTGAATCCAACTTATGTTTCTTTTATGTGGCCAGCAGTCTATATACATACTAGGAGCCACAAGTCTCTATTGAGTTAGGGTCTTTTCTTTTTGCACATGCGGTCAATGATCCTTCACCAGCTCGAAGATAATTACGTTTTCAATGTGTAGCAAGTAGTCCAAGAACCTACTAGGAACCACACTTATTTTTCAAGCTACGGTCTTTAATTTCTCCGCATACAGCCCACGATTGTTTACCAGTTAACAGAGCAATCTATTTTCTGTCAATGCGGCCAGTAGTCCATATAACTACTAGGAGCCATACTACAATGTCGAGTTACGGCCTTTACTTTTCCGTCATGCGGTCAATGATCCTGCACCCGTTAGTCATTACTTCCGCGAATTTTGCCCACGATTTTTCTCCCGCTACGAGCCAAGTTACGTTATCTATGTGGCCAGTAGTCTATACACGTACTAAGAACCACAAATCTCTGTCGAGTTAGGGTCTTATTCATCACGCGTTCAATTATCCTTCGCCAGCTTGAACCAAATTACGTTTTCACTGTGTGGCCAGTAGTCTATGAACTTACTAGGAACCACACTTGTTTGTCAAGTTACAGTCGTATCTTTCTGCCATCGTGCAACCAACGATTGTTGAACCGTGAAAAGCGACAACAATTTTCTCTACGTAGCTAGTAGTCAGTATATCTACTTGGAACCACATTTCGTCGTCGAATTAAGGTCATTATTATTCGCTAATCCGGCCAACGATCTTTCACCAACTTGAAGCCAACTTATGTTTCTTTTATGTGGCTAGCAGTCTATATACATACTAGGAGCTACACGTCTCTGTTGAGTTAGGGTCTTTTCTTTTTGCACATGTGGTCAATGATCCTTCACCAGCTCGAAGATAATTACGTTTTCAATGTGTAGCAAGTAGTCCAAGAACCTACTAGGAACCACACTTATTTTTCAAGGTACGGTCTTCAATTTCTCCGCATACAGCCAACGATTGTTCACCCGTTAACAGAGCAATCTATTTTCCGTCAATGCGGCCAGTAGTCCATATAACTACTACGAGCCACACTACAATGTCGAGTTACGGCCTTTACTTTTCAGTCATGCGGTCTATGATCCTGCACCCGTTAGTCATTACTTCCCGCGAATTCTACCCACGATTTTTCTCCCGCTACGAGCCAAGTTACGTTCTCTATGTGGCCAGTAGTCTATACACGTACTAGGAACCACAATTCTCCGTCGAGTTAGGGTCTTATTCATCACGCGTTCAATAATCCTTCGCCAGCTTGAACCAAATTACGTTTTCACTGTGTGGCCAATAGTCTATGAACTTACTAGGAACCACACTTGTTTGTCAAGTTACAGTCGTAACTTTCTACCGTCGTGCAACCAACGATTGTTGAACCGTGAAATGCGACAACAATTTTCTCTACGTAGCCAGTAGTCAGTATATCTACTAGGAACCACATTTCCCCGTCGAATTAAGGTCATTATTATTCGCTAATCCGGCCAACGATCTTTCACCAACTTGAAGCCAACTTATGTTTCTTTTATGTGGCCAGCAGTCTATATACATACTAGGAGCCACACGTCTCTGTTGAGTTAGGGTCTTTTCTTTTTGCCCATGTGGTCAATGATCCTTCACCAGCTCGAAGATAATTACGTTTTCAATGTCTACCAAGTAGTCCAAGAACCTACTAGGAACCACACTTATTTTTCAAGCTACGGTCTTCAATTTCTCCGCATACAGCCAACGATTGTTCACCCGTTAACAGAGCAATCTATTTTCCGTCAATGCGGCCAGTAGTCCATATAACTACTAGGAGCCACACTACAATGTCGAGTTACGGCCTTTACTTTTCAGTCATGCGGTCAATGATCCTGCACCCGTTAGTCATTACTTCCTGCGAATTCTGCCCACAATTTTTCTCGCGCTAGGAGCCAAGTTACGTTCTCTATGTGGCCAGTAGTCTATACACGTACTAGGAACCACATTTCTCTGTCGAGTTAGGGACTTATTCATCACGCGTTCAATGATCCTTCGCCAGCTTAAACCAAATTACGTTTTCACTGTGTAGCCAGTAGTCTATGAACTTACTAGGAACCACACTTGTTTGTCAAGTTACAGTCGTAACTTTCTACCGTCGTGCAACCAACGATTGTTGAACCGTGAAAAGCGACAACAATTTTCTCTACGTAGCCAGTAGTCAGTATATCTACTAGGAACCACATTTCGTCGTCGAATTAAGGTCATTATTATTCGCTAATCCGGCCAACAATCTTTCACCGACTTGAAGCCAATTTATGTTTCTTTTATGTGGCCAGCAGTCTATATACATACTAGGAGCCACACGTCTCTGTTGAGTTAGGGTCTTTTCTTTTTGCACATTCAGTCAATGATCCTTCACCAGCTCGAAGATAATTACGTTTTCAATGTGTAGCAAGTAGTCCAAGAACCTACTAGGAACCACACTTATTTTTCAAGCTACGGTCTTTAATTTCTCCACATACAGCCAACGATTGTTCACCCGTTAACAGAGCAATCTATTTTCCGTCAATGCGGCTAGTAGTCCATATAACTACTAGGAGCCACACTACAATGTCGAGTTACGGCCTTTACTTTTCAGTCATGCGGTCAATGATCCTGCACCCGTTAGTCATTACTTCCCGCGAATTCTGCCCATGATTTTTCTCCCGCTAGGAGCCAAGTTACGTTCTCTATGTGGCCAGTAGTCTATACACGTACTAGGAACCACAATTCTCCGTCGAGTTAGGGTCTTATTCATCACGCGTTCAATGATCCTTCGCCAGCTTGAACCAAATTACGTTTTCACTGTGTGGCCAGTAGTCTATGAACTTACTAGGAACCACACTTGTTTGTCAAGTTACAGTCGTAACTTTCTGCCGTCGTGCAACCAACGATTGTTGAACCGTGAAAAGCGACAACAATTTTCTCTACGTAGCCAGTAGTCAGTATATCTACTAGGAACCACATTTCGTCGTCGAATTAAGGTCATTATTATTCGCTAATCCGGCCAACGATCTTTCACCGACTTGAAGCCAACTTATGTTTCTTTTATGTGGCCAGCAGTCTATATACATACTAGGAGCCACACGTCTCTGTTGAGTTAGGGTCTTTTCTTTTTGCCCATGCGGTCAATGATCCTTCACCAGCTCGAAGATAATTACGTTTTCAATGTGTAGCAAGTAGTCCAAGAACCTACTAGGAACCACACTTATTTTTCAAGCTACGGTCTTTAATTTCTCCGCATATAGCCAACGATTGTTCACCCGTTAACAGAGCGATCTATTTTCCGTCAATACGGCCAGTAGTCCATATAACTACTAGGAGCCACACTACAATGTCGAGTTACGGCCTTTACTTTTCAGTCATGCGGTCAATGATCCTGCACCCGTTAGTCATTACTTCCCGCGAATTCTGCCCACGATTTTTCTCCCGCTAGGAGTCGAGTTACGTTCTCTATGTGGCCAGTAGTCTATACACGTACTAGGAACCACAATTCTCTGTCGAGTTAGGGTCTTATTGTTCACGCGTTCAATGATCCTTCGCCAGCTTGAACCAAATTACGTTTTCACTGTGTGGCCAGTAGTTCATGAGCTTACTAGGAACCACAGTTGTTTGTCAAGTTACACTCGTTACTTTCTGCTCTCATGCAGCCAACGATTGTTGAACCGTGAAAAGCGACAACTATTTTCTCTATGTAGCTAGTAGTCCGTATATCTACTAGGAACCAAATTTCGTTGTCGAATTAAGTTCATTATTATTCGCTAATTCGGCCAACGATCTTTCACCAACTAGAAGCCAACTTATATTTCTTCTATGTGGCCCATAGTCTATATACATACTAGCAGCCACACGTCTCTGTTGAGTTAGGGTCTTTTCTTTTTGCACAAGCGGTCACCTGCTCGAAGGTAATTACGTTTTCAATGTGTAGCTAGTAGTCCAAGAACCTACTAGGTATCGCACTTATTTTTCAAGCTACGGTCTTTAATTTCTCCTCATACAGCCAACGATTGTTCACCCGTTAACAGGACAATCTATTTTCCGTCAATGCGGCCAGTAGTTCATGTAACTACTAGGAGCCACACTAGTATGTCGAGTTACGATCTTTTGTTTTTAGTCATGCAGTCAATGACCCTTCACCCGTTAGTCATTACTTCCCGCGAATTCTGCACACGATTTTTTTCCCACTAGGAGCCAAGTTACGTTCTCTATGTGGCCAGTAGTCTATACACGTACTAGGGTCTTTTTGTTCACGCGTTCAATGATCTTTCGCTAGCTAGCAGCAAATTACGTTTTCACTGTGTGGCTAGTAGTCTATGAACTTACTAGGAACCACACTTGTTTGTCAAGTTATAGTCGTTACTTTCTGCTCATGCAGCCAACAATTGGTTAACCATGAAAAGCGACAACTATTTTCTCTATGTAGCCAGTTGTCCGTATATCTACTAAGAACCACATTTCGTCATCGAAGTAAGGTCATTACTTTTCGCTAATCCGGCCAACGATCTTTCACCAACTAGAAGTGAACTTATGTTTCTTCTATGTGGCCGGTAGTCTATATACATACTAGGAGCCACACGTCTTTGTTGAGTTAGGGTCTTTACTTTTTGCAAATGCGGTCAATGATCGTTCACCGGCTAGAAGGTAATTACGTTTTCAATGTGTAGCGAGTAGTCTAAGAACCTACTAGGAACCACACTTATTTTTCAAGCTACGGTCTTTATAAAACTACTATTATTTGTATGTTACGATCGTTACTGTCTACTCATGCAGCCAAAGATTGTTAACCCGTTAAGATCAACATCTATTCTCTTTATGTAGCCAGTAGTCTGTGTATCTACTAGGAACCACATTTCGTAGTCCAGGTAAGGTCATTAATTTTCGCTAATCCGGCCAGCGATCTTATGTTTTGCACATGCGGTCAATGATCCTCACTAGCTAGAAACCAATTACGTTTTTATTGTGTAGCCAGTAGTCCACGAACCTACTAGGAACACTACTATGTCGCGTTACGGTCTTTCCTTTTCAGTCATGCGGTCCCTTCACCCGTTAGTCATTACTTCACGCAAATTCTAGTAAACTGCTAGGGGTCACCAGTAGTCTATACACGTACTAGCTAAAATGTTGAAATTCCAAAACGAACCTACAACATGGGACAAATTTTAGAACATGGGACAAATTTTATGAGAGCATCTTGATATAGCACTGTTTGATCGGTCGCTTGACAATTTGCATGCATTGAGGTCATTTTAAGCAAAAAGAAATAACACAAGATTTTGGTACCTGTGAATCACGTTGAATATTGGTGGTGTCACTCATTATAGCTTTGGCAATTCCAAAGTCTATTAGCTTCAGTGAGCCTCTGACCAGAACAAAATTGGCTGGCTTCAAGTCCGAGTGCACAATACGCTCCTCATGTATGGTGTTGACAGCTAGAAGTATTTGCTGCAAAGTGTTAAACAAGGTGAATACCATATTCCCTTATAGAGTAATCACCAGGATTAACTTATTTTGCCCACATACATACAAGTTCCCCTAATGTAAGGCTAGATGAGATGTAAAGCTGCAACACAATTTTCTAGCTAAGGCGTGGTTAATTTTGCAAGCAAGGAAAATCAATGCAAGAACTCACCAACAGATTTCAAAATGACAGCACAAAACAAAGCAAAGGGGGTGAAAATCATTTAACTAGCCAGTCGCTGATCACTCGTGTCACTAACTGTGTATTGCAACAGTTGTCCCAAAAAAATCATGGTTTTATGTCCAATAGAATGTAGAACTCATTTGCAAGATTAATTGTCTTTCGTTGTAGAAAAAACACTGAGGAAACCTTCTTCAGCACCTTTAACAAAAACATAAACAGATGAATTTAAGCAAATTTTCTTCTGAACCCTGACTACTATGGGACTGTAACCATACAAGCTAGCTTGACGCAGCTCTAAATAAGCCTTCTACAACTCCGTTACCGGGGAAAGGAAGGAATCTACTTATGACTGCATTTGGCGCATGAGAGACCGATCAGAGATGACAAGGAAGACCTTTGAGTGTTTAAGGCAAGACATCTCTCGAAGAAAAGGACATATGCAAGTCCTCGAACAAAAACAAAGTTGATTGAAGACTCGAGAAAGGAAAGAGTCCTCTGAAAAGGTCCTAAATCCAGCAGAAAGTGATTAAATGGGATCCTATAAAAAGTTTTCCTAGTTTTTTCCCTCAATACTGCTGATACCCATAGGACCCCCAGACGGTAAGCATGACGTGCACACACCACATGTATGAGGGTTTCACAGAGCATGTTAAAGGTTTTAGGGAATTCAACACAATATTATGTGTAGGCATTATAGCATTCTCCAAATATGGTGCGTGTGAGCAATTTAGTTAAATGCTTGCAAGATATTCTCAAGATCGGTAGATCGCTCTTGTTCCTGTTTAGACCCCGTCGTTTCATTCATTGTTCCTACTTCTACTTGTCTTTCCTCCGGTCTAAGGTTCTTAAGTTATTAGAATGGATAATAATACTCTTTCTTGACAGTAAATGAAAATAATACAAAAGATTCAAGCCACAGAATTCCTATTCTGCACAATTTCAATATCGTTTGTATGAAGTTCATGGCATCTAGAAGACTAGAACAAATAATACTTCATTTAACCAGGTCGGTTCTCTTAAGTCTTAACAGAGTAACTTAATACTAGCTAAACAAAAATTTACAAGAGTTGTTCAACCAGTTCCAATATCAGTTTACTAAATTATACACTTGCGTGTATAGCCAGGCATTAATGTATTGGCTTTATGAAATATTTCTAAACTCAGCCCATGTGGAACTATACATAGCAAAATTAACACGGAAAAATAACAAGTCAACAGCAAAGTGGCTTGAGCATGGTCTATATATTTATTATAGTTAAGTTGCTAACCTTGACCTCGAAAACAAAACAAGATTGTGTTCCAGTAAACCTCCTGAAAATACAATGCTCTAGACCCTAGCTCAATGAGAACCAACTTCGTGGCAGTCCGTAACCAGTAACCCTCTGGAGGATTTTGAAGTGAAATATTCATGCATTCCCTGGAAGGTCTTGAGCTTGCCAGCTTATACAAGCCTCAGTTAAGTTGATCGCACAGATTGAATTATTTGTCTATGTTTCGCTAACCATTACAGTTTCCATACCATGGACCTACGAAGCACGGTTATGGACATGGGGCATGGATATGCTGGCAGCCTGGCACAACATTACCCACAAAATAGAACACAGAATCCATAACATGTTTCCTATGATTTGTATGACAATTAGTTCCAGATCATGCATCAACTAAACAAAATGTGATCAGTTCAACGCACAGCCAATGAAAAATATAAGAAAGACTCTAAAAGGTGTCCTAATTCACATAGAGGAATACAGCCAGTATAAGACCATCAACGAGCCCCTAGGGTAAAAATCAATTAAATGTTAATTTCCATTGCGTGGCACAATGGGCTAAGCGTACTGGAGTTTCAACAAAGCTGTAAAATCAGCATTCCAAAAAACTTTGAATGAAAAAGGATTCCTAGCAGCATAAACATTTATTTCATGTATCATAGGAGGTCAAGAAGACAATGATTGTTAAAGGCATGGATGTGGGAGATCATATTTTATCTTTTCTCTCTTTCAAGTTCATTTCACTTTTTTCCTATCCAGTTCTATCAAGGAGTACATTTTTCTTATCCTAGCCTTTTTAGTATCTAGTTATTTTATTTATGTTTTTCTTTTAGGGAAGTGCGTCCTGAAGGTGCCACCAGCATATATCCTTCGAGTGTTCTCAGCATATCGAGAAAATGTATCCGGCATTTGTGTCCCCACGTGTTCGTAAATGAAAAATAATTTCATACTTTTTTACATGTCCAAGGGTGTCCGTGTTTTAAAAGTGTCAATTAAACACTACAGCATAGGTCGAGGGAACTGCACTTCCTAGTGGTAGACATAGCCATTTTTGGCACAGGTGGTTGTATTAAGGGGTCATCGGGCCACAAACATCATGGTCATACGTAGCATTTAACAACATATATACTAATTAGCGCCTCATCCATTATTATTTACAGTGGGTAGGTACATCTATCCTGCGCTGACATGTGGTATCTCCATTGGTGCTGAGCCATCTCATGAGATGACATGTGGCCCAATGACGCATCCTCATGAACCACTCCATTTAGTACCAGGCTAGGAAAGCTAAGGTCAGCACACATGATTGTCCAGCCTTCAGCTCAGGCACTCAGGGATGTGGTATGCACAGAGATTCAAAGCAATGAGATGAGATGAAACACAAAAGAAGAGCATATGACCAATGCCAGTATCGAATTGAAAAGTTCCTGAGGGGAAAAAGGCAAAAAGTAATTGCTAGAGAACCTGCCAATAAAACCGCAGCCAGTTCTCATCTATATTAGAATTCGAATCCATTTCCCTCCATTTCTGGGCCAACATGTGCGCCAAATCAATTTCTCCATATTCGAGCACCATGTAAATATATCCATCTTCTTTGACTCTTCTATCCTTGTCAGTCATGCAACCATTCAGTACTTCCTTCAGCAAAGTCTTATCTGTCACCTAAGAAGGAAATAAGAAATACTTGGTAAACTTCTAAGGAAAATGCTAACATAAGCCCAGGCTTATGTTAAGGTTGAAAAAGTGCGTTGAAATGTCTGAAAGTGTATAAAAGTGAGTGTAAATATATTGAAATGTCTTAAAAGGTGCACTGGAATGCATATTTTTTTTGTTTTTTCTCTGCTTATTGTGTGCTTTGGGCACACAATAGCAAGACCCAACTACTAAAATACATAAAGATGAAACTAATTCATCATAGCTGATGAGAAACAAGAACTTTCAGAAAACAAGATTGTGTTCATTTCATTTTCTTAGTAGGCTGGTCTTTACATGATGCAAACATGGTCAACTGAAACAAGCCAGGGATATTCAAAGGCTACTCAAAACTTAAAATGATCCAATAGACCCTGTACAAGATAAGCTCAGGTATTGATAAACAAACTCACTGCTTAGACTTGAATATATCCTAAATAATTTTATGTTCAGAAGTTAGGATGTCTCTGGGCTCGAGTGATACTTGAACTTGCCTTCAAGTTCAAGGAAAGTACAGCTAAAATGTGATGACTTCCAAAGGAAACATACCCCAAGGTTTTATCTCAAATTCTCAATCCATTCCAATTTACCAAACCTCATTCCTTATCCCAATGGCAAAAGAGATAGGTTTCATCCCACTGAAATCTTACGCAATGAAGAAGATATCCCGATTCCTGCCCGTAAGAAAACCAAGCATTTAGCAGCAGATGCTAGAGTAGCACTCTCAAGTCTCAACCAATCGGCACCTTAGTTAAGAGTAGAAGCTGAGGCCAAGACATCTGCCAAAATGCAATTATAATAGATGGGGCCTATTTAGGTCTCTCATGTTTATGCCTGAGATCTCCCATTATCTACGAACGGAGAGTCTTAACAGTTGATCCCAGAACTAACTTTCTCCTTCGTTCAAAAACTAGTTTTCGTTCTACAGTTATAATTTAACCAAAAGACTCCCATAAATTTAGGGGAAAATGGGTTACTTACCTCTACACTTGATCCATAAGAATAACATTTTTCATCCGTTTTTTTTTTTTTTTTTTTGAGTTCTAGTTGTGGGCAAGCAACTTCAATGGCAGTGAAATGAAATATCAGGAGATATGTACCTAAGAACTTCAATTGCATTACATGTGGACTTGGCCAAGGAAGGTGGGCTTGATAAAGCTTCAGCACAAAAATATGAATCGGCCATTTTCTACCCCAATAAAGCCTGTAAAACCAATCCATAATTCTAGTATGGCATGTCATAGATCAACCAAATTGTCAGGTACTATATTCTAATTGTACAGCAAGATATCGTCTGGCAGTAAGCTTTTCAGACTATTAACTTTAAAGCACAGTTGATATATTTCCTATTTCAGGTTCACCAGCATAAAAATCATGCTTCCCAATGTAACTTCAACAGCGGGTTGCAAAGAAGCAGTAGAATCATCATAAATAATTATGACACATTGATGAATCAAAATTTTCTACAAGATACAGGTTTATGCCTAAATTGTGTACCTCAAAGTCAATTAGTTGTATAATGTTGCTTTTTCCCTTCAGCTTGTTTAGGTACTCCATTTCCTGACAAAACCCAAACGCTGTTGCATAATCGCGGCCTTTAAGCTTGATATTCTCAGGGCATAGATTGTGCAATCTGATGAAATGACTTTATGGACCTTACTACTTCCCCCACTACGTATCTTCCCAAGCCTCTGATAGAGCTTCCCATTAACTTTAATAAACAGATCAGAATCATAATTTCTTCTACGAGATGCTGCTTTACCACTTGCAACTTTTTCTTGTGTTTCTGATTTAGGTGGTTCTGCCTTCATATCTGAAGGTGGGTTTTTGGACGAGGGCTGAGATTGTAAGTCAGTAACACCACTTTCCAGCTCTTTCCCATTGTTTGGATTGTCATCTAGAGGGGCACAGTCTTTTCGGAATTCGCATTCCTCGGGCCCTCTGCCTTGCAGCTCCTTTGCCATATCATACTCCTCAACTTTCAACAGAATGGCAAAAGTGGTGCGCTTGCATGAATTACAAGAAGGATGCGCCACATTTTCTTGTGACAATTGTTCAGGATCCACATTGCAATCTCCCATGGGTGCTACAGGCATGTTAGAAACCATGTTTTCAGAATGATCCAGACAGTACGTCATTGAATTGATGATGGGAGCAGAAGCTGAATTGACTACTGTTGTTGTAGCGCAAGATGAGCCAACAATTGACAATTGAGTCACAGGGTGGTTCAAGTTGCCGTGTAAAAAGTTTCTGAATTGATGCATCTGATCCTGAACCTCCAGTGCTCCATTCGCCAAGAAAGAAGAATTGGCCCAATCAGACCTCAAACTTCTATCCGCTTCGATGCTGTGAAAATTCTGATGATTTTAAGTCATGACTGATGACAGTTACAACCTTTGGTTGATTGCTCCCAGCCCATATCATTTCTGCCAATGCAAGTGAACCCATATGAGACAATAAGCTGTCTGTTCCAGAGGCCATTAGGTCATCGGCCCCTGCAATGAAAAAACAATCGGAAAGAGAACAAAAATGTTGTGGAGCAGTTTCTAAGCTAATTTGCCAATTGTTAACTAATGTCCATAATTATTCAGAATTCCAAACCTTCATAACTTTTTCTGAAGGTCACGCACAAAGCAATTAGAATGGGTTCAGTCTAGCAACAAAATTCCTAAAATAAACAAGCAAGCAAATTATTACCCCGAGATCTAGAATTGCTTCCAAATGAAAACTGGACCTTCTTCTGACCATCAACAATCGGGACATGTTGAGATTCTACAAGCAATGAAGTAACTGTCTCATTGCTTTTGTCATCAGCAAAGGTGGTCTCTCTTTTCATCAAAAGGTTTGATACCGACTTCACACGTGTTTGTCTTGGTGCCACATATGGAAGGCAGTGTCACTGATGCATCTAATTGAGTTTCACACAGAACAGGACCTGTATTCACCATTTGTGTAATAGAATCATTCCCAGGAACCTCCTGTTCTGTCTTCCTAGGGCCCTCAGTAGGACCCAAATTTGATGCTGAGCTTTTTGTTGTTTCTCTTTGCGGAACCCATACACGCCTCGGCCTTACATTATTTGACTGCATTGTACCTGAAAAAGGGTCATCACAGAATGTTAGAAAACTCAAAAGGAGCCCACTATAAGAGTTCAAAAGGTTTTAGCCAAATCCAGAGCAAATAAAACCAGGGGTTGGAATAACAACTTCATTATTAACCCTATTAATTACCAATCCCCGCCCAATCCTAATCCCACCTCATTATGCCCTAAAGTTACAACATGTTACACATGCTCACCAGTGAATTAAATGGATCATCTCCACCTTCACCATTCCAAGCATTCACATATATACTCTCTAGACGCCAAGCACACACATGCACGTGCAAATCGTGAGGAAAATCTCTAGCGAAATATGGGATGTGATTTAGAAGTAGAATAGAAGGGAGAAAGAAATTTGGGATCATGGTTTTTCTTTGTTCTTCATCGTGATGTGGCTAGAGACTTGTGGTCTATGATCCTTGTTTTGTAGGGGATAAAGGGGGTGTTCTCTCGGTCAGCAAAGAATGCCACATGCTCATGGAAGGGGAGCCAAAGTAAGTAAAAGGAGGAAGAAAGCTTGGTACTTGGTACCCTTGGCAATGATGTGGATTGGAGCGTAATAAGAGAACTTTTGAAGGGATATAGATGCCTAATTTCATATTTCAGAAAAATATGCTTTCCCTTTTTTACAGTTGGTTATATATCCTTCTTTAAAACAATTTTTGGATTTTGTTGAAGCTCTACTGTGAGTGTTATTTTGGTTTGCTCTTCATGTAAATCTTTTTTTTTTTTTTTTTTGGTATACTGGTGCTCTTTTAATATACTTGCTTGCTTGTTAAAAAAAAACAAAGGAGACACCATAAAGGGCCATTCCATGTATAATAGTAATAGATATAAGAGTATCCGCATTTGACACTCTCTAAAAATGTTGGTTATATGACAAAAAGTGTTCAAAGTGGGACCCAAAATTTGTGTTAGAGAGTTGTTATGTAAAGAATGAAAAAGTGGTCCATTTGATACTTTTAGGGGTGTTTTTATTGTTCGTTAAAGTTTTAAAAAGAATTGAAGTGGAACCCATCCATATTTGCTCTCTCTCTCTCTCTCTCTCTCTCTCTCTCTCTCTCTCTCTCTCTCTCTCTCTCTCTCTCTCTCTCTCTCTATATATATATATATATATATATATATATATATATATATATATATACAGAACATATCCTGTGAGGGCTCCCTCACAAAAAAAGTGCGGGAAAACAGTTGTGGGCCGTTGGATCTTATGCCCTTCACTCGATCCAACGGCTCACAGCAGTTTTCCCGCACTTTTTTTTGTGAGGGAGCCCTCATAGGAAACTTCTTGTATATATATATATAGATATATATATATATATATATATATATATATATATATATATATATATATATATAAAGAGGTGTTATCTTTCTAACAGTAACAGATATAAACTCAATGGTTCAATAGATTTCGTGCTAACCCATGTGATATCTAACCAAGCCCATACCTCCTCATTCATTTCTTGATCACAAAAGGAATTAACCGACACAAATTTCATCCTTGCACCGCAATGTGAAATAGACTATGTCTCACACAATGAATCATGCATGGCACCCATGCTACGGAAACCAAATTACTTCCTTTAGTCCACTTGTTATTGAAAAGTTTTTTGGGTAAATATGTTATTGAATAGTCAAGAAGAAATATTATCAAAAATGTTCAAACAGAACAGGCATCAATTATGTATCTACTGACCAAATCCCCAACAAAACGAGGAGAATGCAAAATCCAAAACACCTACATTCTAGTAGTTAATGCATTGTGAGACCAGAAACGCCAGAAATTTACTTCCATGGAACCTATACTTGGAACCTATACTTGGAGCCTAGAAGCAGAGATAGCATCTTTCAAACCAAAACCCGTAATTACAGTTTTCAGAAGCCCTAGTTCAACTCCACGGAAGAAAAACCCACATACAGAGCGAAAATGGCAAGAGTGGAAACAAACAGAGATTTCCAAATCTTAGTGCAATGAAGAACCATAGAAGCCCTAATTTTACTTCCATTGACAAAAAAACGAATCCTAAACAGCAAAATATATAGTTTTAAGCAACCCTCCATGTGAAGTTAACACTGAACAATCAAATCGAGAAAGAGAGAGAGAGAGAGAGAGTGTGTGTGTTACCGAGAGGACGGTGGCGCTTGAAGGCGGCTTGAACATGGCGGACGAAGCGAGGAGAACGAAGAAGAAGAAGAAGTCGAAGTCGTTGAGGTGAAGGAACGGGAGTGATGGTAATCGTGGTTGATCGGACGGACGAGATTGTTATCGGTGGATGAAGATGGCTGCGGTACAGATGGGGCATAAAGGTTAGCCTCCCTGTCCATCGATAGATCTCAGAGGCATCTCTGATGACACGACTAATTTCTAGAGAGAGAGTGCGAGAGAGGAGGACGAGGAAATGGTCGCAATAGGCAAGTTTAGAACTCGACGATTACCCATGGCGAACTTTGAAGTGAAAAGACAACAGCAGAGAGAGAGAGAGAGAGAGAGAGAGAGAATTTGAACGGCTTATTGGCGCTCCTCGGTATTTTGGGCCTGGTCAACTCGTTACACCGAGCTCCCCCAATCACCTATCAACTGCCGAATTGTGGGGCGGACAATCAGACAACCCACAAATTGCCCAACCCCGGACGACATACCGATGTACCATGGACCGAACCAATGGAAAATGACGGCCCAGTTAGGTTTCAACTAGGGATAAGCACGGGCCGGTCCAATTTTTGGCCCAGTGCACGCCAGCTCCAAGAAAAGCACCGCCAACTCTTTTTTTTACCACAGCCCAGCTCCAAAATCCAAATCCATTTGTAATGTATCTGTTTGGGTTGCCGTGGCTGAGGCCTGTTCTCTTGCTGATTTTGATACCCACTCAGCAACCCAAATAAATAGGCCCAACTCCCTAGGTGTCACGGGATTACCAACATTTTTGGTAAAATAGAAACGAAAAGAAGACATTTTAATTTTTTAAAACTCTTAGGGTACCCTATAAAAGTGTCTAAACCTCAACCCTATAAGTACCCTAATAAAAGTGCCTAAAATTCTAGGGTACCTTAAGAAAGTGTCTAAACCAATAAAACCCTATAATAGAAAAGTGCACCATATATCTAAACCTAGGGTACCCTAATGAAAGTGCTTAAACCCTCAAAACCATATGAAAATTCCTAAACTTTTAAAACCCTATGAAACCGTATGATACCCTAAGTACCTAAATCCAAAAAAAAAGTGACTAACATTGATGGTAATTAAAAAAGAGTGATTGACCTTAATGGTAATAAATATTTGTTTTCTGACTTTAATGGTAATTGTTCCTTTCAACTATAGTACTTTCTGAGCTACAATACTTCGTAGCGATTCTTAGAGGCTGATCCTAACATCATCTCCAATGCACTCTCTAAACTTAGCTCTTAAAATGACTCTTAAAGTTGAGATAGGAGTAAGTAAATGTGAGTCTAATTTTGGAGAAAGACACGAGTACAAATACGGTACCAAGTGGTGCTCTTTGCAACGTTCGGGATGTCCAAAGTGTATCTGGATGGTCAAGATTTACAGAGACGGAGAAAAGGAGGGAGCAAGAGGAGAGAGAAAGAGGTGAGGGAGTGTTTTAATTCGGACCATTCAACACACTTTTGGACGACCCCGATGTGCCAAAGGCGCACCAGGTCATCTCATACCCTATTTGCACCCAAGTTTTTCTCCTAATTTTGTGTACTAAAAATTTAGTAATTTAAGACTAGGAGTGCACTTCAATGGGTTCTCTAAAATTTGCTCTTAAATTGTGTTCTAGAGAAAATGTAAATGGGCCCCCCAATTCCGCCTTTTTTCTCATTTTCTCTTTTCACTTCACTCTCAACTTCCTCCCTAAAATTAGTACACCAACTCGGAGCTTCAGAGCATCTCTAGTGCACTACCTAAAAAATATTTGTTAAAGGGTACATCTAAGTACATGTGGGACCCTATTTTGTGCGCTAAAAACTTAGTTAGCAAGCTAAGGAGAAATGCACTTTAATGGGGCTCCCTAAAAATGTTCATTATCGTTTAGAATGGGACCCATTTAAGTTGTTAGGGGTACCAAGTGGTCCCACAAAATTCTCCTCTCCTTCCTTTCTCTCTATCTCTCTCCTCTTTTTCTCTCCTTAAGTCTCTCCTCAAATTTAGGTAGTCACTTAGGGCACTTTAGGTAGTGAGGGGTGCCACCTAGGATTTTAGAGAGTCAATTTTTGTGCACTATAAACCACTTTTTGAGTTTTTCTTAGCTAACTAGTTAAGGCACTTTAGAGAACTGTTTTAGGTAGTGCACTCTAATGCACTTTCTAAAAGTGTCTCGTAAAGTGAATCCTAAAGTATACACATAACCCTAAGTGGGGTCCAATTCTCAATCATAGAGCTTCCTAATTTTAGACAGTATATTTACACTCAATGGACTAGTTAGAGCATTCTTCATTCTCCATTTGTGCAAGTATTTCAAAGAGAGTGGGAAATTCCATATTAAAAAAAATTAAAGACGGGTCCCACTTTGAACTAGATACAATTTTACCAAAATTTAACTAATGTGGTAGGAGCCATGTTTAGGATCCATCATTGGGAGCTTGTATAGGAGTGCATTGAAGACCACAATTGCACAAATGATTTGCTAAATATTAGGAGTTTCGCTTAGGCACTAATTTAAGAGCCCATTATGGATGTCCTAACATTTGAGCCTATCTTAAGAGCCACTGTTGAGGATCTACTGGAGCACTAAAATGGATAAATAGTTACTCCCGTCCTCCCATATTGCTTGCCCCTTTTGGGGAAGCATGCATCCTGCACGCAAAAATGATGTGTTTTATGAGAAATATTTTTTTAAAAAATTACACAATTTTTTTATACTCAATGAGATCTTTAAATTGGTGTAAAAAAATTTTGGAAAAAAATGAATGCTAATAAATTATTTTTGTGTGTAAAATGAACGAAAACCCAAAAAGAGCGAACAATTTGGGACGGAGGGAGTACTAGATTTGTCCATGTCACCTAGTAGCTTAGTCAGGAGCTAAGAGCTAACCTTTGAGTAGAGGTGACAATTGACAACCCGACCCATGAACCCAACCCAAACTACCCATTTATAACACAACTTAATCTGTAATGACCCGTGTTTTTATATGACTTTTTCTAAAATAATGTTGGAGAAATGTGAGAAATTGAAAATGAGTTAATGTGGGGCCAATGTCAATGTGGCAATTGCACTTGGGTTCATTTGTAACACATTAGAAACTTAGGGGGTGTAAGTGCATAAAGAGGGGTGTATATATAAATGTGTATGGCTGATTTTTTTATCAAAATATACACTCCTTCCTCTCTCTAAAAATCAGCTCTCTCTTCCTCTTTTCTCCTCCTCTCAAAGTTCCTCCAAAATCCCCCCCTTTCACTCTCCAAACTCAAGATTCAACCTCATATCCGTCATTTACGCATGTTTTGGAGTCCAGGACTCCGTGGTTTTGTTTGGAGCTAGCACATCTCGGTTGGGTTACAAGAACAACTTAGGGCTTTCATTTCCTTCTCATTTGGAGCTCAATCCTTGAGGTAGGGGAACAAATTCTACTCCCTCTAGTTGTATACTTGTGATTTGTTGCACATACTTGATTCTTGGCATCAATCTCCATGAAAATCATGTTTTCTCCTAGAAGTGGGTTTTGTTGAGTTTGGGTTTTTGATCTAAGAATTTGGTAGTTGATTGATGCAAGTGATTGTTGTTTTACCCTCCCTACATGCCCATTAGTTGCTTGACACTTCCAATTTTTTGCCTAAAACATCAAAATATGACTTGGGATGAAGTTTCATGCTTTGGAAAAAATTCGCAGGAAATCTGGGTTTCCCCAACCAAACGTGCAAAAACCTCCAACCGGTTGGGCTTTTCTGAAAATTTGTTCTTGTCTCTATCTTGGCCCAACCAGTTGGGCAAAAACCTCCGACTGGTTGGGAAATGCTAAAATATTATATTTTCATCATTTATCCTTCCCTTAAATATTTGACACATCGTACATCCCTCCAACTTTATTTTGGCTACATTTGGGTAATGCAAGGAGTTGGTTTGATATTTCGATGCAAATGATAACGATGGGACAAAATGTGAAGTTTTGAAATGGGTTTTGAATCAAAACTGTTTTATGGATAAATGTGAATACTGGGGCCACCATTCGGTGTGTCCCTAGCCAGGGTGAACGGAGCCACGAAATCCGGTAGAGGGATTAATTCTCTATTAAAAATAAATGGAATATTTCATGAAAGATATGACATCTTGGTATAATTGGATACTTGGATACGTTTTTTTGAATATTTGGGTATTAAATTTGACATTTGGATACGTTCTTGGACACGTGAATATTCATTGGGATACTTGGATATTTTTTTACTAACCTTGGTGTTCTTAGCGAGAATTGACTTTTGGTACACGCTATTGAGAATTTGGTGAGTACTTTGGCTTTTGATGGACATTTAAGCTATTTTTAAACATACCGACATTTCCTTGGACACATGGATCCTTGTTGGAGGGAGTGGAGGATTGCACTATGGTTTGTGAAAATGAGACAAGGCGGGATGGTAAAGAATAGATGAGACGTTACAAAATTAGGATGAGTGTGTGTGGTTGATGAGCGGATATGTTTTACGATAGAAAGAGTCACGTTATAATAACGTTGGTCTATTATTACCAGTGTAGCTGCGCATGGTGAACGTGACCTGTGAAACAGGGAATATATTGTTATTACCAACGTAGCTGGGTATGGTGAACGTGGCCTGTGAAACACGGAATATATTGTTATTACTTGCATAGCTGGGCATGGTGAACGTGGCCTGTGAAACGCGGAATATATTGTTATTACCAGCGCAGCTGGGCATGGTGAACGTGACCTGTGAAACACGGAATATACTATTCTTACAGGCTAGATAGTGTATTTGGGACGTATACACCCTATTACGAGTTACCAGACCTGAAACTTCTCGCCTCCCCCGGATTCCAATAGGAGCGATCCAATCTTTAAAATTTTCACTCATAATTTAAGATCGAATGAAGATTAAAAAAAAAGGCAATTATGTCTAAAAATAAATTTTCTTTAATCTTCCATTAAGAATTTATAAGGATTATGGATTTTTAATGAAAAAAATTAAAAAACTGCATAAAGTACCTGCAATCATCCGACATGCTCGAGTAATTATGCCATGGTCTTGGGGCATTGCCAGATAGTGTCCCAATACCCATATTTACCACACATTTATGTGGAGCCTAATAAAATGTGTGTCGATAAGGGTGTTAGAACACCACGTGGCCTAATAAAATGTGTTTTCGATTGTTACTAGCCAGCCAAATAACAATGTGTATTTGGACTCGGTTTCCTAGTTGGCCTATGGTTTCTCATTGCTGGCTTGTTTCATCGAGGAAGGGTGACGAACATTGAGTTCCTGTTTTGTGTGGATACGGATACCACAATATCAGTAGCCGGTGAAATGGTTCGAGAAGTTGGTCTACCAATGGAAGACGTGAGTTTTATTGTGGAGCTGATGGACAACTTCTTCATCAAAATGGCGTCTTGCTTCATCATAAAAAGCTCATAGATCCAATTTTTGGCTTCTGATTGTTTCCTCGATCTCAGTTGTTTGACTTTTTAGACTGGATGTTGTAAATCCTTTTGTTATTATGAGACTGACAATTTTAATTCAGTCAACAAACATATTTATGGAGTTGACGTTTCCTGGAAGAAAATACTTCTGTGACCTTTCATATTGCTTGCAACTCTGAGCAATTCTCCATCGAATCTTACTTCATTTTTTGAATATATGGGAATATACATGTAGGAATTAGAAAAGCATTTGGAATTCCATTTTGTGTATATACGCGTGTTCGGCTAGAGTGGATTTATTTACATCCTCGTTGTTGATAGAGATGAATATATCATGGTTACTTCTACGCCACCTGGATAATCTGTATTTTTATGTAACTTATGTCCGGACCAGCATATGTGCAACTGATTAGAACATGATCAGAAGCAACCTGACCAGAAAGCTAAGTTCGAATATCATTTGTTCTCTTAGTGAATTTTTAGATGTGTTTCGTTGACAAAGATTGCAGTTGTTGGCTCATTTGTGTCGTTCTTTGGTTACCGATCAAGCAAATACCTCAAACACAATAAAAAAAAAACCAAGCAAATTGCCAGAAGATGATACAGATGCTAAAGGGAATACAGAGCTTAATTATTAGCTATGGATATATAGATCACACTTAAATTACTAGACACCGCTAGCATCAACCTCTAGATAGCAGCCATTGCTTACATTCAGTTGTTGAGCATTCAATAAAGATACTTGATTCTCTATAATAAAGTTATTACGGTCGTGCGAGAGGTTGTGGGTCTCACTGTAGGGCACCCTACGTAAAACTCAGTCTCTCTCACACATTTTTTTACCGTTCTAACAATTACATGTGAGAATTCCAATAGTTCTTATAAAAAGGGGGTGGTGTAGCTGGTCCAGATGGAGGAATAGATCCCTTCGGCAGCATCCCAAATCCAGGTGGGTGTGACAAATGAGCAGAAGTCCAATGTGGGGTTCACCAAAAAATAGGTTTCTCTTCATTTGCCACATCAAGGTTCCTTGATGTGCATTTGGGGTGCACAATGGTGTACCCATATCATTTTCCCAATTTGATTATGGGATATATAGGATCCATATGCAGCTCTGTCTCTGTCCCAAAGAAAAAAAGGAAAGAAAAAGAGGAGAAGGAAGTTCTTGATACAACATCCTCAGACAAATTTTTTTCAGGCCTAATAGAATGAAAACTTGCACCCAAAATCTGTCCCCTAAACCTGTATTATTAATAGATTTATACTTAAGCATGAATGTATTACTAAATGCATATGATTGTCTGCAACGTAACATTTCTTTCATGGAATTAGCAGATTGTACTCTGTTGCAGGTTAAGCTAGCTGATGTCCTCATGGAATAGAGTTGCTCAAACTTTGTTCAGTTATTGTGTTCCTACTTCAGTTTTTATTCGAAGAAACAACCATTCCACCAGGATTTGGGGACCCGGCTGAGCACAAGGCTCGGTAGGCCCTGTTGAGCTAATCGGGGCCGTCCAAACGTGTTTTGGACAGCCCAGATTTGAGGGGTGCCAAAGTGTGTTTTGGGTATTTTAACTCCCCTCAAATCTGGACCGTCCAAAACACATTTAGATGGTTAGGCTCAGCAGGCCTTGCGCTCAGCAGGGCCCCCGAATCCCCACCACCGGATGCATGCTGATAACAGCTTGCAGGAATGAAACTAATGCCAAAAGTCACGGAATCAAGGTAGTTGAAAGGGACAAGGATGGGTCAATCGGGATTGAGAATTAGAGTTCACCAAACACATGGACATATTAAGGTAAACAAAAGGTGAACCTGTGATGCTGATTGAATGTCAGAATTCTGTGGAATTAAACCATCTAAGAGTTTAACCGAAACATCTAAAAATAGGAATTTCGTCATGTTCCAGCAAAGTTGTAGACGTAAGATGACAGCATAAAAATTTGTTTCCAACTAGTCCAGTCCTTAGCCAAATTGCCATAAACTGGAGAACCAGACAGATAGTTCACATTATTCTGTTACATATGTTCAGCAAAGGCTTACATATCTCTGCATTTACTTGGGCACTTCACCAAACTCCCAGGATTCTACTTCATAAGTTCCCATTACATAAAAGTTTGCTAGCTTGACTATGTATGAATCACGATAAAATACAACAAAACACCTACTCAGAAACACTCTCTGCCAAATAAAGTTACATTTACAGTTCCTGAAAATGCGAGTGCTACCATGTATTAGTGCACTCTGAAAATATCTGGGAGGCCGAGCTTTTTACCGTACTGGATCGCCAGCCAACCCGCAAATGAGAAGTATGCTACAAACAAAGACACCTGCTTAAAGCGGGTCAGCATCTTGACTCCACAGATTTGAGGCCAACAAGACTTTAGTTGTTGGAGAACTCTAATCAAGCTTATGGAGATCAAGGAAGTTGAAAAACCAGCTACAGCCCCAGCTATTGCTTCCCACTTTCTGAACCAAGACCTCCTGCTGGCGAACCAGGATTCTAATATCCTAGGAGACCTGTCAGGTATAAAAGAAAATATTACGTAAAATCTATCCCTGAGAAAAAGTAGGGGGCACACAGAAAGAGAAAGCACAGCAATGTGCAATTGTACAGGGCCACAGGCACCCTTTCTCCTCAATGATGCAAGATAGCAAATCAACATTATAAGAAGAGTTTTGAATAACCAGATTGCAGATCAACAACTATGAACTATCCTTCCCACTTAAGAGAAGAGGATGGCGTGGCTTACGTATCTTGATGAGCTACATATGATTATGAACAACAGTTGGTCAATATGATTATTTGTTGTCTGCTTGGGGAGGAAAATAGGAGTAAATAATTAGACTTACACTATCCTAGGAGGAAATATGTTCTTAGGTCAATTTAAAATGCTATACTGTGTTTCATCAGTAAATTAACACTTTTCAAGGAATACCCTAGCTAGCTTGCCTGCCGACTTATTGTTTGGTTCCACTATTCCAATTTCCAGCTTTGGTGGCTAAGAGATATGTTCAAAGGTAATTTACGGTGCGTTGGGATTGGTGGAGTTCAAGTATCATTCAGTATGGACTATTTGATTTTGTTGAGAAAAGGTTGTGGGTCGGTCACTTTACAAGACCTAAATCAATTGCAAGGTATAGGGAGGACGATGAAGAAATGGTTCGGATGAGGGATGCTTGTGGAGGAGGGCAGTGTAACACAACGGGGCTCACAAATATGGTGTTGGACTGCCAAGTTTCCATTCGGGTGGGCATATGAGAGGGGAATGAGAAAAAATGGGCAGAATTCTTTGGCATGAGGTGATGTGCTCGGGGTTTGATCTCCGTCCGAGCCTGAATTTCTTCAAGGGCAAGGAATTTTCTTTAACATAAGAAAACACAGTTTTTTCATAGGGAAAGGTAAATTCCATTACCAAACAAGAGTTCCTTGAAAGCAGTTAAAACAATTGAAGGTTTGATCATACACCCTGGTAACATCTAAAAAATAAACTACCTTTCTCCTGTTGCAGAAATATGCAACTAGCAAAAGAAAGACTAATATTCTTGTGAATTAGAAAATACTGAGAAAACTTGTGCATAGAACTTGCTATATTTTCTTCCTTCCCTTTTTTCAAGAGATAATATGTGTTTCTCTGCTAGTTGAAGTAGTTCATTTTCGCATCTTTTGACCTATCCCCTAACCCAAATTTACCATCTATTCTTTCTCCTTTTCTGAAGCTCACTCAAAGAACCTTTATGGCAAAGGTTGTCCAAAATCAATAATTTTGCTTGCTTGTGTCACAAGCGGAGCTAGTCACTAGCTACAGGGCGACCGACCCACCGGACCAGAGGCGGCCAACATAGATTTGAGATTCCGCAAGTAACTCAGTGAGTGCTTCTTCTCTGCTCAACTGAGCACCACGTATTTGCATAGTCAATCATGGTCGACCTTCATTGCCTCATGCGACCAGACCAGACAACTGCAATGACCAGATTTTGTGATTACTGGCCTCTGTTTCATCAGCAGAGGCTTCCATAGCAAATCTATAGTATAAACAACGGCTATGATGTGGAAATGTACAGACTATTGCATTGAAGAGTAAATAATAGGAAGTACTTTATTCTACTCACAGGATAAAGAATCGTCTGAGCATCTCAACCATAGAAGGACCCTTGGCATGGCAATTGAAGAAACTGTTATGATAAATGTATACTTTGGAGAGGCCAAATGTGTACCAGCAGTCATAAGTTTCATTCACCTAAGAAATACCATCAAGGATGTCAAAAAAACAGCATCGTATCAAACTCAAAAAGGGTGATCAGGAATGATTTGAT
Organism: Vaccinium darrowii; assembly: GCA_020921065.1. Lineage (NCBI taxonomy): Eukaryota > Viridiplantae > Streptophyta > Magnoliopsida > Ericales > Ericaceae > Vaccinium > Vaccinium darrowii. The sequence goes on along the minus strand of CM037162.1, from coordinate 22,636,396 downwards.
GACAACCATTTCATAAATCTGACAGAATCAATGTTTCATACTTATTTATGTCAACGCTCAAGGTTTAACCATAAAATAATATAGAAGCTCGATTTGTACAGTGACCTGTAGGGGAACTACATGGTTCGCAACACCTACCTTGAATTTATCTTTGGTTAACCATGCAACACCAAAGTTAGGTCTGCAGTCAAGTGGAAGGGCCTCATTTGGAGCTTCTGCAAGCGAAACCCGTGTCTCACCAGAACGATCTTTGTATTCGACCTGTAATTATACACAATTCAGAAGTTAAAAAAAGGGGACACTTATTCTGTTACACCATAGGGATTGCCTCTCACCAAAATGCTCCACATGTGAGGAATACCCTCTCCTCTCAGCTAGCCAAATTCCTTGCACTAAGCCTATTGAGCCGTGAGTCGAAGTTGAAGTTGGGCACATGCCAAAATAGTATGGAATTTTATCGGTACGGGGATATAAATATCAGAAAACCAAAAAAAAAAAAAAAAGATTCCCAAACAAGGCGTTTCCGAAACTCTGAATTCTTCAATAAATGCAAGAGAAAGAAACAAAATAAAAACAATCACTGAAAACAGAACATCATCACGACCAATATGCCCAATTCAGTTAAGAATTGCTGAATTGGAATGTCAGAGTCACCAAGATATAGCTAAATATTTGTAATAAAGGATAGAAAAAGGAAAATGATATTATATCACATCGCAAGGCTATTCACCTTGAATACAGATGCCCAATAGTAATCATGGCGACATCGAAATTTCTTCCGTTCAAAAGGGTAGAACACATGCTTTGCTTTATAATTCAGCAGCCCAAGTTCACAAACCTTAGATGACCTAAGATCCACACCTGGAGGTAAAAGGAAAATCATGAGATTGCCTAATCATGCACGAAATTCACGATGAGCCTAGGTTTTGACTAAAGAAACAAATAAGGGCATACCCAGTTCAAAAGCATAGGTCAAAGCCAGAAACCATACTCTATCAGTAGATTACCCCGAGCCCAACATTTTTCATATTCCCTGAAATCTTTTCTATGCGTGCTTACTTTAGTAATTCTCCTATAAGTTGGGTTCATCAAACCCAAGTATTCCAACTGTTATCTAAAATTAATGGAATAAAAGGAAACAAGGAGAATAATAGTCAGGACTCAGAAGTATAAAATCATGTTCTAGGGAAATACATCGATGCAGAAAAATGAATTCTTTGAAGCATTCATAGTATCATAGCGGGCTACGGGCTCGTAGTAATAAAAGAAGACTGATCCTGAGATGTCAATCCGGATTTAGAATAGTAAACACTCTATTTTGTAAAACTTTGCCGAAGAGATCTTTTACAGTTATAGTGGATGTCAAATAATCCAACTGACAATATCACTCAGCCATTTGCATGCGTATAAAATCATTCCTAGTTATAATGAGTAAAAATTCAAAGGCAAAATTATAGCTCTGGAAACTTTATATCCATCTCAAAACCAATTGGCAATGAGTGGAAAGCTCCCATCATGTCTTAAGTGATCACCCATTCCACTCCTAAGTAAAGTGGGACTCTAGTTCCTTAATATCCCCCCTCACGTGCGGGCATATGAGGTCAATCAAGAGTGGCCACTTTTTGGGTCCTATCATCATGCAGCCTTTTTGTTGGTCTGCCATCGTGGAGTGCAGATTGTGAATTTTTTTTTTTTTTTTTTAAATGTGGGGTGGAATGGGCCCCGCTCTGATACCATGTTGAAACTTTATATCCATCTCAAAATCAATTGGCAATGAGTGGAGAGGTCCCAACATATATTAAGTGATCATCCATTCCACTCTTAAGCAATGTGGGACTCTAGTTCCTTAACATCCCCGTCACGTGCAGCTGCATTTGAGGTTTGTCACGTGTGACCACTATTTGGGTCCATCTCAAAACCAATCAGCAATGAGTCCCTCAAGTTATTAAGTGATCAACCATTTCATTCCCAAACAATGTGGGATTGTCTTTTCATTAACATCCCCCCTCACGTGCAACTACATTGTGGTCTATCACGTGTAACCTCTTTTTGGGTCTATCATTGCAGCCTTTTCGCTGGTCTATCATCGTGGGTTGTAGATTGTAATTGTATTTTTTTTAAATGTGAGCTGGAATGGGACCCACTCTGATAACATGTGGAAACTTTATATCCAACTCAAAACCAATTGCAATGAGTGGAGAGGTCCCAAAATATATTAAGTGATCACCTATTTCACATCTAAGCAATGTGGAACTCTAGTTTCTTAACATCCCCAGTCACGTGCAGCCACGTTTGAAGTCTATCATGTGTCCACTTTTCGGGTCCTATCATCGTGCAGTCTTTTTGTTGGTCTGTCATCGTGGGTTGTGGATTGTGAATGGGGTGGAACGGGCCCCACTCTGATACCGTGTGGAAACTTTATATCCAACTCAAAACCAATTGGCAATGAGTGGGGTGGTCCCAACATATATTAAGTGATCACTCATTCCACTTCTAAGCAATGTGGGACTCTAGTTTCTTAACAATGGCCAACGGCCGCATTAGATCCATACATTACTGGACTTTGACTGATCAGATATGCTTCTTCGGCAATATTCTCCCCTTGCAAATTGTTAAATCAAATAAAGAAGAAAGTAAGACCACGTCACTAAAGCTTTCAAACCAGAAGCCAAGAGTAAGATTGCAGGTGGATGGCCATAAGAAGCTTCCATCACTTGATAACTCTAATCTCCTCGTTGTTGCAGAGACAATAACATTCCAAACTATTGGCATACTCTATCACTTGGGCACAAAATCCAAAACTGCACTCCCCGTTATCGGCAGATGAAAAAATATCACTTTGAATTTGACAACAATGATGCCTAGAATGGAGAGCAGTAAAGGTAGAGCACAACCATACCATAAGCATATTAACCACAGGTACGATGCAACAAAAACAAGGGAAACCCTTGGTGGAAAAAAGGAGAGAAATACTCAAAGGGCTAAGGGAGTCTTCTAAGGAACTATTGGACCACCGGATGTGAGCTGAATTCAGAGGTAGCCTTGAGAGGAGAGTGAGAAAGAGAGACAATAATACAGATTCTGGAGATGCCAAAAAAGAATCTTCATGATAGAGGTCGGGGATATGGTTTAGGGAATAGAGGAGGTAGATCCCTATATATAGTAGAGCCAGACCATGAATACCACATTCCCACCTAACCACAAGTGTCAAGGACACATGTGACATGACCAGACCAGACCTATAAGAGGGACAAGGTCATAGAAAAAACCACTCAAACAAACATATGAAAGATCACGTGCATTGTTAGCAGCGGAGCGAGGAGCACTCAGAGATTACTCAATAGAAATGAGAAAATCAACCGCATCTTGGGTAGCATACAAATGTTGATTCTGGAAGTTTTCCCCTGAGCACCTAGGCTTGTGCAATATGCACTGCATGCATATGCCCCTGCCATCAAGACTTGATCTAGAAAAAGACTGACCATGACACATGATGGTGCCTGAGTAGCCCGCACCACCACCTCACGATGCACATGTGGAAGTTGGAACTAAAGCACAAGGGATGGTCATGTAGTGTTTAATGTGGCATGCCATACAACTCACACCCAATCAGCAAAAAAAAAGAAGAGAGAAGAAAATGTAGATTGTCAGTTATACCACTTTTCCTTTTCGCCAAAAACGCTTGGCGTGTCTCGTTCCAGTAGGAAAATGGTATAATTCACTTTATGAAGTGTATTGGCTTAGTTCACCGGTTTTAGGCTATTCCTTATATTTCCACCAATAATTTGGCAGCTACCAGTAAGAAGCAAGACCACAAGATTCCTTTAGAAGAAGGTTGTAGGTAATATTACAGGCTTGCATGGAGAAACAAACCTCCTTATAGAAGTGCCGATCTAACGGACCAGCTCACCCTTATGCGCTGTCCCATGCTTAGGGACAGTTATCTCACCCCTCTTTGCCGACAACAGGATACCCCTCAAGACCTCAACTACCAACTGGACTCCACTGGACTCCAAATCAGTAGTTGCAGTACTATCCACCAATGTTAACCTGAGAGATTGTGTCAGGTAGCTGAAGCATTAGGTACATTTTGACCCCAGGTTTAATGCCAGGTTCCCTTCTCAGTGAAGTCATCTCTAAGACCAATCAAGCTGCACATCCCCTCGCAAGAGGGGATAGCCGTGACAAAGCTTCAACTCTAGCATCAACCCACAGAAACTGTCGTGATCACAAGTAAGGCCACAAGGTGCTAAATTGTCCAGCGGTGATAAAGAGCAATCCTATAAACTGTCACAGACCATTACAAACTGATACTCAAAATCAGAATCCATTAACACAGAAATGTAGGTACGGTTTTTCTTTTTTTGGTGGGAAAAATAGGACATAATATGTGTATCAACATAACATGTTGCATAACTCCACATATACTACCTAGAAAACCTAGAATACATGTTCCACCATTACATTAACAACCTAATTTTTTTTGCAGAATGTGAAAAGCAAGATGTGTATAATGATACAAATTTGGCTCACTTGGGTGGAAATTTCTTCATTATGTTTATTATAATTTAGTTCGTTTTCTTTCTTGCATATATGCTAAGCAACCAAACAAACACGGACTTCTGCATTTCTAGGAAAATTAGGGAAGGAAAGCGAGAGTTAAAACAACTTACTGCTGGATACTATCTTGCATTGAGAGGAAACAGAGATAGGATTGGAAATAGATGTACTCCCGACAAAAACAGCTACAAACCCTATCATAAACGACAGCGACAAGAAGGCTATAAGAAAGAAGAGAAAGGCAAGAAAGCGGCGCAACCACAAGTTGCGATGACCCTTGTTCTCCTCCTCGGTGGTCTCAGAAGAATCCATGGATGGTCGAGGTATGATCGAATCAACGGTTGGGCGATTCAAAAGATTCCGGCAGCCGGAAGTTTTATCCGGTGATCGCTGGGTCTTTTTCCTTCGGATCAAGAGACCTGGGGAAGATATTTTTCTGAGGGAAAGGAGCACTTGAAATGAGGACCAAATGAGGGTGTCAATTGTCAAACTTTAACCACTAGCACTTCTTAGCACTTCTTTACTCTTTTTTTTTTTTTTGATAATCAAATTACTTTTCATACCCAAAAAGTGACTCCAGAAAAGTAAGAGTAATTTCTAATAATTTCAACGTGAACAAAAGACAATAATAAAAATAAAAACAGAAAAGGGGACTGTAAGACTCCGTTTGTTTGGATGTAAAATATTTTACGCCAAAAAATATTTTCACATAAAATAAAATTGTCAAAAAGAAAGTTTTCGTTTTGTTTTTGGATGCTTGGTTGGTAGTGGGAAAAAATTTCCCAATTCGAATTAATACTAGTACTACACTGTGATGAACACTAGCAGGGGATAGGCAAAAAGGAATTACGGAGATAATGGAGTTGGCCGATGCAATAGATTTGCTACTGGCTTGCGAGGGAGACCGGGACCAAGCGGTAAAACAACTTTACAGGGGTTTTGGCCAAAAGTCATTTTACCTCCATTTCAGCAAAAGATTTTCCAAGGAAAAGATTTTACTCTTATTTTGTACAATCAAACACTGAAAAATTGGTAAAACGTTTTACATGAAAATATTTTACGTCCAAACAAACAGAGCCTAAAAATCATTTCCTAAGAAAAAGTAAAATCTTTATCTTTCATTGTTTAGTTTGAAGAGAAAAGGGAAAGGAAATAGAAAATCCTAGTATCGTGCAAAGTACAATTTTCATCCAATTTTTCTCTAATTTTCTTTTCTTTTTTGTTCTCCCACTTTCTTCAAGTTCCAACACCGCATAAAATACTACTTCCATCACATATATGTTGTTCACTTTCACTATTCACGACACTTCAAAAAATTGGTTATATGTTCTAATGCATAATGTTATATATATTCAATATGAATCTTGTTTGAAAGTTCTCGATGAATACTATTAAACAAAATTTTCAAAATGGTAGGAAAAAACATTATATATTAAAAGATATAAGCAATTGAAAAATAACACGTATATCTTTAAATGAACAAGAAATTCGGGACGTTGGAAGTACTACTAACAAATTCTTGTCCAACAATTTTGCTAAGAAACAAAAACACACAAACTAGTTACAAAAACTCACAACTCAGTCACAAGAGGCCGCAGCTCCATTGTGTAATTGTGAGCTTTTATTACAAGTAGTGCTATGATTTCTCGCGCGCGACCTAGGCCCAATAATAATAATAATAAATGTGCATTATTCAAACCAAAAATTAAATACTTTTGTTCATAATTTGGTTCAAAAAAACAAAAAATTATGAGCGACTGTACTTTGTTTTTTGCCCGAAAATCGTAAACCCACATGCTTACAATGTGAAATACTTTCACACGCAATTCTTCACTAATAGTAGCTTATTTTGGTGCCAAAAAAAAATTATGCACAGAAGTATTTTTTTTTATCCAAAGAAAATTGCAAAGCCAACGATCCACCAATGTAAACCCAACAAGCCAACAATGTGAAATACTTTCGTACACAAATTTTCAAATTTTTCTATATCGAATTAAAAATCTCTATTAGTAGTTTATTTTGGTGCAAAATAAACTACTGTTGTTGTGCTGTTGTGCATGTTGAAACGATGTAGTTTTTTGGCCAACCCAAGTGGTTTGCCAAATGGGATCTTGTGGGACCCACTTTCGGGTCCCACACAAACGATCCGAACCGTTAAATAATTTTAAAATAATTATTCAAGTGGTTTTTTAAAAAATAGGCCCACTAGACATTTTTACGTAATTGATCTAATTTGTTTAATTTTCATTCAGAATTCAAGACCCTGTAGTTTGAAAGAATCTTCAAGAAAAATTGTACAATTGTACGCTTAGTAGTAATCCTTGATCTGAACCACAGATATTGTAGGGCTTATTGAGAAGAGCATCTAGTAAAAAAATTATCCTGTTCGGACATCGATAGGTATCAAAAAACTAAAAAATTGAGTTTTTTTACACCTATCGATGTCCAATCAAGATATTTTTTTTACTAGATGCTCTTCTTAACGATCCTTACAACACCTGTGGTTCAGATAAATAGGTTACTGAGCACAAAATTGTACTATAACTTTACTTGATGATTCTTTCAAACTACATGGTCCTGAATTCTGAATAAAAATTAAACTAATTAGATCAATTGCGTAAAAATATCTAGTGGGCTTGATTTTTTTAAAAACCACTTGAATAATTATGTTAAAATTATTTAACAGTTCGGATCGTTTGTGTGAGATCCGAAAGTGGGTCTCACAAGATCCCATTTGGCAAACCACTTGGGTTGGCCAAAAAACTACATCGTTTCAACATGCAGAGCAGCATCCCCTCCTCCCAAAAAAATAAAAAATTATGCACGGAATTTTTTTTTTTTTATCCAAAGAAGATTGCAAAGAGCATAAAAGGTTAATATCAAAATATGAGAATGAAGTAAAGCCACATGTTGGGTTTACAAATAGAGAGGGCAGTTTGGTAAAGTTACCGTACCAAACGAAAACCCTCCCTTGATATATAGCAGGGATCAGTGGCGACTCCAGGAATTTGGAATCATGTGGTCATTCATAAACATCAAATACTTTTATCAACCATAAATCGAAGAAAAACATCACATTAATGGCAACTAAAAATCTTGTTCCAACAAAAATCACATTTAAAACTCAACCTTGCGAGATAGATCAACCTCTCCTCATCAAAAGAACAAAGTGAGTAAACAAGCCAAACAAAGAAGCAACTTTTATATACTTTTAGGAGATATCAAGTGGTGTCACCAACAAATTTAGGGGTTCATTATGAATTTTTTAAAAAAAGTTAATACAATAGTAGTAATTTTTTTTCCCAACTGGGGTGACCCCACTCTCTCAATACACTGGCGTGGCCAGTGGCAAGGATACTTACCAACTAGAAGCCAGACTTCCTAGCCATTAACCCAAAGAAAAACTATTGCCCGTACCACTGCATCAATAGCAATTCCAAAGAAGCCAGACTTCTGGATGTTCGAGGACTAGGTCCAGAAGCGCCATGCCATGTGTGATAACCCCCTTTTTTTAGAAATTCAGTTCTGATACTCAGTTTTGAATTATGGTTATATTGAAGAAAAAAATAGATTGCGTGTTGAGAGATGTTGGACTAAATCTGGCGTGTTCATGAAAGCAATAGCACACGCTTAGGCACTAGAGGCATATATTTTCTTGTTTGATTTCAAGTGACGTCCAATTCAATGTTCCTTTGCCCAAGCTCTCTAGTCATTAACGTATAATTTAAAGGGAGAGTTGGTATAGGGTCCACTATAGCAATTTTCTAGAGTCTAAGGTCCACCCAAATATTCTCTAAGACATAAGATCCACTAGAATAACAAAAGACCCAACTACCCCCACTTATACGCGACCAAACACCGGACCTTCCTCCAAACTCCAAACTTTTCCCCCATCTCTGTCTTTCTCATCTCATCGTCTCTCTCTCCACCACTTGCTGTCTTATATCTACGGCGATGGGCGGGAAGAGTCATCGGAGATGATGGCGGTGGCGGGGCAGTGGTGGTTGATGGCCGAATTTCAGATCTAGACTCCTCGCTGTGGTTTTCTGACGTGAACAGAGATCTTGTAGAAACCGTCAAATCGTGACCGAATGACGTCGTCGTCGTGGTCGTCATTTCAAATCAAGTTGTCTCACCATTTTTTGCAACTCCGGCGACGGACGATCCCTGTTCAAGTAGAAAACCGTTCAAATTTGTGTGTGTGAGGAGATCTGTGAAGGAACTGTGAGAGGAAAGAGAAGATAGAGGGGTCCGTACAGTTGTAGGGAGAGCTTGGATTTGGAAGAGTGGTGGAGGCAATGACTGAGACGATCTATTTTCTTCTTTCTACGTTTAATACTTCTCCAACCAAATACTAGTTTGTAGTGGCTGATAAAGAAAGACAAGTGGTTTGTAGAGAGGAATGAGATTACAGCTGTAGCCCATAGAAAAGAGAAATTGCTACAAGTGGATAACACTGTTGAGTATTGTAAGATAGGCTTTTTTTTTTTTTACTTTTTTTTTAACAAAAGACAATTAATATGGTCCAGATAACCACCTCTTATGAGTTTAGATAACCACCTCTTTTGAGTTTAGATAACCACCTCCATTTTTTTTAAAGTGATTTTTTTGTTTTATTCAATTTTCAGTAAAATTTTTATGTTAAAAGCAAAGGGTTTGTGCTGCTACCTTGTAGTGCTCGGGTGGTTGAGGATCCCAAGTAAGTTTTTTAAACAAAAACATGCCCAAATAACCACATCTTATGAGTACAGATAACCACCTCTTGCGAGTCATGATAACCACATCTGATCCTAAGTAGGTTTTTTTAAAAAATGGCATAGTTCAGATAACCACATCTGCGCCGGTCAATTTTCCGGCGAAGTCCAATTTTCCGGCGACTTTTCCGGCACCATCAGGCTTTCTGGCGAACTTTTCCTGCGAAGTCCAATTTTCCGGCGACTTTCTGGCGGACTTCCGGCGTCGGCGACTTTTTCGGTAAATGTATATTATGTATTAAATTTAATGTAAGGGTACATTTGTCTAGTCAAAAAATAGAATGGACCTAAGAGAATAAAAAAAGTGGTTTGGTGGATTAGAGATGTTATGAAAACATTAGGTGGACTAGAGGTGTTACAAAAAGCTACAATGGACCCTATAACAATTCTTTATTTAAGTTGCTGAATAAGAGATTGGATATATTTTGTGATGTTTCCTAATTATTAAGCCTTAATTAGTTGATCTTCTGTGCTTCATTCTTTGGTGTGCTAGAAACAGTAATCTAGTTCGACCAATTTAGAAATAGCTACTCACTTTCAATGGCTAAAAGAAGACTACATACTCAAATTGAAAATGGTGAGTAATTCTTTAATGCAATTGAGTGTAATTCTTTAATGCAATTGAGTGTATCTTTGATAGCATCCTTATATGTAGAAGCAACAAATTTCAATAGAGAGTTGTATTTGAATAAAAAGAATAGGAATGCAAAGATTTTACGACTATATAGAAGTGTTGGTTGTAGGAGTTGGGATTAGTAAAGGATAGGACTCAAGAGAACTATGCTCGTCATCAAATTGAACAATCCTTATTTTCCATTGGCAAATGGCCCCTATTTCTTAGGGTGGTGATAATGCTATACAATACAATTGTTAACTCTATAATCAACTCTCATTTATAGCTATACAATTGTTATTGTAGATCTTTTACTTCAAATTCTTGAGGCGACGTGCAACCTAATAGCCTGCATACCTCTTGCAGCTATCAATGGATGAATGTATAGATGTTTTGATGTATTTGATGAAATTTTTCTCTTTGTGATTATGTACAACCTAATTATGTCCATACCAATACCATCCTTACTCCTTTTGTTAGCTATCAATATATGGATGTATCTTTGTTTTTGTATATTTGTTGAAATTCTTCTCTTCGTTGTTATCTAAAGATTTGAGGCAAAGAATCAAAGAGTTAATGGGAGAGGTGGAGCTTCTTTAAGAATCGAACAACTTGGTAGGCGATGATGGCTTCATGATGCTTTCAACTTTACAAATGTTGATCCAGAAAAGTTGCTTGATCTAATCACAAGATTTTGCATACAAAGAAGGCATCAGGTGTTGTTTGATGGAAATTGAATTGAGCTATTGAATACATGAGAACTTTGACTAGAAAATTTCCTTCTACTTTTCCCCCCTACTCTTTCTAAACTTGTAGTTGCGATGTCCAAATTTACCTCATTCGGCCAACTCTAATATCCACAGGCCTTGCCCTAGAGCACCTTACTAGTATTATACAATGCTACTATGCATATGGACAAAACTTTCTAATAGAGATGGGAGTTGGGCTTCAAAATTAATGGAGTTGGGCTTCAAAACTGAGAATAGGTTGGGCTAATGTCACAGCCTCAATTTTCAACTCAAATAAATAAACATTTCTTAATAACATAACTACATAATTTCATACGTGGCCACAAGCAAACTCACATCGTTCCAAATTCAATACATAATAGTAAGTCTCATTTGGATTCCCATATTCCATAATGAAAACATGATTAAAAGAGTTAAATACTTAAAGTTATTACATTTGTCCTAAATGTCAAAAGGACAAATAATTAGATTTACAAGATCATCTCTTAAAAATTAGTTCGTGAGATAAAAGTATAACTCTTCAAAGTATGCTTTTCATCCATGCGAGTGCACCACAAGCCAATCAACTCATGTTCCGTGCTAGGTATTATAAGGGTGAGCTACACTACCTCAGTAGAGGTTTTTCTACAAACTCTAAATGCATATGAAATGAGATGTGCATGAGAGAGATATCGTAATCTATCAAGCAACAAATGAGTGATATCGAGATACGAGCCAAGTATGAAATCAAGTGTCGTTGTTTCACATATTGTCATTTTGTTCATGTAAATACCCTTATTAAACTCCAAGTGCCGACATGTACTCATCATCTATTTCGCTATTTCATTTCAAAACCATTGTTATCCAATCTTTCAAAAAACTAAGAATTTAGGGTCCCGTAGCCCCTGTTGAGTATTTTCGACCTTGTAACCCCTGCCGAGCATGCGAGACTTAGGACCTCGTAGCCCTCTGATGAGATTCATGGACCTCGTAACCCCTACCGAGATTCAGGGGCCTCATAACCCATGCCTAGGATCACCTGAATGGGGTCCGTTCCTTTTTTAAGTACCGCGTGTCCCTCAAGTGTCCTTTTCAAAACATAATTCTTTTCATTCGAAATCATATCCATAGTCCATTGTGTTGCGTTATCACGTGTCAAATGTCCAGGGTTATGCATAATTATCAAAGGATTCAAGGAAACAACTAACCATGCGGGAATTTAGTTAGAAATGAGCATTTCAACAAGTTATGAAGTGTAATCGACAAACATTTTAAATACATGGTCAACACAACTCAACTAGAGGTCAAGGGAGGGTCAAACAAGATACGAAAACACAAAACAACAAAGTCGTGACCACTAGAAATCCTGTTTGGACGGCTTGGGATCTCGTTCCGACGGACAGAGCAGATCAAGGGTCAAAAAACTGTAGATTTTCACTTAAGATCGGGGATCTTAACCCTAGCAAGAAGAATACGAAATTGGCTATGGAAATGCATCCAAACATAACATAAACACTTAATGAGCAGAAAAACACTCATACCTCAAGGATTAAGCTCCAATCAAGATGAAATTGCAAACCCTAACTTCAAAGTTGAATCCCAACAGAAATGCAAGCCTCCAAGCGGATACCAACAAAACCTGGGTTCAAATGGATTGAGAATATATGCGGGTGAGTGGATCTATGAAGTAGTGGAGTGAGGGAGGTGAATTTGAGTAAAATTTGGAGAGATTTTTAGAGAGAGAGAGAGAGAGAGAGATGGGATGGGGCGGCTCATGTAAAGGGGAGAGAGTTGTGATTTTTCTCTCTCCTCCTTGGTATATATACTACACAATTGCTTAATTATACCACACACCCCTCTAATTACAAGTGTGCTACCAAAGAGGCCAAATTCAAACCATGTCACACATTAACCCACCATTCAATACTTAAAGTGTAATTTCAAAATGTCCCAAACTAAAATTTAAAATGTTTTGCGTGAAATTTCGAGTCTTTACAGCTAAAACTTATTGGTGCAAAATTTTACGTATAATTTTTTTTTTTTTTTGGAGGACTCCACCTGGGCCGTAGCCCACCTTAATCTAAGCTAAGATCTGTCATTGGATGGTACAACCCTAGAGGGTATGCAACACTCAACTCTCAAGCCCTAAATCTCAGGCAGCTCAAAACGATTGAAGAAGGTTGAACCAAGAAATCTAGCCACCACAATTGGCGACTCTACCAGGGATCACCTAGCCTCTCACGGTGGTTCTCGATCCATCCCACTCTCAACCTCTTTATAATTCACATAATTATGACGGCACTCGAGTGCACCCTTCGGGGCCAGCAGTGGTTTGCTTGAGTTATGTTGGATCCGATAATCTCCCGAGACCTCCTGTCAGCCGTTCGCAGTCCCGGACCAACTTTTTCCCAAATTTTCTTGAAAAGTCCCACGCAATATCCAAAACTTATTTTCAGTCTCAAAATTGCACCAAAAGCATTCTAGGACCCACCAACAGCTATTTTTCGCCCCCGGGCGAGAATTTTCAACTTTTTCTTGAAAGACACACAATCGCATAAACATGTTTTCAACCTCTAAATTGTATCAGCATCTATTTTTTGGTCTTGGGCGAGAATTTTTAACTTTTCCTCAAACAACCCACAGAGTCTTGTAAACATGTTTTCAACCCCCAAAGTGTACCGGAAGCATCCCAGGGCCTGTCGGCAGACATTTTCAGTCCCGGACAAACTTTTACCACTTTTATTCAAATGACCCACAAAGTCATGTAAACTACGTTTTTAACCTCTAAACTATACCGGAAGCGTCATGGGGCCCCGCCAATAGATTTTTGGCCTTGGGTGGGAATTTTCAACTTTTTCTCTAATGACCCATGGAGTCATCCAAACATGTTTTCATCCCCGGGCTATAAATGTCTCAGGGCCTGCCAACAGCCGTTTGTTAGCTTCGGGAAGATTTCTACAACTTTTTTCCAAATGATCCCGGTTATCATCTAAAGCCATTTTTACTGTCAAAACTAATCTGAAATTGTCTTGGAGCCAACGTGGAGCTATTTTTCGGCTCCGGACCAATTTCTCCAATTTTTGCCAAAGCGATCCTCAGAGTCTTCCAAACACATTTTAAACTTTCGAGTCTTCATAATCTCCCGGTAATCGCCTAAACCTATTTTTAGTCTCAGAAATATTTCGGAAAAGTCCCGGAGCTTCCTGTCAACCATTTTCGGTCTGGAACACACTTTTTCAAACTTTCCCTAACGGTGTCCTCGAAATCTCCCAAACTTGTTTTTATACCCCAAAACGCCTTGCGGGCATTCTTTAACTTCCCATCGACCATTTGGATTTATGCATCACCAATGGGTTGAATTTGCCAACTTCATTAAAACAAAACAACTACCCTGCCATTCATCTTTTTCTTTTAATCCCCAGTAGTGTGGTCCGAACTACTTTTGACCTGATTCTCTCGTCCCGAAGATACGAAGGCAGCCTTAAGACCTGCCTCTGCTGCTTTTTCTGTTTTTGTAAAGGTCGCCTCAAAGTCATTTGCGCTCAAACCATATTTTTCTTTTTCTCATCAAGTTTGGAAAAGCTTTAATCACATGTTCTTTTAAAAAAGGAGCGAGTAACGAAAGTTTGGTGTAGCATACTATGCTGAACACCTTCCCCAATAGTAACAGAGAATTACCAAACCCTTTCTTTACTGACCTCATAGACCATGAAATTGAGTCAACCTTTAAAATATCGGATCTTCAGACCTGTGAATTCCGAAATCCTTTTCAAAACACTTAATTCAAGAGTAACCCGACACACCTAAACTCTATGCCAGGTGGCGACTCTAAGTTAATTTCTAAAATCAGCCTAGGTCACAGCTGTAATACCCCTTTTCAAAAACTACGTCACATTTGAAACAACTTGAATCTCTCGACTAGTATTCCATCCAAAAAACCCCACGGTAAAAAATCCTGGGCACGACAAAATCGAAAAGTTAGGTTGGTGCATAAATATGGCAAGAACTAAACTGTTTACAATCTTACCTAAGGCCCTATTTGGATGCCGGAGATGGCATGCGGATTTGCCAAGAAGCCAGATATGTAATCCTGGCCCTACACATATCCGGCGTTTGGGTTGCAAAACTCTCCCCTAAATTTAAACACTGTTCGGATTCCAAATCAGGGAGTAGCTTGATTTGCTAACGACAGGTCATTGTGGATGCCCTCATTTTCGTTTGCAACAATTAATACTTCTTCTCCAATTTCAAGATTGAAAGATGTGAAGTCTCGCAGATATTCGGTACTATTGTTATTAGTGAAGTTTTCACTAACTTCCCATTATGCTGTACCATGGGTGAGTTTTAATTGTGTTATTTTTTTCAAAAAATCTAAATTATTTTTTTGCAACTTTTTTTTTCTTCTCTAAAATTCTCATCTGTCGATCATCCTAATAATTTTTCCAAACAATATAACGAGTGGTTAACTGTCACTGAGTTGGAGTACTGCTACCCACTTAGTACTCAAGTTAGCAAGATCTCAGTAATTAATTTATGTAATACTAACATCAGTATATAGTATATGGAACTTAATTGTAGGTAATGATTTAAATGGTAGTATTATTGTTATATATGTTATTAATGGGGTCGGGGATGTTCCAGGTGGGATGGGTAGATCTCTCTACTCACATCGGAAAGTACGTGCCATAGTATGCATGTAATGTAATTATTTGGATATGTCTTCCAACACTTTCACATATGATAGCGACAAATATTAGTCATAAACGATATGTGGAAGCATAAATAAACTAACGAAAGCAGCAACACGTCTCTCTCTCTCTCTCTCTTGTTTATTTGTTATTGTGATAATGCGTTGAGCTCATGCTTATGGCCACCGTCACCTGGATTCTGTAGCAGTGTGTACCGTTTGGAGGGTCGCTAGACCATGTGAAATCCTTGAATTTCTCTCACACACACGCACCCACACATCTCACTATTTATATATACACATACTTTTTGTCGGTAGTTCGAAAAAAAATATTTAAAGTCCTAGAATTGAAACAAAAAATTTTAATTTGAAAAATATTTCTGAAACGCTAGAGATTTTTTTTTATTTTATCTGTGTCATTTGCAAGGTCCAATTTGTTGTTATGATCTCTTTCTTTAGTTGGCCGGCCGGGTAAGTACACACTCCCTGTGTGTTTTTTTTTTCCCTACTTGTAGTAGTGTCTTTTAGTTAGTTAGGTCAATAGATGCATTTTTATTTAGAAATGAAATAAGTAAGTATTCTTAAACTAATCCCGACATCTTAGTCAGTTTTTTGTCGACCAAGTTTTCAAGAATTACTCAACAAATTGACTAATCAGAACTAGAGATAATTTTTTACATATGTCCAAAATAGTAAGAATAGACTAGATAGAGTAATAAACAGGATTTGAACCTAATGTGTGTGTATATATGAGCCGGTTACGCTAACACCTACTTTGCACACCACTTTTGACAGCTCACATTTCTGAGTCTTACTGTAATGTTCCGAACTGTTAATCTTGTTTAAAGGAGTAAAATAGGGGGCCCTGCAAAAAATTAGCTCAAACAGATATCAGTAAGAGCTTGATCAAAATAGTTTTTAGAAAACCATTTCATGTCACAGTTTCTACAAAACTGTTAGGATCAAGTATTTATCGATATCCGATTGAGCTATCAAAACATCACAATGAGACTCAGAAATGTGTAATGTCAAAAGCGGTGAGCAAAATTTTGTTAGCGAAACCGGCTCCACATATATCTTATTATATGATTATTTTTTTTTGGAACAGAGATCTTATTATATGATCACATGCGGTTGTTTTGTTTTAAAGCAAAACATCCAACTGTGATTCAATTTCTATTTATTTTTTTAAGAAACCAGCAACACATCGTTATCAAGGAATCCGCCTATAGTATAGTTTGCATAAAAATTGTTTAATAATCATTTTTCCTTTCGGTTATAATTAACACTCAATTAGTAAATGATGGCTGTTGAAATACGAAAGCAGGCAATTAATGAGCATCTTATTTAATTATTACAAGTTGAAAGGGAAGTGAAAGCATGAAATAAACATAAACCGAAGAAGATAAATATCTGCAAAATTCACTACCATTATGGCTTTCCTCGCATTTGACATGGAACCTACATTGAATTTCGTGATACTTTGATGAGTTTGGATCCGGAGCAGATGTTGCGTAGATATGAGCCATCCAATGGTGTATTTAATGGTTTTGTCCATACGGAGCATTGCTCTATCATTAAACGAAGCAATAAGATTGATTTCCCAAAATGCATTGAAGTGCACGCAAACTGGCCCAGACATCATGAAAAAATTCCATTACGAAAGTGTCTGTCTGATGCAATTGGGTTGGGCGGGGATACTGGGTTGTGAAAAGGAGAGACCAAAAATAGAAGCAAGATAAATAAATTGGAGGAGAAGAAAGTTCTAAGTCTATTTGAGTAGATTTAAGTCTTTCATTGCAGTTATGAAATCCAGATATTTTTGGTTTTAGGCAATATATTTTTGTATATATATTTATATATCCATTAGTTATCACTTGAAATTCATTGAGGTCCGTGCAAGCTGACCCTGACATCTGGTTATATATATATATAGGAAGATGTTCTATTAAGGACTCCCTCACGGATCTCCTCCATGAGAACCACCCCTTTTCTGATTTTCTGGACCAAATTTCGACGATCCGAACCGCTCAATGTGTTTAAAACATGTTTTCCATGGCCACCGCGAGAAATCACAAAAAAAATACCCGAAAAGGCTTCATCCAAGCAGTTTTTCATAATAACCGTACATATATAGTTTATCAAAAAAAAGCTCGAATGAAGCCCTTCCGGATATTTTTTTTGGACAAATCCTCGCGGTGACCCTTAAAAACACGTTTTAAACATATTGAGCGGTTCAGATCGTCGAGACTCGACCCCGATCCAAGAGGTCCGCAAATTAGGAGTTTAAGGGAGTCCTTAGTAGAACGGGATTGATATATATATATATATATATATATATATATATATATATATATATATATATATATATATATATATATATATATATATATATATATATATATATATATAAATTCAGTTATCACTCTCTTGAACTAAGCATGATCACATGCATCATAAAGTGAAGATAGGACAGGTATTTTTATGGGTTACGTCTCAGTTCGGCCACAACCAAATTATTATAATGCGCAAATTAAAGTTACTGATAATAACTGAGGGAAATTAAATTTTGTGGTTTAGAAAAAGTGTATTCCTTCCTTCTGAAGCAGAAGAAGGCAATGCATATTGTAGTGCATGTAGCAGCTATTATGCCACTGCTTCATATTGGTATTATTAGGTTGATAATAATATAATACTACTAGTAGTTAAGGAATTTATTTATTTATGTACTTTTCATGATGGTTCCTTGCTTCTAAGGTAAGATTAGTTGTTAATATTTTTAATAAGGGTGCGCACGGTTCAGATTGGACCGATCCAGTAGCCGGACCATTCCGACTAGTTCTAGAAAATGAAGAACCAAAACCTAACCAATACATAGGAAGAACCTATCTAGATCTAAACTGCAAGACCGAATTGGTTTTGGTTCGGTTCTAGTTCTACTCGATTAAGGAAGACTTTATCGGAACACATGAGTTCAAAAGATTATTTAGAATTTAGAGCACCAAAACAACTCATAAAGTAAATAACTAATTATAGGATTTTATAAAATTCATAATTTTGTACATATATAAATATTTGATAAATAAGCGCACGCGCTTGCACACACACACACACATGTGTGTGTGTGTGTTCGCTTATACGGTCTGATTCGATTCTACTTGTCGTTCTTAAATTGAGAAGCAGTAACCAACCATAATTACCGGTTCTTAAATTTTTAGAACCATAATCAGATCAATAACCATAGAGCCTAACCAAATAGTCGGTTTGGATCGAATCGATTTGACGGTTATATCAATATTCTTGGGCACCCTTAATTTTTAAGCATCTTCACATTAGATCGCTCCAAAACCTAATTTGTTCCACATAGTCAAATTGATTTGGCCCCCTAACTACCCTATATACTGAACATAACTGCCCTACTCAAATGATACAAGAAATGAAAAATAAATAAAAAAAATACCAACAAATGGTAGGGGTGGATTAACACAACCCGAGCTTATCAGGCCAGGTCCAACGTGTCCTACTCTCCGTCTCCGGACAAGCTCCCGAGTAACAAAATATCATATCCTTTTCGTATCAAATTGTTGGTCCCTATTTTTAAAAACAACTTCTCCCTCTGTCCTAAATTGCTTGTTTTTTTTTAGAATTCATGCATTTTACACGCAAAAATTAATGAATAAGCATTCTTTTCTTTTCTAAAATTTTTACACCAATTTAAAGATCTTATTAAGTAAAAAAGAAATTGTATAAATTTTTTTGGAAAATAATACTAATTGTAAAACCATCATTTTTTTGCATGCAAAATGCACGTTTTTTTCCAAAAGGAGCAAGCAATTTGGGACCAAGGGAGTATCAAAATATATCAAACTTTTAATTCTACCCTTAAAAGTACTCTGTCTCTCCCAATTTATTTGACAATTTCTGAAATTCATGTCATTTCTAAATTGTTTATATCTTTTAGTATATTATTTTTTTATGATTCTTAAAAAGTTTGTATAAACTAATCAAGATCTATCAAACAAACAAGATTTATAAGAGTATTACATATTTTTGAGACCCATATTGCAACATGTAAACAATTTAAAATCGCTTAATTAACTTTATAGTTTTGAAGGATAATTTTGAAACTCTAAAATAATAATTTTGTCTCCTTAAGAAGTTGAATTCCCCAAAGGAATTTAGAACGGAGGGAATATATATTCATATAGGCATGTTTTCACTCATCCAACTGGATAATGATGAATATCGTACACACGTAAATATCTCTGGTGCGAACTTTTGTTTTCCGGAGTGACTCATAATTTATAAAAAAAAAAAAAACGCACATAGACACACAAATATTTAGTGCAGTGAGCTTCCTATCTAAACCCTTAAGTTACGAACTCCGTCTGAATCTTATAGTTCCGGACAAAATCTCGACTATCTGAACCGCTCGGTGTGTTTAAAACGTGTTTTAAAGGGTTCCCGCGAGAAATTAGCAAAAAAAAAAAATACCGGGAAGGTCTTGATCCGAGCAGTATTTCATAAAATTGTACATATACAGTTTTTATGAAAAAATGCTCGGATCAAGCCTTTTGCTGTATTTTTTTTTAATTTTTTCACGGGGACCCTTAAAAACACATTTTAAACACATTGACCGGTTCAGATCATGAAAATTTGATCGAGAACTATGAAGTGTGGACGAAATCCGGACCTTCAGGCACTACAAGAGAAATCGCTTTCCGCGACCAAAAAATTTGTCGCCAAAGGGTTGTTTTTAGTCGCCCTAATACTTTGGCAACCAATATTTTAGTCGTCCAGTTTGTCGCCGAAACCTGGTCTGGGAATGTATACGCCGACTAAAAATCTGGTTGGTCGCCAAAGGGGGCCGAAAGTTCATACAAAAAAAAAATAATAATGTGCCACATGCACCTACCAAGAATTGAACCCACAACCTCCCACTTCTTAACCCAACACCTAACCACTGGGCTACCTATGCATTTATGTTCTATTTGTTAGAAACAATTTATATGTATTATCTTTTCGTATATTCCTTTTTACATTAACAAATGTATAACATTATTTATCATAAATTATGTATTGCACTATCTTTTATTATATATATTTTTTTGAAAAGTATTTTATTTTATTTTATTATATTATTTAATTTTATCGAAATATACCATCGGCGACTAAAATTTTTGGTCGCCATATGTCTCCACTACCAAAGTCGATGTTTGGTCGCCAAAGGCATTGCATAGGCGACAAAAAAAAAATTTGGTCGCCAAAGGCATTGCATACGGCGACCAAAATTTATTTGGTTGCCAAATGTACTGCTTATGGCAACAAAAAAAAATTTAGTCGCTAAAGGGTCTACAATCAGCGACAAATGTTGAGTTGGTCGCCTAAAGTACTACATATGGCGACTAAAACGATTTTGTCGCCAAAAGTATTACATACGGCGACAAACAAAATTTGGTCGCTGAAGGTGCTACAATCAGCGACTAAAATTGATTTGGTCGCCAAATGTGTTTTCTCTTATAGTGAGGGTGTGGATCGGAAGTTTAGTGTATATTTAGTGTCCTCAGAAATTTTGAAGAATTCAATTTCCCTTTTGTGATAGTACAAAAAGCGCACTTTTCTTTCTCTCCCATCTCAATTTTCAATAATCTCAAATATAGTTTTATAGGGAGTACAGTTTGTGTTGTGCACAGCTATGGAACCCTTGACCGGTCTCGTTGTTAGATCCAAACTATTTATTTTGTTCGTCTCGTCGAATATATATATATATCATGTGAAAATTCAGGTTGATCGGACATCGATAATTATATATTTTAAGACTGCATTTTTTATGAAAACGAAACAATTAAAGAAACCGTTATAGGTGATATTTGTTTCCACAGGACTACCAGTTAAATGCTTACCGATCAAATAGTTACCGATGTACGATCAACTTGAATATTTGTGTGGTATGCCTACTTGATGAGAAGAACAAAATGAACAGTTCAGATCAAATAATAGGATCGGAGATGGACCCCACAACTGTGCACAATACAGTTTTATAACATCATTTTAAATGCCAATTTGTATTTATGTGGCCCCAGGGGCGGGCCCAAGTGGGGAGGTGAGGTGCCACGGTTCCGACTAACCTATACATATACAGCTCTTAGAGCATGTATAATAGACTCCCTAAATTTCCTCCTATCTCTATTTTACCAAGCCAAACATCAAATCTGAGCCCCAAGAGCCTCCCTAAATAGGTTAACAAAATACATAGGTGAATAGTGTCTCCCTATATCACCTCCCTTTTAGGGAGCCACTATTCACTCCCTAATTCTTTTTTTTAATCCGTTCTTTATTTTTTCCTCTCCTCTTATGTATGTGTATATATATTATATGTATTAGTATATATTATTTAATTGGTATAGAGAGAGTATAATAGAGAGGATTGTTGGAGTGTTGAAAGAGATGTGAGTAGGTAAAACACTATTCACCAATCTTTGTAGGGAGGATTTGTGTTCTCCTTATTGGGGATGCTCTTACATGGACAAATCCTCACCCGTCGTCTTTAAGAAGGTGTTCCACTAACTTGATTTTTTGGTTTTTTTGGATATTTCAGTTTTGCAAAAAAACTAACTTGTTCCACTAACTAGTTTTTTCATTTTTAGTTTTGCAAAAAAACTAACTTGTTCCACTAACTAGTTTTTTGGCTTTTTTGGATTTTAGTTTTGCAAAAAAACTAAGTGGTTTTTTGTTAGTGGAATGAGATAGTTTTTGAGTTAAAACAAAACTTTTTTTTTAGCGGAACGGGGCCTAAGAGTGTCTTTGGCCACCTGCTTTTCCCTTTTTGCATTCTCTTTTTCCAGGGTGTTTGGGGGAACACCCAGAAGTCATTCTGCCATAACTTATTTTCTATTTTGATGAAAGGAGAGGAGAAGTAAAAAGTAGTTTAAGAGGAGCTTTTTCATTTCTCATTTTTCATTTTTTTTCATTTTGATTAACAAAACGACCTACAAAATGTATTCTACAAATATCTTCCAAACGCTACTCATGTTACAAAATGCATTCTGCATATTTTCCCGAACACTCCTCTGAACTTCAAAACACATTCTGATCATACACTAAAAAGCCAAAAAGTTAAAAATGAAAAGATAAAAAGTAGGCTCCCAAGAACCTCCATACATCAAGTAATTGGACTTAAATTGAAGTTGGGTTAGTGATGGAAACTGGAAAGATAAAAAAGGGACTCCATGACCGTATGATTTGATTTTAACTTTGTTTTCTAGTAATAACTTGGAAGTGATTTAATTATGAGATTTAGGCATTGTTTTCCATTTACAAAAATGGAAATTCCAAAAAATTAATGTGGTTGATACCATTTGCTAAAATCAGCCCATATTAGATTTTAGTAATTGGGAAACAAGGTGTTACTACTCTTATAATAACAGGATCCACAATTACAATAAATAAGTCCAACAGTCAAATTAAATGAACAATAAACATTGGGTAGAAATGGGAAAACAATGAAAATAAGTAGAGATGGAAATATTCGATTAATCTTGCGTTTGGCAAGCTTAACCCATTTTACTTATAATGTGCAATGCTAGCTGGTGAGTTTCCGAATGGATTTTATCAAAATATGATAAAATCAAGTCTTTGATTTTATCCATTCGGAAACTGAGTTGATAAAATCTTAGATTTTTGCATTAAAAAATCTAAGATTTTATCAACTCAGTTTCCGAATGGATAAAATCAAGGCTTGATTTTATCAAATCTTGATAAAATCAAGGCTTGATTTTATCAAATCTTGATAAAATCTAGATAAAATCCATTCGGAAACTCACCCTCATCTCTAGTTCCGCCACATATTTTCAATTGATTTTATGAGATAAAATGAGAGATTTTATCAAAAGTATTTTCATATGATAAAAGCTAGAATAGATTTTATCATTTCATGTCAAACACAACCCTTTTTCGTTTGGTAAATAAGGCATCGGGGGGAGATTTTTTTTATTTATAAAATGTAGATTTTATCATTTGGGAATACAATGTGGTTTTATCACCACTCCATAAAACTCAATTAAAATGGAAAATGTGATTTTATCTTATTTTAGCCTTCAATTTCATGTACATAATCATAACATTGAGAAGATCATCCAATCCAAGAAGTTAATCAGAACTTCACCACCATTAAGAAAGCCAATTCAAAACTATGATTCTGAAGTAGTAAGGACAAACCAAAGAAGTCAAAGATTTTACACTATTCTACTCCAATTAGGTGAGCTTTCTAAAATCAAGATCCAAGGGTACTTTTCATTCTCTGATTTTTTATTAGATACCCACAAGGCCACAAATATCTAATATAGAAAGAAAAGTATAGTTGTAAATATGTGACATTGGCCAAGCAAAGACTAAATAAAGAGATACACATGCATGTGTCGGTACTCGGTTGGTAGATCTTGAATTTCCCATGTTATTCAAGTGGAAGAAAAGAATTTAGAGTCCAGAAAAAGACGCCCAATTTTGATCTTGTCTTAATTTGCTTATATCTGTATTCCCATATAGACAGAGACATACAAAGCGAGACAAGCACTAATTTTACTTTCCCCTTTTCCATATAATAACACTATCATGTGGTCATATGTATCACTAATAGAAAATGGGAATCTATGATTTAATAAGTTCTGATGCTCTGGACTATGAATGAAGAAAGCATAGCACATAAATTGATTTGGGTCTCTAGGCCTGACTTCCCTGATGCCTTTAGGCTTTGATTTAGGGGCATGATTCTGCAACAAAATGTTCTTGTAACTCCTCAGTCTTTGGAGGTTTAGGGGGGTCACTGTTTCAGTGGTATTCTGAGCGCAGCCACTTTGTACAAATTGCCAAAGGTTAGGTTTGTCCTCAACCATCCCCCCGCCCATACCCCCAATGATTGGGGATTAGATGGGTTATGTTATTGTTGTGTATCATTTAATAAGTTCTTAAATTTTTTGCCAAATTTTCGCCCTGTTAATGGTAAATCTCGGCCAAGATAAACTGTTCGCATGAACTGATTATTTAAGATCCGGACCGTTCAAAATAAGAATAGACAGCCAAATTTCTCACTGCACGCCTGTAGTACTACAAGCTTCCCCGTTCCCCACCTAGTCCAAAGTAACTTACATTGGGTTACACTCTGCTTTTTGACCCAGGTCCTCTTTCAGTACCATCTAAGGATTACAAAGGGATAGAACTTGGGATTGAGTTAAAAAAATGATTGACACTAGGCCCTAATTTTGATAAGGTAGGACAACCTTATGCATCGAAATGAAAATCTTCGTCTGAAGTTATGGGAGGAGAGGCCAAAATCAATGAACTGGTCAAGATGCTTGTATGTTATGATCTCTCGTGTGATTTGTCATGCAATGCAAAACACTATCTACCACTGTACATCTGACTATTCAACCTTAGTGTTAACTCATTAGTTTTGGAAGCCTGAAACGGATTTATTAGATGAGGCCTTCCATGTATGTTGCATTATAAACAATTTTAACACAAATCTTCATAAAAAATCATTAAAAATATCATTACAATATATAAAAGGTTTACATGTTTGGGAGTCCCTATTTTTTTACATTTTTAGAGAAACCCAAAGCAGTGACTTCATTGTCTTATATTACGAGTCTACCCTGTTCTTTTGGTAGGTCTTGATATGTACCTCACCATTTTAAAAATCTACTTGATAGACAAGAATTAGGATCTATATGACGGATCATGTTTGTTTTCGGAGAAATGAATTGTCAAATGCTATTGTCCATTTTTCAGTAGACAAATGCATGTTCATCAACATTCACAAATATCCGGTTGACTTGATGTTTTTGTATGGGTGATTTACACGTCAAGGTATACTAACGAAAGGTTACAATTTTCAATTGGGATTGTGGTGTATCCCTTTTTTCTGTCAAATGCTCGATTATGGAGATCATTTCTCAGGGGTGTTCCGCTAACTGTTGGGAAACGAATCCCAGAACCCAGTAATTATGCGTACAGATTAAACAATAAAAATAAATACAAACCCTACGAGGCTGAATTAGGGTTTACCTCTCATCCGTAAACACGAACATTGGTTGACTTGTTTATTTTAGAACTTGACAGACCCGCTTACTGAATGCAACAAACTCTGTTCGACAGTACCCCATGATCTTCTACCATATTCCCTTTTATCTCGATCACTTAGCCAAGGTTGGACTTCTACATGGTCCCTTTGTTCTCTTTCTCACAGCATCTTCTGATTTTCTGAATGACTGTTTGGAAACGAATCCCAGAACCCAGTAATTACGCGTACAAATTAAACAATAAAAATTATTTTTAGAATAAATAAGCTTTTTATGGATTTTTATGTGATGAACTATGCTAAAATGCTATTTTTAGAACAAACAGGCTTTTTACAAAAACAACTACTGTATCTATCTTGATTTTTGGAAAAATTGTTTTTTGTTAGTGGAACACCCCCTCAGAATAAACTATGCTAAAATGCGATATGAACTAGTTATCCAAGTCCCATGTTAGGCCACTTTAACCTTTTCCCATAACCATTTAGAATTTCCAACTGGGAAAACATTAGTATATTGGTTTTTGGTGAAATGCCACCAAATGTAGGACTTTGGAAACCTTGGACAATTCAGAGGCGCCCATGAATGCAGCACTTTTAAAAAAGTTTAGGGGAAAGTCTACAATCTATACACAACTCTTAAAAGTGTGTACCATATGCACCTAATATGTGGTCTAAATTGTGAAATATTATATAGATTCAAAGTAACATTTTGGTGCATGTCTTAACTTTTATACTAAAAACTCGTAATTTCTCGGCAACATGATTCATTAGTATTTTTTCTCATAACATTTGCTTATCGAAACTTTTCAGAAATAAAATTTGTAACATTTTCACTAAAAATCATAACATAGTGGCGTCTGTCGTAATTTTTATACTAAAAACTCGTAACATTAATTTTGAACCTAAATAAGAGTGTGAATTGTAACCTTTCCTAAAGTTCACATATGTCAAGAAATAATTTTAAAAATCTGCTATAAATGACACCAATAAAAAACCTTTTCAGGACAAGTATCCATAACTTGTTTGCTTGTGCTTCTTGGACTCGGGGTGCTGTCAGGAACAGAGCCAAGATTTTACCTTTGTGGTGGTGAAAATATATACTTAAACAATAAAAAAACAAACTGCATTACAAATATTCATCCACTCTATGAAAAACTATAATAACATAAAAATCTAGTAGTGGTAATTTAGGGATAAAAATATATTTTCTATGTAATAATTGCATTTTTGAAAACCTTGTGGTGGCGGCCGCCACCACTTGTCCCCCCTTGGCTCCATCCTTGGGTGTTGTGCACCCCTCGGTTGTTGGATCGAGTTTTGGACGGCTCGGATGCGTTTGGCAATTATCCTTTAATTTTGATTTGTTTTTTACCTGTAAAAAATCCAAACACATCCGAACCGTCCAATTTCCGTGCTTCTCAGTTTTTATTGTTGCCATCACTTGAGATGTTTTTCTTATAAAAAATGATAGGAGTACAAAAATTAGTCTCTTACACATTGACATGGTATGTGAAGTCCACACACACTTAAGTGATTGTTGTAGACCTTGTGCTGCAAGTAATAAGCAAATAAGTAAGGTTATTTTCTTATTGTATGTTGTGAGTAATATACAAGCAAATAAGTAAGCCTACCATATGGGCGTAGCTTGTAAGAATGGGGGTCATAAACCAGCCAAGTTACTTGAGTTTAAGCACATATTTGGTTGTCAAAAGCTCGTTCAAGATCGATAAATCTTAAATACTGAGTATTTTTTTAAAGTTCATTAAGCTTTTATTACTTGATCATTTGGCTTACAATGTGTACACAAAATTAGGTTACTGACGATGGGCTCGTATTCGACTTAATTAAAACTTATTTGAGATCAATCGGTTTGCGTCATAAATAAGCGAAGTTCGATCATTTAATCTTGAAGTCTCCGTATTAGTAAACTCATCATGTTATCAAATTGAACTTCAAAAATCAACTGCTCAACTCGTTTATCAAAAATCTACTTTGTTTTCTAAAAAGCCAATTTCCAAACTTCATCCAATTTGTGGGGTTATCTTTTTTTAGCGACGTTTTATTATTGATATATTTAAAATTGGAAATGGGTTATTTCACGAAATTGACTTATTAATATGCTTTACGAGACAAATCACGATCCCTTAAAACCTATCAATTCAATTATAGTACTTAGGGGGTGTTTAGCTAAGGGTGCTTTTAGAATAAATTGATTTTTCACAGTTTTTATGTGTTGTATTATGAAAGAATCTCTTAGGCTGTGTTCGTTTGGGGGTTTTCCCCTAGTTTTGCACTATTCCAGTTTTGATTACATCATCACTTTTTTCACTTTTCTCTCTATCTCTCTCCACTTATTACAGCTACTTACATAATCAAAACTAAAATATCTAACCGAACAAGGCCTTAATTTTTAGGAAAAATTATTTTTTTTAGTGAAACACCCTCTCAATAACCCATTTTGGTTAAAGTCTTGTAGAACGGAGTGCACAAGGGAACTCGGATGGGAAAAAATTGGAGATGCAACGAACCGAAACACTAAAATACTTACTAAAGAAAAAAGGAAGCTTGACTTTTGTGACAGGTATGGGCACCACCGTACAGGAGTCCAAAATCGTGTGATTTTCTGACCTTTGCCGCTTGTTTTTCTCCTTTTGTTTCGACATTTACTGCTACTTCGTAAAAAAATAGGGTGCAATTCATTTACAGTATTAGCAGGTTTAATAATCAATACCACCGTCGAGACAGCTGTGAGTTACAGTGTAGAGAACTACAAAAAGAAATCTCCAAATAGTATATTATAGATATGGACTCCAGTGAGGTTTGACATAAAAAGCTAACTTAACTTTTTATTTGATTTTTTTTTTCGTTTATTAGTTTTGCATCGATTTTTTGAGTATTACTGGTTCGTCTTGGCGAGAGGAATCTAAAAAGGTAAAAGATTATAACTAGAACTCTTAATTTTTTGAATAAGATCGAAAAAAGTGTAAAAAACTGACTTTTTAGCTTATTTTTGTCTTTATTCAAAAAAAATTCATAATTTTTTACTTTTTTTATTCTTCTCGCTGAGACAAACTAATAATACACAAAAAGTTGATGCAAAACTAAAAAACACAAAAAAAATCAAATAAAGACGAAAAAATAAGCCAACTAACTTTTTAGGTCAAAACACACCGGAGTATTTGTCTCTCTCAACTTTGAAAAAATTAAAAATTTCACTTGCCACCCACTGATCACCTCTCATTCTTCTCTCCCATTCTGCACTTTAGAAAAGTAGTAATAAAAGGTCAACAAAAACAACTACTGTATCTATCTTGAAATCCAACCATGAAAAAGCGGCAGACAGTCGAATTTAAATTATAAAATTAGTTTGACAAACCCTGGTAATTCAGGAAATTAATCTTTAAATTTCCGGCAACACTAGTCATCCATCTTTTGAAAAAAAAAAATTTGTACTACTAACATTCAAAGTTTATACTAGTTTGTTTCTTCATTTTTACTTCTTGTAACCAATTTAGGGGATGTTCCACTAATTAGTTTTTCCCCAAAACTAGTTTTTTCAAAAAACCAATACAGGTCATATTCACATAATACATCACATAAAAAAGTGTGAACAAAAAAATCAAGACAGTTTTAAATCAAAACTCCCTTAGCAGAACACCCCAATGTGATATTGAATATGAATTGTTCTGTTTGGATTTATTAGTTTTTTAGGAAACTATACCTTGTTCGTTTTGGGTTACGACTTACGAGATTCGATTTTCTCAATTATTATTCAATCATTATCCCTATTTTAAAATATTATTTCATTTTTTTCTATATCTCTCTAATCATTAACCCTTGTTTTAATTTTTATTTCTATTTCTCCCTACAATTATTATCAAAAACCAAAATCCAAAACCTAAACCAAACACAACCTATGATTCATGCTTGATAGTACCGGCTTGTTAGCGTTTTATTGGATTCCGTAACATTTTATATTTGGATTTAGCAGGTGGAAAGGAAAAGCAATGTGATATTTTATCAATTCAATTCATCGAAATTTTTTAACAAATTCCTGTAAAGGAGTTTATTCTTGTTTTCCAAAAATTACATAAATTGATGATAAAAACTAGGGGTGTATACGGTCCGGATCGGATCGGATCGGCATGAATCTAATCCTAATCCGTGAGTCGCGGTTTTTATAAAATACAATTTGTGTCCTGACCAAAAGTCTTACAGTCCAGTTCCAATCCGAGCCGTGAGTTACAGATCGGTTCTGGTTTTATCCACGGATTACATGTCATAGTAAATACGTAACAAAGAATTTGATCAAAATAAAATCCTAAAAAATCCAAAGTAGAAAATAGAGAGACCCTAGCTGGAGCATATGATGGAGCCACAACTAGGG
Source organism: Vaccinium darrowii (assembly GCA_020921065.1). NCBI lineage: Eukaryota > Viridiplantae > Streptophyta > Magnoliopsida > Ericales > Ericaceae > Vaccinium > Vaccinium darrowii. Next base: position 22,606,592 of record CM037162.1, on the reverse strand, counting down.
CCTAAACAAGCAGCAGTAGAAGCATGTAGCTTAGATCAGTTACAAAAATGGAATAGAAAATAAATGCAGTTTAATACAAAAAAAAACAGTGAACAACTATTGAATTCATTAAAGTCCAATACAAATTGACAATATTTATAAAAGTGGTAAAATTATTTAATTATACATATATATATATATATATATATATATATATATATATATATATATATATATATATATATATATATATATAAAATAAAAATCTCACGGTCCAGATCGGGTAATTCACGATTTTAAAATCAAAATTAGTGTCCGGACCGCGAGTCACAGTTTTTATTATATTTTGAATCCGTGTTTGGACCATTAATCCACAATTAAAATTTAAAACGTGCGAATCGGTTTGGTCCGGGATTCACGGTTCACAAATTTTTTTTTTTCCAGCCCTAATAAAAACAATATGACACGTTCTGTTCTTGTTTATCTTTCTAGTGTTCTTGCTATGGGAAGCAATATGACATGTACTGCTCTTGTTTACCTTTATCGGAAATTATTTGTGTCAACAGCTGCCCCAGTTTATTTGGTATAGCTTGCTTGTACTTAACAAATACTTCATAAAAATGTTTTTTTTTTGCCACACTTAGGCAACTTTTTTTTTTTTTTTTTTACTGCAAAAGGGTGGGAAGGGACAACTAGTGTATCAACCCCCCGGGGCATAATGATAGGAGCTCCTAACCCACCAGTGGAATGTCCGGTTACAAACATAGCTACTTTCCGTGAGGACAAGCCGCTATCATGGCGCCACCTAGATACAAGTGGACATAAATTTGTACCCCTACAATCCCTTGCGACTAGCAAGACTAGAAACCGAGTCTCCAAGACTCGAAAACAAAGTCTTCCCTAGGACTAGAAATGTGAGGCACCTTGCCCACGAAGCTACTGTCATCGGGATACCCAGGCAACTGGTTTCATCATTTTTATGATAAACATGCGAGTTATTTCGATACCTCTAGGGTTGGTACCTATAATATTGTCCGTTATTTCGTAGATGTAAAACACTAGATAGACTTGCCTAGTGAAGCGGCCAAGGCTCCAAGCCCGCATAGGTCTTTCTTTTCTACCACTTATTCCGTCTCCAATTTTTTGTACCTAACATTATTTTTTGTTGTTCTAAATTTTTTGTTCCAATTTAAAACAATGGGGTATTAGCTAATGAAACTTCACTTTTACCTTTTTTTAGAGTTGGTACATCTAATAATGATGTTTTGAAGAGTAAAAAAAAAGAAAATAAAAATTATGATAAATGTGACGTTTATGTTCTCTCAATTAGTTGAAATTCCTAAAAACAATTAAATTCTGACGGAGGGAGTATGATTTTTCCTCTTTGAAATGGCCGTAACTTGTTAATCAGATGTTTATGAAAGCTAGATAGATCGGATATAGCACATACTCCACAAAATATACATACATATATATATATATATATATATATATATATATATATATATATATATATATATATATATACAGAAAGAGAGAGAGAGAGAGAGAGAGAGAGAGCGCATTGACGGTCATCTATATTAGTATTGCAAGATGACTTTTGGTGAATAGAGCATCCTGAGCTTGCCACGTGTCTCCCAATTCTTTGCACTTTTTTAGCAATTAGCAAAGTATTTAATTCTTTACCGAGTTAAGCTTTGTTAAGGTTTTGTGGTGATCAATTTCAATAAAAGAAAGTAGTAATTCTTTTCCAAGTTAATATGTGCTATCTTCATGATTTTTTTCCAATTACAATAACCGAAATTTTTCCAATTTGAAATTAACGAAAGTAATGAAGACTAATGAAGAAAAGTAACAATTATAATAGATATGCAATATTATAATACATATTTCTAAAAATTTTAAGGAAAGTAACGATTATTTTCCGAAAAGATTGACAATTATATTTATTATTTAAGTACAATCTATTATATTATTGTAGATTGGGTTTTCACGAGGCGGGCTACAGTTGCGACAAGTGGCATAAAGTTATTGGTTCGTGATGAAAAATGAAATAAGCAATGTATCATGATCAAGTGTCACAAATCTTTTTTGAATTTCAAAGTATGATACTTAAATGTAGTTTTTACTGCCTTCTATTTTATTTCAAATTTTGATTTTTTGAAATATTAAAAGAAAAAACAGCCAAAGCCCTAAATGGAAATATTAAAAGAAAAAACTCTTCATCCGATTATGTTCTATTATGGTTCAAGTTATATAGCTTATCCTAAAAGGTAATTAGATAATATTCAAACATTTGTACTTCTCTCCCATGCATAGACTCATAAATTTTGAATATTGGAAGATATTTGAGTTTGAATATTGAAGAATTAAGGTAATCCTTTCAAATTGGAAAGGTAAGGTGATCACCATGCTATCCAAAAGCCTCACATTTCATGAATTGTAGTGCATGGCTACGATTCTCCATAATTAGGTAGGAGTTTTGTGATAATATACCTTACTTATTTAAAACCAAAAATCCTACCAATTTAAATATTCCTCTCAAACATTTGCAGTGTCGTGGTCCCATATCTCTCTCTACTCCTCTCTGTCGAATCAGCAAACACGCTTCATCATCACGTTTGTTGGTTACAGGTATGTATGTATATATGCATTGATATGTATTTTGAAGGTGAAGTTACCATTAAAAAATAGAAAAACTACACTCATCGCCAATAAGAAGTAGAGTCCAAAAAATGTACACTGATCCACGTTTCTTTGTTTTTCATGATTGTGGTTTGTTATGTAATATAGGATGGATCGTGAGAACAAAAATCCTTATGTTTATCGGTCCCATAAGAAAAGAGCGATACTTGAAGATAACCGATCGAAAATCACCCAAGAAAACAGCAAAAGAATCTCGCCATTTATGGGCATGTAGATTAAGAGATACAAAAATGGCCTATCAAAAACAACCAATTCCATAGGTAAATGCAATCTTCATGATTTTCACTACATTCATTTATTCTTTGCTTTTTTTTTTTCATGCAATTTTGTAGTACCCGATGGCTTACTAGGTCGAAATGAACAATGTTGTTGAAAAGAAGCTCACAGTATTCAACCACGCATATTGCATGAGAAATCCATAGGTAATTTCTTCTTCATCATGCAAAATATAATACTCCGTAGATTATATTTTTGTGTAGGTAAATTTCTCCGTCTTCATACAATCTATAATAGATTAGATTTCGTGAAAAAATCCTATATAATATAGTCACGATTTTGCAATGTGCCAAAATTTGTTTTGAATCCAAAGTTGTGTGGAGAAGATCAATTTGCTTTGCCTTTTCCCTTTATAAAAAATAAAAAGGAAAAAAAATGGTGTTTGAAAAGAAAAATAAGCCATGCGATAATATTGAACCTACGAAAAGAAATGTATTCCCAAATACAAGTGCAGGTATATATATAATGGAACAAATGTATTAACCATGAAATCAGGTATGAAAAAATATAAACAAAAGAAACTTCATATTTTTATTCGACTAATATATATTTCAACGTTAGCAGACTAAAAATCTTTGTTCGTATAATCTATACATATATTCAATTTCTGCAATTAAAAAAAAAAACATAGATTTATCCAAGGCAGCATGATTTAAATCGAAAATTACTACGGGTATGGCTGTTGATAGTTCACGGAATTTGGGTGAAAGTATTGTTCTTTTTTTTTAAGACAAAAAATATTTAATTGGCCCAAAAAAAAAAATGAAATCACAAATTTTATCCACTGAATCTTACTATTTTGACTTTGAAATTTCAAACACTCATCATTTATTCTATTTGTAGGTTAGATTCAAATTACATCAACAAGAAGACAATGATGAGATTGTCGAGACAATCATTACGTTGGTTGAGGCTAAATTTGACGAGAAAAATTTGATCAGCGCTCTGATATGTGTACACAATAGATTTTGTACTACAAGGGGGATCATGGTACCCTTAAGAGTACATGTTAACATGTAAGATGTTGCTTATGTACATATTGAAATTGTCTTGGATTAATTTGTCTGTGCATAGCAAATCGTATGTACAAACATTAAACATTTGGATATCAAATCATAATACTGGTAATTTAAATGTGTGGATTTGGATATCAAATCATATGTACAAACATTAAACATTTAACGGTGTGCACTTGGATTCCCGTGCATAGCGCGGATTTATGCTAAAATATCACACTTCTAATTCATTTTTTTGTTACATTATTAATATTATTGATTCATTTTTTACATACCTCATCTTTTTTGTTACATTATGAATCTTATTAATTCATTCTTCAATTTTTTGTGAAGAACCCATACCCCAAACAATAAATAAGCAGCAATAAAATGACGTTCGTGTGTGCATTTGTGTGAATTGAGAACACAGACCCAAACTGATAATTATTGCTTAAATATTAAAGACACGCTTATCTACATCACTTGATCCCATTCCAAGCTTTTCAAACATTCTACAATGAGCAATCTTGATTAAAAGGACCAAAAGGTTATGTCAAGGCTATTGTGGTCTTCAAAATAACTACATTCGAAGTTTTAAATTAAAAATAAAAAGTATTCCATGTCTACTTGGATTGCACTAAATAGGATATCATAAAAATGTCTAAGTGATAGAGTTTAGGGATGGCAATGGGGCGGGTAGGGGTGGGTTTTGATCTACCCCTACCCTTACCCCTACCCTAAATGTGGTAACCTCCCCCTACCCCGGCCCAACCCCAACCGGGTAATGGAAATCTACCCCCTTACCCTACCTTGTCGGAGAATGGGTTTACCCTATCCTACCCTACCCGCCCCACTTTTTTTTTTCTCTCTCTCAATTGTCTTACATATTTGATCTTGGGCCAAGCCTACTACAATCGTCACAAGCTATTGCCAAAAAAAAAAGAGAGAGGAAGAAATATGATCTTGAAGTTTCCCTAAATCTAAAATGAAAGACTTTCTTTATATATATTGTGGTACTTTCGAAATTAAATGAAATGTAAGGGTTATAATATTATTCCAAACGTATACATATATATCTGGGCGGGTATCGAGGTGGGGTACTACTACCCCTAACCCTATCCTAACGTGGTCGGGTTTTCATTTTTTTTCCCTTAACCCTACCCTTTACCCAAAAAATTAGACCCCTAACCCCACCCTTTACCCAAAAAATTACTCCCTCTGCCCGTCTTTATTTGTCCATTTTCGGCATTCGTGCCATGTTTTAAATTGTCCATATCGTTCAATTTATAATGAGTTTCATGATTTTAAAAATTTCGTATAATAGAGCTAATTGAGATCTATCAAACAAGATCCATATTGCATATTTTTAGAGATTCGTATTAAAAACAATGAACGATTTTTTAAGAGGTGTGAAATAGTGAAAATGGACAAATATAGACGGACGGAGGGAGTAGAAAAAACCCTTCCCGTTAGGGGGCGGGGCAAGGTGGGTTCGAGGTGGGGCGGTTATGATTGTCATTCCTAATAGAGTTTTCTACTTCTAATTTTAATATTTCTGCAAAAAGCGTTTTAGTTTAAACATTCAATAGCATGTATTGCATGGATTTGAGTAAAATTCTTATGGTAGGCACTTTGATTCTTTTTAATTTTGGTGGAGACAAATATTAATCTAGCCCAATTTTTTATAGTTTTATTTTATCTATTCTATCAATTTAGTCTATGAATTATACGAATGTTTCATCACCCGTGCATAGCACGGGTTTCTTAGACCCAGTTTTCCAAAAGATTTTAGCACCCAGGTGCTAAAATCATGATATTTCAAATCAAAAAATTAAGTGGTTCCGTGTATCGTTTTTCGATTTTTTCCGCACCAAATTAAAGTACTCGAGGTGTACTTTAATTTGGTGCAAAAAAAATCGAAAAACGATACACAAAACCACTTCATTTTTTGATTTGAAATATCATGATTTTAGTACCTGGGTGCTAAAATCTTTTGGAAAACTGGGCCTAACTAGTGTGTGTAATATAGGGAAAGGGCAAAAAGACAGCTGGACAGAAAGGCAGAAGAATCAGATTTTTTTATTTAAGGTTTATTGCTATCTGAGTTTGCGTGGGTATGAGGTTGATGTCTCTGATACCATCCTTCCCTCCCCCCGGAATTTCCCCATTTTCTATCTCCCTCTCTCTTGCCTGAGAAAAATCTCTCAAACCCATCATCTGCCTTGTTTTCAATTCTGAAAACAATTTTACCCTGTTAGAAGAAAAACATTGGTTTCATATCAGAAGAAACCAAGCCGTGGTAAATTCCACAAACAAAGGTACTGATAATCTCATTTTCCTCATTTACGTACCCCCCCCTTTGGATCTTCAAATTACTACGTTATCACATTCACATTGCTCTCTATCTCTGTCTCTTCCGGTTGTTTTATTGCCATATTTCAATGCCTTCCAAATTGGATTTTCTTCAATTTTGGGAAGCAGATCTGGTTTTGGACATGGGGTTCCTTGAATTTTCCTTTTCGTTTCCTTAATTTCAGCTGATTACAGCTATAATAGCAAACGATATGGTAATTTCCCAATTGCCTCTTCAGTAAAAGATTTGACTTCCAAAATGAGTTGTATATTTTCTAAATTGCTACTCTCTCTCTCTCTCTCTCTCTCTCTCTCTCTACACACGTATAGATTCCTTATGCAAATTGCTTAAATTTCACCCAGGAACTATCTATCCATTTCTTTGTTAGGTATCTTTAGGAGCTTTGTGATTGTGCTTTTTCTTGTTCGGTTGGTCATTTGGGCTATAGATTATTCATATGTAGGCAGATTGGTCAATACTGATAGTGGAATATTAAAAACTAGTGTGGAATACAAAATTGCAGTATCTGTGTGTGTATAATTATACCTGTATCGTTACATACTAGTACATTACATTCTCTCTCTCATGTGCTTTTTGGGTTTTGCATGGTCAGGGGCGAGATTGATTATTTCAATTTTTGTTGCAACTTTTTCTTGACTTCGTGGGTAAGAGGGCCCTCATCTTCCTTAGGACGGCTGAATTCATAGGGGTTAGAATGGACCCAATATCATGTGGAAAATTTATACGCAATTTGACGGGGAAAGTGATATTGTCGGCTGTTGCCATCAGATGATCTTTATAGACTTTCCAGTTTTTCAAGTCATTTAAATGGTTGGTATTGGCCATTAGATCTGCATCAATCCCCTGTTTTTTATTTGACCTTGAGTGTTCCTTCTCTGGCTTTTATAGTTCCTTTCCCTTTCTCCCTCCCCTTCCATTGAGGCCGTGTTTGGATAATGGATATGTAGAGGTTTTTCTGGAAGAAAAAGAAGCTAATTTTTCTTCTTTTTTTTTACCTTCCCTTGGTAAAGCATCACTAAATCCGTCATCCAAACATTTCCTAATTGTACTTATGTACAGCTGATGAGCTAGTCTTTCCTACAAGCTAAACTTTTCTTTTCGGATTTTTTGTGGTATGTTGCCGATCTGGGTTTGTACTAAATGTTCCTCTTTTTTGTGATTTTCATGGCTATGAAGTTATTAAACAATGTACTAAACTGTCATATTTGCATATTCATGTATTTGATGTATCATCTCACTTAAAGTATTCCATGTATCTGGATACTGGATTAATCTGATTTGTGTAACTTGTTTCAACCAATTCAGTTGCATATATATATATATGCAAAGAAATGAAACTAGGGATATCTTAATTATTTTAGGTTATTATTTTAATAAGTTTCCACGATATTAATCTGCTCTGGTATGAACTTTTGAAATTGAGATGTTTTGTTAAAATTCTCGAAAGTAGAAATTTTTCTCGAGCTGATTGTGATTTTCTTATTTTCATGTTCGTGTAGAGACTTATCCCTGCAATTTCTTCTGCAGACGTGTAGATAACTGATATAAGGAACCATGAAGAATAAGGATTCAAAGCCAGCTTCTCAATCTGATAAAGGTTCAAGGGTCGTCCCCATGGGGATTATGTTTATTGTGCTATGTGGGCTTTCCTTCTACCTTGGTGGCATCTTCTGTTCCGAGAAGGACAGTTTTTTAACCAAAGACATCACCAAATCGATTGAATCTCCCAAGAGAACTGCCGATGCTAGCTCTGGCCCTCTACAAGTAAAGTCGGTTGCGTTCCCAGAATGCAGCATTGAGTTTCAAGACTATACTCCGTGCACGGATCCGAAGGTAATTTTCAAATGTCTAATTTCATAGTGCCAAGACTATAACGGATCTGTTTTCAGATATGTGTTAGGGTGCGCGATCTCTTTTCCCTAAATTCCTTGTCCTCCTCCACTCCAATTCTCTCTCAGCTGTACAATCAAATCGTGGCTTGAGATGAGCATTGTGAAAGGGAACATGGATTTTTATTGCAGAGGATTCTCGACCATGATTTAGTATAGTTTGTATAGGTAACATATTTTTATCAAACTGGGTTACGTCTGTTGGCCTGAATTCATAGTCCTGATTAGGAGTTTAGGTTTGCCTTCATGCCGTAGGCAAGGTTTTACCTCCCCTAGGCTGCAGCTTCCTATTAGACCGAAAAAAGGAAGATAGAGTAACATATTGTTATTGTTATAGAGGTGGAAGAAGTATGGTGTCCATCGGCTCACTTTCTTGGAGCGCCATTGTCCTCCGTTGTTCGATAGGAAGGAATGCTTGGTTCCTCCACCGGATGGTTACAAGCCACCAATCAAATGGCCAAAGAGCAGGGATGAATGTTGGTACAGGTACTGTTTAATGCTCACAACTTTTTTGCTCAGTTTTCTTCATTATGTATCTCATTGAACTGATCATTTGGATCTGGTTCTAGGAATGTTCCTTATGATTGGATCAACAAGCAGAAGTCTAACCAGAACTGGCTGAGGAAAGAAGGGGAGAAATTTCGATTTCCAGGAGGGGGTACTATGTTTCCCCACGGTGTCAGTGCCTACGTAGATTTGATGCAAGATCTGATCCCACAAATGAAAGATGGGACCATTCGAACTGCCATTGATACCGGTTGTGGGGTGAGTCACTTACGATTATTGTCTTCTTTCGCTTTCGTCATCGGCTGATCACTTGAGACACAGTGAGATTTGTTGCTCATGTGATAGCTTGTATGATAACATCCCAATTCATCAAAGGAGGATATTTATCTTCTTGTTACGAAAATTGTGAAATCTAATTATTTTTCTCTAAAACCGTTATTAGTGTCTTATTTGCTGTTGAAGAGTCACACAATGGTTTGAAATGTTAAGCATGTCATGCAAGTAAACACCTCACTTCCTGTTAAGTGTTCGCGATCTCAAGAATTGTACTTTTTGAAGGTTGCTAGTTGGGGAGGTGATTTGCTAGATCGTGGTATTCTAACGATCTCCCTTGCACCGAGGGATAATCATGAGGCTCAAGTCCAATTCGCCCTGGAACGTGGCATTCCGGCAATTCTGGGCGTCATTTCAACTCAGAGACTTCCTTTCCCGTCGAACTCATTTGACATGGCTCATTGCTCAAGATGCCTCATCCCTTGGACAGAATTTGGTAACTTATCTATTTTTAACTTGTTATACAGTTATACTTGTGAGTTGTGACCAAGCAGCAGAATTTTCAAGATTAGATCTTATTGTTCCTTTATCTTAGGATTACAAGTTCTTGAGTTCTGGTGCGAAACAAAAAGAATTTTGTTCCAATTTGTTTAAGTGCCTTGTCTTCGCTAAATCAGTATAGCTTGTCCCAGTTAGAAAAAACTTCTGATTCGTTAAAAGTATGTAATATAGCTCTTTCACAGCTTATGTATGCACTTCGAGTATCTTTTTGTCAGAATTCTTTTTCTTAGGAGGAACTACAGGAAGCACCGTGTTAGGCTAGCCGTTTATTTAGTATTTTCATCTTCAGTTTTCTTGTTCTTTTTTGGACCAATCATGAACTTCGTAATCGTTGGAATCGCTTTGTTACTCCCAATTTTCTACGCTGCATTGTTAGGCGATAGTTTGCTTGTATATGAGTGTGGCATCAATTCATTGGTCTCAAATTTATACCTCACCTCGATCGGTGGCAGTGCGCTTGTTGAATTTCTTTGTTCTAATAGCTGAAGTGCATCATGTCTTTCACTTTTTTTTTTTGGTAAATCATGTCTTTCACTTATTTGTTACATCCAAGAAAATCCTTTATCAGGGGGAAAATATATAATTTTTCAGGTGGGATTTACCTTTTGGAAATAAATCGCGTTCTCCGCCCTGGAGGCTTTTGGGTTCTCTCCGGTCCTCCTGTGAACTATGAAAACCGTTGGAGAGGCTGGAATACAACTGTGGAAGACCAAAAATCCGATTACGAAAAGTTGCAAGAGTTGCTAACTTCAATGTGCTTCACATTATACAACAAAAAGGATGACATTGCCGTGTGGCAGAAATCCAAAGATAACAGCTGCTTTACGAAAACGCTTTCCAACCCTGATGCCTACCCACCCAAATGCGATGATGGTACAGAACCTGATTCTGCATGGTACACTCCTCTCCGCCCTTGTGTTGTGGTTCCAAATCCGAAACTTAAGAAAGTAGCACTAAACAGCATCCCCAAATGGCCAGAACGGTTACATGTGGCACCTGAACGGATTGCTGATATTCATGGTGGGAGTGCTGGTGCATTCAAGCACGATGATAACAAGTGGAAGGTGAGGGTGAAGCACTATAAGAAGTTGTTGCCGCCCATTGGGACTGACAAGATAAGGAATGTGATGGACATGAATACGGTTTATGGGGGTTTCGCTGCAGCTGTGATTGAAGATCCACTTTGGGTGATGAATGTTGTATCTTCATATGCTGCCAACACGCTTGCTGTAGTTTACGACAGGGGGCTCGTGGGAACCTATCATGACTGGTAATTGTGAATGTGTTGGTATAATTGTTGAGTCTTTGGCCTCATTTGTTTCGGTTTTAAAATGTTGATTTTAGCATTTGAAAAGATCTGTTTTATGAACGGGTGTGAAACACGTCAGTTGAATGGTTACTTTTTGAGCTTTTTAAGATGAAAATGTGACGAGTGGAATCAAACACTTAGAATTACAGCCGCTTTAAGCTTGTGTATTCAAAATTTAAGCTAAATACGTAGCCAATTCACTTCTTCAGGTCCTTTTGCTTACTTCTTGTTTTTAACATACTTGTGTATATGGCATCATATCTTTTAATTCGATTGTTGCTTTTTTTTTTTTTTGTAGGTGTGAGGCGTTCTCTACATATCCTCGAACATACGATCTACTTCATCTTGATGGCCTTTTTACTGCTGAAAGCCATAGGTAAACCAGTGGTGTTCTTAAGTTTCTTGATTCCTTCAGTCAATCTGCATTGGTGAACACAATTGTTTCCTCTATATGCTTTGAAGTGAAGTTAGGCTTTGAAAAATTATTTGATCCTGATGGATCAAACACAAAATATTGGCACATCAAAGGGTCTGGATGTGAACGCGTAATCGCAAGAAATGGTGGCTTTTACCAAGAAGGCTGCGAAAATTCTGAAACGTAACTGAAAAGGAAAAGATTTACTTGGCTGAACTGCCAAGTGAGAACGAAAGATGGAAGCTATAGTCCAACCATCTAAGTTTATCCATAAAAGGTTAATAATGGTTTTTTGAAGTAATTTATCGAGGGAAATGGAAATCCTAGGGAAACCAAATGAGTCTTCTTCACTTTAATTCTTGGTATCCTTTTTCGTTGCCTATTTCTATCACCCCAGCAGTCCACAATCCATTTTTTTTTTGCCACACAGTAGGAGGTTATTATGTCAGTACGTTAGATCATTACAAAAGATTGACGCCACTCCATCAGCTTGAACCCATGACCTCACCTTTGGAAACAGAACCAATTTGATTGTTCATGCTATGCTTAAGAAAATTGTGGTTCTGACATTCTGTAATCACGCAGATGTGAGATGAAGTATGTGCTCCTAGAGATGGATAGGATCCTGCGTCCAAACGGGTATGCAATAATTCGGGAGTCCAACTATTTTGTGGATTCTGTTGCTACAATTGCCAAGGGGATGAGATGGGGATGCCGTAAAGAAGACACCGAGTATGGTGTTGACAAGGAGAGAATCTTGATTTGTCAGAAGAAACTCTGGTATTCCAGTAAGCAGAGCTCCAGATGATAAAAAAAAGAAAGAAAGCAATACATATTGTGGTGATACCTCTAAGGAGGGTATAAATATATTCACAACAGGAGGCATATAGGAGAGGAGTAAGTTACCATTTACAAATTTCAGAGAAATTAGTTCATTCTATAAGAATTTGAAAATTCAGTTCGTATTTGAAAATCTAGTGACCCAATAATCTTCTTTTTCTTTCTTTTTCCCCAAATTCTAGTGACTTCTATATATATATCTATATATATTCTTTGTAAGTTGATCAGGGCACGGAGTTGTACTCTTCATTTTCTCACCTCCTTCGTCTAGTATTGGTTGTGGTGTTAAGCAAAAATGTGAAATATGTAATGCGTTCAGAGGTCAAATTCACAGCTTGTGATTTTATTATCCGAGTAATTAATTTCATGCTTAAATTCGAACTTCCTGTTCAAGAGATGCTGTAGTTATATAAATTCAATGCTTTAGTTTCTTGCTTAAATATATTGTGGTGATACCTCAAGGAGGGTTTAAATATGTTATATAGACAGCCGATTATCGAATGAGGTCTGGCAAGAGGCCGGAAAATGCGTCATTGCACCTGATTATCGATTGAGGTCCGCAAGAGGCCGGAAGATGGCTAATTGCACCCAGACAGTTATCAGCATAACTGCCGAGAAGCCCACTCCTTTGAATTAATGTTCTGGCTTGAGCTAATGGAGTGAGAAAATGTTCTACAAAACCTTTGGATCAGGTTATGTTTGGTTTGTGTTTTCTGGAGATGAGTTTTTGTCTTTTTGTGATAAAATTAGAATATGGGGGTATTTTTTCGTCCTTTTTAATATCTTAACAAATTTTTACTTTTTGAATACATCCAGACTAAAAAACATTAGTAATTTTTAAAAAATTCTCAAATTTTTTTTTCAAGAAAAGAAACTAAGAACAGAGACATTAGCTAGCTCTGATTTTACTTTTTGACCATTTCACTTTCTATTTTCTGCTTCCTATTTGCTGAAAACCCGTTTTTGTGTCAACTTGTTTTGAAAACAAAAATAATTATAAGATTGGCATGAATAAAATAAGCTTTCGATTGCTAAGGAGATTTTAATAAGTTCATGAGCAATCCAAATACAAAATGATGTAACAAAGGTCGATATGCCCATTCCATTATATAGTCTGGATATCAGCAATATCTATCTATTATATTATTGCAGGATGACTTTTTGTGAGGAGGGCTGTGAGAGCAACAAGTGGCTACAATTGAGTGGTCTTTCGTTAAAATTCTAAACAAGCACATGTGATATACTATATTAGATACAAATGCTAAAATTCTTTTTCAAATTTCAAATCCAAATATTTTTCTCTTGCCCAATTCACCACTTCAATTCATTCCCATAATGAGATGAAAACCCCTTAAAATTGGTCAATTATATTTCTACTGGAAAATTGAAAGTTCAAATACGCAAATCTTTTTAATTATCAATTACTCGTGATTTGCGGATTCAAAAGTATTTTAAAAGGAAAGCTAAGATTTTTTTTTTCTTTGAAAACTCTCATTCCAAAAGTCATTACTATTTGTACACTATACAAGTACTTGAATGCAATTGCAAACCAATTCATGTTTTTAGCTTTTGTGCCGTTTTTTTTTATTTTTATTTTCTGTTTTATTTGCAGGTATGTGGATTGAGCCTCAAGGACATCTTCATGATCTGCATATGCGATCCGTTTGTACTCTATTTTTTATGGGGCAAGCAATTATTCTTAAATTTTTAATTTCGTGATTCTATGAAAATTACTAGAAGAATAACATAGTGTTAACAAAAGCGAATCAAACTTTTTATTTTTGTCCACAAATAAGATTTTCAACCTTCTCTTTTTTAAGATTTTTGGCTATGCCTTTGAGTTCTTATTTTTATTTTTTTTAAGACTTTAGTACTGACAAATTTTTTGCAAGCAACCAGGACAATTTTTTTCATGACCTTTATTATGTTATACTTTCACATTATTAGCTTCCTCTTTTTTTTTTTTTTTCAATCGTGTTTGAGGTTTTGGTTTTGGTAATGCAGGTGCTCTGGGCCATCTTGCGCGCATGCTCTAACTAATCCATGCACAGCACCTCCCTCAACTATTTCAAATGCTTACGCGCAGGGTACATGAGGTGATCTATGAGCTGCTAGCAATTGGAAAATAAAACCTGAGGCTTTAGGTGTGAGCAAATCTCCAAGTTCAGGGCCACCATAAGGGCAACCCCTTTACGTTACTGTGTTTTATGTTAGTTGACTTATTATAAAGTGTATGCGATTCTCGATTATCATTTAGTGTTGAAGAACAAGCACAAGAATAAAATGTTTTGTACTTTAAAAGGTTTCGTGGATTTAGGAAACTAATTTAGTATTTCTGATACAAGTATACTGTATATCCAACCCATCCAATATAACTTTACATAATATAATTTAGCATTTGGTTAACTTTTTAAAAGGCTTTTTGGAAAACAAAAAAAATGACTTTGAAAGTAAAATAAAAATGGTTAGTCAAAGACATACATTCTCCAATTTGATTACGATCGATCCATCTATCTATATATTCTCTCAATGACCAAATTCGCAAGTTGATATTCAGTCCCTAAAAACCTCTCATTTGACTTCTCAACGACCCATAATTTTTTGTTGCTATTTTCAAAAGGAAAACAAATGGAATAATTATTTCCCATCCTCCTATTCTAAGTTTCTACTGATAATTCTAAAATGCACCACTATAATCATATCTAGCAGCATCCCTTTGCTGTAGGAAGCTACGTGCAAACATAACATTTGAGAACAAGTTCAATCTCTTTTCCCTTATGATTCTTCAAGGCTCTCAGTTGGGAGTTGCAAAAATCGCTTGATAGTGTGGAAGATTGTGTAAGAATTTGACTACGATGTCATTTTGAAATGAGGCAATGCGATATTGTCCAAAAGCTACATTATTGTGCACGTTAATAGCACCTAGATATAGGTTCGTACTATGGTGTATTGATTTGACCTAATGACATTTTTTGCCTATCGTATGAATCTTTTTATTTTTCAAAAGATGTTTTTTTAATTTTATTTCTTTTTTTGTCACCTAATGAAATTTGGATTTTTTTTTCTTACCTAAAATGTGGAATACATGAATTTGGATGCTAATTCTTACGTTTACTGTAATTGTTTATGCTATTTCTTCTTCTTTCCTAAGAACAACCATTGTTATGTAGCCTTGCAAGTTCGATTGAGTTAATTATTGAAAATGCAAAATGTCACACTTCCAGTTCTAATACAACCATTTCCAAAAGATTTGGTATTTTTGTATGGAACCTTATGTTCTTGTTTAATTTCTGTAAAATGTCACACTCCTAATTCATTTTTTTTTTTACATCATGAATCTTTTCAATTAAATTTTTACCTAACTCATTTTCTATTTGTATGAGATTATAGGTGAGTGTATTTGTTTGTGAAGAACCCATACCACCAAAAAAAAAAAAAAGTAAGTGGACTCGAACCGTTGACATTCATAGTAGGGTAAAGTATTGTTCATGTGTGTGCTTGTGCGAACAACACATACCCAAACTAACAATTATTGTTTCAACTTTAAAGACCGTCTTACCTACATCACTTGATCCCATTCCAAACTATTCAAACATCCCATGATGACCAATGCATGCTAAAATTAGTCATCATCGCATTCCAAACTATTCTAATAGATATTATGATGACCAATTTTTTAATTTGATTGATCCAATAATTCCATACACTTTGTTAGCTGATAAAAAAGAGAGAAAACACATCATTTTATTTCATGTCTCCGTGCATAGCACGGGTTCATGCTAGTATTACCAATAACAACACACATTGATGCCTCGGCCGTTACAGATTTGGCAGGCAATAGCAAGGGCGGAGCCAGGACATTTATTTACCCTGGGCTAACCTAAAATGCAGTAAACTATTATATATATAGGGGTCGGTTCTAAAGACACATAAATATACACCATTTGTTTCGGAGCCTCACGCTAATAATTGGAACCGTTCAACTTGTTTAAAACATGGATTTAAGTATACTCGATAAAATTTTAACTCATTGAAATATCGTCAGTGCTCGATCCAAACCATTCCGAGAATACCAGTTATTGTCAAGTTTTTTGCAAAACTATTGGATCAAGCATTTATCGATTTGGGTTGATTTGGGTGTTTTGGGTTGGGCTGTGTTTGGTTGGAGCAATTGTTAGGTTGGGCTACAAATGACGTGGGCTAAAAGCATTTGGGCTAATATTTTACCAATAGCTTTTTCTTTTCTTTGGGATGCACCTGGGCTGGAGCCCACCACAGCTCTGCTGTGGCTCCGCCCTTGGGCAATAGTATTATGAAGTCTAGCCATTTCTCGCAAATGCCTAGGGGTCACATTTCTCACTCTCAACAATTAAGTCCTCATTGCTATAAAATTTGAGTAACGATAAACTATTTGATTTGGGGAAAGATGGGAAGCTATAACCCTATTTACGGTTTGTTTGGTTGGTTTAGTTAAAAATTACTGGAGCTTGAAACCAAATCGAAATTGAAAAAACCTATACTCGAAAATCAAAACCGACCAAACCCCTAACTTTTCTGGCTTTTCGGTTTTCTCAGTATTGGTTTCACCCCTACGAACCATGATATATCTTTGTGTTTGATTTCTCTTCCCTTCTATCTTTAATACATGTCATATATTGCTAAGTATATGCTTGAGTTATTGGTTTTATTCCTGCGCTTTTAACTGCAAGAACATAGCTTTTGTTTCTTTCTTGAGCTACATTGAAATCTCTTTCTAATTGAGCCAGCTCAATCTATTGTTATAACAGATTTAATCTCACTTTTTCATTTGGTTTTTAAAGTATGTGTTGTATTTGAGAAACCCAATTCAATCCCTCTTCTGGGTTGTTATTTGGACCAACATAATCTACTTGTAATTCCATAGCTCCACTAGCTTCAACGTTAATGTTCTCCGTGATCTTTACAATGGTATCAAGGGAATCTCTTCATCTACACCAAGCACCAGAGCAATGAAGTAGCAACAATAAAATGAATTGAACTACCCAATACCCCATAAGCATGACATGACATAATAGCATACATGGAGAGTGTAAAACACATTAGTGCAGAAAATAACATGTACAAGTTTTGTGTAATTGTTTAACATTATGTTTTCCATCATTAACAACTTAAAAACTTTACAAGATGCTTTCATCCCCTTTGTTTCTCCACACATGACATTCCCATACACTATGCTCTCATAGTTTAGGACAATGTCTTGGCTCAAGACATAGCATTACTCAAGACGTAACATGGCTCAAGACACTTTTCTTACACAATCACAATCCAAAGTTTAACCAACCAGTTGTTAGACAACATTCGTCGTTCATTAATACATACTTGGTCCTTGATATGACAAACATCAATGTTACATTGACATGCTTATATAATCAACGGTATTGAGCACAATCAATTATGCCAACTGAGATACTAAATTCATATCTAAGTTTCATATCATGTACATTGTGTACGCATGACACATTGTTCTCATGCATGACTGAATGTTTACCTTAGAGTCTCATGCGAGTCCTGAGCATCAAAATGATCATTAACATGCAAGAAAGTAGAGCTCGAGGTCTGCCTCAGTCTCTGACGTCTGGACGATCGGGATTAGCATCCAGAGAGAAGGTCCTAAAAGTCCAAATTTTCAAAACAGGAAGAATTGTCCAAATGGGAGTTTTTGCTGTCTTGACGGATCAAACATTCTAGAAGAAATTTCTCACACCCGTCTAGATAGTGCTGTAAGCTCTTGCTTTTGCTTCTGAAACCTATTTTTCTACAGTTTCTTGTATCTAGGTTCGATTGGACCATACACAAATATCATCAGAGTGTTTCCTTGGATCCTTCCCACTTCAGTCGTGCAATGGGTTAACATTTGATCTAAAGGAGTGATTAAGATAAACCATAGTTTTACAATATTTTACGTAATCTTCCGATGAGTGGCTAATGAGCTACCATGAATGTGATATCCCTCTACGGCTCTACCTACACCCACATCGGGTAGCTATAGAAATGTGAGGTAACATATAAAGTTTGGCCCACCAGCTACTATTGTTAACTTGAGGTTAAGCTTTTGAGCCACATAGTTAGGCTAAGGGTTAGCATGTCAGCTAGGGCAGGTCATTACAAGTGGTATTAGAGCCGACACCAACCGAAAGTGTGAGGCGGGTCCCGTAAGGAGACATGCTCGGGTGGGCCCGACAACAGAGGAGCTTAAGGTGCCTTGTTGTGCTTGGGTGGGTCCCACCTGAGAGAGGAGCTCAAGGAGCTTAGGCGCGTCTTGTCTCACATCGCTTGGTGGATGAAAGTAATGGACCATGGGGTGTAACAAAGACGTTGCAGCCAAAGTGGGAAGATTGTAATATCTCACATCGGTAAGTAAAGGAAAATTCATGTGGTTTATAAAGTAAGGCCGACCAACTACTATTAATTTTAAGGTTAACCTTTTGAGCTACGTGGTTAGGCTAAGAGTTAACAAACCTTATATGTTACCTCACATTTCTATAGCTACCCAATGTGGTACTAGCTAGAGGGATGTCACAATCTCCCCACCTTGTCAAGCAACGTCCTCGTTGCATTGGCCCAACAACCTTCCCCCGGTGGCTATGGTGTAGCACTTAGTTCTGCATAACACTTTTGCTCCAACTCCGGAATTCAAGAGCTTGCTCATTCGGATTGTAGAGGTGGCCCCCACCATGTAGACCGGGGTTATGCTCTGATACCACCTATAACAACCCACCCAATCTGACCTGTTAACTCTTAGCCTTACCACGTGGCACAAAAGGTTAACTCTTAGCCTTACCACGTGGCTCAAAAGGTTAACCTCCAATTAATAGTAGCTGGTCATCCTTACTTTATAAACCACATGAATTTTCATTTACTTCTTGATGTGTGATGTTACAATGAAACTTTGAAAGGGCTCCAAGAGTTATATTGAGCTAGCTAGAGGAAGACGATGAATGGATTGCATTTGAGATTGATGGGATTTTGGTTGAATTTTGGGGCTTGGATTTATTAGAGCTTTAATGGAGTTTGAGTGTGACAGAGAAGAAAAGGAGATAAGGGAAAAGAAAGGTTGTCATACCTATACATAATAAGTGAGAGGGCCGGTCAGCCATTTCTTCTGTCAATTGGGCAGCGGTTTGGCTTGCAACCAAAAAGGGGCAGCTCATCGGGCAGATGCATCCCTCCTTCCTCTTTTCTTCATCTGTCCTTGGTTCAACGGCGATGGCAGTCCTTCGAGTACTGTATCGACGCCATGGAAGTACACACGCATAGGGTTTTCTGGATGGCATCGTACTGTCCTACTGTTCCATCAGCGGGTGGGTGGTAAGGAGAGGGTGTACTTGAATGTCCTGCGAATACTATAGGAACAACGTCCTACTGTTCAACCCGCTGTGTATAAAAACGAACAGATGTGAAGATTTTGCTATTGTTGCGGTTCCTCTCTGCGGTTGATCTCATCAGGTCTCTTTCTTCCTCCCTCCCTCCCTCCCCCCTTCTGTTTCTCTCTCGCGCGCGCGCGCGCTGATTTTTGAATCTTTTGTTAATCTTTTTTAGATTTTCAGGGTTAATCCTTGCTTCTCCGATTCTTGATGTTCACAAGAAATGGAACCATTAAGGTGAAATTGAAAAAAACATGACATTAAAACTAACCTGGATAAAGATTTGTTCCAATATTGGGTTTCTCCTCCATCACTTTATCTACATACTTTTTATCGCAAGTGAGACTGATAGTTATTTCGTTCTGATCATCTTCTTTTAAACTTCATTTTGAACGATGTAATGTTCTATTTCTTGGTTTGTTTAGATCTTTCATTGTTTGCTTAGTTGCCGAGGGGAAGCAGGAGTTGATTTGAATTGATTTGTGGTCGTGGTGTGCGAAGGTAATTTTTCAATCTCATCTGTGTTATTTTTTATTTCTACTTTTTCACGGGATGGTTTTTATTTATGCACTGGTTTCTCTATCCATCGATTAGAATTGGTATATGTTTTATGAAATGATTTGGCTTTCTTTAATTGGGAGGTTCTGCAGTATATAGTTGTGTGGTGTTCGACTAAATGTAGCCCAAATTTCTACTCCTCCTTGGAATGCAATTGTATTCCAACTCTTCCTAAGTAGGTAAGGTGTTTGATTAAATGACTAACTGAATATATGCCTTGCTTTTGAATCTTCTTTTTCTTTCTTCAGCATTCTCATACCTGGAAAAAGCGTTTGGATTTTTTGGGTACCTTTAGCTGACCTTTGGTTTTAGAAACTAATTCATATTTGTCTTGACCCTAATTCTACCTTAACAGAGGCCAATTAGGAACAAAACACTCCACCGTGACATCAGTCGCAAACTGATAAAGCATTCAGTCTATACGGAAATTTTCAATAAAACTCGAAACTGCACCTGACGAAATTATGTAATGAATTTTATGGATCCCTTCCTTCCTTTTCCTACTGTTTTTCTCCCCCTTATGAGTTTTCCTATTGGAACATTATACCTTTTGGAATTTTTTCCAAATTCCAAGAACTAGAGTGTTATAAAACTTGTGATCATTATTTGTTTTAGAAAGATGATTAACTAGAACATAAGTTTGGAGGAGATGGCATTGCTTTGACTTTTTTGTTTCTGTGGAAAAAGCAATGATAAGTTTGGAGGATAAGTTTTTCGTTTCCTCGATCGAACTTTAATTGCAGTTGGTGTCATGAAGTTTTATCATTGAGATTATGCCTTATTAACATGACTGCAGCATATTGGTAATTATATTGTGCTATCTTAAGTACTTTTTGTGTTTGTCATTTTCTAGACAAACGGATTAATAGGTTTGCATGGGTGAATGAGTACTAAGTTTGACTGCAGCATATTTGTAATTAATAGTTTGAAAGCGTGAATGGGTGCAAGCATGGCATTCTATTTCTCCCATTTAGACATTGAATATTGTTAACATGTTCACTTGTGAAACTTAGTATATGGTTATTTGTGAAACTTAGTATATGGTTTGGTGGTTTTCCTCTTCACCTTTGTACCTTATTGTTGTTTGGTCAGTGGCAATACAATGTCTAAAGAGGAAGAAACTTTATGAACAGCAAGTTGAACAGCTTGGAAACTTTCAGTTGCGCATCCTTGATCAGGTGTTGTGGCTATAACTTGCAATCTAATTGCCTTATGCAATGTTTGTTTTATGTCACGAGGAACTCCTTTTTTATGACAACCTTTATTCGAAATTTTAGATTATATTGCTGGAAGGTGCAAAAGCTACCATTGAGACTGTTGTTGCTTTGAGAACTGGGGTAGCTACAATGAAAGCTATGCATTCTGGAGTCACTCATTAGATGTCAGTAGCCTATGCAAATACAAACATTTGTGGGACCTTTGGTTTTCCATGTAAATTGTTTATTAAACATCTCTCATGCATTCATTCCTCCCAGTATCCATTATAAGTAGCCAATAGATCCCTATAGTCGTACATAATTCTTATAAGAAAAACTAAAATAGACTCTACTCTTAACAATATCCCTATAGTCTTACATATTCTCTCCCAGTAACAAATTCTCTATGTGCATCCATGATTAGCAGTGGAGTGTTTTCATTTCGACGGGTCCATTTGTTAAGATGCGGGGGCATTAAAAAAAAGCCTGATATGATTTGCACCTTCATTCATCTATTGATTTTATAATTCATTGTAGGAACATTTCTTTCTTGCTGGTTGAGCAGACCACTTTGACTGCACTAGGAGAGATTTGTTTCAAGTTGTTTCTAGTATCATGAGTTGGCTTGGTGACTGTGCAAAGATGCGTGTTATATCCTTTGTACGGTATGTAATAACATGTTGAATATGCATCAGTACACAGTAATTCAACTCGCTTATGCGTAGTCTGAGGATTTTTCCTTCTTCTAGATATGAGACAGACAAGTAAAGGGAAATTTACTCATTCCAGCATTGATGCAATTTACAACAAATCATTGAATTCCTGTCCCTCCCCTTTGTTTGTTTTTCCTTGAATTTCACCTAACTTCTTTATTCAATTTGCCTCTTGTGAATAGCTTATTGCCTCTGAGAATCATCCGGTGGAATGGAAGACTCTAGTTGGACTTCGTGTTGTGCAGCCTTGCTATATACAAGGAAGGCATTTGGTGAGTGTTGACTTTTGATGGCACCTGACTGTTAGCTTCTCACGGTCCTTATTCCATGTCTGATGACCAAAAATAAAATTTCATAGTTTAGTGTTCTATTTTGTACGCCGGATAAAGACTTCACGTCAGATTTTGACAATGCACTTAGAAACAAAGAAGGTATTAATTCTCCCTATCTTGTTTTCCACTTTGTGCTATCTAAGTAATTTTTTAACTGTAGTTTCCTACCAAGGTTAATTGACATAAATAAAATGCATAAAAGGTAATAAATTTTAAGATAAGGGAGCTGATGAACATTGTAGAGTTGTGGTAGTTTCAACCGTCTTTCCTATTCATAACCTTCTGTACTATTAGTGTTACCAGTTATTAATTCCTTTGTTTTGGAACTATTTAGCTACTTTCTGGCGTAAAGTGAACTTCAATTCTTGTAGAAAAGGGAAAAGTCATAGAAGTCGAATTTGGCATCTCTCTCCTTCTCTTACAAGTTATTTCTCCAAAAAGTTGAAAATGTTTATATACATTTGGTTCAACTGTTATGGTGTTTAGGCATTTCTTCTATGATTGCTGAGAGAATGTAAGAGGTCAAAACTTGTCGTGTTGTTACTGAGAAAATTTAAAAGTAGCTCAGTTGATAACTTTGAGTGTATCAAATGGCTTAGTTGATAACTTTTGAGTGTGTCAAATGCCAGCCTCCTCTTTGTTTGTCGCTATTTTCTCAATCACTGGAGTAGAGGGTACCAGAATAGAGGACAACTTTCAGTCCCTCTGGTCCCAATTGCTGGTTCATTTTGAATAGCCTTACTTCCGTGGAAAATTTTTCAAATTTTTTCCTATAATGTTAAGAAGATCTCCATCATAACTTTTGAACAGTGTGAGAAAATTTGAAACAATATTCATAGAAGTACGGTGTTTCAATTAGAAAGTGCTACGACTACCCAAAATGGACAAACATTTGGGGACAAAGTGAGTACTAATCCGTTTCATCTATAGTTGTTGGTCAAGTTACCAGAGCATGTTGCTAAACAAACCTTTCTCAATGTCATATTGTTTTTGGTTACCCTCTGTTTTCTTAGCAACCAAGCAGAAGAGAATTTAGACAATGGTGACCTTTCACTCCCCAAGTTTATTGATTTTTATGTTCCTATATGTTGTTATTCTACTATTGCTTTGGTTGTGGTGGTATCAAAGGCAATGGAAATAATAGCAACATCAAATCATATTGCTAAAGGAAGGGACATACATGTCCCAAGGGAAGGCACAACTGATGAGCAACATAAATGCGTGCATGGCTGTGGCAGATGTCATGGGCACCACGCTTGGGCCAAGGGATATGGACAAGCTGATCCATGATGAGAAAGGCAATACAACCATTTCGAATGATGGTGCTACTATCATGACACTTATTGATCCTTTTTTATATTGCCAAGTCGATGGATTCTGAGTACTATTGCTTTTATTTGCTATTGCAGATGTTGTAAGCAATTAATCTTTGTAGCATCACTGTGCAGATCAGTTGTATTCATGCCGTTGTCTTTTAATGTTGATGTTAATTCTATTTCGGTGTTATTGTTTGAAACCCTTGCTGCTGTATTTCATGTCTAGCTGTGTTGTGTCGCACGAAATACACACATACTTCCATATACTATTTTCTATAGACTATAGCGACAATGACAGTGCGGATGCAAAGCTTCGTCAAAGCAATGTTGTTGGCGTAGTCCTTGGATTACTATTGTAGCGTCCTTCAATTAGTGTATAAAATCTCTCCTCATGGAGGGGAAAAGGAGAGGAAAATCTGCTGAAAATCAGGTAAGGGGTACAAACAATATCCTCCACAAACATCATGGGGTGGCAGAAAATACACTCTCCTCACGTGCTCCCACCCTCAAAATTTGGGGGAAATAGCTGCATTTGTCTAAACTGGACAAGTCCAAAATACCCCTACAACTCTAATACAAGAAGAGCCTTCCATTAGATGAAGTAGGATTCTTCAGCTCCTTTGGACCGCTAAGTCAGAAATAAGCCAAGGTTGGATGTGCTCAACATGTATCTCTATGAATAGTCCCAGTTTTCTCCTTTCCTCGAGGGTTTGCTGGGTAAAATAACTGCTCTCTCTCTCTTTTGGTTATTTGCCCCACTGCCATGCACCAATTAACACAGTAATCTATAACCTTTACATAAAAGGAGGAAGGGCGGCGGCATTTTGGTGCATCCCTTTGCCTTTTAGCAAGGCTGGTCAGGTTGCCGGGCAGATCAACGGGCAAGGCTTCATCTTCTCTCGCCAAAACAGCATTGCCCCTTTGCTCTGCCATGGAAGTACACACCCATAGCCGCTAGCATAGTGACGTCGAGAGAATAGTGGAAGGTGTTTGGAAATTGCTCAGGCGGCTCAAGCATGAAGTTTTGGTACGAGAGCCGAAAAAAGAAAAACTCATATCTTCTGGTACTGGTTAACCCTATTTTACCTCTTCTTTGTCAGCAAGCAAGGAGATTCACGCTATATGAATGTGTGATTGAATGCAGAAAATAAGTGGGGCTCTGTAATTGGAGTGCACTTGAGGTATTGTCCCCCCCCCCCCCCCCCGGCACTGTTGCTAGGTCTTCGACTATGTTTATTTTGCATGCTAGAGCAGGTTGACAATAATCAGATCTGTATATGATTATATTAGCTTTTTATGCGGTTGACGGGATTATGTTGCTGATATATGTTCTCATTCTTTTTATCATATAGCTTATGGTCGATTGTGTCTAGTCACTAAGGATAAACGTGAACTAGATTTATTTATCCAGCAAAAGGATGGTAAAAAGATTGTGGATCCCTATAAACAAACTGCATTATGTTCTTGTTCGAAGATGGAGATGTTTCACCCACTGCGTGTTATTGTTGCAAATCGTGGACCAGATACTGAGCTCTTGGTTGCTAATCCAGTGGAGCTATCTGGAAATGGGAGACCCCGTGTCTTCTATGACGTCACGCTTGCATTGAAAACTCTTGGAGTCTGCATTTTCTTGGTAAGGAAATGTTTAATTGCGTACGGTAGTGGTCATGAACCATGAGCCCACTGTGACTTAGCAATATGTATGTACAATTCCATTTTTGTAAGTTCTATTCTTGTGTATTTTTTTGATGTTAGCACTGATTGAACTTGGGAAAAAAATGTTAGGCAATAAAACCTGATGGGGTCAAAGCTCCGATCACCCTATCCGTTCCTGGAGGATACCTTGATGTGGCTTAAGATCCTCTCAATTACACCAATGCAGTGGAGAGGTCGTTACACACTTAAAATGCTTCCTCCTAACATGGCAAGCAAACTAATGGTTTAAAGGTTAAAGGAAGTCAGTTTTACAATTCAAATTTTCCTCCTATTTTGCAATTTAGTGAAGTGGGGTTCTTCATTAATATTTACTTGCCACATGAGGTGAAATTTTTGCACTTTAAATGCCCCTGCTATTTATGAAAGCTAATTCTGGTAGGTTTGACTTCATATAGGCCAGAGATTTAGTTGCCATTTGAAATGACATGTAAGTCTGTAATGGAGAGTATCAAGATTCGCCCGATGTGGGACGTATGTCTTATTTGCGTCGCCATATGCTAACATATTCTTTATGAAAAGTTGAGCCGCGAAACACATTTTAACAGTCTATTGTATTGGCTTATAGGCTGAAATTGGGAGACATTAATTGTAGGTCGAGAGTGGGAGGCAGCACCGGCTTAGACTCAAATCCTATGAACCCTAGGATTTAGGCCCCCCAAAAAATCAAAAATTTTAGGGCCCCCAATTTGTTATGACCCCTACATATATATACTAGGCTCAATACAATTTTTGTGTAGCCCATCCATAAAAAAAAATGGCCCAATTTGTCCATTGAGAAGGATATGGTGAAGATGCTTGATTATGAAGACTTAATTAGTACGTTTGCAGCTAAAAGTGCGATACGACAAATGTTCAAATGATAGATTTTGAAATATTGTAGCGGTTGTATATTTTTGGATAACTATAGTTTTGCATTTGTAATGGTAAATCTTTTGTAATAGTTTTTATAAAGACTCTTTATTGGCCAATTTTTGTATGCAAAATATTGGGTGGGCCACATTTAATTAGTTCGATTTAGGCCCCCGAAATGTATGAGCCGGCTCTGGTGGGAGGTCTATGGATTCCTTCTAGATGAGAATTGCAAACTCGAAATGTCAAATATGGATGTTAGAAATCGGATTGTAGACATGGTCATAACAACACTGATGGGCTGGTGAGCTGATCCTTTCTCTTCTTCTTTTGCCTGCCCTCAATTGCTCCCTGTCGGTTTCTGTGTTTGGGCTCCTGGCTGGCTCTTAGGATCAGCACTTCGGTTAGTATGTATAGTGCATTAACAATAGCCATTTACAATTTGTAGGGGTTTGAATCATATTAGATATTTTTGCTAATCGAATGGTGTATTTGATTCAGCTTATTGTATGACCTTTGCAAAGCTGATTCCGAATCATGCTATTTTATACAGTTAGAAGCCTCATTTAGATCCTAATTTGTTCTTCAACACAACATTGTTAGCGACAAAAAGCAAAATAAAAGGCCGAGTCTGGTTCCAGTGAGTCTCAGAACCCAAATAACAGATGTGAAAAGGAGCAGATCAAGGTAGGCTACTGAAATATCTCTTGATCTTTGATCGATTCCCTTTTTATGTGCTATCCTCTTCGGTCCAATCCCATCTCTTGGAGCTCAGGTGCGCAACAAAAGTTCAAGGGCACAACGCTTGAAATGACTTGTACTATATAGAGGAAATGACTTATAGTTGAGCTCTCACTTGATCGTAGGACATTTCAATTTCAAATGGAACTTCACCGATAAAGTTTGTCATCTTTCCTGTCAACAAATCTTGATTTAATGGAATGTTGGTGGGATATCTCTCAGCAACAACAGCCCTCCCCCACCCAAATAGAAAAAAAACGTCCCTGCTTTTGGTATTTCTTAGCCTCATGGAAACATTGACGAGATTAATGTTCCCAATAGTATTTTATGCCTTCCATAGCCTTCCTGGAAAAACTTCCATGTCGTGTTTAGGCCATAGTCTAAGTAATCTCTTATTCAATTTGATGATTCCCCTCTTGAGCCTAAATTCTGCAACACAGGGTGAGAAATTAGGTAGAACCGTAGAACCTTGCTCCCAAAGGAAAGGATTGCATTCTTGACTGGGATTGACTTTCTTAAAACTGAAGTTAAAGCAGCAAAATGAAAAAAGAAATAGAAAGCAAGACAAATCCGTGGTATTCACCAGCTTAACAGTAATTGTATTTTGAGAATGACATCAATCTCCACTATATTTGCGTCTATATATTATGTGTAAACATTTCTCCCAACCTTAAACTCTTCAATCTGCCTTTGCTCCTTGCTTCTGCTTCGTGCAACTATGGTCTAGCAGTTATGGTTGTAAAATATCATTTTCCTTATTAGAGAGGCTCCCGAACCTCTGTGAGGCTTTTAAATGTCGCTTGGCAATGTTGACTTATCCCTCAATTTCAATGTTTGATGGTAAGTGCAACTTTGCCTACACATGAATGTTTAGCGGTGTTACACAAATGTACTTTCCACAGTATGAAATCAAGTTGATATTTTCAGGGAAGATTTGTACATAGCTTAAGGACCTCCATGAAGGGCGTTCAGTATAGATTATTACACCTCACAGTTCTTGAAATTTCAATCGGCGCCTTTGGTACTCCAATAACAGCTCCTTGCTCTCCGGTTTTGAGTTGCATGGAAATCCTAAGTGAGCTTGGAAAACTAAAGTGAAGTTCCAATGGGGCTACCTTTATTTTTAAACGGAATCCGAAGAGTTTGCAGAAAGAACTTATGGGGTAACTCCAGTCGGCGCCAAAGAGACTGCAATTATAGAGCTATTTTATACTTATATCATTTACTTTTGTTATTTTTGCTGACTATTGCCGAAAAAGTAAGAAGTTCATGTATGGATATTCTACCCCCTGTAGGATACTCATGTTGATACATTTGTTGTTTGTTGGACGCAAAGACAAAGTGATGACTGTAGGTGAAATTTCATCTTTTGAATCTCGGTTAATTGAATCTCTTGCTCCAGATATTATTTCTCGTCGTTTTGCATATGCTCAGCCTCTTCAAACGGGCTTATTGCTATTGATTCGATGATTCTTATAGGACATGGTCAATGAGAACTACCATTGTGCTCAAGTGGTGGCTAAACGTGTGGGTATTTGGAATCCATTTGGTCAAGAACCAATAAAGAATTTGTTTGAGGAAAAAGATTGGCGCTAAAGAGGTATTCATGCCCTTGCCTTTTCTGTTGCCGGACATGCGTGTCTACAAGGACTGGTGAAATTCACTCAACAAATTGTTCTTTTCCTTCAGCTTGATATGAAGGTTAAGAATGAGTCTTGATCACAAATTTCTACTTTAGTTGTGCTCGACTGTTGTAGAGCTGATATTATATGTTTTGAGCTACCAATAGAAGTTAATTGTGGTTTTAAACTGATTGTGATTTTGTAGACAATTGGAGTCCCTGGGTTGGTTCAATATTATATAAATCAATTAAGAGCATTGCATAGATTGGTTTATTATTAACAAATACTGCTATTAAAGTAGTTTTACTCCAGTTATGTAGCTTCATTAAAGTAGTTGTTTTCCTCAATCATCACTTTCTGCCCCATTACTGCAAAATTGAGTTACCTGTGTTTCAGTTCCTAGGCTTTTAACTACATTAGTATCTATACAAATGGACATATATGTATGTGTGTATGTGTGTGTTCATGGTAGCACATCTTAGTTACTTAAGGCTTCGCATATATGAGGTGCCTCATTTTCTCAAGTGCGGGCGTGTTTGTAGTAGTCTGATAGTATGAGCATTGGTGTATAAGGAATTCAGAACAGTATATCAGGTTGGGTTAAAGAACTTGCATTTCGCTTTTTCGTTTCTGGTTTTGTGAGAAGAAATAATGGAAAAGAAGCACTCTTGTTTCGAGACCACAGTGGCCATCTGTTTTGGCACTCAACCAGAAGTTTGAATTTTCGAAATGGGACTCATATGAGGTCTAGAACTTGGGACCTGATCAAAAGCCTCCATAATAGTTGGATCCAAGTTTCTTTGGCAATTGCTGCTGCTATTGACGGTGGGATTTCTCTAATTGTAGTCAAGGAGAAAGAACTGAAAATTGCGTCTCTCTTAAGCTTCACCAAGATCTCACAAAATTCTTCCCTTTGAAGCTTTAAAACAAGGATTAAGATGTCTTAACAGACGAAGTCACAATAGTGGAATCATCAAATAGACTGCACATTATGCCCCTACTTATGAAACTTCATTAGGAATGATTATAGACATTTTTCGAGCTGATGTGATTGTGTAATTAAAAGAAATTTACATGTTGAAGTGGTGCTGCTCCATTGCAGCATACAACATTTTAAATTTTTAATGCTATAATTGATTCTTGTTTTCTTGTCCAAGATCTATGCAGAACTCATATAAATTAGTTTTTAGGATGTCTCCATGATTTTAAGCATTGAAGATCACTCACTCCGAGCTCATGAAAAATGTTGCAGCTACAACAAGTTCTGCTCAATTTTCTCTTATTCCTCCTGTACCTTGTGTAACTGAGCATCGTTCTTATATTAATTCTCACGTGGTGTCTCGACATTGATACTCCGTATTCAATATGTCCCGCTTCAACTTTATATTGAGATTTTGACAAATTGTGCTCA
The DNA here is from genome assembly GCA_020921065.1 of Vaccinium darrowii. Taxonomy (NCBI): domain Eukaryota; kingdom Viridiplantae; phylum Streptophyta; class Magnoliopsida; order Ericales; family Ericaceae; genus Vaccinium; species Vaccinium darrowii. Next base: position 22,576,611 of record CM037162.1, on the reverse strand, counting down.
TTTGGTGATTACTGCAAGTGTTTTAATGGTCATTGCTAAAATATGAAGCATGTCAATGAGCACGAAACGATGTGCGTAGCACGTCGGCTTAAAACTAGTTGATTTAGAAGAGTAGGAGGTTATGACAATGAATATGGCTCGGGTCCTATTATGATCTCAATGCTTGATTGGCTTTCGGCTAAAAACCTTACACCAGTATTTGTTCTAGTTAACAAAATTAAAAGATTGCTCAAGTTAATATTTGTCGATATTCAGAAATTGGAATTATGCATGCAGAAAATACAGTCCTACATTAATTACAAGTTACTATAACTTACAACCATACCTCTAACTCCCTAAAACCCCACCAAACCAACCATTCACTTTTTCATTTTTCCCGTCACCATGAATTGCTAGCTCTTTCCCTTTACACCACTTTGTTGTGACAACGATTTTGAAGTTGTTCGGTACCTTTTGTTAAGTTGTTGACCACATTTTTTTAATGAGATTGCTCAGATTACAAAGGTTTTAGAGATTTTGGAGGGTCAATGGAAAATGGAGCCTGAGGTGGTGACAGGTGGATACTCTATAGAGGTTGGGATCGACGGGAGGAGGGTAGAGGTGGAGTAGGTACGACAAAAGGTTGGCTAGTCGTTATACAATGTCAGTGTTGGGCTAAAGCCCAATATGCAGCCCGCCTTAGGCCCCCCAAAATGTATATACTATATATATTTTTTGATCGGCAAAAGACAATATATATAGATATAACAAGAACAAAAACGAGTACAACAAAATGAGGAGCAAAGAGGCAGAGCTGGCTTTGGGTTAAAGCTCGTAAAGCCGCTGCTTTAAGCCTCAAATTTTGACTAATTTTGAGGGCCCCCAATTATATAGGTCCATATAGTAATTAGGCCTACATAGAAATTAAAGCTAATTTGTTTATTGATTTTAAGGCCAAATTTAAAATAAGGCCCAAGTGAAAGAGCCCAAGTATGATATAATTTGGCCCCTATTTTGTTACTATTATCAAAAACTAAGGGGCCTAAGTGGTAAAAAAAAAAAAAAAAAAAGAAGTTAAAACGATCATCACCGACTGAGTACTTACCTATTTTCGAGAATATCCTTGCCCTATTGACTACTGGTCTTCTTCTTTTGTTTTATTTTTGTCCTTGTTACAGTTGCTCTTCTATTTTCTTAGTGAAAAAACCCTACAACCTTCTTAACCCACCCACAGCCCACCAATCAATATGTAACGCCCCGAAAATTGGGTATGTTAAAAAAATAAATTGCAAAATTATTTAAATAAAATTCCAACTTCATAAAAAAAATCCAAAGAATACTTAATAAATTTTTTTTGCGAAAGTTAAAAATAAACTGGCTTATTACAACTGAAATAAATTGAATCAGAACATTGTCTGAAAAACTTAAACATTTATTCAAAGAAAACCCAATGGAAATAAAATAACAAAGCCATCTAGCTAATTCTATTGATAAAGCCATGGGTCCGTCACTTGATTCCCATCTAGCTGCTCCATCGCCTCATAATCAGCAGGCGGCTCCTCATCTCCTTCTGTACCTGGCGTTGGGGACGCCAGAGCCACAAAAAGTAGCACAATGAGTGGTAAAATTACACTCAGTAGGGCACCCTAAACCACCCCTTTACTAAAGATATTCATGCAACAAATACACACATAACTGAAATTTTATTTGAATGAAATACTCAGATTTTTATCATCATTACTCAGCACATCGATTCTCAAAATTCCACTATTCTCATTCTCATTTCCGACAAATACTTTCCATCACCGGCCTCCATTCACAATATATCTCAGGTGCTCGATCACACAGCAAAGCCACCTCGGGGTATACTGTGCAAGGCTCACGATTGATCACACATTGATCAATCTTCATCCGGCATCGGCTCCCACCCACAGTATACTTCCGGCGCCCGATCACACAGCAAAGCTACCTAAAAGTATAAACTGCGCATGGCTCATGACCCATACCGGACGCGTCCCAACCCCAAATATCGCGATTATATTCATTCGTCCTTACACACAAAACGTTTCGATCAAACGTGCTTAATAAGTGAATTCATGCATCACGTGGGTCATTGTTCACATAAGTCTCACATAACAATAAAATAATCACAAGGTTAAAGGAAAACTTAATACGGCATGTAAAACGGGCAACTTCCTCGATTTGTTAAAAATAGTAAATTAACTCTAAAAATCACGAATTTTTACAGGGATATTATACTTCACAATACGAACAGATAATGTGTTTTACTCGAGTTCCAATTCCTTCATTAAGATGTTGAAAACGGGGTTTTAAAAGTAAATCGTGTTCTGTCTCGTTTTTCCACTACAGCAGAAACTTCGAAAAATCATACTAAATTCTACGTAACTCAGATTAAGACGAGTTCTACATGGACTCTAATTAATTTTTCGAGACCTACAATCTTACTGTTTTGAGTTTTCTCTGAAACTGAACAGAAATAATCGAAAAATAGCAGAAATGAAACTGTGCGCAAAATCTCTATTTTCCGACATCATCACTTGATTACTTCTACTACCCATACGATAATGATCCGACTTCCAAAAATTTAAATTACTTATTTCCACGTACACACAACTATACAAAAACAATATACTAAAGTAAAAGTTAGGTTAAAGATGTCCTACCTCTCCTCCGACAAACTTAGCACACTAGCGAAACGGTAGGATCGAAAAATCACAACTTCGAGGAGAAATCTGTACAAAGGCAATTAAATATCCGCGTGAGTAAAAGAAAATATACTCCGCGAGAAAAGAGAGAAATTTACCAATGGTGGAGGAGATATAATCCAAAGGATTATTTTTTTTTCCCTTTGTGAGAGAAAATGAAAGAGAGCCAAAGAAAAAAAATGAAGAAAGAAGAAGAAGAAAAAATATTGATTATCTGTGGAAGAGAGAATTTCTGACTGAGAAAGTGAGGGAGAGATTTAGGGGCTTCAATTGACTTAAGAATAGGAATCAATTAGGATAGGAATTGGTAGAGAAGTTTAGGGAGACTAGGAAAGTGGGGAGAAGAGATAGGATTCTTTTCAAATTAAATCACAAGTAGATACACTACAAGATTATCTCTATATTTACACTATATAGTTATCCATTAGTTAAGGATAATTTCAAATTATAAATATCTTTTGTTTTACGAATAAAAAAAAATGATTAAAAGCCTTTTAATATAATTAATAAAAATTGGGTCATTACACAATACTTCGCCGAATAATGGTTATCGATTTTGGGAACCTATGCTCTAAAATGATTATGAAAATTTTTTGCTTCTTAAAGTATATTTAATTATGCAAAGTAGATTGAGAGCCCATTCAAAAAGGTTCACTTTAAGGCTCACAAAACTCAAAGCTGGCCCTGCAAAGAGGGAAAAGGTTAATAAGTAATCAACCAAAACCAAAAGCAGGAAAATATAGTCAACATGACCCGGAATCAAATCCCCAACAAACCAAATTCCCTACCAAAAGGATGAATGTATAGATGCACATCAGAGACAAACCATATTACCATCCCAAAAACTGTAAGCTATACCTCATCAGGAATTGATTTTCAGAAATACCTCCACCAAAATGTAGGCTATACCATATTACCATCCCAAAATGTATATATATTAGGGGCCTCTTCTATTTTGGTAGCCATTATAAAAATCTAACGAATATCAATACATAATGAGATACACGCAATGAATATTTTGAGATTTTTTCTTTGATGTGAACAAAGTAAAGTATACGAGCAAGGTAGAAAATGCTTTGAAATAAAAGGTGCTTATGATAAAATTCATTATGCGGGCATAATCAGTAGTACTACTTTGCTGCGAAAATTAAAAGCAGAGTTTTATTCAAGTACTAATGCTTTTAAAATCTTATAATGTTTAATTATTTTATTTTTTGGGATTAGAAATTTTTAAATGATTTTCTATGAAATCTTGTATTAATTGATTATTGATTAGAATTTTCTCTTGTATTTGTTTTTTTTTTTTTAAAGAAAAGCAAATTATATACTCAAGATATTGTCCGTAGAAATGCATAAAAGGGCCTTGGATGCCTCACACTGCATTCCGGGATTGAGTCACATTCCTCCTCCTCATGTAATACATTAGGAATGACAAATGTCTTATCTTTATTTTTGGTTCATGCCTAACAAAATCAGGACTGACCCCCTCGTGGTGAAGGAGAAAAGGCGGGATATGTGAGTATTTTTGGAATTACAATTGCCTGTTTTTAGAAGGGATTATTACCTCTAGGTCTAGAAAAAAGATGTTTAATTACCACTAAGGTAAGTCATTTTTTTTAATTACCACTAGGGTAAGTCACTCTTTTTTGGAGTTTAGGTTTAGGGTGCACTTTCCTATTATAGGATTTTAGTAGTTTAGGCACTTTCATAGAGTAACCTTGTATTTTAAGCACTTTCACAGGGTACCCTAGTCGTAGGGCACCCTAGTCATAAGGGTACCCTAGAGTTTAGGTTTAGGGTGCACTTTCCTATTATAGGGTTTTAGTGGTTGAGGCACTTTCATAGGGTACCCTAGGATTTTAAACACTTTTATAAGGTACCATAGGGTTTAGGTTTATGGTGCACTTTCCAATTATAGAGTTTTACTGGCTTAGGCACTTTCATATGGTACCTTAATGTTATAAACATTTTCATATGGTACCTTAGGGTTTTAGGCACTTTCATAGGGTACCCTAGGGTTTAGGTTTAGGTACTTTTATACGGTTTGAGAGTTTTAAAATTTAAAATTTTTAATGTAAATATATATATATATATATATATATATATAGAGAGAGAGAGAGAGAGAGAGAGAGAGAGAGAGAGAGAGAAGTGTCGGGTAATCACTTCCGAGCGAGGGACCTAGACAACTAGACTTATGCCTGCTTTGTTGGAAATGTAGCTGACTTGCTGGGAATTATGCTTTGAAAATTGGACCTACAGGGAATTGACCCTTTTTAGAAAGGTGAATGTACAAAGTAAATCTGTGTGTTGTTAATCCTACACTGGGTCTCTCCTTGAGATTACAAGTATGCATTTCTCTTTCATTTGTGGTAGTGAAGAGTGAAATATGGTGCTCCAAAAGCACTGAATAGCTACACGTAGAATTTGGGATGGGAATTTTCGATATGACACGAGAATCCGACCCGAAATACAAATATGACACAACACGATAACACGAAAAGTTAAATAGGTCATGTTAGGGTTGAGAGAATTTTGACACGGATATGAGATAACACAACAAACACGACACAAGAATTTATGGAAAGACACGATAACCCAATACGAAGTTTGCGGGTTAGGGTTGGCTATTTCTGACACTAAGCACAAATATGATACAACACGATAACACGAAAAACTATTATGCCGGGTTAGGATTGAGAGAATTCTGACACGAACTCTAGATAACACGACACAACACGACACAATGTTCACCTCTACATCGAATGAGACCTTTGCTTTCTTTACACCCATCCCTTGGATTGGAGACGTGGCGCCACCTGTAAAACCAAATTCATTGCACGTCAGCCACCCCACCAAATAATGCAATTTTATTTTTGGCCAAAACCTAATAATAAAAAGCTGTTGTGAATCACAAACAAGTAAATTATTGAGGGGTTCCACTAACATAGTTTTTTTTGGTTTCTCGGTTTTTTTATTTTTTAGATCTATGGCTTTAGAAAAAAAAACTAATATGTTCCACTAACCTAGTTTTTTTTTTTTTTGCCTTTTGAATTGTGTCACCAAAACCAATTGTTTTTTTCAAAGTTAGTGGAATTGGTTGGTTTTTTGGGAGGCTTTTTCTGGTGTAGGCTTTTATTTTAAATCTAGATCATTGATTGCCGAATCTAATAACCACTATTGCTCACTATACCCTGTAATGAGTGCTCTCACTACAGGGCCCCTGATTGCGAGTAGCTTTGGGTTAAAACTAAGTTGACTTTTTACAGTGGAACACCCAAAAAAAAAAAAAGAAACAATATACTATATGTTGGCACCACCCACATGACCTAACTCCGTGAAATCACTACCCTCCTTTTACTCTTGTCTGGTCGTTGTGTACCATTTGGAAAAGTGGGGCACACTTGTTTGGTAAATCCCACCAAGGTTCTGAATCTCGTACCGGACAGGATATCGGTTTTCTTACTAATACGGTACGGTACCGGTACCGGACGGGTACCGGTATGATTTCGAAGTTAGCGGTACTACCTGTATATAGATGTATGTAATCGAAATTTTTCCTAGTATCACCCTTTTTTTTTTTTTTGGTAAATTATATCATCTAATGAACTATAATTAGACAACAATTATTTTATGATTTGTAAACCTTGAAGAAAACAATTACTCTATGTTACAATTATTTAATTTCAAATTTTTCTTTAACCATTTTTTTCAATCATAATTTTTTTTTTCAGTCATAACAATGTAACATTACAAAAATGGTGCATTGTTAAGAGAGAGAGAAAAAAAAAACTACTATTACTCTATGTTGTATCATAGCCTTGATCTCTACCGTTGATATCCTAAGCCAATCTCAACCATTGAAAGTCTTCAAAACCAAAATAGGAACACCGACAACTCCATCTTCGTGGATCGATCAACTCCATTTCTCTCTTGAAGACTCTGGCAGGAAAGCATCTTCTAAGTTTCTACCCCAGGAACGCATCTTGAAGATTCCATCGCCGATGATGAAGATCTGAAATTCTATTGAAGAGCGAATGATGTTCAATGGTTTTTTTTTAGAAAACCCAGATATGTTTGCTCTCTTTCTTCTTTGTCCTTGAGTTTCAAAATCTCGGGCGGTACAGCCGGTACCTTCATACATCCTGCATTGTCTGGAATGGCCGGAACCGACCGGTATTGACCGGAATTGACGACGGGACGGAATTATAGGGTGACGTTACCGGTTTTATGTAAATCCGGTACGTATCGGCCGGTACGGTACGAGATTCACAACCTTGAATCCCACCAAAGAAGGAAGAAGTTGGATTGAGAATTCGCAAAGTCTCAGTCTTTGGTTAAATAAGTCATTTGGATTTTTTTTTTTTGTCGTCTCTATTAGAAATACTTGATTTTGATTATATTTCGACAAAATTGATTTCTGAAAAACAAAGTTAAAACATTTTTTTTTATATCCAATCACTCACACATGTTTAGCCATTAGAAAATTTATTTTCTAATAATTCCCTTGGCTCCAAAATAATGCATGTGTACAACAAATGTACGAGAGAGAATTCCATTGTTTCAAATTTTTTTTAACGTGATTTGTGAAGAGCCTTTTTACAAAATTAATTTTATCTCATACTATATTGGACTTATTCTCATTTATAATATGGCCAATTGTTTCTCTTAAAATGGCACTGAGATCATCCCTTCAGATTTCCTACCTACTGTACCATATGCATTATCTACACCACTTGATCTTTTTGAAATTCCCAAACTATGGCAGTAGGCCTTAATTAGTGTCTAATCTTTGTGATTTTTTTCCCATTTAAATTTTTTCTTGACCCACGTGTTAGCAAGGGTCCTGCCACAATAGGCACTTTGGAACTATGTAATTAAGGAATAAGAAAGTTGCAAGTTGGCACAATTTTCGTAATGCAAGAATTGTTCTGTCAAATCCAAACGTTCATATTTTGTAATTACCAAAGATTGACTATGAAATTTCTTGGGTCAACATCCGTTCTTTTTGGCTGTGATTCTTTCCTTTTCAATTTTAAGAATACTTTATCAAAATCACCTTGGCCCACTTCTATTTTTCATGACTTATTTCTTTTGAATTTGGGCACTAATATGTTTCCTCATTGGTCACCAGTTTAGTCTATTTTGGAAGCTTTTCAAATTCAACGTCTATATGTTACAATTACTAAAGAACATGTTTCGCTGGTAGAGAATATTTTCCTCAATGGAAATGTTTCAACGTTCAATACATTGATGCAGTATATAAGCGAGGCTTCCGAAGAGAAATTGACATCAAGCTACACCAAGCAATTTCAGAGCAATACATTCAGAGCAATCACACTTCACTTTCATACTATTATTTCGAGAACTTTGAGAGCAAAATTTTGTATCTACTCCTTGAGAGAGAGTTCCACTTCACAAAATCTTTGTACTTATTGTATTGAGAGTTAGTAATAATTCTCAGTGAGTTTGTACAGAACAAGGTTTTGTTCTGTGAGAGATTTTTAGAGTTTGGCAGATAAACTCTAGCGATTCGGCTAACTCCTAGGGAAAGTTAGCGTTGCGGTTGTAAGGTTTAATCGGCACCAAAAGCTGGTTGTTTGATTAGTAAAACAGTGACTCCTTAGGCCAGTGGACTAGGCTAAGCAGTGGACAAAACTCGGACCGAACCACTATATATCTTTGTGTGATATCTCTTTCCCTTATCTCTTTTATTTTTCTGCTGTGCAAATTATTTATTTATTTGTTTTATCTATTAATTTTTTCTCATTCACTCTATAATTTTTATTTGAGCATTTTTGTAGGCAACGCTATTCAACAACAACCCCCCCCCCCCCAGGTTGCCTTTTGGGTAACAGTCTCTATTAAAAAAATCGTATTTATTAATTTTACATTAATTTTTAATAGATCAATGGTTCGTCTCAACGAGGCCGCTTTCCTCAAAAAAATTCTAAATTTGGATCATAATTTTTATATGTCTGATTCCTCTCGTTGATATGTTAAAAAAGAAGATTAATCTCGTCGAGACAAACTAATAATCCATTAAAAATTAATGTAAAATTAACAAATAGTCAAATATACAATTTTTTTTAATAGAGACAAAAACATATTCCAACTGACGTATTTAGACAAAATAGGCCTTGGCCCCAAAAAAAAAGGGGTGATTGGTGGCATTGTTTCATTTTAGGAGCTTTCGAGACTCATGACCGAAACTGCTTTTTCTTTTTTTGTTAAGTTGGTTGAGAATTGAAATCATTTACGTCATGTATGAAATACAAAGTACAGACTACGGGACACTACATTTAATGTGTGAGAGTCAACGAGATAATCAAGCCTAATAATTGATCAACCAATAGAAAAAAATAAGCGTATCATAGAATAAACAAAGAAAGAATGGAAGAGCCCCTTCGGGGAGAAATTATCAACTCTTGCGTTCGGCAAGATTCGACCCCTTGACCTCCCAATTAAGAGTTTTACGGTTGAGAGTTTAAATTAGGTCAAAAAATTATGTGCAAAGTACAAACTCTTTATGCACTGAAGTTTTGACACAATCAAAAATAATTTTGGCATTATCACTACCCAAAAATAAATTGAATTATTGTATATCAACTCATTTATCTTAAGGTACATGTATATTAAAAAAAAAGTCCACAAAGAAAGTCAATACAACCGGAGAGGAGCCGGGTCCTCTTTCTAATAAGTCTTTTTAGCATGTCCTTTGATTAGTATGCAAAGTGTTTTTATTACCCACGCGATGACTCATCAATCAAATGGTCGATTGGTCAGATGCAATTACACGTGTTCTGACCTTATGTTTTGACTTGGTCCTTAGTTAGCCTCATCATTTGGCACGTTGGCCCGCGGCCTGCCCGAAGCTCGTAAGGGTTTACCCGAGCCTAAGCTCGACTTTTCCATGGGCCGGGCTTGGACCTAAGAATTTTAGCTATAACCCGCCCACCCACCCGCCCGTTGGCCCGCCCAATAGCCCAGCCCGCCGACCTGAGATACTAGCTTGCCTGTAGTCTGGTACACTTAGGAGTGAGACAAGAAGCAATGAGTTGTCAAGTAATGCCATGTTAGGATCGTCTCTGATGAAGGGAGAAAAGTACATACTCATAGCCAGAGAACGGTATTTACTCCAGCCTTTGGCACTAGCAGGGTCATCCATTTTGACCACTCCTATTTTAGATGGCAAACCCCATAATGATGGTTCTGGAGCAGGAGTTTGAGGTTCCCATGGATTGATGGGTGTTTGCTCTTCCACTTGAACTATTACATAAGAACGATCACTTCGAATTTCACCAATAAATGATGAAACCAAGTTTTCAGTTTGAAAATGAGTGTGACCATTCAGGTCCATATTTTCGAAGGCATTTTGGGTGTTGGTTACATCAGCCATTGATACTAGTTTAAGAAGAAGAATATTAAAGTTTTAAGAAATAGTTGGCGTTGAAGATTAACCAACAGTGTGGTATATTTATAGATGTGTTCTGACGAGTAAAACGATTCAAATTCTTGGAGATGGAGAACGTGCAGAATAACTACCCATTATCCATGAATTTCTCATTGGAAAGGTGCAAACTGCTCGTGATTCTTTCGCTCGAAGTGAAAGAACTGCCAATAACTGCCGGAAGTATACAAGAATTCGAAGCGACAAAGACACATTAACACGTATTCAAATTCCTTAAATAACGATGTTAATGCGGGGGCTATGTTTACATATAAAATTGACAAATCCAATAATTAATTGACACATAATTAAGAGTGCCAAATGTTGGCAGATTAATGTTAATGAAAAACACTGCATCACTAGATTAACTATGGATTAATACGATGTCGTATTAGTTCCTAATTTGAAAGTCAGTTATTTGCAGTTACAAGTCAAAGGATAAGTAACAAAATTGACTTTGAAACCATACTTTTAATTGTTAAATGCATGAATTATATGTGTAAACATATAAAATGAGGTAGTTGACAGTTGAGACACGTGGAATGTGTTGTGCAAGACAGTTATTTCCTTAACAACTAATCATATAAGTTGTTTGAGTAATCGTGCAAATTCAAATTAAAACTTCTGAAGAAAGATCAAAGAAATTCAAGTTCAGATATTGTTGGAGGGAAGAAACTGCTCATTTGAAATGCAATGATGAAGTTCGAAGCAAGCCAAGTTCAAATGCTTTAAGCGGGAAGTTCAAATTACAAGCAAGGTCTATAAATAGAAGAAGTTGAAGAATGAAAGGGCCCCGGACAAATCTTCGACAAATAGCAATATAAAATAATGCTTGGTTTGTTCATTGGCAAGTAGAATTGTAGTTTTAGGATTTCGACTCAGTTCGAAGTAGATTAGGAAGTAGTTTAGGAAGTAATTTTGGTTGTTCTTATAACAATCAAGTGTTCGAAGTTCCAGTTATCTTTTATTTGAAGTTGAAGACGATCTCGAAGTAAGTCTACTTTTGATTTATCAATCAAAGTATCTTGTTTCTTTGTTGTTCTTTGATTTCCTAAGTAAATTGGTTTGTATTTCTTCACTTTGAAGGAAAAAATCCTCTTAATTGAGGTAATTAAACCAGTAAAACACAGTCGTCTGATTAGATTTTGTTTTCAAAGTTAATCTGAGGGAGGAGATTAAAAACTCTCTCTGGCATGTTCGCACACAATTATTTTCCATTGTAAAGAAGTAAAAGAACCAAACAGGTACCCATTTTATATGTTTAATAACAAATTCAAATCATTCCACTATCCCATTTATCAGAATTATCCCATTTATCAGAATAAGTCAGAGAAGAGAACCTATAAATGGAAAGATGTTTTCCAATTAAAAGGCAATAATTCCATCTTTGGAACAACAAAGATCCATATCAAATGACGCAGATGCGCCCCATGAAGTCGAAGAACCACTCTGTCGGCGTCGCTAACGATGGCATGGAGGCAATCCATGGAATCAAACCCACTCTACCGCCACCAGCAACCACGATGTAGAGGCACTGTCAGCGATCTTAACCATCCACTACTCTAACCAAGGGCTTGTAGCCTAGAGGTTATCTCCTAGTTCTCCCACAAGGGAGACCAGGGTTCGAGCCTTGGCAAAGGCGTTTGTAGTTTAGGGCTATGGAAAGCTTCTAGACCTCCACTAGACTAACTCACTAACTCTCCTATTAACCCCCCCCCCCCCCCCCCCCCCCCCCCCCCCACTAATGTATATCGGATGGAAAAGAAAAAAAAACCATCCACTACTCACTCCAGGCCATCAAATTGGACGACTCCAAATGGAAAACCTATGAGGTGAAGGAGATCGGAGTGCGTTGCCGCCGAACTCGAAATTAATTGAGCTTGACGGCAACGGAAAAACCCAACGAGTAACCTTTTAATCTCAATCGATCTTGTAATCTCGTTTACTGTAATCTTTTGCTTTGTTTTATGTGGTGGTGCTGGGTTTCGAATCTTGTTAAAGGCGGTGGTGTTTTTTTCGATTCAATGGTGATTTTTTTTCGATTCAAGGTTGGTATTTTTCTTCGATAAGTAAAAATGGTAAATCAAAAAACCATGTTCATATGCCCTTCAAAAGATGGTTATTTCATACAATGAATATGGTTTATTAATTTACCATTTTGGTGATTTGATACAATAGAAGTGGTAAATCAATAAATCATGTTCACTGTATGATATAAACGACACGTGAATATGATTTATTGAGTTTCCATATTGGGTGATTCGATACAATAAAAGATAGTTTTCTGGTTTATCACTTCGGAAACTTTGGTGATTCGGCAAAGTAAACATGATAAATCAACACATGTTTCAACCATGTTTTTCATGTGGTTTTATGGTGCATTAATCAACCATGTTTTTCATGGGTTTGGCCTGGATTTTGATTTTATGGTGCATTAATTTACCATATGTTTCATAGTTTTTTTATGTTTTTTTTTTGTGGTGCATTAATCTACTTTATTCTTATGATTTTTTTACATGCAATCTGACTTTTATTGTATAGAAATCTATCATGGTAAAAAACATAGTAGATTACTACAAAAGTGCATGAATCAATTTATCATGACTTGTGTTTTTAGGTCAAAATATCCTGATTATTTATTTCCAAATTTGTTTTGAGGTTTTAGGTGTGAGGAGATTAGGAGAGAGAGAGAGAGAGAGAGAGAGAGAGAGAGAGAGAGATTAGGAAAGATCAGGATAGAGATATATTAGAAAAATGAGAAGTGAGAAATATTTACAAAATCAAGAGAGAAATATTAGAAAAATTAGGAGAATGAAAGGGTGATTTGGTGTTTATTTGAATTTCAGGATGTAAACATAATGATTCAAACCAACTAGGATAGAAACATAAATAAGTTTTGCGAACAAGACCCCTAATTAACTCCTTTTTAATAATACTTCGACAAATCTAATAGAAAAACTTTACCAGGATTAGACTTTTTTTTTTTTTTTTTTTGAAAAATAATGAGATGCACTTTAACTTATATATGGTTAACGTATCAACCATAAAAAAACCCACATAATTTCAAACAACTTCATTTAAGTTTTCGCCAAAATAAGAAAGTGTGCTCGATAATACTTGCTATCATGGACTTGAGATTACCATAGTGACTCAAGTCAATATATACTGGTAGCAACTTCAATTTTGGGTCATCTGAAATCTTCATTTGGGATTGAAATTGTTCATTTTTTAAGGAATGTTGAGCACATTATAGGTTCAAACGATTATGATCATTGGAGATTGAAATACACACAATTGAGACAAATTTGTCTTACAGTGTATTCTCCAAATGATATTAGTTGTCCATATAAATGGTATCGAACATATGACTACCAATATCAAATTAATTTGATTTTTTACATGAATGATCTACTCAACATTCCCGGCAAATTGTACGGTTCCGATCCCAATACAGATTATAGAGAGTACACAATTGAGGTCACTACGAGAATTTAGTGACCTTGACACCTTGTTTGTTTTGGATTTTGAGACCGATTTTCCCAATTATTACTCAATCATTACTTCTATTTCCCTCCAATTATTATTTATTTCTCTCTCTATCTCTCTCCAATCATTACCCTATATTTTCAATCATTACCCTCATTTTGTTCTGCAATCATTACCCAAAAATCAAAACCCAAAATCGAACCCAAATCCGTTTGTCATACGAATAAGGTATCAAACTAATTCTATTTTGTACTATTATTTTAATGCAAGTATAGGGATTTATAAAGAATGAATAAGATCTGGCTAGAATCCAAATCTAATAATTTAGCCCTAGCAGGAAATCATTTTCAAGACATTAATCTTATGGCGAGAAAGTCATCTCAAAGACTCGAAGTCGAGCTTGGCACGACAAATCTATATAATAAGGGAGCTCAGTTTTTGAATTCCCTATATTTTGAATCATTGGATCTGAATTAAGGGCTCAGATTAAAAGGGGAAGTACTTTTAACTGCCCAAAACCAATTCCACCTTTTACTCCTCTCCCACCCACGCACTCCAGTTCCTTTTCCACAAATCATGCCCCACACTTTCCCGTCCTCCATGTTCCCACTTCCTTTTTTCTTCTGTTGGTACTTGGTGAGTTGGTGGTGGTTGCCTTCTGTGCAGAGTGGGGAAGGACCACTCCCATGCTCATATTCCTCCTATTTCTACCCTCCCCCATAACCCCACATTCCCCATTCAAAAGCCCCCACCTGTGCATTCTTTACACTCCCATGTTCATATTCCTCCATTCGGTTTTGTTATGAGGATTGGTTCACGGATTTTTACTACCAAGCTCGGCTCCGCTCCATTTGTTATGAGAATTCTGATTACTAAGTCTGGCTCCATTTGTTACAACAAAATTGTTCGTGTAACACAATCAATTGCTGAAAGGTTAGTCCGTTATGAGAATTTTTGTCATAAAACATGTCCCCAGCCCCACGTTCCCAAACATTCCTGTTACTCTCATTTTTCTTTGATTTTTTTCCTTTTCCCAGACCACTCTCTCTGTTGTAGAAAATACTTTGGATGCTTAATTGTTAAGCTATTTGTGATTTCTCTCTTACTTAACTCCACTTATGGTTGATTATGTAGGATTACATTCCTGTTCCAGAAAAAATCCCGCTCAATTCGGAGTCCATACGAGTACCCAAAAAAGGTATGTGTCTGGCCTATATTTTTGTTTGTCTATCTCTCTGAAAATTTACTCAACTTTTGGTTAATTTTGTAGGATTACGTTCCGTTCCTGTTCCAGAAACAATTACCCAATTCAGATTCTATACGATTATCCAAAAAAAAGGTATGTTTCTGGCCTATATTTCTGTGTTGCTCCCCATATTTATGTGCTTAACTTCCGCATTACGGGCAGAATTTTCATGGTATGTTTTCATTCCAACCTATAATCTTCGTTTTTGAAATTAGCCTACTGAAGTAAAAACTAAGTTTTTTGGATGTTCTGTTTGATCCGGTAATACGTGCAATTTCCTTTTACGTGTTTGATGCAATGCTTCAATGAGTATGAGATTGCTTGGGGTTGTGGTTTGGAAGGTTTATGATGAATCCTCTCCTCCTTCCTCCCTCTAAATCACCTCCCTCTGGTCACCATGCCCCTGCTTGAAGATGCCAGCGGTAGCTACCTTCCTTACCCAATGCAGCCTATATCGGAAACAGCAATGGAAGCCCACCGGTCCTCGGGATGGATTATTCAACTCCAACTTTGATTTCCTACTGAAAGAATTGATTTCCGCTCCTATTTCAATCCGAACACCCACAATGGTAGTTGGGTCTTTTAAAACTCAGCGTATACTTATGTCCATTATTTGTGCAATTGGAACCCATGTTTCAAGTAATGTGTGAACACTGCCACTATGAATGAATTCTCTGTCATGGAATCCACCCCTCGCTCCCCCTCATGCTGTAGTTCAGACACTACCACAACCATTGACTGCCAAAACCCAAATCCTCTCTCCCTTACAAATCAGTTGTGATCCTCTACATTCCATCACAGTCCTAAATTCCTATAGACTATATGCATTTCTTCATTATTTTCAATTTTTTGTAATGTTCATGCTCTATTCATAAAACATAATAATAATCCCTTGCTCACTCGAATTACAGAATACCATTACTATAGACTATTGGAACGGATTACCCACGTGGACAGCATGACTATTTGTGCCCAGGTAAGATGTTCAATTAATTTTCAAAGGAAAAAAATTTGCTTTCGTTGCATTTAACCAGAACACAATTTAGTTTGTCTCTTAGATTTGCACCTCAGTAACCTTTGAGTGGAATAGCCTAGGTTGTGGCTGATGTAATGTGCAGATGGATGGGCTTCTTCTATTTTTAGCGTGGTAATAAAGTTTGAAGCTGGGAAAGTTGGTGACATTTGAACGGTGTTGTAAGAAGGATGGATTTTCTTTGTAATGTCAATTAAGTTGTATTCATCAACTAGATGTTGAATATTACATTTTCATGAATAAATATTTTATGCTTATTAATTTTTTTTTATCTTAAAAGTAGAAGTGAAGTCGTCATCTGAAATGAAGTGCTTCCAGGCACAGGCAATCTGTATTTTTATACATTTTGTACACTTTATTTTAAATGGCCACACATTCTCTCTCTCCGCTCTTGGGGGGTTGTTTTTTTCACAGTTAAAATCGTTTGACTGGGTTATGATATTTCACGGGAGCCCAATATTGATTTGTGTGCGTCAATTGTTGGGGCCGCCTTTAGGCACGGGCATCCACTATGCATGTATTATTAGGGTCCACATGCTACCTATTGTGCCATATATAGACATTGTGCGTGCAAGTTAATCTTGCCCATGCATAGCACGGGTTCAACGCTATGATATTGGATTCTGTTGCAGTGACTTTTTTGTTTGAAATTAGAGTTTGAGGCCTTTTTTTTTTTATTTGTTATTTCCTCCAAGGTTAATGCAACTCTAATGTTTTTAAGGTGGACACAAAATTGCGTCTTTTTGACATCTAATTGTTATTTCCTCCAAGGTTAATGCACCTCTAATGTTTTTAAGGTGCACGCTAATTGTTCGAGTCGTGCCTTTAGGCACGGGCATCAGCTAGTCCCCCAATAAGCAAGGAACTTCTCGTACCACCAATGGTGTTTTTTGACTTTTCACGGCTTTTTATGTGATGTATCGTGAGAGAATGACCAACCTCGAAAATCGCAATAAGCTGGCTTTTTGATTTTTTGAGTTAGTGGAATGTGGCCACGTGAGAAGTGCATATGTAAAAGGATAACTAAGATTGTGAGCCAAGTAATTTCTAGTTGTTAAAAAAAAATTCGTTTTCCCATTTCGATATGAAAATTGACTTACTTTGCGGAAGGACAGCTCAGATGGACGGGACAGGGAGTTTGGGACATCGGATCCGCTTCCCTTCTTTTATCTTTTAGGACCTTTTGAGCTTAATCTATCTGATTAAAATCGAAGGATAGTTATTAAAGCATATATTTGACTTGCAATCTTTTCTATATATTGCAAATTTTTCATGCGCTTGTACTGATTTTTTTTTGGAAAAAGAATTCAATCCATTCATATCAAATGCTCGAAGGTAATACAGATTTCAACAGAAGATACAGGAGTGAACTAAAACTATCAAATCCTAGACACTAGGCACCTCCTCCAAAAAGCAAGCCCGACGAAACGAACCTACGTAAGAACCCGTTGTAGACAAGATAGTAAAGTCTTACAAGGGCACCCAACTCAAACCCTAAGCTAAGCGCAAATGAAATCTGGAGCACGAATCTGACATCCCAAATGCCACACCTGCTGTTCATGGCCTGATAAACGACACGCTCTCACGAACATAGGATACCGCTCCATGACAAACCCTCGCTGACATGCAGGGTCCTAGCCTTGAGGAACAACACACTAGTAGCACACCGAAGAATTCTCGCAACCAAAATGGGCAAGATGTAGTCCAAGAAGCACAAAACACAACACAACAACCTCAAACAAACCTAAGAAAACTTATCCGCCCACCACCAACATCCATCAGATCTGAAAATCAGATCGATACAGATCGGATTGGAGACCAGTTGGTAAAAGCAAAACAACAGAAAAACAAAACTCAACTTCTCAGCTACATCTCCCTTATTTAGAAACATCGTTGACCATCTATCGCTGCACCACCGCTCGCCATTCCACTGCATTGATCTGGACCGTCAAGGCTGCAAATTGCCTCGGATGGGACCACCATGGGAGACCAGACCATCTGGTCCAGATTTTCCGCACATGGAAAATGCGAACGGAAGGAGGATGAACAGGAAAAGGGGCTTGTCGGAGTGTAAATCACGGAGCAAATTCTAACCGCTATAAAGTTTAGAGAGAAGGAGGAGCAACTTTTTGTAGAGAGAGAAAGTTAACAAAAAAGAAATAAAAAATCCGCTTGTATTGATTTTAATAAATTAAAATTCATTAAACAAACTTAATTTCAAGGCAAAGTTCCATCAATTAGTGGGAAAACGAGAGAATTATTACTTTATAATACAAACCCAACCATTTTTTAAAAAAAATCTATTTTCCCATAAATTAAAATTAAAGAAATACTAATGGGAAAAGGAGAGAATTCTAGATCTGCTAAATCATCGTGGGACTGCCCATTAATCCACTATCCAATTTTTTTTTTTTTTTTTTTTTATCATTCTTCATTCCTAATCTATTATATGAGGGAGGAGAGAATGAGACTCGATCCCGTGATACAATATGAGACATCCAAGAGTTATACTACTACATGAGCTAGCCACCACTTGCATCCACCATCCAGATTTAAAACGGTTTTTCGTGGCTTAGGATACCATACTATGGATGTACAGGATCATAGCCTCTCCCTCACATAACATGAGATTTATTCATTCACATCGTTAAAACAATCTATTCTAATATATAAAGGGGGAGCCGCTTTTTGGTGTGGATTAGTTTTGAGGTTGGCTCACATTTTGCCCTTCCCAAACTACCTCCTAAACTAAAAGGTTTCACAATTTACTTAACCTTTTGTACCAATAACCGTAGGGATAAAAATGTAAAGACACCCAAACTGGAACATACTACCCACGTACGAAGTGGCAGTTACGCCTCCTATGTAGATGCCTTGCTCGTCCATCCATTGAATCACTTTTTATCTCTTATATTTTGTCATCTTCCCATAAACTAACCATGAGAAGGTGGTGACTGGTGTATGATTTTGCGAATTTGCTTCCATGGTGCTTGCCTTTTTATCTCACGAACACCTTTCGCTGAATTTGCTACGAATGCTGTGATGTTGGTTTTTTCAAGGTATGGTTTCTTTGGTTTTTTAAATCGAACAAATTGAATAATATGTCTAGATGAGAATGTTTTTAATGTTTCTATAGCTTCTCTTTCTAATTCTACTTTCTCTTAGTACTAGTCCTAGATTAATTGCTTCATATATATCTCGCCTGTAAAAGTAAGAATGAGGCCTAAATTGACTTTTTTCTTTTGAAGATAATGTGATTAATATGTAACTAGAGGCCGGGGCACATGCGATGCGTGTGCAAGTTGAACTTCACAATGCGCGTGCAAATCGAATTTTGACAAAAACATGTTTACAGAAGCTTCTGACTAATCGTTTGATCATGTGTATTTAGGCAGTTGGATTGACATTGTTTTACACATTTACCCTAGTGGTTAGTCGATCATTGGATGGTCTGGATTTTTTTAGAAAATATGGGCAAAAGACTTTTATGACGGGACTTAGAAAAATGGTAAATTCTATATTAGAATAGATGGGTAAAGTTGTTTAATTGAAAGCTATGTACGTTTGTGAGTTTTGCATGGTGTAGGATCAATTTGTTTGAACTATTGTTTTTTGTTACGGCATCAAGTCATATTTGAAAGGGAAAAAAGTTTTCTTTTTAAAAAAAAAGAGATTTACATTTTATTTATCCATTTTTTTTCATTCCATTAAAGGGAAGCAAACATGATTGATTTACAAAATTTGATAGAAGAGTACTCATGTATTAGATCGTGCATAAAGCGGCAATGATGACAGCGTTAGCAAGATAATGTATTATTTGATTATGAGCAATCTGTCACAATATATTGTTTAAATATCTAAAAAATAGCTTATTTCTCATAAAAAAAGATAATACAATGAACACAAGATCAAATAATAAATCAGATACTTTTGTTCATATATATATATATATATATATATATATATATATATTATTATTTATTTTTTTTGTGGAAGTTTGACTTGCACATGCGTTGCACGTGGCTAGGGCGAAGAAAACCATTCATCCGTTTCTCGTTCCACACAGACGCCCCGTTTGGCAACCGGAGATGATTTTGGGTGGATTTGTAATGAGGGTGGATTTGAAGGTGGATTTGTAATGAGGGTGGCCCCACCTCATAAGAAGTGTGGATTTGTTAGTGAGGTGTTTGGATGATATTTTGAGAAGGGGGATTTGGAGAGTGGATAAGAGGACAAATGACTGAATTGCCCCCCAATTCATTAATTTAATTGACAATATAGTGTAATTTCATTATAATTAAAATAAATACATAATAAATACATAATACTTAGAATAAATACACAATAATTACATAAATATATTAAAAGTGTATTTTTTTTAGATCTAAACCCATGGTTGCTCCGACGACGATGGTAATCTCTCCGGCAAAGAAGATGGTTGCTCCGGCGTTGGTAATTACTCTTGTTTCAGTATTTTTTTTTTTGGTTCAAAACCCTCCAAATCACCCGGATTTGGAGGGGTAAAATAGGTAGAAAACCCCCCAAATCCACCCTTCTTAGCCAACGACAGGGTCAGGGCTGTCGTTGGCAAATCCGGGTGAAGCCGGATTTGCACTCCAAACAGTGAAAATAGTCCGGGTGGATTTAGGGACGAAATTTGTGCGCCAAACGCCGGTTGGAGGTGGGCCCTGGATTACAAATCCGGGGCTGAGCCAAATCCGGGTGCAAATCCGGTCGCCAAACAGGGCTAGAGAGAGAGAGAGAGAGAGAGAGATAAATTAAAAGGTTTCTTGCCGCAAAGCAGCGACAGATATTTGGTGGGTGGGGAGCGTTTTAGAGAGAGAGAGAGAGGAGAAAAGAGCGATAGAAATAGCGCGGAGCTATACGTCGTCCGTGGCGACTTTAGGTTATGCCGTTTGCACCACAGGTAAATAATCTCTCAATCTCTCTCTCTTTCATGACTAATTTGTACGTATCTTCTGTATTTTTTCGTGTTTGATTAATGACTTAGTGGATTTGAACCAGATCTAGACGAATTGATTCTAAATCTCTTCAATTCGGTTTGGGATTCATTTGATAAGCTCTAGGGTTAGGGATTTTTCTCAATTTGCTTTAGGGATCCGTCTTTTGTATCTACATTAATGTGATTTTGAATACTTTGGGTTGGTACTTGGCGTTATCAGTCATGTGATCTACGGTTGTTTTTTATGAATATGAAACTTGGGTGATGATTTGGAGAATGGGCGTATTGTTAATTGGTTTATGTACGTGATCAATTTTGATTTGTTATGGTGCAAACCTTCATGGTGCTAGGTCTTTGGTTTTGAAGATGCACGATTCAAACTGTTTATTAGTCTTTTGTATCTCCATTAATGTGATTTTGAATACTTTGGGTTGGTACTTGGGGTTATTAGTTATGTGATCTATGGTTGTTTTTTATGAATATGAAACTTCGGTAATGATTTGGAGAATGGGCGTGTTGTAATTTGGTTTATGTACGTGATCAATTTTGATTTCTTATGGTGTAAACCTTCATGGTGCTAGGTTTTTGGTTTTGAAGATGCATGATTCAAACTGGTTGTTAGTCTGTTCCCTTTATTTTTTCTTCAATTGTACATTTAGTTTGATATTAGAAAAATACTTTTTTTGTATGATACTGTTGACTAATGGCAATAAATGGTTACTTTATTTTTTAATTTTTTATGACCCTATTGTTTGTTCTGAGGGGGAGGGAAAGGGGGAGTATCCTTCCCCTTTTTGGTTCAACCGTGGGAAAGGAGAGTTACCATTCCTTCTTCTTATCTGGTTGGTCAATTATCATGTGGGGATGGTAGGTGCAATATGATATGTAAACATAGAAGAATTAGTGAAGGGCATAGTTCTAGGAAAAGGTGTTTTCATGAGAAGCACGTCTTTTCTCCTTGGTTCCTCCCAATTCTCAAAAGAATAGAAGGAAAGGAGCAGATCTTAGAATGATTGTACTTTATACTACACGACCCTCCAGAGCTCTCCTTTCCCCTCTTAAAAGTAAATAAGTACTCCAAGCATTTTAATAACTAACTTCTCCCTCTTAATCCTAGGATTCCCCTCCTAACCCCTCAACCCCAATGGAGTTCTATATGCTTGTGTGTAATAACAGAAGATTGTGGAGGGTTCAATTCAAAGATGATTAGCTTCCATTGATCACTAGGAATGGTAAGTTGGTAACGACGTCAGTGGCCACTTGTCATTATCGTATAGTGAATCATGTAAGGTACAGACTACAGATTTTGGCTGATATAATATTTGGTTAACGTTGCCTTAACGTTCGCAATAGCTGTAAACAGGGACACACATGCATGAACACACACACTAACGAACAGAAAAGAAAATCCAACCACCACCACCACTACCGAAATGCCCACAATGGGGACAGAGGAGATTAAAAGGGGAAAAAAGGAACTTGCTGCAGGTTCTCTGCTGTTGATTGAAGAAAATAGTCTGAACTTAGTGTAGAGAAAATTTGATACTCTGGGACTGCGATGCAGTTGTAGCATAATGTTGCACAAAGAATTGATTTCGTGATGGCTAGAATTTAAGCTTGACAAAATGAGGTAAAGGTAATGTTGAAATTTTGGCTTGACGGAATAGTTATTAAGAAACCTCTGATGTAGTGATGTGTATGAAATGTTTTGGTTGGCTTGACGGAATAGTTATTAAAAAGACCTCTGATGTAGTGATGTGTATGAAATGTTTTGGTCGGATCTAACAATTTTGATTGCAGATATCGTGATCACGTTTTTCTTTTCATATAGGACCTTGAGTTAGCGTTTCATGTATGATCCAAATTTTACTTCGTCCTGATGGGTGTTTTAATTCTATAATTCTCCATGCCGTCCCAGAACACAATTAAACCTTAGTCAATAAAATATGAACTCAAGTAATAAATGAAGGATCTCTCTTAACGAAATATTGTGACAGGTTTTGTGCAATGCAGTAATCTTTATTGCTGGGTTTACCCTGTTGTCTTTCTTAAAATCACTTGAGTGAGTGTCACATGTGGTATTCAGAAGTAACAACAGCGGAGTTAATAACGACTCAAATCCAATTCTTGCCACTCATTGAAATTACCTAAGAAGCACTGACACGTAGGTCAGCCTCACGTACCGGTTGTCTGGGTCACAAATACGTTCGGACACGTATCTGGACACATGTCCTGGATGCCTTTGGCTGTGTGACCGTGTCCCAATATTGTACAATTATTTTCTACCTGGATACGTGAGGGACACGTTTGGGACACTTCTCGGAGAGAGAGAGAGAGAGAGAGAGAGAGAGAGAGAGAGAGACGTCCGGATACATGTCCCGGATGCCTTTGATCGTGTGACCGTGTCCCAATATTATACAATTATTTTTCTACCTGGATACGTGAGGGACACATTTGGGACACGAGAGAGAGAGAGAGAGAGAGAGAGAGAGAGAGGTTCTGTGACACGGGCTTCTTAGGGAATTACAGTGATAACATCAATTATGAATGCAAATGTTTTTTTGTTGAGCGTGTCATTCTTAATCCATATTGAATACTTTGTTTATGTTATTTTAATAATGGTGCCTTTTTTCTCTGCATTGTCAGGTTGCGTCAGACTTTGCCTTCGGGGACTTATTTTCCTTTACTAAGTCATGGAACAAGTGTGTCTTTGGTCAGATCACTACCAGTTTCGGGTTTTCCCTCTCCAGCAAGCGCTTGACTGGCGGCGTTTTGTCCTTGGAGATTTCCTTCTTGTTTCCTTTGTCAACTGCACTTAGTGGACATTTTCTCGTGAATAAACAATACAGGAGGCGTAATGCAATTTTTTTTTTGAGATAGGTGTTGGATCTTTTGTGCACATCTATGAGTGAGCTGCATATTCGCTTCTTTCCAAACCAGCTGTATTTGGAAGCATTTTCTGAACCTTTTGTGCTTTTAGTGCATTGTTGGTGCAACATCCAATCGTGACTTATGAGGAATTTTCTTCTAGGTATAGCTTCGCTTAGTATTGGTCTCTTGGATATTTAATATGCTTGTTCTTGTTGAATTAGTTCTGTGATGTGATGCTAACCTTTATATTATGTTTTTCCTGACCACAGGGTTGAAATCTGCAAACGGAGAATGATATTGTGTTAAGTAGTTAATATTAGTTGTTCTTAGTAGTTCTGTCTTTTCTTCCAACGGCTGCTGGTCAGAGAGATGACTTGGTCAGTAAAGTAACTGAAGATTCTGCGAGAGATTTTATGTAATGTACCTGAGGTAGCTGTTATCAAGCTCGTGGTAGTGCTGGGTGACTATTTCCTGAGCAAAGAATCTGATATATTTGCTAAAGCAAAATTCTGGCTTGATCAATTTTGGACTGGGGTCAAGATGCTTTGCAGTTCTCAACTTGTCCTCCTATATTTGCCTTACTGTTACCTCGGGGCTTTTGTTTTGGTATATCTTATGAATAAGGTTGTGCGGCCTGTCCATCAGAAACGTGCTGGTTCTGTGCTCATGCATGGTGCAACAGATAATTGATGGTGGATTTAATTAGATCAGCCAGCCAGTTTGCCTACTTTTTTGCAGTTCTTTAAAGTCTTCGCTGAAGATAATCGTTTTAGATTTCATCTATCTGCATTTTTTTGCTGAGTAAATAAAGCGTCACGGGCTCTTGAAATCACGAAGAATGGAGAGGTTTGTTGGTTTGTTTAACCTTGTTTTGCAAAATTTCTGTCATGTTTTTTGTTGATTCAGCATGGCTGTTCTGGGTGTTACAGGTATAAGATAATCAAAGAAGTTGGTGATGGAACTTTTGGAACCGTCTGGCGGGCTATAAATAAACAGAGTGGTGAAGTTGTAAGTTCATATATGTTTCGTGTTGCCATTATAAATAACTGTGATATATTTGAGTATTCTCTTTTGAATTGATCTGCTTGTAGTTTGACAACTTCTGTTGTCATTTCTACAGGTTGCAATTAAGAAAATGAAGAGAAAATATTATTCTTGGGAGGAATGTATAAATTTGAGAGAAGTCAAGGTAACATTTTTGGTGTAATTTTGGAGATTCTGGTTTTACTCTCTCTTCTTTGACTTTACATGTTTGTCTTTTTCCTCAGTCATTGCGGAAAATGAACCATCCTAATATTGTGAAGCTGAAGGAAGTCATTCGAGAGAATGATATTCTGTATTTTGTGTTCGAGTGCATGGTTCGTGTACTTGTCATATCTGTCAATGTTCTCACCTGAATTTGTATTGTCAGTTGTGTTAAATGCCATTTCTTTCTTGTTCCAGGAATGCAACCTATATCAACTTATGAAAGACAGGGCTAAGCTTTTCTCAGAAGCTGAAGTCAGAAATTGGTGCTTTCAAGTGTTTCAGGGACTTGCATACATGCACCAGCGAGGATATTTTCATCGTGACCTTAAGCCTGGTAATTATTGCTGGTTTCATATGATTCATGATCCAGGATATGACTTTTGAAGTGCAAGTGCATGGGGCAATTGCAACTTCTGCTTTATTCTCTGGCCTATATATTGTCCTTTAAGTGCACATGCATGGCTTCACATCAATTTTTTAAGCCTTTTTTCTGCACTTGTTTTTTGCTTTGAGGAAGACGTTTCATCTCTCTCTCTCTCTCTCAGAGAATTTGCTGGTGTCGAAGGATTTAATAAAACTCGCTGATTTTGGTCTTGCACGTGAGATCATTTCTCAGCCACCTTATACAGAATATGTTTCAACACGCTGGTACATTGTAGCGGTTTACCTCTTTGAACTCCTCTTTTATTTGTCTTATTGTGAATGCAAAAATTCTGTTATGCCTGCGCGTGCTTGAAGCCTGAATATGACTTGACAGGTATCGGGCCCCTGAGGTTTTGCTTCAGTCTCCAATGTATAATTCTGCAGTTGGTGAGTTGTTGGAAACAAAGCTTGTTAAAAAAATTGTTTAGTTACCATGTCTTTGACTTCTGCATTTGTAATTGGTATTCCAGATATGTGGGCAATGGGTGCAATCATCGCTGAACTCTTTACCCTTCGTCCGCTTTTTCCAGGCTCAAGGTGCATGTCTTGATCTTTCATTTCTGTTTACAGTTTACAAGAGTCTGTTGGGAGCGTTACTAGATCTATTAGGTCATGGCTTTGGTTAAGCCGTTAAGGCTGCTTACCATTGTAGGGGTGGGCAAAAGATTATATAACCAAGGTTTTAATAGATGCTTTTAGCATAACATATTACCTTATGATGTGGTTGCTGTGTTCTTTTTATGTACTTTTGATCTCTGATTTGGTTACATCTGCTGGTTGAAAACTTCTTGTTCAAGTTTTTGGCTGTGTTGTAGTGGACTAAGTTCTTTATATCAACCCTCTTGTTGCAGTGAAGCAGATGAGATCTACAAAATATGCAGCGTAATAGGCACCCCAACTGAGAGTGTGTGGGCTGAAGGACTTAAACTTGCAAGTGATATCAACTACCAGTTCCCTCAGGTCAGTTGATTTTACTTTTTACCCTTTGTGTGCACTTTTGGATTATGTTCTTGCTATGTCAAGTTCTTCTTTGGGTGCTGTAGTTTGCATATAAATATAGCTGTGTATGCTTGAGCCTTCGTGCTGATGCAAGCAGGCCCACATCCTGGATGTGTTTTAGATAGTTTCTTTGTCTATTCCAATAAGATGATGGATTCTATGCTTCCTAGCCTTGGCTCTGCATCTTTGGTGCTATCTGTATGAGTAATTAGAACGCAATCACGGATAGATAGCATGCTCGTGCATAAAGTTGGAATGTCATTGTTTTAGCACATCTAGCGAAGTAATATTTCGTTCTTTCTAGTAAAAATGGTCGAGGCATTAATAGCACTGTGTGATTTGACATGACAGCTCACGGGTGTACATCTTTCTGTGTTGATACCATCTGCTAGTGAGGATGCTGTCAATTTTATTACAGTAAGTACCGGCCTTTTCTAGCTTGTGGATCAACTTTCTGCTCTACGTTTTGCCACCCTTTTCTTTGCTGATTTTGTATAGTATCTAGCTTATCTTCTAAGTCCTTTTTTTATTGCTCTATTTATTCCAAACTAGTCGCTTTGTTCCTGGGATTCTTGCAAGAGGCCAACAGCCTTGGAGGCCTTATCACATCCGTTCTTTCAGGTTTCAATTTTGTACCTTCTGCACCATAAAAACCTAGAATGTGTATTATTATTTTTCCTTGCAGTCCATCACGCCTTCACTATTTTGATTTAATTGCTTCGTTTAATATGGCAGAGTTGCTTTTACATCCCACCATCTCTTCGATCCAAATTTGCTGTCACTAGGACACCTCCATCGGGTATGCCTTCCTTGGACTATTTATCTTCCTTGAAAATGTATGAATAATTGCTGGGTCCTGATTTTTGGACACATTGCAGCTGGAACAAGGGGTGCATTAGAGCAGAAATCTGTGAGGCGGTATTCTGGGACTCTACCTAATTTCAAACCTGCAAGCAACCTTCCTCCTGCCAAATCTCACACTTCTGTAGCAACAGGTGATGCATTACTGATTGTTTTGATGATCTAAATGATGCTATCGCTATATTTCTGGTAACTTTGTGGTTCTAGATGTAAGGGGGGATTGAAAATTAGACGAAACTACAAGGAAATGGGAAATGCCAGATTTGTGTTAGTTGCTTGGGGCGTCATTTCGGAATGTTTTCAATAATTTCTTTGAGATGACAAACCTCAATCTATTGCTGCTAGCCTCCTTGACTTCTAGTGTTAGTGCGACCTTAATGAAATTCATTTTTTACGATAATGCCTATAGGATGATCTCTTCTAGTATTGCTTGGGGTGTCATTCTTTTCTCTTCTGTGCTTTAAATTTTATCATCTACCCAGCAAACATCGGAACTGTACTTATTTAAGTATTGGCCATGCAGAATGTCATTGACAATCTAGATATCTATATGTGTGGACATTTGAGGACCAAAATACTTAAAAAGAGAGGGGAAAATGGTGCCTCTACCATGAAACTTGTGTCTTCTCATGTTTCTCCTCTTCTAGCTTGTTGCAGTTGAACAAAATGCTGTCTGGATTTGTTCGCACATCCTTTTTGGACTTTGGGATAAGTTGTGTGCTAATTAGTACTTCTTAGACTCATTTGTTATATGTTTCTGAATTTCTATTGATTGTTTCAGGTGTGCAACGGAAGTTGGAAATGAATAATCAGGTAAGATCATGAACTTATCCATTTACTTTGGCATCTGTGTCATGTTCACAAGAACCCTCGGGAGATAAAATGGGACTGCCACGGTCCATTTCATATTCCCAGTCACTCATTTTGCATGGATGACTTACTCATCCAGACCTGTAAAATGGATGGCTCTGATTGTCAATTGGGGCCTCAGTGGGTCGCTTTTTCAATCACACGAGAGTTTTCTTTCTTAATGATGGTTATTTCAGATGCTTGTTCTTTGGTTATTTCTGTAATTTCAGTTCAGTTATTTTGGTTATGGTGATGATTTGTGTCCTCACTGACTTATTCTTGTTATAACTCTTTGGTGCTTAGGATGCAATCAAGAATGATAAGTTCTCGAATGCTGCTGCCAAACCACCAGTAAGATACCGGCCGCCTGCAAGGAACAGTCCAAGTAAGTGTTTGAGATATCTCTTTATGTTGTATGTTTAATATTGCTTTGACGGCTTCCTCCACCTGCTGGTATCTTTGTCCTGATGTCGTGGTATTCTGTCATACTGTTGTGGTGCACCTTCTGCTCCTGGCCGGACAGTGTCCCTCTTTCATAGGAGAAACACCGAAGAATAAGAAGGGAAAAAACAGAAGTCTTAATTGCATCCTAAGCATCAGAGAATTATAACCAGAAAATTAGTGGCAGCGTCTTCTTTTTCTTCAAGAAATGGTGGCCTAGAATGCTAGCAAGACCATTTTGTTACGAGACATGTTATTCTTTTGGAGAAGTCTTTTGGATAGTTTAAGCTGTTTTGATTAGCATGTGTTCCATCATTGTGTGGTGGTGCATGTTGGAGCTCTGTTGGGAGGTGTGACACATGCTTTTTATGGCTCCTAGTTTCTCTTGACTACATCATGCACAAATATATTTTCTTGGAGTTCATGCCTGTATATATTGCTATCAAGTAAATGATGATTAGATTTAGAATACATGCGAACTGCAAACCATCATAGATATCAATAGAAAAGGTGGTTAAGATGCTGATATAAAGCCCATTAAATTTTGTTGAGCCTGTTGTATCGTCCAGTTTTTGTTGAGCCTGTCATATCCTCCAGCTCCAAGATTTTTTTTTCAGTTTGGTCCGCTTCTGATATCATGAAATTGTTGTGGTTGGCAGCCTCTACTTATAATGGAAAGATTGCCCGTGAAGTTTCAGAGACAGCTGAGAAGCTGGCAAATATGACTGTTGGTTCTGCGAGAGTGCCAGCAAGGCAGGCCGTTCCAGCACCTATGAAGGCTGGGGGATGGCATGGCCAACCTCACTTGTTTCTTGGGCGATCCCAAGAGATTCAGCCTGGAAGAACCTTCTCCAGAAAAGTGGCGGGATGAGTACGGGTTTGAAGTGTTCAGTTACAGTTATGTGGGACGTATAAATATTGCCTTGTGCCTTGTTTGTGGTCAAGCTTTGCTTATCTAATGTGATGTTTGGAAGTTACGTACAAACCATTTTATGATGGATGATGTTTGGGAGTTGCGTTTAGACCTACATATGTAAACAAAGTCTTATGGATGGTGGTTTACGATTCATGAAAGATTATACGAGTATCGTGTATCAAATAATGGTTTTGTTTTAGTACTACCCACTTGGCTATAAAAGACCAAGGTTTTGATCCGGTGCCTACTGAATTTGCAATGGGGTACGGGGGCAGTGGTTTTGAATCCGGTGGCTACTGGATTTATTTGTTTTTTTTTTTTTTGTGCACGCGCGCGTGGGGTGGGGTGGGGTGTTGAACTCAACTTTGAAGAGATTATAATAGTATTATATAATGAGCGTAATTTTTGTTGTAATAAAAATTTGTTTATGATGAATTGAAATATGGGAAAATATAATTGGTTTACAACTATTTTAATGATAATAGTGCTAAACTCGAAACGGTATCCGATATTTGACTGATACTTGCATGAACTGAGATACTGGTAGCTGTATGATCCATATCTTGATAATGATTGCAGTTTGCTTTTAAATGGCAGTGTTTGGATGATGGTCACCACCACCTGCAAGATAATGATCTTCTTTCACAGAGATAAACAGTAGATTGAGGATAGTTTATTCGGAGGGGTGGAGGCATTTTCTGCTGAAGAGTTGGGCAAAATTGGCAGGAAAAGATGATTCATTCTGGGTCGGTCTGTTTATTTTTGGGTGTCAAATAAATCGTATATGTATCCAGTAACAATATGTATATACAGATATACACTTTTCTTTTGATATGTAAGATAACTTCACTGTTATTACTAGTATATATACTTGTACACACATATACGTAACATAAACACCCTCAAAGGAAATATATATATATATATATATATATATATATATATATATATATATATATATATATATATATATATATATATATACGGGGAGGATCCTGTCAAGGATCCCGGAAATCCCGGATTGAAGCGTTTTGAAGCCCTTCCCGATATTTTTTTGACGATCCGAGCCGTCCAATGTGTTCAAAAGGTGTTTTCCAAGGCCCACGCGGGAAATCTTCAAAAAAAAATACCGGGAAGGGCTTGATCCACGCAGTTTTTCGCAAAAACTGCATATTTACAAAATTGCGTGGATCAAGCCCTTCCCGGTATTTTTTTTTGAAGATTTCCCGCGTGGGCCTTGGAAAACACCTTTTGAACACATTGGACGGTTCGGATCGTGAAAATTTGATCCGGAACTATGAGTTCCGAACTCTCTAGTCCCGGACTAGAGAGTTCCTCTATATATATATATATATATATATATAGGATCAACTTCTAATGAGGGATCCCTCATTTTAAATAAAATGAGGACCAAGCAATTTTTCCACTTTCCGAATTGAATTTTGACGATCCGAACCGTTAGATGTATTTAAAATGTGTTTTTAAGGTCCACCGTGGGGATTTGTCCAAAAAAAATACCCGCAAGGGCTTCATCCGATTAGTTTTTGTTTAAAACGTTATATATAGCGTTTTTAACAAAAAATGATCGGATGAAGCCCTTACGGGTATTTTTTTGGGACGAATCCTTACGGTGGACCTTAAAAACACATTTTAAACACATCTAACGGTTCGGATCGTCAAAATTTGGTCGGGAAGCACGAGGTCCTCATTTTAAATAAAATGAGGGATCCCTCATTAGAAGTTGATCCTATATATATATATATATATATATATATATATATATATATATATATATATATATATATATATATAGTCCCCTTCCTATCCGAACCACTAAATACGGATCTACCGTCCGGACTTCACTTTCCGGACCAAATTTCGACGTAGCGTTTTTGTGAAAAACTGCTCCGATCAAGCCCTTCCGGGTTTTTTTTTTTGCCAAATCTTCGTGTTGGACCTTGAAAACACCTTTTAAACACATCTAACGGTTCGGATTTTCAAAAAAAAAATTGGGAAGGTGGAGGTCTGTAACTTAACAGAATGCGGGAGTTTGGATTGGAAGCTTGGTGTGTGTGTATATATATATATATATAGGCAAATAAGAAAAAATGTAATTTTTTACTTCAAAAATTGTTTTTGGGAAATCCGAACCGTCCAATGTGTTTAAAAGGTATTTTTACAGTTTTTGCGAAAAACTGCTTGGATCAAGCCCTTCCCGGTATTTTTTTTTTAAAGATTTCCTGCATGGACCCTTGAAAACACCTTCTGTACACATTGGACGGTTCGGATCGTTAAAGATTTCCCGCGTGAACCCTTGAAAACACCTTCTGAACACCTTCCAAGGGAGCTGGCCATGTAACTTCCAGCAAAAATTCCTAGTATGGCCAGTGTAGTGGCAATAATCACACTGAAGTGACCCACGATCAGTGGACCCACTACTAGCCCCAGACTGTGACTTACTACTCTATGAGGTAGGAGCAAACCCTTAGGTAGAAACTAAACAAACCCTGTAGAGTGGCAACCAAGGCAGAGCGATCAGAAATAGGAGAGTGCACCATAGCACCCTTTCGACTCTCCTCCTGCTGAACAATAGCATAGGCTTCACCCAATGACGGAAATGGAAGCCGACCAATACCTGCACTCTAATCGGATCATACTCCATATCAAGGCCAGCAAAAAAATCATAAATACTCTCTTTCTCTAATCTCTTCAACCAATTAGCAGCATCCTCGAAACACACAGCCTGAAAACCCTAAGAATGATCAAATTCCTACCACACCCC
This sequence comes from Vaccinium darrowii, assembly GCA_020921065.1. NCBI lineage: Eukaryota > Viridiplantae > Streptophyta > Magnoliopsida > Ericales > Ericaceae > Vaccinium > Vaccinium darrowii. The sequence goes on along the minus strand of CM037162.1, from coordinate 22,544,341 downwards.
ACACAACCCTGAATAATACGCAGCGACAGAGCAATGGTGTTGAACCAATGTACGGAGTCTCTTCCTCAATTCAAAACATTGAGCATCATTGCCCTGATGAGAATAGGTTTGGGCTGCTGTAGTCCAAATCTTACGTGGAGTATCGAGAAGCAGGAAATATGGCGAATCTCAATCATCATAGAGCTAAACAACCAAGTCATGACTAAAGATTTATGAGAGATGAATTTTTTAAGTGCACCAGCTTCCTCGGGTTTTGTAACGTTACTCTCAATAAATTATGACATGCCTTTGGCTTCAATAGTCAAAGTAAAAGTGTGAGACCAGATCAAATAGTTGGAACCATCCAACTTAATACCACAAATATCCAACGGAGTATTTTCCAATTGCCTTTCGAATTGACCCGATACATCCTTAGTACCAGAGGTTTCAGTCTCAACAATTTTTGAATCGTTAGACATATCGAAACGTAGAAAACCAGGCAAAAAGGCAGCTACTCAACAAAAAATACTTTAAAAAATGATGAATAGTGCAGAAACCCTTAAGTAGGAGAAATTTTTGGGTGTGGGTATTGCCCACGTGATACCCACTTGGAAATTTTTGGGTGCCGAGTGGGTATTTTCCTTAAGTAGTAACAAAACCAGGAATATTAGTGTTACCCAATAGTCAGAACATAGACCAACCAACAACCAGTTGATTGTGAGTACTGTAGAGGCAGACCAAGATAACCTAGTTGATTTTAAAGCTAGAGAATTCTTTCCAGAACTCAACATAAACAAATTGAAGCAAACCCAGTGAATTCGAGTTGCTACAGTGAGTTTCGAAGAAAACCTAGTCGGTTTTGTGGCCAAACAGGGTCGGTAGATGGAGGTTGCCAGAGGTTTTCTAGGTCACCGAAGAGTCTACAGTGCTCGCCGAAGGTTTTGAAGTGAGATTGGTGAAGACCCAGTGAGATACGAACTCAACTTGAGAATACCCAGTCAATCTCGAGTACTACTGATGCCGTACGACAATCGTACAACAGTCGAGCGTGATCGCTGGTGATTGTCAGGGCTCGCCGGAGTCAGGCGAGCGTCATACGGTAGTCGGCGAGAGCTACAGGAGAAGAAAATAGTCATTCTGAGTCCTAACAATGATCGATCGACTGGGTGAAGATTGACCACGTATGTGCGATAACTACAACTAACGTAATACTCCTCTGTGGATTGAAGATGATGATGAAAACGAGGATGAAAAACACCAACGAGGGTGGAGAATGTATAACTCATACACCAACGTCAGTCCTTAGATGGATCTTGTGGTCTGATACCATGTAAGTTTAGACAATTGTTTTGAGAGGCAAAAAATTAGGGTTCTCTTTCTCAATACTTCGTGCTTATACAAGAGATAATAAGGTAAATTACAATATGACTGTAACGACCCTAATTTTTGCTAAATAAAAATTTCGTTTATAAAATTGATTTTTCATATTTTCTCTAATAAATTTCTTAAAATTATTTTGGAAAATACTATTTTGGGCCAATAAATTATTTTCTTTGTGCTAGAATATATATGTGTGTGTATAACTAGCACTTAAAACCCTCTTAGTAGGTTTTCTTTCCCTCCAAGTAAATGAGCATGTGCTTCATTAATGTAGGAAGTTTCTTAAGTTTCTTAGCAATTGGTGGCACATGGGGGGGATTTATTGGCACATGGAGAGAGAGGGGGGGCAGCCATAGAGAGAGAGAGAGAGAGAGAGAGAGAGAGAGAGAGAGAGAGAGCGCTGGAGAGAGGGGAGAGGGAGATGTTGTGTGCAAGAAAGCACATGCATTGTGCATGAACTAGTACACAAGCTAGTAAACCTAAAGCCTAAAACCTAAACCTTGGCCTCCAAGGTTCCACAAAACATGCTTCCATGTTTTAAGGAAGAATATTCTTCCTAGTAAGCCTATTGAACCTAGCCCTAGCTACAACTTGTTAGCACATGCACCATTTTTATGTATAAGCTCCTAAAAACACCCCATAACAAAGGTGATCATGCAAAATCCTACACAACAAGAGGCCTTATATTGCTATACTTTCCTTCCAAGTAATTTTTCCCCAAGATTCTCTCCCTAACTTGCAAGTATAAGAACCTAGAAAGCTAGCCTAAACCTAGGGTGATAGTTGGCCAACATGGTACTTGCCATGTGCCATTAAATGAGCACATTCACTCCCATTTTGGGAGGAATGTTTCGGCCATAAAGGGGCAGAAATTGCCGTGGGTTTTGAGGGAGAAAAAGAGAGCCACTTTTGCTATAAAAACCCATGTTTTCTCTTGTCAACTTGCCACCTTTACACCTTCCACTATTGTGCTTTCTTTCTTTCCAAATATAAACCTATTGTATTACTACTAAGGTCAACCTATTTAGTTTTAAATTAACTTCCTACTAAGTTAATTAATAGAGAAGTTAGTTGATTAGAGAGCCCACACACTCACCGGAAAGGATTGCTTATCGGCTTCCGGCTAATCACCGGAAATTAAGGTAGTCTACTAAACCATTCTTCTAATTAGTCGTTTCTAGTTCAATTAGTTTATTCTAATTAGTTTTCTAAGCTTGGATTTGAAGTTTGTTTGAGTTAGTTTATGCATGTTGTATGAGACTAAGCATGTTACTTAGTTTCTAAGAAAGTTTAAAAGAAAGGATTTCATGTTGAAAAGAAGTTAGAGGTTCTAATTAATTTCTAACTAGAACGTCTCTTCATGAAATTAGAAGTTGGTTTAGTGAGATTAAAATGATGAGAAGTTGATTAGAAGTAATTAGAAGATGGATCTCTACACAAGTCTCTAGGAAATTACTAATTATTTATTTTTCTTGGACTAATTAGTTAATGGAAGTTGATTAAATTTTTGATTTACTAATTATATGATTCTTCCTAAAATTAGTGTGATTTAAGTATGCTTAGAAAGGAGTTTATTTTATTTAATAAAGTTTACATTGAGTCCATTAGTTTTGTTGTAAGAAAAATTAGAAGTTTTTGACTAATAAATATATAGAGAAAGAATTAGTAGTTATTCTTCTAGACAATTTTCTACTACGTAATTGGTAGCTATATTTTATAAATAGGTTGTTGTGATGAAAAAGAAATTTTAAGAGTTGCTTAAAAATTTATTTCTCTAAATGAAAAGAAAGATTTTCTCAAAGTCTCTTGGGAAAAGAAAGTATCTAGAAAATTAGAAAGTATCTTTTTAGAGAAATTAGATTTTCTAAAAAGAAGATTTTTATTACTTGTTTTAATTTATTTTTGGTGAGAGTTTTGTGACAAAAGTGTTTAAATCTTTTGGACATGAAATTTCTAGAAGAAGCCTTTTTTAAAGAAATAGCTAGAGAAAGATAGTTTACTAAATTTTTTTTTATTTCTTTTGGAGAGGAAATAAGTGGAGTTTTAAAAGAAAAAGGAACAAATTGGATTTTTGTTAGAAAATAAAATTTATGAAGAAATTATATATATATATTTTTGAGAAAGTGGGTGCATTAAGGTGCATGATTTCATATGGGAATATTTTCTTAGAAAAAAAAATATTATTTTTGAGAAAGATGGTGCATTAAAGTGCATGATTTTATGTGAGAATTTTTCAAGAGAAAAATATGATTTTGAGAAAAGTTTATGGAATATTGCATGGGCATTATTTTTTTTTTAGCATATGGCATTGAGCACGTTTATGATACGTTACGACACGAGAAATGAGAAAATTTGAATAACTGTTGATGAGAAAATAGAGATGAGAATGAAAATGAGTTTTTGAAATGGGAAATATGTTAATGAACTGACTTGAAAACGGTAATGCAGTCTTAACGCCGCTCGTCATGTGAGTGTGCGCCATGATGAGGTTGGGGTTAAGTAATACGGTAGTGCAGCGAGGCATCGCCCCATTTTCGTGGAGTGAACTTGGGGTAAGGGCTAAGAGTGCACAGCACATAGTGAACGGACCTTGAAACGTACTGTGGGGATCAGTAAGACAAGGTAGCCGGGACTATGTCGTGTGAGTCACGGGGCGGACGGACCGTGCAAAGAGACTGGTTAGGTTCAGTGATGCACGACACCGGGGCTTCGAGCGGAAAGGTTGGCGCCACCAGCTGAAAGGAGGCGTAAGCGGACCAATAACTTTCTGAGCGGTGTGAGATAATGACTTGGTTGAAATTTGAAGAAGAATGCCGAAAGAGGCACCATACGAGAAAAATGATTTGAGACATGTGATGAGTTATCGAAATGAGATACTATTTTGAGAAACTGACATGTGACACTAATACTGAAATGAGTTACTGTTTCTGCGCATGTTACTCTGATCCGCATAGACATGCATGGTGCATTGCATGGTTTTACTGTTCAAAAGTACTATATACTGTTTTTGAACTTATTGTTCTAGAATTGCTAGTTAGAGATTTGGTAGAGTGAACTATTGGGCCTTGTCGCTCACGATGTTACACTTGTGTAACTCTGGCATAATACCACGATGTTGCTTTGCGACTCTGACGTATTATGCCAGACTATAGAGATGGACAGGAGGAGAGAACTATGGTTTGAAGGCCTACGGAGCATAGCAGGACACCGTCGGGATGGACAGTCGTGCGATGGAGTAGAGAAACCTAGTCAACCCTGTAGAGAATGATTGTAATAGGCAGGAAGATTTATGTAATTTCCCTTTGAGAAACTGTTGTAAAACCCTATTTATTGTTTACGTATTCCTTATTAATAGACCCAAATTTTGGGGGCATTACAATGACCCTAAACTACCAAACTAATTACACGGGAGAAATAATACAAATCAATTACATGTTACACCTACAACTTAGCAGTAACATAATACTGTGCACTATTCTAAGATGGGAGCCTTGACAGAGATGCTTAGAGTTGATTATCTTGTTCTCACTCTCAGTTTTTCTTGACTGCTATGAATTTTTTTTATAGAATACAAGTCTTGGAATACCATTACCTTTTAAGAATGTTTGATTTTGCTTCTTTTTTTTTTGGTAGGTTTGAATGGGATTTTGAAGATCATTGGAGCGGAGTTGTCTCAAAAATGGGAATCATTAACATTAGTTTTTTTTGTGTGGATATTATCTATCGACATGCTTATTTTTTTGGTAACTCTGTTCGATTAGTATCGTTTACTAGTGATCACCATTTATGTGTTGGTCATAGGGGTGTCCACGGATCGGATCCGGACGGATCGGATACGGATCCGATCCGATCCGCTCAGAGCGGATTATGGTTTTTAAGATCCGGAACCGAACCGAACATTCACGGATCGGTTACGGATCGGATCGGATCGGTTACGGATCGGATCGGATCGGGCGGATTTGACAGATTAAAGAAGGATTATTGAGCGGATTGAGCGGATCGAGCGGATCCGATCCGATCCGATCCGGATCCGGAACCGCGAGATTAGAAATTCTCGATCCGAGAACCGAACCGAACATTCACGGATGGATCAACGGATGGTTCGGATTGGTTCGGATTGGTCGGATTGGCGGATCGGATGATCCGCTGGACAGCCCTAGTTGGTCATATATGTACCTTCCTTCACCCTATGGCCAATATGAAGAATGAAAACACGAGGCTTATATGTTGTCAAGCCCTCAAAGTGAAGTTAACGTGTAGACTACATAAGTTTTTTAGTATTGCATTAGAATAAAAATAAAGAAGTGGAGTTACAGAATCAAGAGTTAAAATTTGAATTCTTAGTTGTACGTAAAAATAGAAATTATTAAAATTAGTTTCTAGTTTTTTGGATATAATCTATCAACATACATATGCTCAACTGATTATGTTGTGTTTTCAGGAAAAAAAAATTGTATTTTATCGGAAATACCCTAGGTGGTCGGTATATTAAATTTTAATTTCTGTTTCAAATTGAATTTTTTTCAAGGTAGTGTGAAGGTTTGCATAGTCAAGATTTCAATTGATAAGTCTCTCTCCTTGTAACATCTTATGCCATGTGCACGGTTTTTTAGGAAAATTACCTTACCACTAGGTCTAAGGGGTTGAAGCTTAATTCCCACTAGGTCAAGGTTTTTTTTTTTGAAAACGGATACAATCACTTGCAACACTCCTAGGTCAACGTTTTTGAGGGTTTAGGTAGTAAGGGTATCATACGGTTTCATAGAGTTTTAGAAGTTTAGGAACTTTCATTGGGTTTTGGGGTTTAGGCACTTTGGGTTTAGGATTTGAGAGATTTACGGGCCGGTACAAAAAAATTTAATCAATTCCCTCCAGCTCCAATCAAATTATAAAACTTCCCACCAAGCCACCAAGGTAAGTATGGGCGTTTCTACCAAAATTTCCCCGCACGGTCAAAACCCAGCCCCACTATTCGCTTGACCCAGACTGTTTGCTAGCTGTATTGCATCATGCCTAGGACGTGTGTCACCCTCCCATTTGTCCAAAAGCCTTTGTTGGGAAAGACAAGACTATTGCACTGCCACCCTATCGTCTGTTCCCAAGGAAATTAAAGTGTCTGTTCCCAAGGAAATTAAAGTCTTTCTGACCAAGGAATTAAAGTCTTATCTCTCCCCTCTCTCTCTTCCCATTAAATCTATCTTCTTTTCTCTTAAATCTCCGGCAGAAGATGGGTTTTCTTCCTTGAGTGAGAACATCACAGTGGAAGAAAGCTTAGGGGAAGAAGCAGTAAAATTTCTTGATTCTTCAGCTATGATCCAGATTCCTGTCGAAAAAGTGGTGGGCTCTACAAATTCGTAGTGTTTTTTACAAAATTCGCAATGTTTTTTGCAAAATTCGCAGGGTTCTATTTTGGAGAAATGACCATGTTTTTGTCCCCGTTTGTAGCAATTCACAGTAAATTTTTACAAATTCGTAGTGATATTTTACAAATTCTCAGTGATTTTTTACAAATTCGCAGTGATTTTGAGAGTTCTTTGTTAAGCAAGAGGGCTAGAGCTCCTTTGATCCTTACCAGAGCTTACAAGATCTCCTTTGTGCAAGTGGACGAGAAGGTTTAAGAAATTCGCAGTCGTAGTTTCAAAAATTCGCAGCAGTAAGTTTTAGAAATTTGCAGCCTGTATTTTTTTCGATCTTGTTAATTTAATATCCACAATTAGTCTTTACTGCAAAAGACGACCCAAGAATCATTTAAAATGAATTTTTTTTAAATTCGCAGCCAATCTTTTTAAAAAATTCACAGCCAATCAATGTTTAAGATCGTGTTACACGTCAACAATACAGTTTTTTACACATCCGCAAAGAAAATTATACAAATTCATGGGGATTTATCCTATTTTATACAAATTCGCAGCAAAAATTTGTTTGAAGCAAATTTTTTTTTTTTTTTTGCTGTAGTTGCAAGATATGGTACATAGAAATGCCTCACATGTTGTATGCTTGCCAGAACAATGGCGTACACAAATCATAATGTTTTGCGGTTTTGCCTAAAGCATTGGAGAAATTGAGTTTAGAACTCATGCATAGATGAATGTAAATCTTAGTCCACTGGAAGCTTTTATTGAATACTCATAGTGTTTTTTTTTTTTACAATTTGCAGTCGCTAGAAAAATTCACCGGCCGGAAAAGTTTTGCCGACCGGAAAAGTTCGTCGGCCACGGAAGTGGATGGTGGGTGGAGTAGGGGAGTGAGAGGTGGAATAAAGTGTAAATATGTGTTTCAAGGGTAGAATGGTAATCTTAATAATGAGATTGTACTTAGAGGTAATTAAAAATTGAGTGTATCCTTAGTGGGAATTAAAGATTGGTTTTCTAGACCTACTGGGAATTTTCTGTTAGGATTTGGGGTTTAGGCACTTTCAGTTTAGTGGTGGGAATTATTTTTTCAAAAGTGGACTTAGTGGTAATTGGCCTTTTTTTTTTTTTTTTTTTTGTGGCAAGTTCTAACTTTTGTTTCACTTTTAAATTTCGAGTTTTTGGATTTAAAAGTTGACATGATCAACCAAAAAGTCACAACCGGAATCAACCATCTTCAGTAACAATGTCCCTCGCTCTATCCCATATTTCTTCATCTGGTTTTCTTTTGTTTAGTTGGGTGTTGAGTAAACAATGGTGAGCGAGGAGGTGTAGGTGAGTTTGGATCCAAACTAATTTGTATAATTAAATAGATGACGATTTTACCCTTAGTGGGTCGGAAAATGAATGATTTTAGGAGGTGTTCCACTAACAAAAAACTGTTTTTTTCAAAAACCGAGACATGTCATTCTCTCACAATACATCACATAAAAAACCGTGAAAAGCTAGTTTTTTCAAAAAATCACCTTACACCCCCTAAGTAAAGACTCATATCTTCCTTATTTAAATCAGATTGAGACATATTATATATCGATAAAAAGGGTTTTAAAAGTACTAAAGATGGTGTGTCACGCCCTCATTTTTTTTACAAAACATAAATAAAGGAATCTCAAACAATAAGTAAGTTAAAAGATAAAGATTTTTCCATAAATTATAAAGATTTCCATAATTAGAGTACATCTCTAGCCTAATGGCTATCAAATGTTTGGGCACCATTGCCCCAAAGGTGAAATCAAAAGAATATCTCATAAGTTATTACAAATCTATAGTCAAAAGATAGAGAAAAGATTAGAGTTACAATATCATCTCCCCAAAAGAAAAGTTTAATGCATAAAAGATGAATAAAATAACTCCATGCCATGTATGCTCATCATCCAAGTCATGCACTCCAAACCATGCACGATCAAAGCTTGGTACCTGAAAATGGTAGGGTGAGCACACTTGCTCATAGGAGAACTATTCTACTAACGCTAGGTATATGAATATGATGCATGCATATGAGGGTAAGATATGTCAAACGATTATTCATGTGCGAGTCCAAGTATCCAAGTCATGGAGGAAGAATTTAGAATGTTTCAATGTACCCAAGTGATTTCCAAGTATCCACCCACAATTCATGTTTTCAAAAGTCCTTTCTAAGTGTCCAAAACATAACCCAAATATCCATTTCATTTCACCCAACCACCCAAGTTCATCACACAAATCAAAATCAAGTTTGCATAACGAGTTTTGACAAAACTTTAAGGATAGTCCAAAACTTCATTTCTCATTTCTTTCATTGAAGAAAAATATTCATGTTTATTTAGTACTAGGGATTTAATCCCTCTGCCGGGTTCCCTAGGCCCCACGTGCCTCTGCCGGGTTCAGTAGGCCCCGCGTGCCTCTGCCGGGTTCCATAGGCCCCGCGTGCCTTTACCAAAAAAATTTACCAATGATGGTATCGGTTTAAAAACACCTCATTATCCCAAACATTTCATTAAAACTTTCACAACGAGTCCATTTTCCAAATTTCATTTTGTTATTCCACATCTTTCAATAAAAACGGTTACGCACACACCCACCCACGCTTTCTAAAAACCATCAAACTTTCATGTGACGTAAAATGACATATTTGTTTATAAAACCAAAGTTCTCGAGTCAAAACATGGTTGCAAGTGATGCCAAAAGTCAATTTTATGAAGGAATAAGTGATCAGACCAAACGAACATCAAAGGGTGACCGAAAGCCACCCCAAAAACAGAGGCAGTGGCTGGAAATTACAGAGGCAGCAGCTATGAACAGTAAACTGTGCAGATTTTCAAACTTAGGGTGTGGAATTTCAATCCAATCACAATAGAGATAGTTTAGGCTCAAATTGAAAATGCTAGGCAACAATTAAACATGGAGGGAGGTCAATTCTACTTCCAATTTCACCAATCAACAAGCAAATTAATAGATCAAAGAATCAAAGTGGAGAAACCCATACAAATTGGGGAAAACATGAAATTCAAAGAGATTGAGGCCAAAAATCAAGTATATGCAACAAATCATAAACATATAACTAGAGAGAGTAGACATTGTTCCCCTACCTCAAGGATTTACTTGAAAAATGGAGATGAATGAAACCCTAGGTGTAGAAAACCCCAAATCCTGAATCTTGTGCTCCCGGTGCGAATCCAAGGTGAACCAAGCTCCCCACAGTGCGTAGAACGTGAAAATGGCCTTGGTTCTTAAAGAGGTTGAGTGAGGAGGGAGAGTTTTGAGCTTGAAGTGTGCAAAAAATGGAGGAGAGGAGAGAGGGAGAGGGAGAGGGAGCCGATTGGTGGAGGAGAGAGGGAGAGTGAGATATTTTATTTTTTTGCAAATTTGCCCCACACACTACTTATTATAACCCTCTAATTACACCTCACACCCAAATGTCACTTGTGTATATAATATGTGACCACAATACATATTTTCATAAACCAAACTTAAGTAAAGACTCTTTACTTTAATTTATTTATGAAAATAAGGAAGTACCCCCCATTTGGAAACAATGGCATTTCTAGAATTTTAAAATTCTAATCACATCAAAATCTCATCCCTCCACTTTTAGTACAAAACTGAAAAACGGCATATTTTTCTCCGAGTCAAATAGGCGAAAGATGACTGTCTTACTCAAAAATAACTTCCAATTATACCATTGTGATTAGAAAAATCCAAGGAACAATTACCAGGATTTTTTATTGGCCAAATCGAAACTTCTCCAAAAAGTATTTTTTTTTCATACGGGTTTTTACATGGTGGAATCCAACCATAAAAATAAAGAAGTTTGGTTTATCAAAAGTGAGACGAAAGTAGACCAATTAACAAATTACCGAAGCCAACTGAGGCTAAAACGTGCTCTAAGTGTCACGCAACAATTCCCTCCCTAATTCTGAGGCATTCTTCATTCTTAAGAGTTCCACATAGTTCAAAAGCATCACATTCCTCATCAAGGCATACAAAATGATTTCTTCATCAGTATTTCCCATGTGGCGGAGATTAAAATATCTACCGAGCCAACTTAGGGTGTCTACAACGAGCGAATCAATGGTCTCATACATTGCGGCCGGGGACGGAACCACCAGTGGGCTACTGGTGGCCATGGCCCTTGCCCAAGCAAAAATTCTCAATGCAATTTTTTTTTTATTTGTTATATTGTAAAACTTCTGGTGGCCCTCTAACCAAAACTAAAATCTCCACATGATCACAAAAAATTTCAGCCCTTCATATGGGTGGGGCCCACTAAAATAAAGAATTGTAAATAAGCATTAAAAAAACAAAAAAACAACCCCGGATTGTTCAATTTCAGAGGTCCAGCTTCTACTCCTACCGATGTACCAATAAAAAATCCACCTACACAGTATAGGAAAATTGAAGTTGGATATTTTTTTACTTCTAGTTGATTTTGATTTGTTAAGAGCACTTAAATATTGTGTTTTGCATTGGATACTATTAAAACGTACATTTAAATGTTATAGACTCTTGAACGTTGAATTTTTAAAATTTTATTGTTTATGTTGAGGACCCCTCGGATATAAAATCTTAGTTTTGTCCCTGATTGCGGCTGTTTAGTTTTGCAGATTTTTCTTTTGTTTGTTTTTTCTTGTTGTTGTTCGGACCATTTGGGTCCTTTGTGTTGTTTGGTTATGAATATGAGTTTATGATTTCCTAAGAAAAACTCAACAGAAGTATCGCATAAAATATTTCAAAACGTGATGGCAGTGACCCAGAATAGTAATCGACGAGGTTAATGTTCTGATGTTCAAGGATTCTTTTTTTTTTTTTTGTTGATAACTCAAGTGTTTGAGCCAGAGCCAGCTAACACCCACATAGACTAATATCCAATCTGACCGCCTGCTTGTGCGGAGCCCAATTAAAGTTGAAGCAAAACTTTGTATAGACCGACTCGAAAAAAATTGATAACACCCCAGAAGTTTTGAACCTGAGACCTTAGGAGGTAGTAAACCACCGCTAAATCTCAGGCCTTAACCACCAAGTCAACTTTGATGTTCAAAGATGATACATAACAACGTAAAATTGCATATAAATTGATAATTGTGATCACGTGATCAAAATTATAATCCGATAGAATAATCATTGATTCTTTTTATTAAAAGCTATTAACGATTTATTTTAGGAAATGGCTAGAATACACACCCCTTATTTGGGTGTACCATATGCATCTATTGTATGGTCCAGATTTTGCCACCTCATCAGCAATCGTAACATTTTTTAGTTTTTCGTAACTTTTCAGCAATATGATTCGTAACATTTTTATGATTCGTAACATTTTGACGTGTCTCGTAACTTTTATAAAAAAAAAAAATCGTAACATTTACGAAAAATTCGAAACTTTTACAAAAAATTCATAACTTTTATAGGAGTGTGTATGATACACACCCAAATAAGGGGTGTGTATTGTAGTTTTTTCCTTTATTTTAACTATTATGACTCTTAAAAAAAAAAACTAACATCATGATCAATATCGAGCATGTGGGAAGCACATGCCCAGCTCGGATCCGAGAATCCTGTAGTGCAAACCCTGTAGTGCGTTGATGCGCACTGCTGAGTGCATCTCAGGGTTTGCCCTGAGGGTTTCCGATTCTGCCCAGAGCTAGTCATTATAAAAGATGAAGGATTCTTGTATCGTATAAACTCCAAATCCAGATCTAAAACTAGTACATGCTGGAAACAACAAACTCAGACCTGAAAATCTCGAGCCTAATAACTCAAAGAAGCCCGTAAGACCAAAAATTCTTGAGGACAACAAAAAACGTCAAAGAAAGTTACAATCTGTTAGTGTGAACTGTAATGATCACAAAACATACCTCTGAGAAATGAACAACCTCCAGAAACTAAACAATAGCTGTGCCTCAAATGGCATTCATTTGAGTTACTTTCTGTCTACAACTTATGGCCAATTTGTGCACTGATTTCTAATGAAAATAAAACCTGGTGCCATTTTCAACTGTGAAATGTTGCAAGGGAGAATCAGATCTGTAGCGTCCGTAATAATGGATAGGTTTGTACCATCATATGCCAAAACCAAAAAGAATTTGATGATTCTATTTCAAGAAGAAATTGTGAGGACATCTTGGCCTGTGTGAAAAACAAATAAACTCAAAGGTACTGAGCTTGTATTCTATCCCTATTCTGTTCCCACCACACCTTCGCGTGTACTTCTCCGAACCTTTCGCGACTGTGAAAATGGGCGATCAGTCAGCAACTTAGATGGAAGCATCAATTTATAGGTCTTAAATAATAAAAGGAAATCCATTTGGGCAAAATTGGCCATACTTTAGAAAGGTGTCATTACAAGACACAGAAAAGTATGAGACGGGGAAAACAAGGTACGTGTAACTAAATACAACCAATTGTTCGAAACAAACCAATTGTTTAGTGTTAAGTAACAGTGACAAATATTTACCAAGAAGAATGGGCTCCAAAGATGATTTTCATGGCTTGCCAAAACTGCTTTGTAATACACCAGTGATGGGAAAATTTGATTGGTAAACTGGTTTTCAATTTTTTTGAAAAACAACCCACTTTCCAAAAAACATCAAAGCCTAAAGGTGAATTGTCAAACTTTTATCGCATAATTATTTGAATTTTGAAATATTTTGGTTTTCAAAAACACTGGAAATGGAAAATAAAGACGAAGATGGTGAAAACAATCTTAAAGAGATGAAAAAAAAAAACATTGAAATCACAGTTCTAGGCTTTTGTTAGTACTACTAGAGATTGGGTAAATTTCCCATACCTGAATCTTACACGCCGTAGCTCTCTAGTGCCATCTGCTAATTGTCTAATGGTAATGTATACCCCAGGCTCATCTTCTTCAATCCATTCTGAATCAATATCGCTAGCGTTGCTAATGGAAAGTGAAGCCTCATCTCTAGACGACGTGGTTGTTCTTGAAGCGTCCAATGATGACCCAGCAGCATTGTAGTGGTGGCTGCCTCCTTGATCTAGAGGCTCTGGTGGGAGATACCCCTTACTCCCAGAAGGTTTATAGTAGTTTCTTGGAGTCCATTCTTTGTTTAGGGATGGAGCCATTGGGCTTTCCCTAGCCGGTCCAAGTCTTGAGTAAGAAGAATCTCTCTGCATTGTTGAGAGTTCAATTCAATTAGCTATGGTGATTCGTATCAGTTCATTTGGTGTACCTATTGTCGAAACTTTTGAACTTGAGAGTTGTAATTGGTTGTGTAAAGGTAGCCGGGTAGGGAGCCAAACAATATTTTAGAATCTAATCAAGAGTAACAAGTCATCTTGTGTAGTGACAACATATTGCTTTCTGTATTACTATTTTCCTTCTACGCTCAATTTGATTAGCGACATGAAACTGTAAACGATGGATAGCCTTTTTAAGGATTAACTACTACGAATGGCTCTCTCCTGTTAAATCAACTATTTTCCTCAAATGCTAAGCTGTTAGCAATTAGGCCCGGCGTATTTCAAGTTATCTATCACCCTTCTCACTTGCAACCCTTGTCCTATCTATCACCCTTCTCAATTGCAACCCTTGTCTTACACGCGGAGATGAAAACTTAAACACCTAAACAAGCAGAGAAAGAAGTAAAATATCAAGGAGAAAGAAGAATTAAAATGCATGAGGAGCAAATGCAGACAGAAAGGCTTTAATCCAAGACCTAAAAGCCAAAGCTTTAATTCCATGTTAGAACACAAATTGTCCTAAAAACTCGAGTTTTAGGAAATGGGCCATGTATACCTAACTTTCTAATATCTACAAACCCGAAACTACCATAAGGTCAATCATAATGATTGTACAGTCGATGGACGAATGATTAGAGGTGAGTTGGGTAAGGTAGGGACCAAATTGGAGAAGAGGTTATAGAATATGGTAGAACTTCTTTTAGTCCAAATGAAGATAAGGCCTATCATAGTGTTTGTCCAGCCAATGAAGGATGCTCAGAAGTGAATGGAGTTAGCTAGTTATGATCCATATATGTGCCTCTTAGGTTTGGTAAAGGGCTCACTAATATGAGTATCAGAGTAGGACAAGAGAAAGCAAACCTTTAAGTTAATATTCAGTTGGATAGCAAATCTTATTGTCATCACGGTCTATAATTAATCAGTTTCATGGCTGATGTCTAACCGGCAGAATGCATTGACATGAAACGCGCGGAGCATTTTTTCTTTCATGATTGAGGGATTTTCATACCAGAACATGTTGATTTTAGTCTATAGTGGGTAGTAAACGATATTGCCATTCAGGACAAGTTGCACAGTCATCTGGCAAAGCAGAAAACAGTGAAATAAAAGTGAGGAAGTGGAAAAGTGGTTTACCTCACACTCAGACCTTGAGGGAGTGTTAAGAGCTTGTTCATTGAATTTCTGAACATTGTAGAGCTCCATGATCCGATCATAGTTCTCGCCCCACCACCGTTGAGCTTGCCATTTGTCATACATTTCTCGGCTTCATATTGCAAAATGTTCCAAGAAATCTCAGTATCAAATCTTGTAACAAAATAAAATAAGCAGCAAAATTAAAAATCTAGAAATATGGGATCAAAAAAATTCACGGGTTTGTTTAATTCCAAAACCTATAAGCCTTTCGGCGAGGAGACAAGCTTCCCCACACATCACCTTGCTCCATGTGGAAAAGACTAGTCCATGCAATGGTCGAGAAGATAGTAATTGAGCAAGAATTTTTGCAGAACACTTGTGTACCTGAATCGGATTCGTTTGAGATCATTCCCACCATTAGGAAGAGACACAAAAGTAATTTGGACCCCAGGCTCCACCTGTGCCATCCATTCCTTGGGCTCATCTTCGTCCTCAAGCACCACTTCACCAGATCGAGCAGGAGTTCGATCACCACCAGACGCCCTAGTAAACCTTGAATCTGACCCACTAATCGGGTGGTGACCGGGTCTAGTAAAATCCCATGCGGGTGTTGAGCTCGAGCTTCCTGGTTGCATATAGGATGGGTAGGGGACCCCTTCTGAGATGGTGTCAAACTCTGGGAATGGCCGTTGTCCCTTCTTGTAGCTACTAGAGCCTTTACAAGAACCCGACATTTTCAGTGCCATATCCTTTATCTGCATATTGTTGGAAAATAAATATATAAATACAGTACTTGTTTGAAACTAACCTCGTAACCTTTCCTAGTATTCTTGAGTTCAAATAGAGAAGTTCAAAAGCTCACCGCCTCATAACCTATCCTAGTATGCTCGAATTCAAGCAGAGACTTCCCAATTCCCGTGCATGACGTTCAAGCAAAGGATTATATGACAGATTCTTTGAAAGTTGATCATAGCTTCAAAGTAATTTTCGTGAGCTTTCAAAAGTATTCTAGGCCAGTTTTAGTAATTTGACATACTACTACCTTGAACCTGAATTTGTTAATGGCTGGTGCAACTTCAACAAGATATCTTTGTTTCGCTCGTTCTTAAATTAAATGTATTCTTTAATGTAGAAACCTGCTATCTTGCTCTAGAGGCGTAGGAATCCTTTTCGGTATATTGGGTTCTGCAGTATATTCGATTTCTGGTAACAATTGTAAATCTCAAGGGACATTAATTAAAATAGTCCCAATAGAATTGCAAATGTGAGCAATGGCAAGAACAGTGTCGGATCCATTACAAGAAACAATTTAGCAGGCATAGCACCAACAATTGGAGGGTATAAATTTTGTTTCTTTTTGGGCAGAGAATTTACAACAAAAAATTAATGAACATGGAAATCCATAGTCTGCAAGTAACAAACAGTGAGGATTCACTAATGCACAAGAAATACTCTAGAAGTAATGCATGGCGGACCGGCAGACCAGTATCAGTTGTTGACATTTAGGGGTTGTTTATGCTACCTAATTCTGCATTATGCATATTTTGATTTTGGCTGTTTGGCAACAAATTGCAGAATCAACTGTACCAAAATGCATACTAAAAAATAAACTCAAGAATGAAAGAATCAAAAAAATCACATTTAGATTTGCTTTTTGGATTCTCATTTTGTATTATTCATTCATTATGGAGTACAAGTATAGTCATACCATCCACTCTGTACTTAATTAGAAAGAAAAAAGACTAGAAAATTTAGATGAGCTTTTTGGATTCTCCTTTTGTATTATTCATTCATTATGGAGTACTAGTATAGTCATACCATCCACTCTGTACTTAATTACTACTCCTATCCCTGGGCATATATCCGAACACTTCTGCAAAATGGTCAACATGCCAACAAAAATCTATTCTTCAGATTATACTTCCAAAGACACTACTCTTTCACAAAATATATACTACACATATCATCGACACATTTTTAAAAATTCTGATTATAATTCAAAAATCTGTAGTATACACTATAAAATTCAAAATCTAAATGCCCCCTACATTCAAATGCAGCCGTGGATTGGGAAAGAGAAGAAAGGTAATGGTCTAAAGTTTGTAATATAGCCATAAACTTTTCTGCTACTATTCGAGGTTGGCCAACGCCAATGCTCTGGATGTTGAATGAAAGAAGCATGCTAATGTGCACATAAATCAAAATGATTCTTGGGTCTGCCCTCTCTGATGCCTTTTGGCTTTGATTTGAGGGCATGATTCCGCAGCAAACGCGACGGTATAGGGGGACCACTGTTTCAATGGTATTCTGTGAGCAGCCACTTTGTGCATTCATTGCCAAAGGTTAGGTCTGTCTCCAATCCATCTGTTTCAGTGGTATTCTGGGAGCAGCCACTTTGTGCATTTATTGCCAAAGGTTAGGTCTGTCTCCTATCCATCCCCCACCCATACCCCCAATTATTGGGGACTTAATGGGTTATGTTATTGTTGTTATTGTTGTATTCGAGGTTGGCCAACCACAGAGCCACTTCACTGGGTATTCATGGGATGGATAGCATTCCGCCCTTTTCTTTCGATAGTTTTGAATACTTTTGCATAGAATGGATCAGACAAGAATTCAATTGTGGGTCACAGCAGCAAGGACACACTAAGATGTCTTTCCTTTCCTCAATATGCTATTGCTTCTCTTTTTTTTTTTTTTCCCAGGATTCCCGCTCCGATACTAGTATATGTATGTGAAGCATATAATATCATTCCTCACTAATGAAATGGACTCCCATATTTTACAAAGAACTGACCAAATCCCTTCACTTCTATGATTATGTCTTAAGAAGGAGAAGGCTTTCGGGTTTTTTTGTTGTGCCCTACACTTGGACCAAAAGTTTTAGGAAGATTTTTCTTTACTTCCCCTAGCTGCAACATTTGCAAGTTGTACCTTGCACCTTCATTCCCTTTCAATGTGTTGCGACACAGACTACAAATGAGTCTAATTCACCCCTTGTTAACTTCTTTCGTATATTTGAATCCAAAGAACAAGAACATGTACACCAATTATTGAGGTATCATAGGCATTCAACATCTATAGCCTGAGAAAGAAAAATGATATGTAGTGTCATGGTCCCCGAAATCTATTTGAATTTGACTACGGTTTCTCAAAGTTTCAAGTGTGTCTTCTTTCAGTTTTGTTTGACATGCTATGGGAAAATGACAGAGGGACTATATTGAAATGAAAGTAACATTCTAGGGTGGACCAGAGTAAATTGCAGAAAATATATGTGCCAATAATGTTATTTACAGATCATTCATGGGTGAGGGAGCTTTTATGGATTTTGTCGAATAAAAAAAGACAGGCTGTCTTTACATGGGTAGACAAAACTACCCCCGAGATGTGCTTCTTTGGCCTCACAAGTGATGTCCTCATCATTCAGGAGAGACTCTTTATGAGAGCAAGTTCAGTAAAAGCTCTTTCCTACCAACTACCAAGGGAGGGACAAGTTGTTTCTTTTTTTCTCACTTTTTAAGATGACACAGATTTCTCTATATAATAGACATCTGAAGAATTTTACTTTCCACTCACAATCTTGAATAAGATCTTGGAATAGATTGGTGGTGAACTTTACTCACTATCCATCAAGTACATCCACTCCTTTACATCGGGACCCTCTAGAAAGATAGCACAGATGACCACCAAGTAAAATCCTATTTGCTGCTTGAATGTAGAATTCTCACAAGAAAATCAGCTTGCAATACAAAGTGGAGTGCATATAATTGAGGCAACACAAGTACTCTGTTTTTTTTTTTTTTTTGCAAAAAGCGCATGGTACGTATGTGAATTTCTCATTATCAAGAATTTTATTGGGCCCATCAATGTATCAGGAACTCAAAATCAAAAAAGCCGTGAAAAATAATAAAGAATAAACTATCCGAAGTTTTCCCAGACCTAATCACTCAAGAGCCGAATTTGAAATTTCTCTGTCAGGGCATTCTCCTTTAGTTACAATTCACAAAACTCATTCGATAATCTTGACCATTGAGATCGCAATCTCTAGGTTTATTAACCTAAAGTTCCAAATCAACCGAATTCTTAAATTAGTTTGAGACTATGTTTGACTTACGTACGTGTAGTGTCATGCTCCTAATTGACCTGCTAATGCAAAATCACGTTGGAGACAAATATCAATCAGAATCTAACTTCAGGGGCCAGCTAAAGGCCCCAAACCAATAAACAGTTTCTAGTTTTACAAAGCATCTGTGAGGTTTGATTCAGATGAAAGAAGGAAAAATTGGTGTGAAACCTTGGTAAACATTAGGAGGGGCAAATGTAAAAGGTAAAGTTGATCCAAACGTTAGGAATGTGTTGGGCAGTCAACCAACCAAGGCAGCGTATGTGTCCCACTGCAGAATTATTTTTACAACCTATGTGAACTCGACATCTTGGCCCCTCTGCCGACCCCCCAACTGAACAAAATCTAATACGGCCATTTTCTCCCTACCCAATTTAATTTTTTTATTTTTTTTGCAGAATACATACAAGCAGAATTATGCTAAAATTGATGTTACACATTCACATTGTCTATCTCACACGAAATATCAATGAGCATATGCATGTTACCGTCAACCGGAGCAACACAGGGACTTTGTTTGGTTTAGGTTTTTGAAGGAGGTTATTTGGGTCACGAATGGAGATTTGATTGATATTGAAATGAGAGTAACAATTTAAGAAATACTCCTAACTTATTAGGATATAGAATTAGGACCTGCGACGTTAGGCCTTTGACAGAATCTCTGGAAGTTGGTGCTCCGCGCGCCCCCACCTCGTCCTCATCTTCCTCCTCCCTTTGCTTCGAACATGTTATACACGTCAGCATTTTCTCTTCTTTTTTTAGTTCACCCCTTTTGCGCCTTCTCTATTTTACCTGTACAAAACAAAAAAAGAAAAATCATTACAGATTATTAGGATTAGTGATACTTACACAAACATACTACTCTCTCTCTCTCTCTCTTGCCAAAAACCTGCCCAACATGGCTACAAAAGACGCAGAAACAGAGCTGTAACAAAAAAGACTTTAACAAGCAAAATGGAAGTCCACAGTTTTGGGGGTGTCCATATGGTTCTGAAGAGAAAACAGAGGATGGTGAGTCCTATCCAGGAAGGAAACAATCTGTTTCTCCAAAGAGAAACTATAATCAAACTTAATCAAAACTGTATAAGATAACTAAAAACCCACATGAGAGTAAGAAGGGATTCAAACACCTTCTTCGTCAAACAAATTGCGGGAATCCAAAGATACCCACTGTTGCCAAAGTTTGTGACCCAAATCACTGAATAGCCAATCGACCTGTTAACCAGAGAATCCATTAACTGGAAAAACCGAAGACAGGCCAAGGATTTCCGTAGGAGATTTACGGCCTCGGGTACCTAAATCTCCGACCAAGACGAGCTAGATCACCGCCCAAAATGCAAGGCGGCGGTGACGGCGGAAGAGATGATGCGTAGACGCGCAGAAGGCTAGGCGGGGGCGAATGGGCATTGGTGGAGACGCAATGAATGCAATCAATCATAAAAGCAATATTGAAGAGAGACGCCATAAATGCAATCACAAAGCAATACTAGTTACTGTACAAAATTTGCTCTTTCGGACAAAACTCTGTTCCTCTTTTTGAAAATGTCTTGTGTTGAATTCCCTAAAAGCCCCTTCAAAGTAACGGACAATATTTTGAATGGCAATCTCGGAAAACTAACAAACAAAATTACCAACACTAAAATTTGAGTGCAATTCCGTTCACCATCCCAACAAGAGAGTGAACAAAATTTTCTCTTATATTTGTTGAAATAGCATAGAACCCATGCAAAATAATGTCACGTATGTTTTGGTAGACATCAATTTAATTGTGGGAGAGTCCACATTACTAGAATATAGTACCAAAATAGACTTAATTACAAGCTTGAACATTATTACTCCATAATTGATTTTCACATCCCAAAATTGATATTCACGCTCTTTTTTTGTCTTTCGGTACAAATTTTACATATGAAAATTTCTCTAAAACACATTAAAAAATAGTGGAAAAAAAATGTGTGGATATCAATTTAGGAGTGTGGAAATTGCTCCATTTGTTTCACACAAAAGTGAAGAGTTGATAAAATATTTACCCCCCATGGTTCAAAAAAAAAAATTTATTTACCCCCCATAAAAAAGAAAAGATTTGATAAAATTGATTTTTTAAGATCGTACTTGTTAACCAGATGAAATTGGAGTATTAGCCACAGGGCCGGAAGGTGGTACGCAAATCGGCAATCGCAGTTCCTTACAAAATCTTGGCGAATAACAGTACTCTCTAAAATCAGGCTGTTTAAAATGACGAGGAGTCGGGCTTATTGTTTGGATGTAGAAGGAAAAAGTAAAGGCCAAAGGAAAAGGAGGAAAGAAGGCTCGGGATAAGCGAAACTGAAATGGAATGGAATACAATACTAGACAAATGTATGTATGAGCGTAGGACTCCCAACAGTACACCACATATGCACCTCAAATGTATACCACCCTGAGATGACAAATGAGGAGAGACTCATTTTTTAAGTAAGCCCCACATTAGACTTCTCTTTATTTGTCACTTCAGGGTGATGTGCATTTGGGGTGCACATGTGGTGTACACAATGGCGCTTTGGGGGACCAGGCATCCAACCTAATGGGGGCACCTTATTAATTATAATCGTGCAATTTTTTTTAGTCAACGATCTTGCTAAATTAAGACATTTATTATGGATTATAAGGTTTATAATGCATACTTTTTATTAAAAAAAAAGAACAAAAAATGAACACAGAATTAATTCTACATTTGTATTTTTGAGATATATGTAAGTGCGTATGCTAATAGAGTGTTATATATATATATATATATGCAGTATTTTTTTTTTTTCCCGCGTGACTCCTCTTGGGTACACTTACCCATATCTTTTTCCGTAGGACTCGTATGTATGTATTTATGTGAGAACGTGAGGGGTTGCGATTGATTGATGTGTTGTGTTTCTTGGGCTAATTATTGATAAACAGACAGCATAATGGAGCCAATAATAAAATAAAAAAGGTGCAAAATTCCAAAGTGGTCTCAAAAGAGCGTTGTAATTATAGTAGTAGTATTGTGTTTGCTTTGCTTTTTAATGTGCAGAAAACAAGTACTACTATAAAGAAGAGGCAGCCGAAAAGCGTATAATAATCGGTATACGCAATTCCTTCCTCTTTCGTGCATGCGTTGATTACTGCATCTGTTCTGTCTTCGTTGTTCAAGATAACCAAAAGCAACTCTATCATATTTAAAACACGAGAGACAGAAACAGAGAGAGTGAATCAGAGCAGAAAATGGAGTATCTTTTTATTATTATTAAGAATTCAAGGGCTTATTCGGTTTGAATTTTGAAAGAGGATTTTGGGATAATGAGTAAAGAGAAATATAAAAAAAAATTATTAGAAATCATGTAGGACAGGTCTTGAGGCTCAAACCGAACAAGGTGCAAGTGTTCAATACGTCTAAATCAAATACTGCTCTCTCTCTCTCTCACACACAGCAATGGAAAACAAATGGTGAGAATGCTTTGTTTGGAGCGCCAAGGCTAGCTCAAAGTTAAAATACTAGTAGTAATATCTAGTAGTGTAGTGAAATGGGGAAACTTGTAACAAAAAAACAAGCAAGCAAGACACCGAGCAAATGGAGATTTGTAGATTCAAATTTCAAAACATATACTATGTACTACTAGTACTAGTATTTCAAATCAAACTAAAAACAGATGGAGATGATAATTAATAACTACTATAATGGAGAGAGAACGGATTCTTGTATTCACTTTACCTTGAAATGAAGCTCTATCTCCAAAACAACTACTGGCCGGACTCGGAGTAGTAAAAATCTCAGTAATGGCAGCTCTTGGATGGCGACCAGAGCTACATATACATATATCAACGTTGTTGCCTATTGTGTTTCAGTCGGTGCATGCATGGTTTATTCTGAGCTTGAAACAGATATCGTAAAATAGACCCTCGGAAATCTAAATCTTTCATCAGTTATGCAGTCAAATCCCTCAAAAATCCCTTGAATTCAGCTTCGGCGAATCAAGCTAAGATCGATTTCAGCAATTTCCGCTAAATCTAGAGAGAGAGAGAGAGAGAGCATGTTTGTTTGTTAAGGACACAATGACACGTGTAGCTAGAGAGAGAAATTTCTTTCCAGGAAGGAATCTCCGCCGGTGGAAAAATTCCGGCGGGGCTGCTTTTGCGATGTGATAGGAAGATACTAGATGAGAAACGGAAGAAATGTTTCAGATAGTAACCTAATTGGGTCCAGGTTTCACGTTTGACTAAAGTATTTATAGAGGAAGGACGGATGTATTGAGTTTGAGAGAATTGGTGTTGATCGACGAGATCACGTGTGGGACCTTTGTGTAGCCAGGAGTGGTACTGTTTCCGGTCTACCGTGTGGAGGACGCAATATAAGGTGCTTTCCAGATTCTAAATTGGTGCTACTGCCACACCTGCACCAGCTTACAATATCGATTGATTTTGATACATCAATAACCATCCAATTAATTCTCTTTCTCGGGGATACATATATAATGTTACTACATGGCACCTTCTCTAGGGTCGAGTTTCCACGCATTTTCAGCATTTTTTAGTATTCTTGAATTGTTAGTTATCAAATCTTAGGGCATTCTCATCAGATTCAACAAAAAAAACACCAAATTTAACCTCAAAAGCACCTTTTATAAATTAGCAAGTCATTTATCCAAAAATTCACAAAATCAGACTCTCTATCCAAACTTTACTATTCCCCTTTCAAGTCTCATAAAAAAAAAAGGCAAGAGGTTGTGTGATGCAACTGTGCAAGTGTGGTACACGTGGAGCGAAACTGTGCAACTGTGCAAGTTACTTTAATGAATAAACAAATATTAGAGAGAGAGAGAGAGAGAAGAGAAGAGTGGTGGGGCCGGCTAGGGTGTAGCGGCAGAGAGGGACAGACGAGAAACTATTAAATTATCGGGTAGCCCGTGAACAGTAACTTTACCCCAATACCGAGTTACTGTAGCAAAACTATAAATTTTGCAAATTAGCCAAATATTTGTTGAGGCTGATTTTGGGGTGTTTTTTCCACTTGGACTCAACAAAATAACTATTTGGCCAAACTAGCAATTCTGATGAGGATGCTCTTACATATATTACTCCCTCGGACCCTCCGTTCCATATTTGTTGTCTACTTGCACTATTCATTACATTAAAAAAATTGGTTATATTTTCAAATGTTAATGTTATTATATATATTCAATATTGATCTCGTTTGATGGTTCTCGATTAGTACTATTAAACAAAATTTTCAAATTGTAAAAAAAAAAAAAATTATAGATTGAAAGAAGTAAGTAATTGAAAAATGACACGCATATCTGTAAATGGACAAGAAATTTGGAACGGATGGAATAACTGATTTGACAACTTATAGTAAAAACACAAAGAATACTAAGAATACCGTAGTAGAAACTCAACCTTAATCACAAGTTAGTTTTTTATTTTTAATAACATTAATACAACATAAATTAAAATTCAGAAACATTAAACTTATGAAAAATGCTTACTCCCCACCAGGGTGCAGGTAATGTTTAAAATATGCAGAATATTCTATATAAATGGGTTTGAATTTATTTGTATAGATTAATAGGAGAGGGGCGCATTCAATAACATAGTTTAGAACTTTAACTTCTTTCTTTTTCTCTCACTCACTTCTATTGTTTATTAGATTATTATGTACACTAATTTGGTGTGCCTTTCAATAAATTGGTGTAAATTTCAATAAAAAAGGTTTCCATAGATTTCTAGATATCAAATCTATGAAAACCTATTATTCTATTAAATTTGAATAAAAAATAGTAAAAAAGCACCTTCTTCTAGAGGAATCATCTTTAAAGCGAGTAGTTTTGAATGTATTCAAACAAAAAGCTAACATAGGTGTTATAGGTAGAATTTTTTTTTTTTTGTTATTGTATTAATATGTGGACGCACGTATTGATGATCGTGAGATTTTTATTGAACATTTCAAACTTATTTGGCATCATGTGCATATTATCCACCAACCCTAAACTTATTAGGATAAATTTCCACTAAAAATACCGTATTCCCACTGTAGTAAAAAGTGGGTATCGTTTCTGCTAAATAGTAGTTTTGTGATGTATATGAGGAGAAAAGATCGTGACTTCAATGGAAGACAAGCAAGAATACCAAAAATACCTTAGTGGAACCATGGCCTTAGCCATCGGGTTAGCGAAATAGTCCTTAGAGCAACTACATTGATTGTCTAAAATAGAAGAAAATGTTTCCATTTGTCAAAAATGGCAACAAAAAAAAAAAGGTGCCACACTCATAATAAAAAAATGGCAAAAAAATTCTCAAAATTAGCAAATGGCAAATCTCTTGTCAAAATGGAAAAATACATGGCAAGTTGCCATTTTTTTTTTTGGCAAAATGATACTATACTTCATTGCTCAAAAATGAGAATGGCAATAGAAATGATTGGTCACTTGAGAAAATAAAAATTTTAGAACACTAAAATATGGAAACAAGTCACTAGGACCACTAATCTGTGTCGCTAGGCAGGGGTTCGACGAGACTTAAAAGACTCAGTAGGAGTTACAGGACCCAAATAACTAGAATGTTCTCATGAAAACATTAAACTTGAAATGAAAGAATAATGGAAACAAAACACCATCAATACATTGGATACACTTGGGATGGGATAGCGTATGTATGACAGTATGAGGGCATTATATTTCCAACTTATGATTGTACGTATATCATTGTTTTACTTTCGTTACTTTTTGTTCCCGTACTTTCTTGGCATATTGATGCTCATATTATCTCATATTCATTTAGAAGTTGAGAAGATTTTTCTACTGGATAAATGTATGCTCACCCATTTATTTTCAAGTACAAACTATAGAGCATGAGGTGGAATACTTGTGGCGCATGACTTCTTCTGAGAGCATACATTGAGGAGTTACCTATTCATCAGGGCCGGTCCTGTGGGCAGGCTAGGTAGGCTCGGGTCTGGGGCCCACCACAAATAGTCCATTTTTAGGGCCCCAATTAGGTATATATATGTTAATAATAAGTAATAAATATATAATGTTATGCTACAAGAAATAGAGAAGCATTTGGCACAGTGGAAAGGTTTGTGTGTTTCCTAGTGAATGTCAGGGTTCAAATCCCATGGACCTTTCTTTTCCTTTTCTACCTTCTCTCCCATTTTCTTTTTTCTTACCAAAGTCAGTTTCTACCTTCTTATCATTTGTTGACTTTTTAAAAAAAAATTGTCAGTGTAGTAATTAGGGAAAATAAATAAATAAAACACTTTGTGCGTATTCATAAAATGTTCGTATTGCCCATTTCAATTGATTTTCTAATTCTTGCAATAAGAATAGACAATTATAACCGAAAACTATTTTTTTATTAACATGAAGACAAGAATTACAAAAAGATAAAATATGGAACACGGTATTTATTATTTGAAATAAATATTGGTTCTTTAATTTTTTTTCTCTAGAAAAATATAGGGCCCTGATTTACATTATGGTCTGGAGCCACAAAAATCTCAGGGCCGGGTCTGTAATAACCCGAAATTTTGTAAATGAAAAAAAAAAAATATTTTCGATGTATTAATGCGGTTTTATTTTTAAATAATTATAGTTTATAATTTGGTTTGGTTAGATTAAACGAATTAGATTTAACCTGTTTAATTATACTTTTCGCGCCGTAAATAAACGCGTGCACACCGGGTATATTTCACCACACTGCGTCCGAAAGCCTTACTAAATCCCCAACTCTTATTTTATTTTATTAAAGCTAACCTTGATTAGGTGGGAGATTACTTATAACCTAAAACTAATCTTTAAGTTGGTGGGAAATTTGGTGGGGAATTTCTTATAACCTAAAACTAGTCTTTAAAACCTAATTTTTGCTTTTGCAAAAGGTTGTTTGGACACTTGTGGGGAGGGTTTTTGGCTGGTGATTATTTTTGGGGGAGGTGAACCTCATTGCTTCACTATAAATAGCTCACTCACCTTGCTTCATTTCACACCAAAATCTCCCAACTTCTCCACTTTGTGCTTTCTAGTGTTCTTGAGTGAGTTCTTGAGTGTTCTTTTTGAAACTCATCCTAAACCACCACACACCACCACCCTCGACCACCCCTAGATCTTAGAAAGGTAGCATAAGTTAGCTAGAAAGTGTTTGAGCAAAGGTCGACTAGTCGTTACGTCGCCGGAATTCAACTAGCTTATCGGCTTCCGACTAATCATCGGAATTAAGGTAGATACTTTATCTTAACCTTAGATTAGTATTTACTAGTTCATATTGATTATGTTATTATTTTGCTTAAACGTGCTTAATTATGATTAAACGTGATTATGTTGGTGATTAGTGATTTTATGAACAATTAGACTTTGAAAAAAAACACACTTAGTCGTTACTATGCACGAATTAAAATTGACTATCAAAATGCACCGTTATAATGTTCGATGGACTTTTGGGAAACTAAATTACCCAGTTATAATGCCTGAATGAAAATCGACTTTTCAAATTTACGCAGTTATAATGCCCGACCAATTTTCTGAGAAAAGAGCTTTTCAAATGAAATGAGATTTTTCGGGATTATTGAATAAATATTCTTAATCTATTTAGACTAACAAATAGAATCTATGGCTAGCATGTCTAGTCAGGCTTTTTCTTGGTTTAGCCCAAACCAAGTGGCGATTCGACGAACGAATCTTAAAACACGCCAAACGGATTCAACTACTAGAGTTTTCTAGTAGGGTACTTTCTTGGTTTAGACAAACCAAGTGGCGATTCGACGTACGAATCTTAAAACACGCCAGCAAATCCAAGAACGAGAATGAATCCTTATGTTTTGATTTAAATCCCCGGAAGAAAGAACTTTTGTCGTTAAGTAACATGTTTTCGTAAGATGGGTTACGAGCGGAAGGTTTATCATGAACGATTCTAAACGGAGGATTTTGTTTTATGAAATTAATGCATGTGCACGTTCTTTTTCAAAGACGATACGACCCGACACATTTTTCGAGAAAGTGATCGAATGTTTTTAAATGGAAGAGATAGAAATGAGAATGAAAATGTTGATGTGATGAAAGTTGAGATGTTGATGCTGTTGGAGTCCCGCCTCAGTTCCCCGGGGTGAACTGGTGGTCAAAGCCCAACGGAACTATACGGTAGTGCTGTTTGAAGTTTCTCCTCAAATTCCGCGGGTGAATTTGACGGTTAGAACTTACTCAGTACAACACATAGCAAGCGGACCTCATAAACAAACTGGTGGGGATTCAGTGATATGGGTAGCTGGGACTATGTCGTGTGTGACGCGGAGTTAGCGGACCTCATACTGCAGGAGTCAGTTTATGGGTGGCCGACCCTTCGAACGGAAAGGTTGGTGACCGTTAGAAAGGGGTTGTAGAACGGGCCAATAACTTTCAAGAGATGTGAGATGTTGACATGGTTGAAATTTGAAGAAGAATGCTGTTATGAGAAAATGATACGAGATACTGACACTATACTCTGGATTCTGAAATAATACGAGATACTGATTTTATTAAAGCTGCACTCTGATATGAAAAGAAATGGGATACTGATTTTATTTAAGCTGCACTCTGATTTGATGTGATACTGATGCATTGACACGCATGAACTTACCGTTTTGATAAATGATTTTCAACTATTTACCTGCCAACAATATTGTTCTAGAATTGCTAGTTTAATGTTGGGGTACGGTATCTATTGAGCGTCCTCGCTCACGGTTTGCCCTGGCATAATACGACAATGTTGCTTCGCAACTCTGACGTATTATGCTAGATTATCACGTTGGACAGGAATACCTTTACGGAGAACACGGAGCCGGAGGAGCTGCCGGAATAGAGATCCACCAGGCGGAGGAATTTGCGGAGCCGTAGAACCCACCCAGTCTACCTTTTTGTAATCTGTGAAGGATAGACCATCTATATGTATTTTGGTTATTATTATTACTGTTTAGACCGACTTTAAATTGTAATAATAATCCATAACGCTTTTCCCAAAATGCGGGGCGTTACAAGTGGTATCAGAGCCCTAGGTTCCAACACTCAGCCTTGGGTAATTGGGTAGACACTAA
Source organism: Vaccinium darrowii (assembly GCA_020921065.1). NCBI lineage: Eukaryota > Viridiplantae > Streptophyta > Magnoliopsida > Ericales > Ericaceae > Vaccinium > Vaccinium darrowii. The sequence goes on along the minus strand of CM037162.1, from coordinate 22,515,075 downwards.
GCTAGAATAATAATTGTGTGTCCTTGATTTACTATAATATCCTAAGTGATATTAGAATATGAGTTTACTAGTGTCTAATATTAAAATTATTTGGATTGTAGATGCCCCCTAATCATGCTAGACTACTTGAGGAGATCCGCAGGTTTAAGAAACGGTACCCAGAACCTCTACCAGACAATGATTCCAACTATAGATACCTCGAGAATTTTACACTAATGACCAACTATCTCCACCAACATGGCAAAATTTCCACCATATGCTTTAGAAGAGGAAGGCGCTACTCGCAATCTCACATTTACACAGTTACTGACCTTACAAGACAGTATGGTCCCTCCAACATCGGATAATGTTCTTCTCCCTGCTGCACCACTACCACCGGTACCCGCATCTGGAATGAATACTAAGTTCGACCCTATCGCCATTGTTCCAACAATCCTGTACGCACCTGCTTACACCGTTGACCCACTTCTAGGCCCTCTGTATGAAGTACCAGTCTTCGAGCAAATGCCGCCTCTGCCGCCGCCGATAGACCTAAACTATCAGTTCAGCATTGCTATGGATGACTCTCCTGCTTTTGTCACTGAGCCATACTTCTGGGAGCCACCGCCAGTGGAGCTGATAGTTGAAGAACCGGAGCTTACTCCAGCACAAAGGTTCGAGCGTTTCCAACAGATTCAAGAAGAGGAGCTCACTCATGCTGAGGCACAGCACAAATTCGACCTTCGCGACTACTTCAACCTGTAGACAGCTAGTAGTATCTATGCGTAGAATAAGGTGACTGTAGTCACTATGTGGTATTGGTATTGTATGTATGGGCCAATGAGCCAGTTATTGTGCTGTTTGAAATCGTGTTTTCTGTGCTGAACCATTTTTAATAAATCTCTGTTAATTTAAGCAGTTATGCTTTGATAAATTTTGCAAGTATTTTAGACTGATTCCCCCAACAAATTGGTAACTCTAGAATGACAATAGCATCACCCTTAGGCGATACTGTACCAGTTAATCTAATTTGTAAAGGTTGCGAGTTAGAAGTGAGTAATATCCGATTAACTTGCGATTTTCGCGTGATCAAGATGGCTGACTTCGATTTAATTGTGGGGATGGATTGGCTGTCAACTCATCGAGTAGTCATTGATTGCCATCTAAAGCTAGTAACAGCCTTTACCCCTGATGGGACATGTTTCCGTTTTAAGGGGGATAGACAGACTGTGAATCCGGTGATTAGACATTTGAAATGGCAGAACCAACTGTTCGGATGGCTAGCTAGTCTCCAGTTGGAAGAATCTGACCGTGAGGAGTTAGGACTGCCACACATCGTCTGCGAGTATGCAGATGTATTTCCTGACGATCTACCTGGATTACCGCCACGAAGGGAGATTGATTTTTCCATCGAGCTTCAACCTGGAACCGCTCCGATTTCTATAGCCCCATGCCGAATGGCGCCAACAGAACTGAAGGAATTGAAGACCCAGCTACAAGAACTGTTGGAAAAAGGATACATCCGACCAAGTACTTCACCATGGGGAGCACCTGCACTATTCGTGAAGAAGAAAGAAGGAATCTTACGACTGTGCATTGACTATAGGCAACTAAACCAAGTCACGATCAAGAATCGTTATCCCCTGCCTAGAATAGATGACCTGTTTGATCAGTTAAGAGGAGCAACTTGTTTCTCAAAAATTGATCTAAGATCAGGGTATCATCAGTTGAGAATCCGCGATGAGAACATTTCAAAGACCGCGTTCAGGACAAGATACGGACACTACGAGTTCGTGGTCATGCCGTTTGGACTGACGAATGCTCCAGCAGTATTCATGTGTCTCATGAACAAGATATTCCAACCCTATCTAGATAGATTTGTGGTGGTGTTCATTGATGATATATTGATATACTCAGCCAATCGAGTGGAGCATGAAGAACACCTTCGGGTAGCCCTGCAAGTACTAAGAGACAACCAGCTTTATGCCAAGGCTAGTAAATGAGAGTTCTGGCTAGAGCAGGTTCAATTCCTGGGACACGTGGTGTCTAGGGATGGTATTGCAGTTGACAACAGCAAGGTAGAAGCTGTGTTGGATTGGAAGCAGCCAACTTCCGTATTTGAGATCCGTAGTTTCTTGGGTTTAGCAGGATATTATCGAAGATTCATTCCGGAATTTGCTACTCTTGCCAAGCCAATGACTAGATTGATTCAGAAGAACGTTAAGTTCGAATGGAATGACAAGTGTGAGAAAGTTTTCCAAGAGTTGAAAAAGAGACTGACCAGTGCACCGATACTGATCATTCCTGAAAGGGACATTGGTTATCAAGTATATTGTGACGCATCAAAGGAAGGACTAGGATGTGTGCTGATGCAGAACGGAAAAGTCGTGGCATATGGATCGAGACAGCTCAGATCGCACGAGAAGAACTACCCTACTCACGATCTAGAATTAGCAGCAATAGTTTTTGCTCTAAAATCTTGGAGATATTACCTTTATGGCGAACAATTTGAGGTTTTCTCGGATCACAAAAGTCTCAAGTATTTGTTCACTCAGAAGGAGTTGAATATGAGACAGAGAAGGTGGATGGAGTACTTGGAAGACTACAAGTTTACCCTGTCATATCACCCTGGCAAGGCAAATGTTGTTGCTGATGCCCTGAGTCGAAAGGACAGGGCACAAAAAGCCAAGATAGCTGTGAAGGAATGGGAGATGATAGATACTCTGAACGAGTTCAATTTGCAACCGTTATCTAATGGAGATCAGATGCGATTATCTGCACTAGTGGCAGAACCAGCACTTCACCGGGAGATCCTGTTGGCACAGACTTTTGAACAGGACTGTGAATTCACTAGATCACAACTCAGTTCAGGAAAGGAATTGCCCGGTTGGACCCTGCATGCAGCGGATAACAGTTTGAGATTTAAAGGCTCAGTATTTGTACCCAACTTAGGTCGACTTCGAAAAGCCGTGCTTCAAGAATTTCACCACTCGAATTTCGCTGTTCATCCTGGAGGTACGAAGATGTATCACGATTTACGACGGACATATTGGTGGGAAGGAATGAAGAAAGACGTGGCAGAATTTGTAAAGACTTGTTTAGTTTGTCAGCAAGTTAAGGCCGAACACCAGAGGCCTGGAAGAGAATTGCAGCCGCTACCAATTCCACAGTGGAAATGGGAGCATATCTCAATGGATTTCGTGACTGGACTTCCGAGGTCGTTTAAGTCAAACACCGCTGTGTGGGTAATTGTAGACCGTCTCACTAAGTCGGCACACTTATTGTCAATGAAAATGACGGAAAACATGGAAGCATTGGGAATGCTCTATATCCAGGAGATCGTGCGACTTCATGGAGTACCAGTGTCAATTGTGTCAGACAGAGATCCTAGATTTGTCTCACAGTTCTGGAAAGGACTGCAAAGGGCACTAGGAACTGACATACGTCTCAGTACTGCTTTTCATCCGCAGACTGATGGACAGACGGAGAGGACAATCCAGATATTGGAGGACATGCTTAGGGCTTGCACCTTAGATTTCACAGGGAATTGGGAACGACATCTGCCATTAGTAAAATTCGCCTACAATAACAGTTATCAGGCTAGCATCAAGATGACACCCTACAAAGCTCTGTACGGCCACCCTTGTCGATCACCGGTTTGTTGGACTAACGCCGGAGAAACGGGATTGCTAGGACCTGATTTGGTCAAAGACACAACGGAGAAGATCAAGTTGATTCAACAGAGACTGCTTACTGCGCAGAGCCGACAGAAGAGTTATGCGGATCGAAGAAACAGACCTTTGTCATTCAAAGAGGGAGACCACGTGTTTCTGAAAATTAGACCTCGGAGAGGAATAATTAGATTCGGGAGGAAGGGAAAACTATCCCCACGATATATCGGCCCATTTGAGATTTTGGAGAAAATTGGACAAGTAGCATACCGGTTAGCATTACCGCCGCAAATCGACCGAGTGCATAATGTTTTTCATGTCTCTATGTTAAGGAAGTATCTTGCCCTGCCAACACACGTATTAAACTGGGGAGATCTTGATATAGATGAAGACGCAACTTTTGAGGAAGAGCCGGTTGAAATTCAGGATAGTATGGAGAAGAGCATCCGCAATAGGACTATCCGATTAGTACGAGTTTTGTGGAAACATCGGGGGATGGAGGAAACAACTTGGGAAAGAGAAGAAGCCATGAGGGCTAATTATCCGCAACTGTTTCCACCTGTCGAGTAATTTCAATTTCGAGGACGAAATTTGTTAAGGGGGATAGGTTGTAATAACCCGAAATTTTGTAAATGAAAAAAAAAAAATATTTTCGATGTATTAATGCGGTTTTATTTTTAAATAATTATAGTTTATAATTTGGTTTGGTTAGATTAAACGAATTAGATTTAACCTGTTTAATTATACTTTTCGCGCCGTAAATAAACGCGTGCACACCGGGTATATTTCACCACACTGCGTCCGAAAGCCTTACTAAATCCCCAACTCTTATTTTATTTTATTAAAGCTAACCTTGATTAGGTGGGAGATTACTTATAACCTAAAACTAATCTTTAAGTTGGTGGGAAATTTGGTGGGGAATTTCTTATAACCTAAAACTAGTCTTTAAAACCTAATTTTTGCTTTTGCAAAAGGTTGTTTGGACACTTGTGGGGAGGGTTTTTGGCTGGTGATTATTTTTGGGGGAGGTGAACCTCATTGCTTCACTATAAATAGCTCACTCACCTTGCTTCATTTCACACCAAAATCTCCCAACTTCTCCACTTTGTGCTTTCTAGTGTTCTTGAGTGAGTTCTTGAGTGTTCTTTTTGAAACTCATCCTAAACCACCACACACCACCACCCTCGACCACCCCTAGATCTTAGAAAGGTAGCATAAGTTAGCTAGAAAGTGTTTGAGCAAAGGTCGACTAGTCGTTACGTCGCCGGAATTCAACTAGCTTATCGGCTTCCGACTAATCATCGGAATTAAGGTAGATACTTTATCTTAACCTTAGATTAGTATTTACTAGTTCATATTGATTATGTTATTATTTTGCTTAAACGTGCTTAATTATGATTAAACGTGATTATGTTGGTGATTAGTGATTTTATGAACAATTAGACTTTGAAAAAAAACACACTTAGTCGTTACTATGCACGAATTAAAATTGACTATCAAAATGCACCGTTATAATGTTCGATGGACTTTTGGGAAACTAAATTACCCAGTTATAATGCCTGAATGAAAATCGACTTTTCAAATTTACGCAGTTATAATGCCCGACCAATTTTCTGAGAAAAGAGCTTTTCAAATGAAATGAGATTTTTCGGGATTATTGAATAAATATTCTTAATCTATTTAGACTAACAAATAGAATCTATGGCTAGCATGTCTAGTCAGGCTTTTTCTTGGTTTAGCCCAAACCAAGTGGCGATTCGACGAACGAATCTTAAAACACGCCAAACGGATTCAACTACTAGAGTTTTCTAGTAGGGTACTTTCTTGGTTTAGACAAACCAAGTGGCGATTCGACGTACGAATCTTAAAACACGCCAGCAAATCCAAGAACGAGAATGAATCCTTATGTTTTGATTTAAATCCCCGGAAGAAAGAACTTTTGTCGTTAAGTAACATGTTTTCGTAAGATGGGTTACGAGCGGAAGGTTTATCATGAACGATTCTAAACGGAGGATTTTGTTTTATGAAATTAATGCATGTGCACGTTCTTTTTCAAAGACGATACGACCCGACACATTTTTCGAGAAAGTGATCGAATGTTTTTAAATGGAAGAGATAGAAATGAGAATGAAAATGTTGATGTGATGAAAGTTGAGATGTTGATGCTGTTGGAGTCCCGCCTCAGTTCCCCGGGGTGAACTGGTGGTCAAAACCCAACGGAACTATACGGTAGTGCTGTTTGAAGTTTCTCCTCAAATTCCGCGGGTGAATTTGACGGTTAGAACTTACTCAGTACAACACATAGCAAGCGGACCTCATAAACAAACTGGTGGGGATTCAGTGATATGGGTAGCCGGGACTATGTCGTGTGTGACGCGGAGTTAGCGGACCTCATACTGCAGGAGTCAATTTATGGGTGGCCGACCCTTCGAACGGAAAGGTTGGTGACCGTTAGAAAGGGGTTGTAGAACGGGCCAATAACTTTCAAGAGATGTGAGATGTTGACATGGTTGAAATTTGAAGAAGAATGCTGTTATGAGAAAATGATACGAGATACTGACACTATACTCTGGATTCTGAAATAATACGAGATACTGATTTTATTAAAGCTGCACTCTGATATGAAAAGAAATGGGATACTGATTTTATTTAAGCTGCACTCTGATTTGATGTGATACTGATGCATTGACACGCATGAACTTACCGTTTTGATAAATGATTTTCAACTATTTACCTGCCAACAATATTGTTCTAGAATTGCTAGTTTAATGTTGGGGTACGGTATCTATTGAGCGTCCTCGCTCACGGTTTGCCCTGGCATAATACGACAATGTTGCTTCGCAACTCTGACGTATTATGCTAGATTATCACGTTGGACAGGAATACCTTTACGGAGAACACGGAGCCGGAGGAGCTGCCGGAATAGAGATCCACCAGGCGGAGGAATTTGCGGAGCCGTAGAACCCACCCAGTCTACCTTTTTGTAATCTGTGAAGGATAGACCATCTATATGTATTTTGGTTATTATTATTACTGTTTAGACCGACTTTAAATTGTAATAATAATCCATAACGCTTTTCCCAAAATGCGGGGCGTTACAGGGTCTGCTATTCATCTTTGTAAAACTTATTTTGGTAGATGAAAATATAACTACTCCTATATTCTTGGATTATATTTGACTCGGATTCTGGGAAGATTTTAATAAACTTGATCATTTTCTCTTATCTTTCTCGTAGAACGATGTATTGTAACTCGTTAGTTTCACGTTTGGGAACATACCATTAATAGGAATATGTATGGACCTGGATGGTCATTAATCTTTGCATGTACGGAGGGAACAAGTTTTGGCCGACTGAGTACAAATAAGAGCGGTCGGGGTTGTTTGGTCATGTTTCCACCGACCCTTCGAGCGGGTGTTTGGAACCTCACTTTTTCATTTTCCTATTATTCCATTTTCTTTGTTTGGCTCACTCCTTTCAAAAAATCCCCACAAAATACATTTTCGATTTTTTTTATGAAGGAGAGCAAAAGGTGAAAAAGTAGGGGAGATGAGTTTTTTGATTTCTCATTTTTCACCTTTCTCATTTTGATTAATAAAAACACCTATAGAATATATTTTGTACTCTCTCTCAATCACTAACCCTATTACAAAATACATTATGCACCTAGCTCCCAAACACTTTACAAATTTGATAATACATTTTGACCATAATTCAATAATTAAAAAACGTAAAGGAAATTGATATTGACACTCCCCTTTTTTGTCTCTAGTTATAAAATGCAAGAGTAACTTTACCGAATAAGGATAAGAAAGAGAGTGTCAATAGTAAAAAGTGGACTGTCAATAACAATTCCCAATGTAAATTGCAAAATACGGAGTATAAAAGAATCTTGCTAACGTGTGCCCAATAGGTATATCTTAATCACATAAATAAATAAATAAAACACGCACTCCAATATACTTTTTATAATTTTCAATATACTTTCACACATTTCAATATATTTTTTTAACTTTAACGTGTGCCTATTGGACATACGTTAGCATTTTCCAATATAAAAGCCAGAGAGAGAGAGAGAGGCTCCAAAGCCCAAACACCTTTGAATTTGGTTGCCGAAGTGGGTGGTAACCCGTGGCGCCAGTTGTCAGCATTGCTTGTTTATCCATTTTGTTTTGTTTTGGCATTGTGGACAATTTTTTGCTGCTTTTTACCTTTAACCCACTGTTATTGTTCTTCTGCGCCTTTATTCCTTTGGGGCTAACCTCTCTTTAAGCAAAGAAAGAATGCTGCTTGGTCCCAACAACAAACAAAGGAACACAAAAATGAAACAGAGTATGCTTCCGACAATAAGGGCATCTCTAATGCACTATCTAAAAGAGTTCCTTAAAATGCCCTAATTAGTTACCTAAGAAAAACTCAGAAAATGATCTCTAGTGGACAAAAATTGGCTCCCTAAAATTCTAAGTAGCACCTCTCACTACCTGAAGTGCCCTAAGTGACTACCTAAATTTGGGGAGAGACTTAACGAGAGAGAAAGAGGAGAGAGATAGAGAGAAGGGAAGGAGAGGAGAATTGTGGGACCACTTGGCACCCCTCACCTCTTAAATGGGTCTCACTCTAAAAGATAATGAACATTTTTAGGGAGCCCCATTAAAGTGCATTTCTCCTTAGCTAGCTAGCTAACTAAGTTTTTAGCACATAAAATAGGATCCCACATGTATTTAGATGTACACTTTAGCAAATATTTTTTAGGTAGTGCACTAGAGATGCTCAATACTAGCATTCCACAACTCATCCCTCAGACCAAAATTATCCATCGGTCTGATACCATTGGTTTCAATCATTTGAATCCGTAGTACATATATTTGAATGGCAAATTGTTTTGGTAATTGATATTCACACCTCAAATTGTTGTCCACACTTCTTTTTCTCTTAGTGAGATTTTTACACATAAAAATTTCACTAGAAGACAAAAAAAGAAGTGTGAACAACAATTGGGGGTTGTGAAAATCACTCCCCATTGTCTTTAGGGTGAGTTCTCCAATCGATTTTATCAATATTTTGATAAAACCAACCCCTTGATTTTATCCATTCGTGAAGACATTTGATAAAATTTATAGATTTTTGAGATTTTTGAATGCAAAAGTCTACAGATTTTATCACATGTCTTCATGAATGGATAAAATCAGGGAGCTGATTTTATTAAATGTTGATAAAATTCATTGGAGAACTCCGCCTTAGGAATTATTGGATGCAGTGAGATTAAGGATATGGATAAAAAAGGATAAGTAGGATCCACAGGATAATAGACGTGATTATAAGAATACTGAAATTAGTTATACTGTATTTAGTAGAATGAGATAAAGATGATAGAAATTATTTTTGACCGTTGAATGTGGTGGGAGGTAATCTCGGGAAGGGTACTAGCTAAGGCCTAGTTTCTCATAAGATTTTTATCAAAATTTTATAAAATTATCCCTTGATTTTATCAAATGAGGAGGAGGGTTTATAAGATCTCAACTTTTTCTCCAAATGAGGAGGGTTGATAAAATCTCTGTTTTTTTTTTTTAGAAAAAGCTGAGATTTTATCAACCCTCCTCCTCATTTCATAAAATCAAAGGGTGATTTTATCAAATCTTAATTCTATCAAAAAAAAAAAAAAACTCAGCCTAAGTCCACCCCTTCCCTGATGTTAGTTAATTCCTCACATGGGGTACTGTACAAATAATCCACCCTTGTCGAGTTAGACCCTTATCCATGTGCAACAAACGTTGGACTAAAAAAAATATGGGTCCACCCCTTAGTCCCAATTTTCTTATTTACAATCATACATGCCCTTAAAGGAAGAAAGATGCGCGGTGGCTGAGTTTCCCAGATGATTTTATCAAAGATAAAATTAAGATTTGATAAAATCACCCTTGATTTTATCAAATGAGGAAAATGGTTGATAAAATCTCAGCTTGAAAAAGCTGAGATTTTATCAACCCTCTTTCTCATTTGATAACATCTTTTGAAAAACTAGATATAACACACCATTCGTGACGCGAGCTTATTAGTAGTAGCTAGGCTCCTTTGAGCCCCATTAGAGCATCCCTAGCAGATTAGCTATATGGGGGTTTCTAAGCTATTTTAGCTACAAAAGGACAGAATCTCTCCTCCAACAGATTAGCTATACCCTTTTGTACTCTACCTTCAGCTACAGTTCTTTGCCATTTCTACCTAAGCACTGTTCACAGGGTATTGATTTAATTATTGCTATTTATTCTCTCTCTCCTCTCTCCCTCTTCCTGTCACGCCCTCGATTTTCAACATAAATAAATGAACATTTTCTTAAGAAGTTTCTAATAAAGAACTCATAGTGTAATGCAAAATCACCTTACAACATTTTCATACATTTTTGTAATAATCTCAATCTCGACACCCAATGCCCCATCGGATTACATTAAAGATTACATTCTTTTACAAGGAAAAAAAAAAAATTTACAATGTTTCAAATGATTCTTCATGCCATGATTTGACTATGTCATGCTCTCCATCTTGCTCTTCAACCGAAACCTGAAACAGCAAAGGGGTGAGCATACACTTCGCCCAGTAGGTGTCCCCTTTGGGTTTCAGACTCTAAAAAAAATTATATGCATAAATAACATGTACCGAATAAGAGCATCAAGCAAAACTAACATTTACAAGTAGGTTTCTACACTTACCATTTGAAGTAAATATATATATACTTCACATATCACCCGAGGACACTTCCACAATCCAAACTTCAAACAATTAACCAATGGATATCCTTCTCGCCACACAACAAACCATACATACAAGCACTAGTTATAACACACCACCATCGCGTCCCCAAACATTTCACACCTACTTAAATATACATATATACTCACTCGTCATAAGCTAATCTAAATACTTCCGCGAGTCCATGTACCCTGCCTTGCCTACACACTTATCAACATAATCCACAAGCACCAACGTGTCTCACTAATACTCACATACATCTCAACGTGTCTCATACGTTCCAAGGCATACTACAAGTTCACATAAGTACCACAATACCACATCGTGTCAGCGGTTTACCCACGTGCCCACTCAACACCTCAATAATCAACCTATCGCAGCTCATTTATATATGTATGCGAGTGTACGTATGCTTGATATACTTGACATCATCCCGATGGTCAATTTCTTCCCACGTGTCACACAACATACAACTAGTGTGTCCTCGTATTCCATAAGTACCCACGTGTCCACTAACTATTTAACAAGTGCCTTATTGGATCCTACAAACACTCTCGTGTCCCACATGTACTCTCCAAGTTTCTCTCACGTATCCCACAATACCCATGAGTACCTCGTGTCTCTCAAATACCCACATGTCTCTCAAACATTCCACCAATGCCCATGTATCTCATAAGTACCCATATTAGTTCACTCATCAAATCCCGATCCGTTTTCTTTAATTTATCATAACTCAAGTCCAAGTTCATTTCACACGTATAAACAACCAAGCGTTCGTATTTAAATTCGTTAACCACCTCCACAAATCTCACTCACAACCTCGCATGACATCGCGAATGATGAAAAGATGTATCGAAGGAAAGAACAAGACGCCCAACGATCATGGGAAGAACGGAGAATACAAATATAAGATTTTAGCACTTCCCAACCAGTTGGAGGTTTTTGCCCAACTGGTTGGACCAAAACAGAAACAAGCATAATTTTTCAGAAAAGCCCAACTGGTTGGTGGTTTTTGCCCAACTGGTTGGGCAGAGGCAGATTCGTGTGAAATTTTCAGAAGCGCCCAACCGGTTGGAGGTTTTTGCCCAACTGGTTGGGGAAAACCAGATTTTCTGCGAATTTTTCTCAAAACATGATACTTCAACCCAAGTGCATATATGATGATTTAGGCCAAAAATTGGAAATGTCAAGCAACTAATGGATATAGAGGGAGGGTAAAACGACCTACAATTGCATCAAACAACAACTCAATCCATAGATCACAAAATCAAATTGAACAAAACCCATTTGGGAGAGAAGACATGGTTTTCATGGAGTTTGAGTCCAAGTATCAATTATGTGCAACAAATCAACTAGAGAGAGTAGAAATTTGTTCCCCTACCTCAAGATTTGAGCTTGAAATCCACAAAACCCGAAACCCTAGCTTCCAAAAACGAGCTCAACCCGAAACCAAGCTTCTAGAGGCGATACAAACACGGTTCAAGCTCCAATACGCGCAATGGAGGTGATTTTATACATGGATCTTGAAGGAGACTTGAAGAAGAGGTGTATTTTGGTGGGTTTTAGCAACAAAATGGAGAAGGAGAGGAGAGAGAGAGAGAGGGCTGATTTTTGGGAGGAAGAGAGGTGTATATTTTACAAAAAAATCAGCCATATATAAGATATATACTCCCCAACTAATTACACTTTCACCCTTAAACTTCCAATGCACTTTAAAGACACCCAAATGCATTCTACCACTATCACATTGACCCATCTTAGTCAAAATTCAATTCCTCACATTTACCCAATATTATTCCAGAAAAATTATGTAAAAATACGGGTCCTTACATTCTACCCTCCTTAGAAAAATTTTGTCCTCAAAATTTGCGCGTCAAAACTCATCAATCAACGTGTGCTCATTCTAGTTATGTCATATATACCCAACTCGTATCTGACACGTATCCTACTCCGTATCTGACACCGTGTCCAACACTGTACCCAACAAACACAACTCAACATGTGTACTCACGCCGTCTAAATGCAAATGCACCAAATGCCTCTCATGAGTCTTGTGTCAAACATTTTGAAAATGTGAATCTCCAAATAATCGTTATCAAAACCTCATACTAACGAACACACTTCAAGTACACAACCTACTAAGTGTCCCCACCAAATCGGTGATTGAAATCACGTGCCACTGTGTATCCAAATTTTTTTCACAACGCATCATGGTCGATCAAGATAACCAACCCCGCGTTCGAAAACTATTTCACACTCGTCGTATCTATCTTATTCGGATTTACCGTAAACTAAAATCTCGTAATCTCTCGCTCGGGTAACAAACTCGGTAACTCTTGCGAAATTTTCTCGGAAAGTCACAAGGACACACGGTAACCCCCACGATCTATTGTGTATCTATCCCTTCTCTGCATAGCCTCACGTCACCAAATTTCGACTCGTCACGTGACCGATCTAAAAACAATATATTTCCTCTACGCTCCCACTTAATCATCACCAAGGTTCCGAGTCCTAACGCAAAAGCATAGTCATCAGTTGAGATTATTAATATCAAAACTACCAGACAAATCGTTTCTATTAACTAACTTATAGAAACAAAGTCAAAATAACGAATGTAGCCCGTACCGTGCATTCACCGATCATCCCCCGTTTTGTCGTCTTATTCCCCGACACTAGGTGAAGTAGGTTTAGCGAAATATATAGTCCTCTATCTTTAAACTCAAATGCTCGTACATTAGACACATGAACACTAATTAAGCTTCATCACTCACCAACACAATGTGTTTACCACGATCTAACAAATTTCAAGAAACTTAAACAAGAAATTTATCTAATTCACCCAACGAACTTGTTTTGCATCTTTTCCACACGAAGTACACAAACATAATTTAAGCATTGTCGATTTGAAATGATGCGTTCCACTTTCTAATTTTAAACATAACTCATAACTTCCTCAATACGCCATTCCGGCATCCACTTCTCATCTCTTTTCACACAAGTACACACCCAATTCCGGTGTCCCTTGATCGAGTTGTCATACAAGTACACACCCGTTCCGGTGTCCCTTGGTCGAATTGCCATACAAGTACACACCCTTTCGGTGTCCCTTGGTCGTGTTGCCATACAAGTACACACCCACCCGGTGTCCCTTGGTCGAATTGCCATACAAGTACACACCCTTTCGGTGTCCCTTGGTCGAATTTCTCCACAGTTTCTCAATGTTTAGCACCAACACATATATCCAACTATATCTTTCATTTTCCCACAAAAGTACACTCACAAACATGGTCCGGTGCTACAAGATGTTTATTATCAGATAAGTTTAAGGAAAGGTCACCGTGTTAAACACAAAATGATTGTATTGGTAAGGACTATTCCATGACCTCGAGACACAATAGAGTTCTCATTAGAAACCACGTTGATCAGGCGTGCTTTCTAATCAGACTTCTACGTAGTCCACCGAACATGTCATAGCATCCCCAAATTAAATTTCATATTAACTTTTAGGTAAAAGAAAATTTTGTAGGATGCATACACATATACTTCTACACATCTAAATATTTTGCTTTCTCTTCAAAGGGTTGCTTTTATCAAAAGTAGTCACTTGTCATTTTAATCTTATCATATAAGAAAAGATTTTACAAAGTTTCACCTCTCACTCCACACATCACCTTCTCAATCTTCCAACACCAATTTTAATAACCTTCATCATTTCTCATGTCCGCCGTCTTTATGTCAAACAAACCACTTAACGTATAAAACTCTCGACTCATAATCATGCTACCCCAAATAAGAAACCTTTAATGTCAATTCGTAACTACCACAAATGTCTATAAGCTCACTGATGATGTAAAACTCCAAAATCAACTACGGTTTAAATCTAGTTCTAACAGTAATGCTTATCACGATGATTCTTGACATACAACAATCTTCCTCATAAGTTCTTTGTCATCTAACATTTCAAGTATCAAGTTAAACCATTACACCTCGCCATAACAAAGTTCAAACACCTCCACAAGATTCCAACACATTGATGTCCAATCACACAACATATCAAACACTAAGATAAGAAAGCATTTATGACATTTCGAAATTTAAAAGAGCTTAACATTCGGGCATAGAAAAATTTACCTCTCGTCGTGTTGGTCAAACACTGAAGAATGCAACTAATTACGCCTCCCTACCCTCTGTGGGCAATTCCTCTCTAGGTGGTCCAGTTGGCCGCAACGGTGGCAAGACTTTGGAGGTCGATTACATTGGGAGCGAACATGTCCCGACTGTCTACACTTAAAGCATATAACCCGAGGTTCTCGTGAAATTCTCGACGCTTCCGAAGAAATTGGTGGCCCACGACTCTGTTGGCCCAATAAAGACTGAGACGATTCTCTCTGTCGCTTCCTAATCGGATCCCCTAAACTTTCCCGAGACGAACTTACACCCTTAACTTGCTCATTTGATTCCCGTTCTCTTACCTCTTTTTCTTTCCCACTTAGATTTTCAATCCTCCTTGCAAGTTCAACTATTTCAGAATATCTCTTAATACGTTGACCCATGACATGCTTCTTAATCCATTCATTTAACCCTTTTTCAAAACGTCTACACTTTCTTTCTTCGGTGGCTACCAATTCGGGTGCAAAACGAGATAAAGTTTGAAATTTAATGGCGTATTCAGAAACGATCATTTCACCTTGTTCTAGTTGTTCAAATTCTTCTCTAAGTTGATCACGACAAGATTCTGGAAAGTATTGATCCTCAAAGAGTCTCTCAAACTCAACCCATGTCAAATCCTCTACGTCTGGCTCACTCACTTGTTGAGCCATCCTCGCCGCTCTCCTAGCATCCCGACGTTCCCCGAGAACCGATTTCCACCACACATTCGCTTCCCCGCCTAATCGACACGCTACCAAGCGAACTCTCACATTATCCTCGGTTATAGCTAACACCTCAAAACACTTACATATTTCGGATAACCAATGATAAGCCTCCAGGTGGTCACTACTGTTCCCATAGAATTTAAGAGGGTCTAAACGGAGGAATTCTCTTACAACTTTGAAGTTTTGGTTACTAGCGTTAGCCATAGGCGTTTGATTCAACATGTTGGCTTCGGCGAGTGCCGCAACGACTTCCCTAGCGATTTGTCCCGGTTCAATCCCCACATTTCGAGAGTTCCCACCCCGCCTAAGTTCACGTCTTGGCGGCATAATTCTAATAAGAAAATAAAAAGATAAACTCATTAGTCCCCACACTATCTCATAGGAGGTCAAAGTCTCTAGCACCAACCCTACACAGGTACAACTCAACGCCATGCTCATATGCTGCCAATGCAACTCCACTATAACGATATCATGTCCATGAATGTCACACAAGCACACACAATGCATGAGAAAAAGATTTTCATGTGAAAACAATGCAATAGGTTAAGCCCCGAGACCAAAAGTCTCCCCACGGTTCCTAAGTTTTTGAAACCTATTGCTCTGATACCAAGTTGTCACGCCCTCGATTTTCAACATAAATAAATGAACATTTTCTTAAGAAGTTTCTAATAAAGAACTCATAGTGTAATGCAAAATCACCTTACAACATTTTCATACATTTTTGTAATAATCTCAATCTCGACACCCAATGCCCCATCGGATTACATTAAAGATTACATTCTTTTACAAGGAAAAAAAAAATTTACAATGTTTCAAATGATTCTTCATGCCATGATTTGACTATGTCATGCTCTCCATCTTGCTCTTCAACCGAAACCTGAAACAGCAAAGGGGTGAGCATACACTTCGCCCAGTAGG
Organism: Vaccinium darrowii; assembly: GCA_020921065.1. Lineage (NCBI taxonomy): Eukaryota > Viridiplantae > Streptophyta > Magnoliopsida > Ericales > Ericaceae > Vaccinium > Vaccinium darrowii. The sequence continues at coordinate 22,498,890 of CM037162.1, read as the reverse complement.
TGTCCCCTTTGGGTTTCAGACTCTAAAAAAAATTATATGCATAAATAACATGTACCGAATAAGAGCATCAAGCAAAACTAACATTTACAAGTAGGTTTCTACACTTACCATTTGAAGTAAATATATATATACTTCACATATCACCCGAGGACACTTCCACAATCCAAACTTCAAACAATTAACCAATGGATATCCTTCTCGCCACACAACAAACCATACATACAAGCACTAGTTATAACACACCACCATCGCGTCCCCAAACATTTCACACCTACTTAAATATACATATATACTCACTCGTCATAAGCTAATCTAAATACTTCCGCGAGTCCATGTACCCTGCCTTGCCTACACACTTATCAACATAATCCACAAGCACCAACGTGTCTCACTAATACTCACATACATCTCAACGTGTCTCATACGTTCCAAGGCATACTACAAGTTCACATAAGTACCACAATACCACATCGTGTCAGCGGTTTACCCACGTGCCCACTCAACACCTCAATAATCAACCTATCGCAGCTCATTTATATATGTATGCGAGTGTACGTATGCTTGATATACTTGACATCATCCCGATGGTCAATTTCTTCCCACGTGTCACACAACATACAACTAGTGTGTCCTCGTATTCCATAAGTACCCACGTGTCCACTAACTATTTAACAAGTGCCTTATTGGATCCTACAAACACTCTCGTGTCCCACATGTACTCTCCAAGTTTCTCTCACGTATCCCACAATACCCATGAGTACCTCGTGTCTCTCAAATACCCACATGTCTCTCAAACATTCCACCAATGCCCATGTATCTCATAAGTACCCATATTAGTTCACTCATCAAATCCCGATCCGTTTTCTTTAATTTATCATAACTCAAGCCCAAGTTCATTTCACACGTATAAACAACCAAGCGTCCGTATTTAAATTCGTTAACCACCTCCACAAATCTCACTCACAACCTCGCATGACATCGCGAATGATGAAAAGATGTATCGAAGGAAAGAACAAGACGCCCAACGATCATGGGAAGAACGGAGAATACAAATATAAGATTTTAGCACTTCCCAACCAGTTGGAGGTTTTTGCCCAACTGGTTGGACCAAAACAGAAACAAGCATAATTTTTTAGAAAAGCCCAACTGGTTGGTGGTTTTTGCCCAACTGGTTGGGCAGAGGCAGATTCGTGTGAAATTTTCAGAAGCGCCCAACCGGTTGGAGGTTTTTGCCCAACTGGTTGGGGAAAACCAGATTTTCTGCGAATTTTTCTCAAAACATGATACTTCAACCCAAGTGCATATATGATGATTTAGGCCAAAAATTGGAAATGTCAAGCAACTAATGGATATAGAGGGAGGGTAAAATGACCAACAATTGCATCAAACAACAACTCAATCCATAGATCACAAAATCAAATTGAACAAAACCCATTTGGGAGAGAAGACATGGTTTTCATGGAGTTTGAGTCCAAGTGTCAATTATGTGCAACAAATCAACTAGAGAGAGTAGAAATTTGTTTCCCTACCTCAAGATTTGAGCTTGAAATCCACAAAACCCGAAACCCTAGCTTCCAAAAACGAGCTCAACCCGAAACCAAGCTTCTAGAGGCGATACAAACACGGTTCAAGCTCCAATACGCGCAATGGAGGTGATTTTATACATGGATCTTGAAGGAGACTTGAAGAAGAGGTGTATTTTGGTGGGTTTTAGCAACAAAATGGAGAAGGAGAGGAGAGAGAGAGAGAGGGCTGATTTTTGGGAGGAAGAGAGGTGTATATTTTACAAAAAAATCAGCCATATATAAGATATATACTCCCCAACTAATTACACTTTTACCCTTAAACTTCCAATGCACTTTAAAGACACCCAAATGCATTCTACCACTATCACATTGACCCATCTTAGTCAAAATTCAATTCCTCACATTTACCCAATATTATTCCAGAAAAATTATGTAAAAATACGGGTCCTTACACTTCCTCCCAGGAATTGTCACTGTTCACAGTCCTTCGTCTCTCTCTGCAACAGATGGGTTTCCTATTGATTGACGCCATTTCTACCATTTCTACCTTCAGCTACAGATGGGTTTCCTATTGATTGACGCCAACGCCGACGATTTGCTTTGGATCTTGGATGATTGCTTCAACGGAGAGCTTCGACAGAGATTGACGGTGGAGAGCTTCGACGAAAAGATGAACAACGAACAGTGGTATAAAAGTATATAAAGGTCACCGTCGATCGCAGCTTGTGAACTTCGGTCACCGTCGATTGCAGCTTGTGAACGCAGGTATAAAGGAAAAAATAATATTTTAATAAAAGATTGGTAAAATGGGTAGGATTGGAGTGTTGATAGTGACAGGGTAGCTATGTGCACTGTTCACCAGGTCTTTTAGCAAATTTTTTACCCAGGCTGTTGCTCTTGCTCTTAGTTAATCTAAACTGCTACTCCACCTGTCTCCTTCGAGTGTCTACTATAGGGATTCAAACCCCCTAAAAATATATTTCTCTATGCAAAACTTTAGTATATTTTTTGTGCAAAAAGATTTTTGAAAAATTATATGGAAATACATTTTTTATATCCAAGAAAATAAATTTTTTCCAAATGAGATACTTATAAAGGGACGGAGGTAGTATTTTTTTCTCATCTCATCGAGTTGCAAGTTCGTGTAAATTTAACTTGATCTAATATCAGTAGGCAACTATGTGTTGAAGAACATTTATCTTGGAAAAAAAAAAAAACTACTAATGAACTTAAATAAATGTAGGGGAAATGTGATTTAATCACATGATACCGATCAACTTGAATTTTAACATAGATCACCCAATCAACAAGATAAAAAAATAGGACGATTTAGATCAGTTATTGAAACAATAACAGTGATGTGACCAATCTTTCCAAACCAATTTTGATTGCAAAGTAGGTCGACCACTTCACAAAGAAGTGGATTGGAGGTCACACCTTTGCACATTCGTGTGTTCTTCCAAAATATGGAAATTTGGGAGGAGAGACTTTGAAATCATTTAGGTGGCTGATCATGAATTAATGGTCGAGACCAAACGGCACGTGGAAGTTCTCGCCATATGAAATTTTTTAGCCAGCCATCTCCTTCTATGGTTATAATAAATAAAAAGAGTGTTGTCTCTTGAAAAGGGGTTCTAACATGATGTTATTAGGAAAAAATTTTGGGTATTGAGTGGGTATTACCACTTGGTACCCAAGCATGATCCGAGTCGTCCAAATGTGTTTTGAGCGGCTAGATTGATTCTTTCTCTCTCTCCGCTCACCCAAACACACTCTCTCTCTCTATAAAATCCGGATCGTTGGATCGTGTTATGGACGGCTGAGATTGCCAAGCGGGTACCATGTAGGCAATACCCACTCGACACTGATAAATTTCTTAGTTATCAGGGAAGAAAAGCATGGTCAAGGTCCAAAGCTAGCTGTCAATTCCTCTTCATCTCCCACTAATTGGTTCATTTTGAAATCCATAAGCTCAAAATCATGCAACTTTAATCAGACATTCAGACTACCTTGCCGTTCTGTTTTTTCTTTTTCTCTTTTTTTTTCGTTAAAGGGTGTGAGCCGTACAATCCCAGGGACTCTTATTTCTCAGTCAATATCGTCCATTTTTTTTATTATTTGTTGTTATCTGCAGTTAATTAAAATGTTACTCCTATCTGGGAACAGGGGAGATGATGCGCATTCCCCGGCGCGGCCACACCACGTACTGCACAGTGGGGGATGATGCGCATTCCCCAGTGCGGCCACACCAAGTGTTGTACAGCACGCTATGCAGCACGGGGCTGCACAGCTCCTCCCATGTTTCCCAAATTAAAGTTAAATGACATTGTTTTGGAAACTGATACTACTATATAGAACATCTTAACAGATAAAAGCTTTCGAACATAGGTCAATTTATCGGTAAGGAAGTCAATTAGGGGTGTTTTGACAAAAATAATCTATTTGGATTGTTTTTTTTTTTTTTATTGTTATTCAAAAAAATTCCTCATTTGTTAGTTTTGCACTTTTTTTTTTGGGATTAGTGGTTTGTCTCAACGAGAGGAAGCTAAAAAGTAAAAAATTATAATTAAAAATTTAAAAAAAAAATTCACGAAAGACAAATAATTCAATTTTTGTGGATTATTGGTTTATATTTGGGCCACTTAGCCAAAAATTCAAAACATTTGACATTTTTAAAGGGAAGGACAAAAAATTTTGCAATCGAACATAAAAACAAAAAATATTCGGCATTTTTAAAAGGAAAAACAAGAAACTTTTGTAATTAAATATGAAGACCCAAAAAAAAAAAGTGAAATGTCACTAATTTTAAAAGTTCTAATTTTGTACATAAAAATAAAAAAGATTGGCACCCCAACTCCGGCCGACCACCACCCTCCTCTGGCCGACCAAAAAAAAAATAGTGAAATGTCACTAACTTTTAAAAATTCTAATTTCGAACATAAAATTTAAAACAATCATCACCCCACCTCCGGCCGACCACCATCCACCTTTGGCCGATCACTTCCGGTGACCAAAAAAATTAGTACAATGTCATTAATTTTTCAGAAATTCTAATTTCGAACATAAATTGCAAAAAAATCATCACCCCACCTTTGGCCGACCACTTCCGCCAACCAAAAAAATTAGTGAAATGTTACTAGTTTTGAAAAATTCTAATTTCGAACATAAAATTAAAAAAAAAATCACCACCCCACCTCCGGCCGACCACCACCCCACCTTGCCCAACCACTTCCGGCGACCAAAAAAATTAGTGAAACGTCACTAATTTTTAAAAATTCTAATTTCAAACATAAAATTCAAAAAAATCATAACCCCACCTCCGGTTGACCACCACTCCATGTCTAGCCGACCACTTCCGACGACCAAAAAAATTAGTGAAATGTCACTAACTTTGAAAATTCTAATTTCAAACATAAAATTAAAAAAATCACCACCCCACCTCCGGCCGACCACCACCCCATCTCTGGCCAACCACTTCTAGCGACCAAAAAAATTAGTGAAAAATGTCACTATTTAAAAAAATTCTAATTTCAAAAAAATCACTACCCCACCTCCGGCTGACCACCACTGCACGTCTGGTTGACCACTTTCGGCGACCAAAACAATTAGTGAAATGTCACTATTTTAAAAAATTCTAATTTCAAACATAAAATTCAAAAAAATCTCTACCCAACCTCTGGCTGACCACCACTGCACGTCTGGTTGACACCTTTCGGTGACCAAAACAATTAGTGAAATGTCACTATTTTTAAAAATTCTAATTTCAAATATAAAATTCAAAAAAATCTCCACCCAACCTCCGGCTGACCACCACTCCACATTTGGCCGACTACTTCCGGCGACCAAAAAAATTAGTAAAATGTTATACTAATTTTTAAAAATTTGTAATTTCGAACATAAAATTCAAAAAATCACCATCCCACCTAAAGCGAACCACCACCCCACCTCCGGCCGACCACTTCCGGCAACCAAACAAATTAGTGAAATGTCACTTATTTTTAAAAATTCAAATTTCGTACATAAAATTCAAAAAAAATACCACCCCACCTCCCGGCAACCACCACCCCACCTCAAGCCAACCACATCCGGCGACCAAAAAAATTAGTGACATGTCACTAATTTTTGAAAAAAAAACTCAGATCTTGGCGATTTCTTCATCCACTCTGTTTTTATATTTTTAGACGGTGCAATAATAGCATCCCCTGACTTATGGAGTACTACAGTATTTTTTTCACGTATTTTGATTGACTTTCGTCATTCCAAGATCTGAGTTTTCTAGAAAATTAGTTATGATGAGAGAAGTGGGTATTGCGGTGGTCTACTGGAGGGAAGGGTTTAGATGCCAATGACATGTGTCGTGGCTCCAACAAAAGTGCTCATGGCATTAGGGTGACCTTTTATTAAATCACAATTATAAATAATGTCTTTATGTTTAATTACAAAAATTCTTTGTCCTTCCTTTCAAATAGGCAAAGTATTGTGTATTTATGACTAATTATTCCTTCCTTTATATTTTGTCTTCATTCACAAAAAATTTATTTGGGTTAGTAAGTTTATATTTTTTAGATTCCTGCCATCGAAACGAATCAATAATCCACGAAAAATCGATATAAGATGATTGATTAGCACTATGGTAAAGTTTTGTTTTTCATTTTTTTTTCCCCAAGGGTGACAGCTTACGCGCATCTTGACTGATCCTTATTCTAGTACTATCAAAGGCATGCATCCACACCAGCACTAAGGGATTCACAAAAATTTACTTTCTAGCGGCCTAACCCAAGAATAGAACCACGATAAAGTTTAATACTATACAGATTAATAGTAGAATAAAACGACCCACCTACGATATGAGTTTTGTAGGCTTTGTTAAATGTTAAGAGGCGGCGGCTTAAGCACTAGGTGAAACCTTTTTATGGGCCAAGGGAAAGCAATTCGTAAGGGGTGCTTAAGCACTAAGTTTACGCCCCATGATTCTTAATTGAAGAAAATATACTGTATTAACAACAAGGAATATTGATAATGGATTACTTGGGCCTGTGGGCAAAATTTTTGAGTTGTCTATTTGAAAGTTATCAATGGTCAAATAATTGGGGGAGTTGGGAAAAGTAACAACATCATCATTCCTTAGAAATTCTGTCCACACAAAGTATATGTTTCAGCAAAAAAAAAAAAAAAAACATTTTAAGATATGGAATATAAAAAAAAAAAGAAGCAATTATTTCACCGCATAGAACGTTTCAGAAGAGGATGGACGTTGGAACAAAGACCGAGAAGAGAGTTACTCCCTCCGTTCCTTAAAAAGAATAGTGTATTTCATTTTGGACTGTTCTTAAATAAGTGTGACGTTGAAAGGTTAGTGGGTAAATGTTGGTACATTTTCTATTTTGCTCTTAAAAGTATATTCATTTTTGAAAAGTTAGTGGGTAAAGTTTAATGGTGATGACTTCATCAAGGGCAATAGTGGAAAGTGAATGTAAAAGTTTATGTAAAAGGTGTAATTATGATGTTTTATTAATAAGTAATTACAAAGCTACACACTTAAAAAGAAACGGAGGGAGTATCACTTTATCACAACTATTGATCCCAATCCTAGAGAAACTAAGATTAATAAGTATGACAACCTGACCGTGCCCGCAAGACTTGAACACTAGCCCTTTTTAGTGACCAAGTAATTCAATTTGAGCACAACTTTGTCATCCAAAATCAAATTTTTGAAGAATAGAACAACTCAACAAAGCACATGAAACCTTGTCACTACCTCACAACAAAGTTAAGATTCACATAAAGGCTACGGATCAAAAAAGCTAGTAGGAGATTAGACTTTGTTCTAACGTTAGGAATGTTGGGTTATTGAAGCAAGCAATAATTATATGTACTTTGAAAAGTGTTCACAAAGCTATTCAAACAATCACATACAAAAGCAGATCTCAATCTCAATCCCCAAGTCTTTCCCCATTCTCAATGTTTCACGATTCTTTAACATGGTTCTTTTTGTTTCTTATAGAAATTTTACCCATGAAAAGAAGAGACCGGCCAACTATGACTGCGTTCTTGTACCCATTCATTCATCTTAAATATACGCATATTATTATTTATAAAAACCCAACTTTTTAAAAGCTGGTTTTCAAAATAGTTTTCCATAACATCAATGCTTCATTGTCATTTCTTACTATATTTATCCATTGGAAAAAAAGAGTTTTTTACAAACACGGAACTTATCTTTTTTTGGTGAGTTCTAAAAATGTGCACTTTTCCAAAATCAAAATCATCCAGGTACAAATTGTAAAAATTTTGTAATTGAGAAAACGAAAACACAAGTTTAAAATTAAAAAAAAAAACCGAACAGGGCCAACTTACTCATATGAATTGTAGTCTCTTTTCTATTGTTCACCCTAAACCATAAACCTTTTGTTTGGTTCACCAAAAGAAATCAAACACTTAATGGGGTAACAAAAGTTGTTGAATTTGAATTAATGGAAAGATTTGTACCCCATATTTGTTCTGACTTGAATTAATATAACAGAAGCCAATACGGCAAACTATAGGGGAGGGAGGTTAAATAGGAAAAGTCAGCCTGTATTGCTATATCTTGCATTATTTGTGTAGGCGTCTTTTTCAAGCACCACCTTCGTTTGGTTGTCATAGATAATAAAAGAAAAGCAAAACAAAAGGAGGACAATAATTGTGAAAAATAATATTGATTGAATTAAATTCAACCTCTTATAACGTGATACTGTTACAGTCAAGACTTCAAGAAGCCTCTGGTTTGTGGGTTCGACTCCCACTCATGTCTTATCAATCATGTGTTGGGCTAGTCTATTGAGACCTTGTTTCGGTTTTATTGGACTGCGTTGATCGATGATAGAATTTGTCTTGGATTCTTAGGGTCCAAACCATTAAAATTTTCAAAAGAAACTTGAACAATTTTTCAACACTAGTATAAAGTGTGTGATTGCAATCCTACTCCACCTTTGGTCACGAGAATAAATGGGTAGCCCAAACAAGTGAAAAAACTTTATACTACATCATTGTAGCAGTTGATTTATTATCAACCTATATATCTTTTGCATTATTAACGAAGGAAAACAGTTGGTTTAGTGTACTGGAAAAAAGAAACATTCTAATTACATTGCACAACAGCTTCTTCATGCAATCTCCAGAATCTCTTCCTCCACATTGATTCCTAACCAAAAAAAAAAAAAAAGTCGCAACAAGATGAGTGATTGCCCAAATTTAGTTTCATTTAAGGCCATGGCATATGAGAATTGATTCCTGCAAACCATTTGTTAACAAGGGGATAAGGGAAAAAAAAGCTAAAAAGCCTAATTGATGGGTACTATGTGTTGTGTAGCATACGAGTCATAAATGCACCAACTATGTAGTAGTCATGCTTTTACCAAATTCAGATTGGATTTATGAAAGAAAGAAAAATTAAAAATTAAAAATTAAAAATAAAATAAAATGAAAAGGCCAAAAATCACAATACCACAAGGACTTGTTTGTTTGACGCTACTAATGTGAAGGGATATATAATTCTATAGCATATATTATTGACTTATCGTCAGACTAAAGTGAGAAGATTTACAATACCGCTAACCCCATGATATTGTACTTTGTGAGATTACATATACCCCATAGATATCTAATCCAGAGCGCACAATTTTCAAGGAACCACACACTGGATAGTGGATATGGGTCTCCTAAGATATGTAGTCCCATCCAATACTCATTTTCGGTCAAACAAACAGGCCCTAAACATCTTGTTTCATAGATGTGAATTGACATTCAAAATTACGCAGTAGACAAAAAAATTGACCAGAGCTGCACAAAGAAAGGAGGGCATTCTTGTTATGCAGGGAAAGATGGTGAAAAGATGAGCATCTGACTGACAATCAATATCCTGTACATGAAAACAAAGTAGAACTCCACTGTCTAGAACAAAAATCATGTAGCAATAACACTGTTCTGTAATGACTTAGGAGCTCCTGGCATTTGATGCTGAAGCATCCCAGGTGGTAAGGATGTCAAATTTCAGCATTGAAGTCCACCATAGAAGTTTATCACATGTAATGTTCAAAATGCTTGCAACGATTTTAGTTATGGTACCAAGTCTGTAAAAGGCACTCAGCACGTAAGAGTAAGCGAGGTTGTAACCGTATGGCGTATGGTTAATAATTTATATCCTGCTAAAAATAATTGAAATACAACGTTGAACAGCATACACATGTTCCATGCAAACTAAAATTTGTGCTAAGCCAATTTTTTACTGGAATTCGTTTAGTAGGTCATCTCCCAAAACTGGTAACATGTCCTAGTACAATAGTTGAAGCTCCCTATCTTTTAGAGGGAAATCTTAAAACAACGAATTTCATCGAGTGAACTAAATTTCTACTTTGCACTCCATTCTCTTATGCAGTTGGTTTTATCAACCATTGTCTAAGCTTAGGATGAAAATGTACTCCCAGATTATGTATTCCTACTTGAAACAATTCACTCTGGAGTCTGGACCTCTTGCAGCTTCCACTGGTAGGAAAGATCAATCATATGGAAAAATATACCACTATCTAATTGGTTAACTGTCAGTCTCTACGTATCTGTCTGATTTTAAGCATCTTAGAAAAAAGAAAACCATCTAAAATTCTTAAGTCACCAAAACTTTCAGATATAAAATCTGTCAACATCTTTGATTTGATTTCTTTGCATTTAATGGTTTAGGCATTTGGTTGATGAATTTCAGGTTCTTTTCTTGATTATCGAACTTCCCTAGATTAGTATCCTCTGGATCTCTAAAGTGAATAATACCTTCAACATTTTCTGCACTTCACGAACAGAATTTGGTGGATTGGAACTGTCAGATATGTCGGCACAACACAGCACCAACTTAATAAAGCACTGCAGTGTTTGAGCACAATACTCTAGCAATTGAATATGATATCAACCTTGACAAGTGCAGTATAATCACCTTGAATGAAAATCCTGGCCACACAACGGGAAGATCATATCGCAGTTGATGAAATCCCATAGCGGTTTCGGAGGACATCAAGGGCTTTCTCAAATGAGTGAGAGAGCTCAGGAATTTATGTTTTGCATACTAAAAATAAAGAACGATAACCAAGAAAATATGTTAAAAGAATCCTATGGTAATTAGCTATTTGTGGACAGATTTTCCCCCCCTTGTCTAATGGTGTTTGATTGTCATTTGCAGTCTTAAGAGTCTCAAGGAAAGACAAACATACCACGAGAGGCGCAGGCCTGTGCTTCTGCCATGAACTCCAAATATGAAGCCTGTAAACAAAACGTCAGTTTACAGTGGCGAAATTAGCAATGGGGTTATTAAGAAAATCAATCATACTTTTCTTTTCCTTCAGTATACAGAAGCACCTTCATTGCCTCTCCACTTTCATTGATTTCTTCTGATATTTTCTTATGCTCCTTCTCTGCTTCATCTGCCACTTGCAGGCATGCTTGCATCTGAATCTATTGTTGACAAAGGAAAAAAGAAATATATGACCACAAATCAGTTCATGAAGACACGATGACATGCTTCGTAGTTCATACAGGTAACGCAAGGTTGCAGGATTTCACTAATTGATAGTTGGGACACATTTCCAAATGTTGTGCACTTCCTTTTGCTGGAAAGAGGACATACCAAAAGATAGGAGTTACAGGGATGCTGTTTAACCTTGAAATGAAAGGAATGGAATTAAAGAGTGGTACCTAAAAGAAAGGCACCAAACCATTTTGTCGTCACTAAAGGTTAATCCCACAGTAAGGCAACTGGGAGTTCTGGTAAGAGGCATAATTTCATCAAAGTGTAAAGATGCTTTAGAAATACGTAACATCCATGACTGCCCTTTCTATAGTGACCATATTTTATGTACCATACAGAGCACATTCTACCAATGCAATGATGACAAATCGCATGGTACCGAAAATGTAGTATCCAAATGTGGTCACCAAAATATTAGTGTTAGTTTTTATACAACCCCGGCCAAAGTTCCTAAAGAGTAAGGAGTAAATTGGTTTATTTTAACATGGCAACTATCAGTACATGATTCCTCAATGAGAATGAAGTCAACTAGCAGAATCCCATGCAAGACAAGCAGAAGTCCACTACCAAAATTCCGCCAAATTCAGCATGTGACTACTCCAATTTGGAGACCACGGGCATGGTAGACCGTGACTAGCATAGATCAAGTTATCCAGCATGACACGGATCTTAATGTCATCTGCAGTCAACCATAATCGTTGCGTTCCATTTCTCCACAAATGGCTTCACGTGTTGCCTTTTCATCCACCAAGCCATGAGATGATTAGGTGGAACATTAACAAGCACCAACCTTCCTTTTGTTCATAGCTAATTTAACCAAAACTAATTTAACCAAAAAAGACGATCTCCTTCTTCCGACTCAAGTGATTACAGAGTTTCAATTCTTAGCTATAGCAACTAATTAATCATGGTTATTAGATGAGTTCGAATCCTAACCAAACTGATCTAGTTTTTAATTTTCTTTTCTTTTTTTGTTTCCTCTTGATAGGCAATACCAATTACATAGCATGTTCTGAGAATGACCAGAGGACAGCCGACTGAATTAAATTACATACAATCAATTGCAAATCAATAGTATACACTGATGGAAAAGAAACATCGCAATTACACCGAACATGTATACATGATTCCGAGATTATATTGCTCTCCTTCAACACCCACAAAGTGCTCACCTCCCACTCTATTTTCACACATAAAATGGGAATTTACTAGGGTTCACCACCCTCCCTCCTGTGCCTCACAATATGGCCCCTCTAGCTATTACCTCCACTCAAAGAATGGAAAGAGGCTCAATCGCACAGCTCACGGGTTAATACACATACATGAGGGACACACATACTGATACAACTTCTCACGGGTTACACAACAACCAAGATTCACACGTGATTGAAAATGAGGTACACAGATGCAGGCACTTAAGGCTTTCAACATAATACAGCCACTTAAGGCACAAAAACCAGGCACCTAAGGCTCTCAATGTAATACAGCCACTTAAGGCTCTCAACATTAAAACTGCCATACTGTAATAGAGTTCAAGCCACGAGTATATAGATATGTACCATTTAAATAGCAGTACTAGTCATCAAATTCTGGAGATGTATTTAGCGCTCAATAATCCAAAGATCGTATATGTACTCCAAGATGCAAAGCGAAGAACACTCTAGCATACGAATACGCGGATGCCGTGCTGCTGTCTACGTGTTCTGACATAACTGATGAGTTTTGATAAAACTTCTTTAAAACGGGTAAGTTGCTCAAGCTAAATGATAGTCGCTAGAGCGACTTGTCCAGCAAAATCATTCCAGTTAGGTTCCCTTGACACGCAGGGGCATGAGCCACTTTTTGAAAACCAAAATGATGCTATGCTTTATACTTCGTGATCATGATACAACTATACTACCGCACTCAAACACTCAATGCATGTTAAAAAATGATCCTTTTCCACATACTCCCTAAATAGACTCGCTAAAAAGATAAGTAAAATAAAGCACTACTAGATGAATGGGATACGGGAAGACGTGTTTTGTCAATGGAATTGCCAAAAGAGCTTGGCTTTGTGAAGCTTACAATGCATATTCCTGATAATGTCACGTTCTAACTATTTTGGTACTCTCTTAAAAAAAAAAAAAAAAATCTATTTTGGTACATAAAGGCATAAAAACACACAAGGGTAATGCAAGGGAAAAACACAGACACATGGATACGCAATTCATATTCTCACATTGTCCTAGCATCAACTACAAATCCAAGGTTTTAAAAACAATAGACAAAAACCTGAGATGTGGATGGCACTCCCCATTTGTAGAAGGATAAAAAAACTTAACAAATTGGCAAAGCATAAGGATCAGCTGTTAACCTAAGCAAAAGCAACCTAATAATATTATCCAGGAAATGCCACCATACATTGTTCAATCTAATTGTATCCCCTTGTGTCCCTGTATCCGACACAGGGCATGTGGAGAATACGGCAAAATTTGAATGGGACATGCCACGTGGCGTGTCCATTAGATATTAACCTTTTGGGGGGGGACACAGCAAGGCCACGCGAGAGGCATGGAAGGATTGAATGTGTATTACTTCAAATATTATGGATTAAAAGTATAATACGAGGCATACAAGATGCTTGTTTGTAAATGTGAATGCTTGATGCTTATGCATATAACTATGTTTCCACTGATATATAATATATTACTTTTTATTTATTTATTTTTGACGTGTCTTTGTCCCCATTTTTTAAGAAATCCCATGACCTTGTCCGTATCTATAGCCGTGCTGCATAGGTTTTGATGCACCGTTATCATGCCCACGTGAAACAAGTAGGACCATTAAGCGAGGGCAAAATAGTTGACATGGTACCTTTAAACAATAGAGATGCCTAGTATATCTTGTTGAAATCCATGCAACTGAATAATGCTATACTGTACCTGTGTACATCTATCACAAAAACAGCTACTTCCGCCAAGCATACAGTGCATAAACACATGTATTCTGTCCAGCAAACATCCAACACTTCAAAACTCTAGGCAGCTAATGTCGACCACCAGACATGAATACACAATAAGCATCAAGTCCTAGTTGCTACCAGCCCACCAAACCTACGAGGGACTGAGAGCGCAAGTCACCAGAAATTAATGTCTTACGTTATTTGAATGGAAAGTTTAACTGCCAAAGACTGTCCTAGAGGAATAGGCATATAAGAATGTTTTACTATGCTTCCCAACTTCTGCAGTTCACAAGAATAACACCAGGGCATCTTAAGGAACAGGTCGTAAACACATCCTGATAACCGAAACCAACAGAGCCTTTAGTCTCAAGTAATTGGGGTCGGCTAAATGAATCTTTCTCCATTAGCACTGTCAAGTGCATCATGTTCCTTGATAGTAAGAAAACCTATATCCTTTTGAACTAGCCCCTCTAAAGTCAATATCGGTCTACTCCTCTCCTTAGTGTTAATCTCTACCATAACCATATCGCTTCTCCTAACTACTGCATCGATCTATCTACAATTTACACCTCCAAACCACCCTAGTCAATTTTTTCTTATCTTGTCTTCTATTGATGTTACTCCTACCATTCCACAAAGTTATCATCTTGGAATTCTATCTCACAAAGTTTTATCACACATCCATCTCAACATCTCATTCAGCTACACTCATCCTATCCTACTCATATGTTGCTTCTTAGTAGCCCAATACTCCGTGCAAGGTAACATGGCTAGCCTATAGCAGTACTAAAAACATCCTTATGAGAAATGAAATTAGTTTATGAACTCAGTTGGACGAGTGATTGCTCAGATGTTGAATACCCAATTAACCAAGTAAAGGTTGTGAAATTAGTTTATGAAAGTTTTCTTTTTGGCAAAAGTTTGAAGGCTTTGCCAATTAACCAAGTAACTGGTTCTTGTGATTGGGAATTTTAATAGCTGTGATTCAGTTATGAAGATCGAAGGGTGGGTAAGGGATATGATATGCCCAGCACGGTAAGAATATAGGCAACAAGTTTCAGTAGTGGTACATTTCCCCATAGGAGCAGGCAAAAACCAGAGAGCTTTGTGTTCGTTGCCAATATTTAGCCATTCATCTATGCCAAAAATATTAAGTGAGAATTCTTTACCACTTATATTTGGAGAACAAAACAGGAAATTTGGTATATTATCAATAGCAAAAGTAAATTACAAAACCATCACATTATCACCAAAGCTTGCTTTGACCCCTTAACGTGATGCACTTTAAACTCCACTGGATCGTAGTCAAGAGATATAAGCTGCAAAATGCTCCTGTGCAAGAAGACAGAGCAGAGAAACATCAGCGACTGAGAGAGAGTACTGCCTAATGCACAAGAACTACCAAAAAGCTGCATAAACATCAAAACAAACTACAAGAGTGATGCACCCTTTGTTGCTCCCAAGTCCCAACTATCCTACCACCTACATTAAATAGAAAAGACGTGGCACTTAAGTTATACTGATTTCTGGAAGAAAGAAAAGTCAACGACTATTTAGAGAAAGTGGTACGGTTGTGCCATCTGAAACATAAGGGAAGTGGACAAAGGCGAGAAAACCAGAAAACCTGGCCGAGTCAAAAATTTCAAAATAAGGGAAGAGACTTTGTGCCACTACCAAAAGAAACTGATTCAAATTTCAGGAATCAAATAGAGTTTCTACGAATATGTGGTTGTGGGATGCATTCTTTGTTGAGTGTATAGTAAAAGGAGATTTTGAAAATAGGAAATGCTTTATTTTTATCAACTTTACTTTAATCGATTCCCAGCAAACTCCAAGGAGAAAATAATCACGACCTTATTCTCTTGTCCTTGTCTTTAAAAGAACCCAAACAGAGCATATTGAGTGCTTTGGAAATAAAAAGTATTAATGGTAAGGATACAAAATAGACGCAGCTAGCACTTATCTTTTGTAATCAGGAAATAAAAAGTAAAAGACAATCTAGCATATCTAGGGAAGATAACTCGTATATTTTGTAAGGATATATTGGTGTAAGTAATTGGTCTGTTATTTGATAAAAAAATAAATGCCATTTTACACGTGAAATAACCACAGCTTATAGAATTAACTAATTGCAAGTTATTTTCTAATGCAACTTGAATAGTTACTTGTGGGCTAATTAATTGTCAACAAGAAGAATTTTCAATGACTATTCAAATAGTTGTGCTAGACCAAAGAAGTTTGGCATGTTTTGAAGTATTGAAGTGTCTCAAGTGACTTGTTTGATTTTTCTCTTTCACAACCCTATTTAAGCATAGAGGCCGTAGATAAGTCTGGGGTCATTGTGCTATTTCCTGTTGTTCAAGCGGCACTGTGTATTTTTGTTGTTTGAAGAGTCTGTTACGTTTGTTACGTGAATGAGGGGAGGTATGTAGGTGAGTGGAGTATGGAGCGAAAGGGGTGGTTGTTAAGTGCATCTCTCTCTCTCTCTCTCTCTCTCTCTCTCTCTCTCTCTCTCTCTTCGTTTCTCTTCTTCTCCGGTAATTCTTTCTTCTATTGTAATTGTTCCACCATCAATGTAAGCCCTAGATTAGGATTCTTGTCAATTGCAATTAGTCTTTTTTGCTACAGTCGTATCAGTGGTATCAGAGCCAACGATTCTTGGTTGTTGAAGATTGATCATGGCAGAGAACACTTGTTCCCAGGAAATCACACGCTTGGATGATTCAATTGGAAGGTTAACAGAAACCACAGACCGCCATGCAGAAACCATGGAGGGCATCAAGAATTCCATAAATGGCATCACACAATTGATCACAACCTTAAATCTGACGTACGAGCAGTTGTCAGAAAAGGTAACTTCTTCTTCTTCACCCTCATCATCTGCTTCTCCACCTTTACTACCAAATCCACTTGTATCAAGGACAAACTAGGGGTTTTCAACCAAAACTTGATTTTCCCAACTTTTTTGGTGAAGAACCTGAATCCTGGATTACAAGTGTGAGAAATTCTTTGAACTTAATGGTGTGGAAGAAACACAGAAAGTGTGTCTAGCTTCCCTACATTTAGAGGATAGGGTCATGCATTCCGTTGGTATGAGAAGTCTCAAACCTCTTCAAATTTGGTCAGATTTTTTTAGGGTTCTGCTCCAACGTTTTGCGGATAACATCCATGAGGGATGCAGTAGGCCAATTAACCAAACTGAAACAGTGGAGGACTGTGAGACTATACCAAGACAAGTTTAAGGAAATGGCTACCAAAAGTAGTGGATTAAGTGAAGAATTTTTTATTAGTTGTTTTGTAAGTGGATTAAGGGAGGAAGTCAGAGCTGGTGTACAAATGTTCCAGCCCAAAACCATCTCTCAAGCCATGGGATTGGCATGTTTGCAAGAAGAAACCTCGGAAGCCTTAGCCACGAAAGGGAAAACATATTCAAAACTATTTGTCCCTCACCAGTCCATACCACCCAAAACTGCAGAAGTTCACCCCAATGCCAGAGCTTTAAAGCCAGAAGGACCAATTAAAAAGTTAACTCAAAAGGATTTTGATGAAAAAAGGGCCAAGGGTTGTGTTTTGGTTGTGATGAAAAGTACTATAGGGGACATATTTGTAAAAAGAAACAACTATTCATGATTGAGGCAGAAGAGGAGAAGGAGGATTCTTTTGAGGAAGCCCAACAGGAGTTACATTCAGAAGAAGGTCCAGAGGAATTTCAGATATCAGTGCATGCCTTATCTGGGATCCAATGTTACAGGACTATGAAGGTCTAGTGACCCATTAAGAAGAATGTGGTGCATATCCTAATTGACTCAGGAAGCACCCACAACTTTTTAGACCCCAAAGTGGCTAAAGGGACTGGAGCAATTATTAAGCCTACTGGCCCTCTTACTGTGACTCTAGCAGATGATACTAGGATCAGTAACAAGGCTATGGTTCAGAACGGTCAATGGGACATGCAAGGGACTATTTTCACTGCTGAAATGAGGTTGCTTCCTCTGGGGGGCTGTGATATGGTCCTTGGGCTCAGTGGTTGTCAACCCTTGGGCCAGTCTTGTGGGATTTCAAACAGCTACAAATGGAGTTTACTGCTCTTGGCAAGAGGCATGTGTCAAAAGGAGAGAAACCTGTCACTGGGGTGCAAGTGGTAGATGCTAAAAGGATGCAGCACATGCTGAATAAAAGGGTAGCAGGGGTCATGGCTCAAGCATGCAGCCTCCATGCTGTCACCACACGAGGTAAATTCTGAAATATCCTCTGAAATTTTGCACATCTTAGATGATTATGAAGATGTTGTTAGTGTTCCTAAGGATTTACCCCTTACTAGGACACATGATCACAATACCTCTTAAAGAAGGCACCCAACCTCATAACATTAGGCCTTATAGGTATCCCTATATCCAGAAAAATGAGATCGAGAAGATAGTAAGGGAAATGCTGGATGCAGGGGTTATCAGACCTAGTGTGTCTCCTTTTTCTTCCCCAGTACTCTTGGTTAAAAAGGACAACACTTGGAGGATGTGTATTGATTACAAGGCTTTGAACAAAGACACTATCAAGGACAAATTTCCTATCCCCATTACTGATGAGTTGTTAGATGAACTACAAGGGGCCCAATTCTTCTCAAAACTTGATCTGAGGTCTAGATACCACCAGATTAGAATGCATCCAAGGGATGTGGAGAAAATTGCATTCAAGATCCATGAGGGTCGCTATGAATTCCTGGTAATGCCTTTTGGCTTGACCAATGCGCCATCTACTTTTCAAAGTCTAATGAATGAAGTGTTCAGGCCTTTCTTGAGGAAGTTTTGTCTTGGTCTTTTTTGATGACATATTGATGCACAATAAACATTGGTCAGACCATTGACAACCTATGAAGCACGGATACGGATACAATACGATATGGATACATAGATACGTGATTTTTCTAAAAAGTCGGATACGATACGTTGGGGATTAGTTGAATATAAAAATATAAAATTAAATATTATATATATATATATAAGTTTAATTCCTAAAATTCCATTACACAAGTTCACCATTATATATACACACACACACAACGTGAGAGAGAGAGAGAGAGAGAGAGAGAGAGAGAGAGAAGAAGAAGAAGAAGAAGAAGAAGAAGAAGAAGAAGCTATGTCGATCAATTTGGGGGAAAACACATATAAAGCCCTAATTATACTTTTAACTGACATATTTCAAGTAATAACATATTTACCCCGCGCGTCCAAGACGTATCCTAGCTATCCAAAATGAATCCGAATATCAAAAAAATAACTTCAAATTTTTTATACTTTAAAAAACGTAACGGATACGTATCCGGAGAGTATCCGAGAGCATCGGTATCCGATACGGATACGATACGCGATACGGAGGCCAAAATAGAGTATCCGTGCTTCATAGTTTACAACATGTAGCCCTCACTCTCACTAGACTAAGGGAGCATCATTTATATGTCCAAGTGTGCATTTGGACAACAGCAGGTGGAGTATCTGGCTATGTAATTGACAAGCAAGGGATTTCTGCTGATTCAACAAAGATTGGACTATGGTCAGGTGGCCTCAACCACGGTCCATCAAAGCCTCCATCTCAGCCATTGATTTCAATGGCTAAGATTAAAACTTAACGAAACAACTTTTCTCTCCTAGAACATACCGACACCTTAAAATTACTCATCTCCTTCTCCAAAACACCACAGCCACCAAACACTAACACCTGCCGCCGCCACTGCCGCCACCACCACGGCCCCATATTCACTTTCACTATCACGATGAGTCCGGAATGTAAAAACCCCTCAAAATGTTTTAAAAAGCAGATGGAAAATCAGGACGCTGCTTAATCGAATGAAGAAAGATTTGATAAGAAGAGGAATATTTTACCATTGGATCTCAGCCTACCAGCACCGATAGAGTTGAAGGATGACCATCACATAGAGATTAAATTTGAATTCGCTTGATCCAAAAAGTGCCTTGAATTCTCGGGCCCTGCTTTAGTGGACTGTTGTTATTAGAACAAAGTGAAAAATGGGGTCCAGACTTGGATCAAATATTTTATTTAATATTGCTCGTTTATTTAATACTCATTTGAATTCTCTAATTCATTTTGATAAGTGAGATTGCGATGGAGAGATAGGGGCCTACAGTGGAGGATGAGACTGGCGATGGCAACAACGAGGGAGAGTTGAGAGATCGGCCGAAAGGTGAATATGGGGCTGTGGTGGCGGCCGCTAGAGTAAGGGTTTTGTGGCAGTGGTGTTTTGGGGAAGAAGATAAGTAACGTTAGGGTGTGGGCATGTCTTGGGTGAGAGAAGTTGTTTTGTTAAGTTTTAATCTCAGCCATTAAAATTAATGACTGAGATGGAGTGTCTTTTTATGAGTATATAGACACACACACCAGCACCGTTCAATTTTTCTTCTGAATTTGAAATGCCTGGCAGATTTACAATTGGAAGACTCGTTTGATTTTAGTTTGTCTCGGACAGAGTGGAGCTTGGGAGAGACGGCGGTGGGAATGGGAGATATGTTATCATTGTGATAAATTTTTGGGTGGAAGGTAGTGTCGGAGTCACATTTTGCATTGTTTAACTATTTTTTTATGGAAACTAAAGATTTCAACGTTGGCTTTATTCCCATTCCCACCGCCGTCTCTCCCAAGCTCCACTCTGTCGACTGCCACGCCACCACCAACCGCGAAATTGCCGGTCACTGAAGGGCTGACGTTGCTCCTGCCCAATTCTGCATCATTGAGGGCGGAGCTGTGTCTCTCCTGCCCAGAGAAAGAGAGAGAGAGAGAGAGAGAGCGTACAGAGTGAAAGTGGGAATCCAGAAAAACGGGAACACCCAGGCCAATTTTGTCCAAGTGAGGACCTTAGGTTGGAAGACTTCTTAATTCATGGACTCTAGGCCTTATGAATACTTGACCTAGATTAAACGGGTTAATGCTTCCTAACTTCGGACTCTACACCAACTTTCCGTTCCCAAAATACCATTTAGACAATATGTTGCCTTTACACTATAGACAATAAAAAAAATAACAAAATACAATTTAAACGATTTACACAATAGCGTGAACTCGACCTGATTCAATTCATTTGTTTCCATCTACTTGTCTTGATTCAATATATTTGTTTCCATCTAGTTGTCTTTGTATTTGCCTCTCTCTCTCTCTCTCCTCCCCCCCACCCCCCAAACAAAAAAAAAAAAAACCATTTAGACAATATGTTGTCTTTATGCTATAGACAATAAAAAAAATACAAAAATACAATTTAGTGATTTAGACAATAGCGTGAACTCGACCTGATTCAATACATTTGTTTCCATCTAGTTGTCTTTGTATTTGCCCATATTTATTTATATATTTTCCTAATCGGATACATAAAACCCTTGTTTATTGGGTCAAAGTTCCTTTCAATAATTTTTGAACCATAATAGCACAACTGAAATATCCTTGAGAATGTTGATCCAGTTTGTTAATGAGAAGATGCGGTGAAGTTTGAAAGCATGTTATAAGGAGAAAAGAAGAACCATTCATATTAGTGAAAAAATGCTACTATATGCAATGTTTAAGGGTATTTCAGGCATTGTTTGAATGCCATTATGGCAAGGTTATTATTCAGGAACTTTGGACACTTTTTGACGGAAAAATTAAAGATCTCACTTCGCTTGTGAGTTCAGGGGGTATGAGTATGTAAAAATTTCACCAAGGGGGTGTGAGTGCGAATTGGATAAAAGCAATTTATATGTGTATACAAAAACAATTTCCAAAAAAGATATGAAAAAGGACAATTATATAGCATGTATGAGAAAAAGGACAACTATAGAAACAAGAAGACAGAGGCCAGCACGTTTGCATATTGTGTGCGCTGCTACTGAAGAGTGAAGAACTTATAATAAGCCAATGAGAAAAGATTGCAGAACATACCTCAAAAGAAAGGCCCTTTCAGTCATATTGTTGACCCTTGAACCTATCTTCCCAAAAATGATATTTGCCATTGATAGTAACAAAATTACTTATCAAAAGCACCTCCCCTTTCAGTGAACTGCTGCTTTAATAAAGGTTTCTGCAACATACCTACACCAGGGAAAACTATTAAATTCATCCGTTTCATTTCTTTCTTTTCTGGTTCTTCAAGCGGCTTGAAACCGAAAACAGAAGTCCATGTTTCCACAAGTTCAGAGATAGCAGGTATGACCAGTTTCTCAATATTCATGGAGTGCAGCGCCTGACAATAGAATCAGAAATGTAACATCAGATAGGCATACCAATGTCCTAATCAGTTTACCCAAAGGGAGATAAAGTTGTGGATTTAAATCAAACAAAAGCAACATGCAACCAGAAAATTTGCAACAAGAAGAATAAGAATAGCACCTTAAATGAAAGTTTTCGAATTCAGTTGAGGGCCCAATATAAAGCAAAATAAGGTGATAGACAAAGAACATATCCAGGGAAAAATATGCTTCCTCAAATATGGGAATTTCTCCTGAACATGAATTAAATAACAAGGTGGATGGCCAATTGGCCATTGATTGGGAAGAGCGGAGGATGTTCCCAGGAGTGGAAGACACAAGTGGAGCTCCTTTGCTCAGTGGGTGCACTGATAACTCAGTGGAGTTTTGACCCATGACTTACCAGAGCAGTTGGTGCTCTTCTATGCCTATTTAAGCAGCCCTTTGGGCTTTGTGCTTTGTATCTCCAAGAGAGAGACTTGTATCTCTGGTGAGAGAGCTCAGTGAGGTTTTGTATGAGCAATGTAACAATCAGAGTGTAGTGTGTGAGAGAAACACTTGTAAAGCTCATGGTTTTCCGGCATATGAATAATTGCTCCAGTTAACTTCCCGGAGTACCCGATTTTAGGGAACCACGTAAAATGTGTGTGTTATCCGCACGTGCGCGTGTGTGTGTGTTTGTGTGTTTTTGGTTTGGATCCCGTGGGCACAACAGCTTTGTGACTGAAAGAGAGGGTTAGTTAACCTTTTCACCAGTACTGCAAATGCCAAGCCTCTCAGTTCTCAAAAGTATTTTACATGGTACGGGTAACAGAGGAAGTTCTAATCACAGAATTGGCCAGTGCCAATGTTACACGGTCTGTATTTTATAAGAAACTGTTACGAACATTACTGTTAAATGTTTGTCTACAGGTATCAACATTAGCTTTCTTTGGTAAATAAAGTTATGAACACCAAAACCGAACTATACGTGATCAACCTAAAAGGACATTTAGAAATTAATTTGCCAGGAGATTCCAATCCCCTATGACATTGGATACACTCAGAATCAAGAATGAAACCCCATTAGTCTCTTGTAGATAACCCTCCCAAAAATATCAGCAATTGAATAACCGCCCGTCTTGGCACATGATGCGAGAACCAAATGATTTTTGACCTT
This sequence comes from Vaccinium darrowii, assembly GCA_020921065.1. Lineage (NCBI taxonomy): Eukaryota > Viridiplantae > Streptophyta > Magnoliopsida > Ericales > Ericaceae > Vaccinium > Vaccinium darrowii. Next base: position 22,475,489 of record CM037162.1, on the reverse strand, counting down.
GAGACTGGAAAATGAGGATGTCAGAGTGCATTCCAAGCACATTTTGCACTGTTGGTCCCATCATTAGATATATACCACTTAACACAGTCTGCCTGAGTATTTCCGGGTGGGAAACCAGGAGAGGCATGATCAATTATATACCTAGTTACATCATTCAGGCCTTGATGTATTATAGATTCCCCCTTGCATTAAGGTACCTACCAAGATTAAACACAATTGATGCCCATATCTGTTAAACAAGGTCACTGTGACTGTTAAGAGGGCCAGTTTCGGTAGAGTAAATTGTGAGCCAACATCAATTTTGGGTCCCCACCAAACGTTGCTCTCCCTTCATAAATAGGGAAGATATTGGAGGGTGACCGATCTTCGGAACCAAGGTAATAGCAGTGGAATTCCAACCCCTCAACATTTACCCATAATCGAAAAAGTGCTTCAAAAACAAGAATTATATCATTACGATAGAATGCTTAGTTGTGTCCATCTGGTACTAGATCTTTACCCACTTTACTGGACATGAGTGCAGCTTTAACTTCCATATAAAGATAGGCTTGACAAGGTCCCTCTTCATATCCCAGCATACCTTAGTTTAACAGCCTCTGTCAGCGAAGGAAGTGCTTATTTCTGATCAACATGGCTGTCCAAAAGGCCATGTTAGTAACCTATGATTCAGCCTTGAAATCCGCCAGTTCGGTCAATCTATTGCCATGCATGTCATTTATGCTGAGTATCTTATTTCTCATCCTATGAGCACTCATTATGTTACCAATTGAATCCTTGATTAACGATCATAAAATTTGAATTTATTGATTGAAACAATCATGGGATTCACTTTGCACTAGAGGGTCAGATCAACTATCAAATCATCCAATATACATGCCTAGAATATACGACAATTACAAAGAATTGAAGAGGCCTGCAACTGAATATACGTACATAGAGCATATTTTTACAAGTCACATCACATTTAGAGGTATGCTTAAGATCAGTAGCTAAATCAACTGGAGTTGACCAGGTGACACCTCAGTGGTTTCAGTCTCACCAATCCAATATTGAACATTGGGTGCGAATACAACAAGTACGTTTGGCAGCGTAAATGCTGTTTTCAATGCTTAAGCAAGGGAAGCTTCCGCGAGGCACCATAGTTTACCACCACCATTACCGGCTCGGCAAGCTGGGAAACCTTCCAACACGTTTTTGTCTCAACCAAATTAATTTAAGTGGAAACTCGGCTCTGTTCTAGCAGTTCCACTATTACCCCGATAGGAGTCAAGCACTTGAATCAATTAAGACATAACATCAAACACTCAATCTGAAATAAAGCAGCATTTTTATGTATAACCAAGAATGAAACGCAAGCCCTGTATGATCAAATATACATCTAAACTACAACACTAAAATCGTACAAACACTCCAGTGAAAAGTAATTAGATTATTTTTGTTGGGCACTGCATTTTCGTACATGACATACCAATTCAAGTGCATTTAGAAGCCGATGACACATCCCTTGACGCCTGTAAATATGACGCGTCCCAATGAATGGCAGCTCTGCTAAATGATTCCCATGAATCCTATTGGACAAGGTAGCAGACATATTAACAGATTCACGTCAAAACTTCAACAAAGTCATTTTACAGCAGGCCTAGGATTAACTAGCAACAGGAAGGCAACATTGCATCTCTTGGATCACACAATTGCTTGGTACTTTCAGAAGCAAACGAGAATGAGACTTGTTCAGTTGTTCCGCCAATGGAAAAGTTGAAAAGAAGCTGACATGCTTCTTTATGAATGTGAAAAGACTTATCCTGCTTATGTAAAAGAGTCGTACATTTTGTCCACTTTCTAGTTTTGCATAAAACAACAGAAGCAAAACATGTTTCCAATTGTTTCAACCATTTCTACTTTCACAAATGATAATTAACAAGTCAAGACTGAAATAAGTGGACGATTACCAGCTAATCAGCTATCAATTAACCTTATTCCCACATCTAGTACCTAGAAAACAGCAGGCATAAAGATGATATTTGGAATCTGACAAGTCTCATAAACAGGAAGAGTCTTCATTACAACAGATGCTTCAAAATTATACACCGAAGATCACCGAGCCAAATAAGGCAATGCATTGGACTTATGGACTTATATACCAAACCAAACTGAGCCTTATGTCCCAATCTATTGGGAAGGTTACATGAATCTTTTTTCTTATTGAGCTCTGTCAAGGGCTACATTTTCGCTTAGATTTAGTATCTACAGCATCTAATGTCAAGTTGGTCTTCCTCTCCTCGTAGCAGTACTGCTCAAATCTATCCTATTAACTCTCTTAAGCACTGCGTCTACAGGTCTTCGGTCGATATGTAATGGACTTATATATAACACAAACAGCCGAAATGTGACTGGTACACAAACTTCTATTGTAGAACTGCATACAAGTCTTTTTTTTTTAAAAAAAAAACTTCAAGTATATTTTTCCCGTTTATTACCAGATTGGATTGAATGAGAGTACTAGAATGTCAATTGGGTTGGCATGTTTATCTTATAAACTAGACAACCCAACCTGGTTTAGTTAAAAGCCCAATCCACCAACTACGTACCTAATCAAACTAAAATTGCAGAAGTCTTCAAGTCCAGAAAAAACACAAGCTTATTAAAACACACAATCTTCTAAAATATGGAGGAAACATCACTACAATTCCAACAAAACTGGGAAAACTCTGGTAGACATTTAAAAACAAGAAACTGTAAGGACTCGCTAGAAGTTTTCTAGAACTTATGATTCATCAGAAAGTAAGAATCGCATAATCTCTGCAGTAGCAGGGAAACCTATGGAGAGATGCCTACAAGGAAAACTCAAAGCACGTGTTTCAAACAGTTCAATTGTCATAGTGAAATCCTAAGGTACCTACTGAAGTTGTGGAGAAAGCATAAAATATCTTGGACGCTTTTGTATCCCTAAGGTCTGGTATTGAATTCCAGAAACAGTTCTCCCTAATATCTAGTTTTAAAACTTATGAAGTGTTTCCACTAGGCCAAAAACATGAATTTGACTTTATGCTAGTTAATTGATTCTTCAATCACCTTCATTGACTATGTTAATTCTTTCAGAGTTCAACCAGACAGATGCCATTTGTTTTCTTCATGTGATAAGAATGCTCAATTGCATAGTCAACAATGTTTTTCCTTATCTAGCACTATTTCCATGTTTTGATTGCAAGAAAGGCCAACAAAGCCACGGCTACATGATTCATGCATACATCATTTTACAAAGTAAATGAAAATGACAGAATTTTCATACCAATGATTATGAAGGATGGTAATAGAGTGATAAGCCTAGTCCTAGGCTGATGGCTATGGAAATAGAGGCCTGTTTAAGGATCTTAAATAATGTAAGTCAGAGTCAACAACTTCGTAATAACAACTTCCTAATATTCCAACGACATTGTATTAGAACACTAGATATGGTTAACAGAGAGTAAATTCTGTAAAATGATGGCGATGTGGGTAGAGAAAACCTTATGGATGCCACCGATATAATTTCATCGCCCTTCTCAAGAATTGCAGTGAAGAACCCACTGTAGTTCAGCCGAGGAACATTTGACCTAAGAACAATTTTTTAGAAAGATACGATTTCAGGACTGTTAGGTGATATAACGGCAACAACAGGGATCCAATATATAAAGCATAACTAACAGAATGAAGATTACTTAGCACAACGTAAGGTAAACCACAAAAGTCGTGCAGAACACCACGGCATGATTAACCATCAACCGAAAAGGAAAAAGAAAAACCCCAAAAGCAATAGAAACCACATAATGTACATTGATCATAAAGGACACCTCTCTTGCCAAAAAGGCTAACAAAAGCGCTACAAAGTCCATATTATAAGCAGATCAAAAAGTTGGCAAATTCGATTCCTTGCAATAATAACCATATGATAAGGTTTTATTAAGAAAAATAATAGCAGAATGCTAGAAAAGTCAAGCAAAACAGGCTTGTAGCCAATATGACAATTGAATTCAGAACTCTATAAACCGTTTGTACTGTAAAGTCTAGACAAAAAAATCTTCACATAGGCGGCGCAGGTCGAATATTTTTGACTTGCAAAATGGTAATTGTTGTTAAAATTCTACAAGAAAGATAACCCCATTTTACTTATTACATCAACATCTACAGCACACATGAGTAGATCCTATTTAACGGACAAGTATAACAAAAGAATCCATAAATATGAAGAAAAGTGATTGCTTAAATAAGTATCATTTAACAGAGATGCTACGGACACTGAATATTTACACCAAACTGACATTGCAGCTTCCTTTCCCTTCCCCTCCTATTAGTTGTAAAAAGACAAGCAGCTATGCGTCTGTGGTTTTTTGGTTTCAATACGATGTCCGCTAGTTTCCCTTATTGACATTTTTAACTACACTGAAGTCAGACTAATTAAAAAGGTCCACTCACATAACAATGTTCATATCAAATGATAAATGTCACCATTTCGTTTTATTGTGGAAATTTGATCAGTTCAGATAGGCCGAGGAAGGGAAAAAGTATGCCACTCAAAATAAACAGCGCATTGTTTGGTGCTAAAGTACAATACAATGCACTTTGACTCTTTGAGTCGTTGATTTCTTGGGAAACTTCCATATTCGGGAACATAACAGGAGATGGGCCGATGATGTAAAATAGCCTGACTCTGACAACAACTTTAGCATCATCTTTTGCTGGCTGGAGAAATATTTACCCACTATCTGTCTGTATTATTTTCATATAACACCTACAGGCAAAAGTGAAGACCAACAATTGATCATCAGAAACATGTTTCGAACATAAAGTCATAAACTACTGAGTTAGGCATTCCTTCCATTCTAAGCGGTTTCAATCAACAAAATCATCCACCTTCATAAATCGAAATACAATCAAATAACTACCAAACAAGGTCAGTTAATCCATTGATAGTTCGTCACCTATATTCACAAACAACCAAAACAAACCTGACTCAAATAATCACAGCATTTTCATTTAGAAATCTTGGAATACTATTACTTGATAGTACAGGGTAAATGCCAGGGCTTCCAGCAAAACAGAGTTAATGAGTACTCACCCACAGTTATAGACAACATTAGGAATTATATTAATTCCACTTCTTTGGTCCACAATTGGCCAGAAGCATTCGTCCAAAATAGATAATGCAACAGCTAACTTGGAGCATTCAATTTCTGGAGCAACACTAAGAGATTCATCTTGGCTAATATCAGAACGGTGAAGAAGAGTCCATGAAAATCCATCTTCCAGTTGATGGGTAATCCTACGAAGCACCTGTAGCTGCTCAAACACCTAGTGAACAAGTATTACATTCATTCAGTAACCATTAGGTCCATTACATAGAAGACATCGAAAGATACCTAACTCATAAAGCCAAAATCTAGCAACTGCAAATTGAAAACATAAAAGAAGGAAAAGGAAGGACGAGTCAAAATCCACTTCCAAATGAAAATTGAAGGATACTTTAGCAGAAGAAGAAACATATACCGACTTGGGGAAATTATTGAGAATTGAAACATATGCCATTGGTTCAGCTGACTGTGGGGTCAACATAGTGTCAGAAGACTCTGAACCACCGGTCACTGTAAAATCTATTTCAGCTAAAGAAGCGTGATAGATGCTTCGAAGTATAGAAATAACTATGATTGCAATCATTGTTCCAAGGTGATGTCATGCATTAATTACGAACACCATTTGATTGGTGAGGGGAAACATAGTTCCATAGGATGAGTAAGCCCACCAGACTAACAGTGAGGGGATTATCAACATAGTTCCATGGCATTGGTCGTTCAAAGGATATGTAATACCACTACATATTGCTGTATTCACACAGCGGCAAGTGGTCCTTGGACCCCACAAGATTCATAATCTAATTCCATGATATGAACCATGGAAAAAATGGCTCCATTAGTGATTTCTCCTTCACATATCAATTATCAAGTTGGATCCACTGGCAACCAAATTGTGTTAATCCACCTTATTGCATCGATAAGATCCTTGTATTCATACCTTAACTGGGAAAGGAAGAAGATATAACTTCACCCTAACTAAATTTGTCTGTTTCTAGTAATGGAAACAAATAAGGACATTTAAATAAGGCTTCCTAGGACCTAGAGTACGAGCAAGGGTAATATGTCACCATTCCAATAATCACTTGCCTTTATTGTCGCTTTTGCTTTCAACTGTCAATAACCCTTTGTGTTTTCAGCTGTCCTGAAGGTTATCCTGTGTTGCACTACCATTGTGGAATTTAGGACCGAATAATGAGAAGATTCATAAGTCTCAGTCACTCAGCGTTAGTCCACCGAAGTCCAACCAAACAATGCACTAAATTAGATCCAATAGGATGATACAACATCGTAAGTTCACCTAACAGTTCGTGTTAGAAAGGTAAATTTCTTGTGTTTAAAATAAAATAAACTAGTTCCAATAGGATGACAAACCATGGTTGTTCATCAAACCGTGTGTTACTATCAAATGATAACCTTAATCCACTAGTTGCGTTTGATTTCTTTTCCTGATTTAAGGGTGGCTAATGGGCTAGAAAGATTTATAGCCACCCGTCCCTTAAATCAGGAAAAGAAAACAAAGGCAACTACTCTGCTTTTTAAGTGCAGGCACAAGGTAAATTGACACAATTTAAGTAAGAAAGACCCCCACCAATTTTTCTATCACTAGGGCAATTTAACAACTAAAACAACTGGGTAAAATCAACACAAGTTTTAAGTACTTAAGCTGTAGAACCAATCAACAGTGGTCTTGCACCTCTTTACATTTCTTCCCACAGAAAAATGGCCAATTGGAATCAACATGTACAGCATCCTTCCCTTGAACACAATGAGGGTGACCTACAAAAGGCAAAAATTACTGGCGTCTAGAAGAAAAAATAACCATCCCATGCAGGAAAACAGATTAGTACAGAGCTGAAAAGACACTCGAGAGAGTCAAAGAAAAATCAGCACTATGATAAGAGAGATACATTTTTCCTCGCACAAATGGCATCTGAGTAACGCAGAAACAGGAATATCATTATCCTGATCCCTCTGACAAGAATTGCTAGCAATCATCCCACAAAACTTGCAAGAACAATATACACAGTGCCAGTTACCAGAGGGGACCTTCTGCAATGCAAAGGGAAACAATTGTTACACCAGTTATGAACAAAACAATGTCTAGACCAGCAAATGGAGATACATCTAAATCACACATTTGGGTTTGACAGGAAAGAACTCAAAATTTTCGAAGGGCCTTTATTTTAGGACTTTATTTTTTAAAGTATTCTCAATGGGAGTTTCAAATTTTTGGCCCAGGCTTGACTAGAAGGTCCAACTTTCAAATTTCAATTGTTCCATCTATTCTAATATATAAAGGGAGAACCCTTCTTTGGTGTCCTCTTTTTTGGAGGTTGTATATTCTTCCCACTTCCCAATTTGTCCCTAAACCTTACTTCTTTTGACGATTTCAAATGCCATAATTTGTGTAACTGCTAAGTGCCAAAAAGTAATTAAAAAGAGATTTTTAAAACCCGTGAACTGCCAATTATAACTGCAACTTGAAACGTCACATTAACTGTGCCGCATAAGAAGAAAAAGGATCCATTATCTTTAGCAACTAGAGAGAAATCCCAGAGAAAGAGAGATTGAGAGAGGGGAGGGGGAGGAAGATGGAAAGAGACAGGAGACCATAGTTACATTGCCCACTGCGGTTAAAGGTACACTAAATTATTTTATGTATTACATGATTCTTTTTCCTTTTACAGTAATCAAGTTTCTGAATGAAGACGTAGACCATATCTCTATGATTTCTCCACCATTTTGAAGTGTGCATCGAAAGAATGTGGGGTATAATAATGGAATGAATAGTCCGTATGCAGCATCAAGAACAATGAAAAACAAGGAAAATGTGTGGAGTGAAATGAGGCAGTCAAGTTTCAAGAGTATAGAGGCCGGGGCACATGCATACATGTGCAAGTCGGACTTCAATAAAACAGGATCTGAAAAAATTATCAAGTTGGACTTGCACACGCATCACGTATGCCCAACCTCTAGTCTTAAGAAAACCAGCCCTTTTGGGTAATGAAAAACAGGGTACAGCAATACAAACCTGGACATTCGATGAATGAAAGAATCACGAAGGCACATTATAAAATTGTGCATCTACTTTACATCACTAACATTGACTTGTGTATGTGGATATGAATACAGATTTTTGAAAAAAGTGAGCATAGCCATACATGGATATTTAAGCAACTTAGATGGAAAGTTGATGGACAACCATCACAACAGATCAACTCCCCCCCATCGGCGCACATGTTGCACCTATCATCACTGGGATCATCACCAGAAACATAATGGAATCCAAAGCGTTCAGAACTCTTATATTTGCTCCATGACATTAGCAGGCATTCCAAAAGGGAAATCCCAGACTCTCTAACATGCATATGTTCTGAAATGGTTGACCCAGTTTGCTTCCAGCATGAGACGCAAATTCGGAAATGCTGAGAGTTCCATTGCAGCAGCCGCACCAAATGCCATCTCGGGTTATCCTTCCTTCAACCGATGCTGCAGCCCTTTTAGTTCTCTTATACGAAACCTTCCCTAGAACCAGAATAGTACCTAAATCAATCATCCAAGAGAGAAGACTGCGTTTCCCACCACCGTGTACTATCTGTTTCGTTTTCCTTTTCAATGAACTCTTCCTCACCATGCATAACCTACTAAATTCCGCCTCCAGTTCACGAATATCAGTATTGCCATTTTTAATTTGTAGTTCGAGAACTTTACAACCCAAGCTGCTAGACCGGCAATCTTTTCCAATGAGACTAATATACACATCATCGAAAACATGCTCTTTATTAAGAGTTTGAAGCAAACTCAATAGCTTTTCTTTCCATAAATTCAAATCTCTAGGAGTACCCCTGAGCTTTTCTCCACCTTCCTTGTGCTTACTCCCTTTCATCTGTTCTTTTGCAATGATTTTCTCACTTGAATGATCACCATTTTTCCTGGACCCTATTTTCTTCCGTCTCTCAGAGCCAATAACCTTAAACACTCCTTTTAACTTTTGCTTTCTCCTTCCACAATCTTTGTCCATTTCCATGTTTGTTTTGTTTGAAACACCACTTGCCCTCTTCCTTTCACCACTTTCCCTCTTCCTTTCACCACTTTCCCTCTTCCTTTTACCCAGTGCAACTCCCCCTTCCTTGAGCTTATTCCTTTCCATTTGTTTTTTTACAATGATTTTCTCACTTGAATGATGATTTGAACTCTTAATAACTTTCTTACTACAGTTTGTCCGACCACCATTTTTCCTCGACCCAATTTCCTTCTGCCTCTCAGAACCAATCGCCTTGAAACGTCCTTTTACATTTCGCTTTCTCCTTATAACATTGTTCCCATTCTTGTCCCTACCAATGACTGTTTTGTTTGAAGCACCACGTTCCCTCTTCCTTTTACGCAGTTTATTAAGTCCACCATCAACCACCTTTTTACCAACACTCACCTTTCCACCTTTTTCCTTTGCAAAATCAGCCCTTCCAGAAATATGATGAACCCTTTTCCTCCCCTTTTGTTGGGTCCCACTTTTAAGGCTATCGCTGACATAACCCTCTCCATCAAAGTCCATAATTTGAGACCCATTTCTCTGGCCCACCATTTTACGATTGTCTAGAGAAGAAGCCGATGAATGTTTGAAACTAAATTCCGCCCGTTTCTTCTTCTTCACCATCTTGTGATTACCAGCATGGATTGGGGTTTCTTCGCTGATCACATGCAATGGCTTCGAAATGAAAGCGTGCAGAGATCAGAGATGAGGCTGGGGATTTGGATGAAACTTGGCCGTGGGTTTACACCGTAGTACAGTGTAATAAGACCAGAGGGTTTACAGCAGAAGTACTTTACACAAAGTCAGTTAAAAAAAAATTACTTTACAGAGACGGAGAGAGAGAAATGACCTTTGGGCTGTGCTCTTTTTTTTTTTTTTTTAAGGTTAAATATCTACTTGTCCCTTAAATTATCAACAACAGTTTTACTTCATTCTTCAACTACCAATTGAACTCACTAGCCCCTCCAACCATCATTTTTTTATTTACTAAGGATAAATTATATTTTTCATCCATTTGACGGAACGGAAAATTTAACTCCAAGATTATATTAGTATTTAACCTAGCATACCCTATACGTATATGTATATATGTATCATCTTTTTCATCTTTTTATCATTTATGTACAAAGCAGAGTCTTGAATCCTACACAATTTGCCCTGTGACCTATGAAATACCAAAACAGAAATTTTTGATTTCATTATTATAGGATCAACGGTTAAATGGCGAATCTCCTGAATTACAAAATGATTTTTACCTCCCAATAACATTGGGGGATGATATCGGGGATGTACAAAATCTACAAAATGCATCTATATGTACAAGCCCCCCAAAAGTTGCCATCTTCGATTGGCAAACCACCGAAGCCACGAATGGATTCTGGTGTGCAAGTGGTACTCTAACTATCACTAGAAGCTCCTAAGCGCATTTAAGTGCGACTTTAAGCTCAATCCAGATTCTCAAATACTATATACAATCATCAGATGCGTTAAAGAGGAAGAAGATGATACATATACACATGTACATAGAGGGTATGCTAGGTTAAAGACTAATTTAGTCTGAGGGTTAAGTTTTCCTTAGTAAAGAAAAAAATTGTAATTGAAGGGGGAAGTGAGTTCAATTGGTAGTTGAAGGGGGAAGTAAAAAAAAAAAAATTGACAGTTTAAGGGGCAAGGAGATACTTAACCCTTTTTTCCTGTAGGTGCAAGAAATTTTATAACTCCCAACAAAAGAAACTCGCGGACGGAACACCCCCCCCCCCCCCCCCCCCCCCCCCCAAAACTTAGAGCAAATCCAATGCTAGTTGCAAAATGGCTATACCCATTGCCATATTTTGGCACCAAAAAGTGATTTTTAGTGCTAAAATAGAACTCAGTCTCCAATGGTTGGTTCTATTTTAGAACCAAAAAGTTCCAAATTTAACTAACTTTCCCTTCATGTCACTTTTAATTACTTTTTCAACCCTAATTCAACTATCTACGTTATTTTCATTCCCGTTGTGATCTAATTTTTTTTTTTTTTTATAGTAGATGGAGCGAAACTACCGTTGGAATGAAAAAAAAAAATCAAAATAGAGCAATTGGACTAAATTTATCGTTGATATTGCCATTGGGAACACCAATTGGTGTGAGTTTGGTACACTGAATAATTACCTCCTTTCTCTTTCTTCCCATTTGGTCTCAATCTATTCCACAGAGAAAATTAAAACACACCCAAATCGAAAATTGGGGAAAGGGGAAGGTCGCTGCTTCTCCGTCCAACACAGATCTTTCTCTCTCTAATTCAGCCTAAAAAAAAAAAAACCAAGGGCGCCACTAATATTTATTCCATATTTTCCAATTTCAGTTAGAAGGTTGGAGTTGTTGGACATTCATTGAATTTGAAGGAACAAACTACTCGAAAAAGAAAAAAGAAAAGAACAAACGAAGAAATAGAAGACGGAAAGGAACCTAGATGTTGAAGCAGCAAGCTATGGTAGAGAATTTTATTTTATTTTTTTGATAGTAGGACTGACCTTAGCAAATTTGACGTTCGAGTGAGTTAAACTCAGTTACTTTTATTTCCATTTTGTTTTTTCATAGTAATGCTTGTTGGGTTATTTGAATATTTTATTGAGTCTAAAAAAAAATGCTCGTATTTTCAAGTTAGACTTCCTAATAATGTTTATTTCGGATGGCAAAATGAACTCCGTCGTATATGTAGGAACTATTGCTTGAAAATAGGGAACGCATTACCTTAGAATCTGTGTAAGAAAACACATTACCAACCAAAATGAAACAAAGGCTGAGTCACGAATTAGGTCGCTCTCTTTAAGACGTTTCGCGGCTCTGCCCAGATTGGGCAAGCAGTTCAGCAAACCATGTTGTTTTTTTTTTTTTTGATCAATAAAAGAAATATTATAAATGAAACTTGATAAGGGTACATCGAGAAAGGGGAGAAGACATCCAACAGAGGTTGAATGAAAGAAACAAACAAAAAACAGTCACAAACGAAACACCCGAAGCCTCCAAAAACCAAAAACAAACCCCAAAAAGCCAAATGGCACCAGCACAAACAAACCACTCCCAAAGGAACGACAAACACCCATAAATCTAAAGCAACCCTAGCCACGCCGATACACCACCGCAGCCCACCAACAAGAAACTAAAGGAAACACAAACACTTAGAAAAAAAAACCTCCCAAAACTAAGCCAAAGAGAGTTTTTTTGAGGTCAGCTTCAATCATTTCCTTTAAGATTGTCTCATCCCCCGGAAGGTGGACATCTAGGATTTTCTCCGTGAATTTAGAGGCTAAGATTTGTTCCTCCACCCTTTTCTCAAAGCTACCAACTTCCTCTTGAGTCAAATGCATGGGAAGAGATTGACTGCCTCTTCTAAAATTCTTCGGACCCAACTTCAAAGGATTAAATCTCCCCAAGGGAATAGATTTCCTGCGAGCTCCTTGTTTGGTGCATTTTTTCTTCTTGTGACGTTTGAGCTCCACATACTTAATAAGAGGATCGGCAGAGATAAGATCGATGCAGTCATCATCATCCTCCAACAACCTCTATAGGATCTGCCATATCCACCATAGAATTTGCCATCTCCTCCTTAGACTCATCCACATCATCACAGTCACTAGCAAGAGACTCTTCCACCCCATCTAAATCCTTAACCAAATTTGAGAGTTACACTTAACTTCTGTAACTATCCGGCCTTGAAAGGATTGAGCAATTGATTCCACCACTAGTGAATCTAAACCCACCAACGAGTCTAAACCGTGAAAAGAGTTTGAGATAAATTCATTATTGCCCTCATTGGCCTCCATTAACCCACACGATCTAGCTATAACCTCGGTTGTATCTCCAAACTACAACTCAGCTACCATTGGAGCATGAGAAAGTTGATCCTTTAATGCATGTATCGACCTTATCCCATTTAGGTCCATCATATAATTCTTGTTGGCATCCACCTCAACCTTTTTACTCTACACGTCATCATTATGTTGCTCCACGACAACAACTTCATTGTCAACAACATCTTCTATAGCACAAAGTTCTAGAGGATTTGATTCCACCACCCTAAAGGAACTATCTTCTTGAATTCTAACATTAAAAACTTTTCCTTAAACTATTAACTCAATCACACCTTCAATCTTTTGAGATTGTTCTGTTGCTATCAACATTGTGGCTTTGTCATAAGATCTCTCCTTTAAAGTGTTCTCATCCACCTGAATAAAATTGCCCCATTTGCTACCAATTTCTTTGAACATTGGTACTGACCAAGCATTAAGAGGCATTCCATAGCATGAAATCCAGGCAAATCTTTCATCCTTTGCACATTCCCCATTCCAGGGTTTTATTTCCTCAAACCAGTTATCTAACCAAATCTCATTGATAATTTTAGACCTGACTTCATGATCGGGAAAAATAACAATGACATACCTTCCACCTATTACTTTAACCTTGACATTGTGGATGTCTTGCAATTTGAACACTCTTTCCAGATCCTTTGTTGACAGTAATCTCCGAATTTTAGCCACATCACTTCTAGCCAACCATCCGTGACCTCCTGGTTGAATCTGAATGCACCGCTTGTTTCCTAGCAAGTCTTGATTTTCCACTCCTTTAAGCACTTGGGCTTAAGATTTCTGCTACTTTTCTCCTCCTTGTCTCTGCAAGTCTAGGTTTAATTGGTTGATTATGATCCTGCACAAACCCCTTCCCTTTATCTACGTGAGCCGATTGCCCTTTGCGGTCTGAGAATCTTGCAAATTTCACCAATAAATTATGATCTCTGATGGTTGCTAAGTTCCACATGTTTATAGCCTTGAGGCCTTCTCCTTTCGTCTTATATCTAACAAAACCGAATTTTTGATTTTGAAAGATAGATCTCTTTTTGGGAATGTAAACATCTTGTACCTCTCCTGCTCCTGAGAAAATCTGATGCATCCACTCTACATCCATCTCCTCCGGTAGGTTTCCCACAAACATAGTAAAGTAAGAAGGCTCTCTTCGGTGCCCTGTACCTTTCTTTGCCTTGTATGCACAATCTTCATATCTCTCCCACTATGTTCTTTCAACCTCGACTTTTTCTCTTTCCATTTCAAACGGAACTTACCTAGAATGAAAAATTGACACAGAAATAGCTCATACTCGATGAATAGCCACCACAGCCAACAAATCAAAACCCAGCACAAGAAAACGAGGTGGCGACAAAAGGGAAAAAGAAAAGAAAGGAGCGGTCGGGAAAGAGGGATGTTATGGAGGAGGCGAATGACTTGAAAAGCTAGGGTTTTGGAATTGGGGCTTAACAGATGGGGAGAAGAAAGCAAGACGAAGGAGGGGGAGGGAAACGAGAAGAAATAGGATGGAAATGGGGGAAAAGGGCTTGCCGGCAACAGACACCGGTGAAAGCCGCACAGGATCGGGGGAGGGAGCTAGATCGCCATGGAGAAGAGAGAGGTTGGTTTCTTGAAAAATACCACAGCTATAACAAACCACGTCGTTCCCAGGACAAAACAGTCCAAAATTCACTACCTTTGTCTCAGTTTTCTCTGCACCGAAGAAAACCGACTACAGTACATTATATCGACCTACTTGCTTTCTGGAAACTGCACGTGGAAATCAGATGATATCAATTAGAGCGCTAATTAATTGATTAGAAATATAAAAAAAAAAACTTCAGCAAAACATAGGCTTTCCTTATGAGTGCGCAAGGCCCAAATTGGCAAATTTGCACCCCCCTGCACGCAAGGTTCGCAACGTGCACCCAACTAGTTTCCCAAATTGGCTTGGACCTTGACCCATTACAAGAGCACGTGAGACCTCCCTTACGTCTAGACATATTCATAAGTCCAATAAAGGGTTGTGTAATATAAAGCCTTTCAAGTTCTTCCAATTATCCAATGTGGGACAAAACTTTTTCTCCTTGTTTTGGAAATACACAACTCAACAATATATTGGCATGGCATGTGCTTTGACGGCAATGAGTAACAAGCAAACTTAAATTATACATATCGTTCAAAACGTACCAAGGCCTGTATGGTTTTCCCGTCCTATTGTTTTATTTTTCCAGTTTTATTGTCTTATTTTAGTTATCCTGTCTGAATCAGGATGCAATGTTTGGAAGGAATTATCAAGAGAAGAGGGATCAAAACATAGCTTCTGGGCTAAGAAACAGAAACGCATGTACTCGTGTCAGCTACGGATGACAACGCCCCGAACGCGTCACACCCCGCACCAGCCAGGGTGGGTATTTATTAGAGTTTCGGGTATAGCATACAGGTAGGGGGAGAATGGAAAAAAAACCCAACCGGGTTAGGGTAGGCCGGTAGGGTAAGGGTAGACATCACTCCTCCCCGATACCCGCCCCGGAATTTTTTTATGCACAATTATATTTTTGTTCTTATATTTTTACCCTTACAACTAGAATCTCACATTATATATCAATTATTTTTCATTTTCCTTCTACATAGTAGATGTCGGTTAAGTTGTAATTGTTATTTTGTGAACTTCTATTATTTATGCTCAATTATTTTGAAAATAGAACTATATTTTTTTAATATGTAAAAAAATAGGGGCAAGGCAAGTAAACCCGTTACCCGATGAGGGTGGGGCAGGGAGTACCCATCCATTACCTGATCGGGTTAGGGGCGAGGCAGGGGGTGGGGATAGAGTTTCGGGTCATGGTTGGACAAAACCAACCCCGCTCTGCCCCATTGCCATTCCAAAATAGCTTTTTTGAACTGTCTCGAAAAGGGTTATTTTCGGCACAAAAAAACTCCCAACAAACAAAATTCCAAACCGTCGATCAAATAACTACTTGAAAAGCATTGTGCAGAACTAAGTGAGAAAAGAACAACCAAACAAAGCTTTCCATGTAAAACAGAATCTAGAAGCAAAACAGGACTTGCACCAGCTTAACAACCTATATTCTGGATAGAAGACCAAGCATATAGTAATATTTGTTTAGGACACAATAAGTTCAGCAAATATTACAGACCAACCACAATAACCAGGCTGTTTAACACAAGGTTCAGCAACATAAAAGATATAAATGAGTTTGGAAAACAAGAGAAAGTACAGTACCTTCTCAATAGTACATTTATTGAATCATAAAAACATATCCCAAACCCAAACCCCGAGCAGGTAACTGTCTCCAGCGTCTTTCAATCATCTGCACCCAACACATTAAAGAGGAAAAAGGGTGTTCAAAACTCTTTCTATTCTTAAAAACCTATCACTTTCTTGTGGGGTCGGAAAAGCTGTTTGGTTGAGAGCTAAGAAGTTCTGGCATTTCTAAGGTGCATATCATGTCGGGCACAACATCATCAGACACTTCTCGACACTTGTCAGACTTACTTCCAACTATATTTTACAATTTCGTTTTCTACAGCCAGACAATTTAGGCGCTTGGTGAACACACATTACATCTCTTTACAGACATGAAAAATGAAACACTACAAGTTAGACTTCAGAAAAAGCATACAACATCACACAAAAATGAACAAAATTAATTGGAATCCAGTGAAAAGAGAAAAACCTTGTGAATTTAGACCTTTTCCTCCCATATGCTTTCGAAGGTAGAGTTGGATTATATGTTGTTATATTTGAGTCAAATACTTCATATATGCACCTTCTAATAATTGCATATCCTTAAATTTGAGATTAAAGAACTTTCAAAACTAAATATTTAAGTGTGTCCACCATGTGTCATGTCCTGTATTCTGCTGACCAGCAGTATTACACTATTAGTGTCCTGTCATGTGTTGGTGTTAGTGCTTCTCCTTCGTCCATGTTTGTTAGTCCACTTTCACTATTTCACCCCCTTAAAAAATTGTACACATCTTTTAACATGAATCTCTAAAAATATGCAATAGGGATCTTATTTGATAAATCTAAATTAGTTTTATTATACGAAATTTTTCAAATCATGAAACCCGTAATAAATTAAAAGATAGAGACAATTTAAAACATGACACGAATGCCGCAAATGGACCAACAAACATGGACAGAGGACAGTTTAAGGGTTGACTCACCATTAGGGGAATAAGAACTCCTAGCAGAGATTGACAGCTGAGTGGTGGCAAATGCATTCTTTTCATATCCACGATCATCAACATCAGCCCATGAAGCTCTATCCTTGGACCCACCATCATCCCAAAAAGGCCTCATAGCATGACTCTCATGTTTCAAAGCTCCCAGCGAACCAACATCGCCGCCAAAGAAGCAATGTTGCTGACGCTGTCTGGACATTGCAGAATTGCTCATCAAGTCAAAATCCTGCACCATGTGTGGACCGTGTGGTTGACAGGAGTCACTTTGCAAATGAGCACCATAACTTGGAATCAGAGAAGGGTTTATGTTTCGGTCCAATCCAAGGGCCCGGACACCTCCTGAACCTTCTGGAAGGAAACCTTGTTTGTCTGCTTCAGGTTGGTTTCCATGGAAATACCTGCATGTGCGAGTTTTGCAAAGAGATGCCAACTTTAAGTTTCTATTCCCACAAGCAAACTGATATATTAACTTGTTAGTGGTATAAATTGTATTGTACACACCAATGGATAAAGCTGAAAGCCATAGAAAACATACCAAACAAAACACACATTTTCCACCCCCAAGCTAGTCCTTTCAATTCTCATTTTATACTCAACACAAGCCAAAAGGTAAAAACTGGGGAGGAAGAAAAGAGTATTAAAATTTTCTAATCGTCAAAGCACGTTTGGGGCAAAAAGCATAAAGTATTAAGAGGTCATCGCATCTAGGGTCTATTAATGGGGCAAAGAACTAATGAAAAAATTGTGAAGAATAAGGAATGATTTAGCAGAATTTGAGGAATCAAGAATGATTTGGCAGAATCTTAGGAATAAAGAATGATTTAGCATAATCTTAAGGTTTCCTTGTTTTATGATTTAGTAGAATCTTAGGGCTTCCTTGTTTTGTTATTTCCGTATTTGTCGTCTCCTATTTAAACACTTGTAATAACGTAGGTTTGTATATTCAGAAATACACATTCAGTATTTCAGTGATAATGCCTTGGTTTGTTTCTCTCCCCTTTGGTTTATATCATGGTATCAGAGCGGGTTTTGATCCTGTATCAATTCTTCTCCCTCCTCTGTTTTCGGCATCAGTTTCTCTCTTTGCATCTCTGGCAGACCCTCAGTCGTCTCTCTCCCTCTCCAATAGCAAGCAGCAGTAAGACATCAGCAGTAGCATCCAGTAGCCAACAACTTCAGCATCAGTAGCAGCAACTCATGTCCCCGACAATGTTCCGACCACCCCAACTGCTGACGGACCTTCGCCTGACTCCAGCGACCCTCGCCGGAGGTTCGTCTGACTCCGGCGACCTTCGCCTGAGCTCCGGCAGCTTCCGATGATTCTATTGTGGGCAGTTCTTGCCCAGATTCCAACTTTGAACCTCTGTTTTGTTCTTTTTGGCACCCCTCTGACTCCGGCAACCTCGCCGAAGCTCTGTCAGCACTCTGAACACTGGATTTGTTCACTCCCACCCTACTCAGTCTGTAGTTGTCCTCTCTCCTTTGAACACTGGGTCTGTTCTCTCCCTCCCCACCCAGTCTGTAGTTTTTTTTTTCTAAAATCTGAAGCCGATTTCTATTCGGCATCTGTTCCTTCCTCCTATCTGTAGCCGAAATCTTTCGGCATCGGTTTTTCCTCCCATCTGCAGGCGTTTGGCATTGGTTCTTATATGCATCTGTTCTGTTCTGGTTCTTATTTGCATCGGTTCAACGTTTGGCATTTTCAGCATCAATGGAAGCACTTTGGTTGGAATTGGCTTACATCCTTGGCAAACTCACGATGCTCTCTGGGCTCGCATCATGAGTTTGATTTGGCATAATCTTAGGAATGATTAGCCAAATCTGAGGAATAAAGAATGATTTGGCATAATCTTAGGAATAAAAAATCATTTAGCAGAATCTTAGGAATAAAGAATGATTTAGCATAATCTTAGGGTTTCCTTGTTTTATGATTTAGTAGAATCCTTGTTTTGTTATTTCCATATTTGTCATCTCCTATTTAAACACTTGTAATAACGTAGGTTTGTATATTCAGAAATATAGATTCAGTATTTTAGTAATAATGCCTTGGTTTGTTTCTCTCCTCTTTGGTTTCTATCAAAAATCTCGATCGATAGAACCAGCAGATTAATTTTCAGAGCTAAAAACTGCTAAAGAATGGTCAACATAACTCCATATGGTCCCAGAACTACAGTGTCAACAAGAATAATGAGCTTGCTATGACACAACAATCAACAACATCAAGGATGGTGATTAGTTTTTCCATACGGAAGAAATAAGTCTGATAAAAAATCTCAACAGGCTGAGCTAGCCTATTTCAGAGACAAAAAGTGTATAAATGACTAGAAAAGCCTGCATACAGTCTAAAGACCATCCCTCGACAACAATTGCTACCTCTACATGCACTGTTTCGGGCTTTCGGCAAGAGGAAGCGAACAGGAGCACCACTCTTAGACTATGGTATTGGCAATTTGGTATGAAGCTCTCAGCCGTATATCCAATCTCGACCATAGGTTCCTCTTCGTCTAGCTGCCTTCAAGTTAGGAAGGCAATCAAGGAAAGTCTGAACATCTCAGGCTAGATATTGAAGTATCAAGATTGTTCCCATCTCTTCGGAAGTGGTCAATCAAACAAATATACGTCAACAGTCACCTGTTTTTCTCTGTAGTCTTCGCATTAAACTTCCTAGCATGTGGATTTCCATAGAACACATTTTTTTCCAGGATACTACTGTTTCAAGCATAATAAAGGATCACGAGGGATTTATAGGCATCTGAGATGTCGTTCACTATTCAGTTAACACAACAATAGCAGTACCAATAATCCCCAACCCAGTGTTTTAAATAGCGATAGGCGCACCGAGGCGCCATGGTCCCCTGGAGCTTTAAGCGCAAGGCGCAAGGCGAGGCACGCGCCTTTTGAAAATTCTCTCTTTTTTTTTTCCCGATATGTAAAAAAAAAAAATTCTGCCCAGAGTCAGACTCTGACGAAGAAGAAGAAGAAGAAGCAGAAGAAGAAGGGAGGAGGAGGAGGAGGAAGAAGAAGAAGGGAGGAGGAGGAGAAGAAGCAGTTGTTACCTGGTAAAGGAGGTAGATCGATCAGACTGCTGGAACTCTTCACCTCTTCGAACTGCTTTGAATGATTTTAGGGTTTATCGGCCAGATTGCTGGATGTTTTATGTCGACAATATGTGTAGCTTTACCGAAATTTTATCTGGTGCACTTGGCACATGGTGTTTTTATCAAGATGAAGGGCTAGGATGTAATCTAGGCAAAAAAACACAAAAGCGCGCCTCGTGCGCCTTGCGCTTCTGTGCTTAAGCTGCACTTTGGTTCTACGTTTAATTGTAACCCTATGAAGCGCTAGAGGTGTGCCTCACCTCACCTTGCGCTTAAGGGCGCTTTTTAAAACACTGCCCCAACCAATGGCTGAATGGGTGGGAGAGGACCGACCGGAGACAGACCTAATCTTTGGAAACAATGCACAAAATGGTTGCTCTCAAAAGTTTACCACTGGAATAGAGCCCCCCTATACCTCCGAACATCGAGGAACTCAAGGACATAGTGCCATGGAACTATGACCCATAATCAAAACCATAAGACATCAGAGGGGGATGCCTAAAGACTCAATTCAATTTCTGTAGACCTTGCTTTCTTCATTCAAAATCCAAAGCATCAATAATACATAAATACTACTCAACTGACCACGTTCATAAAATTCTAATTTACATATTATCCTGTCAAACTTTTTCTATATACATAGTTCTTGTTTCCCTTGGTATCCTACTTTTTGAACGCAGCTTCTAGCATTTGCAAACTAGACATGGAGAACCATAAATCTGCTATGTTTAAAGGAACATTACCCCATGTGAACACACACTTAATGTTCATACTATTCCACAAACACCAATGCAGTATTCCACAAACACCAATGCAGTAGATGAAAAACAAATGATCCATGTCATGTCAATCACTCCATCATTTGATGGGCTCTCTTTATCTTCAACTTGAAAGGGGTAAATTTGTCAAGAAACGATGCTACCAAATCAATGGAATCTATGCAGTCATCCAGTAAGAAGCTGATCAGTGAAGGAATTCTCTCTGTGTTTGGGAGCATAAATCTCTGTTCATGACGATTCCGGTTAACAGATCCCACACTCTCAGCTAAAGTATTCCCAGACGTATTCAACAGAACTTTTCTACTCTTGCAACGATGGAGCAGCCTCTTTACCCGCGTTATTGCATAAAAATTAGTTAGACCATTCAAATGAACCAAGGCTACACTCTCTTATTTAGCAAAAGTGTTGAAACACTTTGTCGATTGTGCACGTACCTGTTGAACGAGGGCTCTATCCATTATTAAGGGTAGCCAAGTTCTTTTACACCATTTAGAAAGTCTTTTCCTCGCATTCAATTAATTTCGAAAAAATCGTATCCGCTTTCTTCTTTCTTCTTTCCTTTCTGATAGCCCCAATCATGGCCACTAATAAAATCAAACTAGAAACCAAATCGTATCCACTTTCTTCTTTCTTCTTTCCTTTCTGATAGCCCCAATCATGGCCACTAATAAAATCAGACTAGAAACCAAAAACCAGACAGAATAGTAGGTATAAAGTAATTGCCCAATGTTTCCAAATTAGTCCAACGTCGTACCTTTCCGGCATAAACTGTATATCTCAGAGAGGTTGTATTTCTTTGGGTTGGTAGTAATGGGATGCTTTCATTATCTAAAATGAAGAACATTTCCCACCAAAAGATCAGTCCAATAATACCACTCACCGGTAAATAGTGCAATACTTCTTCGTGAATCTCTGCTATTTGAATATGGAATATCATAACAACGACAAAGAATGAAACGGCTATAGCTCCTACAAGAACTTGGTTTTTTATATAACAAATAAGGATTTCAAAATCATCTCGTTTTGCTTGCACGGTGAAATAATTGATTCAGTGTAAGCAAGTACAGCCAGTCCAGCTTCAAAGGAAACTTAATTATACACTCGAGAAGGGGTTAATTTTTGTTGTAGTCATTTACAAGAAGAATGCAGGTGTCAAAAAGTCAATAGGAAGATTGACTGTGGTAATTTCAAGACAAATCGGGAATTGAGGATATATTGTAGTAAAACCCAATACTTCTTCAGATGGTATCCAGTTTAATCACGCAGTAACATCAAACATGTAAACGTTCACCCAAATGTGGTGGACTTTCACACCTAAGCAAGAACCAAAACAGGTTGATGACATCCGCAAAATTTAGCATGATATACCAGGAAATTTAATGTATTGGCACGTACAGAGTAGCCAATGAAGCCTTATTCATCAATATGTGTAGTGAATAAACTGTAGCAGTTTCATTCAAATGGATATGAAACTGGAATAGTATTTAAATCATTCTAAATATACTCATTCTAACGAACTTCTGCGTGACTAATGTTATGGTGACCTTTCACTGGGGAAGCACAATATAACCATCTATCAAAACCCTAGTGACATGCCTTCCCAAGACTTAAAAAGTTATAAATAATTCTGGTCAAAATTGCAGTCCTGTTTTCCACAATGATACCTGAAATCTGATGATACAGCACATGGATCTAGGTTGCTTCAGATGACTTATGCTAATGCAGATAATGTGCCTAAAAGTGGAGAGTGTCGCAGCAGAAACACACTTGACTAAATATGTCCTAAAAAAGAATTAAAGAAGCAAAGCTGATACTTTCTATCACAGCCTCACATGGGAAAGAGCAGGTCTACCTGTACTCTTTGTTATTGACCCCATAGGAGACAGGCTCCATCTGCCATTTTGTTGCATCACTTCCAAGCAAGGAGTCCTTATTATCAACAATGGAGTGCAGAGGCAGGTTTTGGAAGCTACCCGTTCCACCACTACTCCCAGGAGCCCCATGTGATATTACAGCTGACAATGACTGAGAGGTAGATTGAGATTCCACATGCTTTCTTGAACGGTTGCGGCCTCGGTGCATGTGCCGCTCACAGTATTTGGAGTCAGGATAAGCATCTTTGGAGCACCGCCACTTCTTTCCATCTGTCCTCCGACATCTACCAGGCTCCGGGTCTATTTTCTTCCCATAATAGGAACAATAGCCCACTGCAAACGCAAAATTAGAAAAACTTATGAAGAATTAAGTTTTAGCCCACGGGCAAGACATCGAGTGGATTAGTTCATCAGAAAGATTTTTTCATGTAAAAGGGCATTACAACAGGTAAAACAAACAAAAGAATGGGTAAATCCAAATTCTAAAGAGAATGGACACGGGATTCTAAGTCCCAAAAGTCACAATCATGGGCTCCCGTTCCACTCCCAATCATAGGACTATGTGACGTGCTTCATGCATTTCGAGATTCCCACAATGTTGTGTGGCTGAAAGTGCACTGTGACAGACAAGGATGGTCGGAGAGACAAGATCCCTGGCCGAGTAAGTTCACATTCATCCTTAAACTCTACTTCCACTTGGACAAGGAAAAAATTAATGCCTCACAGATGCTCCACGAAATAGAAAACTAATCTCTAAAACATTCATGCTGAGACTAAAAATCCATATGAAGAAAGTTACTTTCACACACACGCGCGCACACACACACACACAGAGATCTAAGGAAGACTAGGAAGTGATCAAAGCAGAAAAGTGAGAATAGAACTTCAAAATGAAACAGAAAGAGAATCAAATAACAGCTCTAAAGCCCTTTGGATTGAGGGATTAGATAAGGAAAAAAAAAAATGATTAGAGTTTCTTGCCAAATCACTCAACCACATCCCTCATTTGGATTGAGTAATTTGGTGATAAATTGGAAAAAAAAAAACTTCAAAAATGATATTTTTTTACTGGCTCCTTCCCCTTTCTTATCACACCCTTTCCAAAAATCCAAAGGACTGAAAGGAGCATTCACAGTCAAATGAACAACATTCAATAGGATCGGATGACACTACATAGCGATCCAACTATCAATTAGCCACCCATTTTGCGCGCGCACGCACACTGAGATAGACAGACACATATATACTACTCTATATAAGTATGTATCATGTGTGTGTCCATGTGTGTGTCCATATATATATATATATGGAGAGAGAGAGAGAGAGAGAGAGAGAGAGAGAGAGAGAGAGATGTTTCTTACAGGTGGATTGGTGAAAGAACCTGGCCGAGATAGAATCGAAGCTTTGGCGGATCGGGACGACGAGATCCGGAGGCACAGCCATACCGGCAACGAGGTACTTGTATATGAGAGCTTGATGCTCCAGCTCCTGCCACTGCATCGCCGTGAACGGCGGCCGGAATCCACCTTCCGCCACCGAAGACGATGATTCACCACTCATTTCACTTTCCACTCACTCACACCTCTTCTCTTTTTTCTTCTTCTTCTTCTTCTTCTTTTTCTTCTTCTTCTTCTTCTTCTCCTCCCACCTTAATAAGCCCTAAATAGATTCCTTCACTTCCAACAAAAAGCTGCGAAATGACGGCAACAACAACTCAATAGACACATACGTACAGACACTGGAAGAGAGAGAGAGAGAGAGAGGTTGGTGGGTTTACCTTGGGGGAAATAGATATAGAGTTCGGCCATGGAGGTTGGAGCAGAGCTACGCTGAAGCTAGAAAAAGCGAAAGTACAGTACACTTGAACTGAGGGTTTCGGTTATCTTCTTATAGCATGCTTATGTTCACATTACCACGTAATTGGCCTCCATTTGGTGCTAAAAGTTAATACTCCCTAAACTACACTTCCAATGACGGAGAAATAGGTAAATCTTTCACCTCAAGTCTCCCACGGTTATTAGTTGTCTGTCGAACCTATAACTCTGACATCAAATTGTCATACCCTCAAATTTAAACATGAATAAATAAAAACTCTTCATAGAATATCTCAATAAAATATATATATATATATATATATATGTATAACTTCTATATTATTACAGAATGACTTTTCGGGAGGAGAACTACGGTTGCGACAAGTGGCAGAAATGTGGATGCGACACGTGGCACCAACAAAAATCAAGAACGGAATTTCTAAGATGAACTTACCTTAGATGAAGAAAGTACTCCCTCCGTTCCTAAATAAGAGCCCCACTTTTTCTCTTTTGCCATTTTTCAAATCAAAAAATGAAGTACTTTCGTGTATCATTTTTCGAATTTTTTCGCACCGAATTAAAGTACTCGTCAAATACTTTAATTTGGTGCAAAAAAAATCAAAAAATGATTTATGAAAGTAGTTCATTTTTTTATTTGAAAAATGGTACGACTTTTTGTAGTGGAACATTATTTTGGAACGGAGGGAGTATCTATTATAATATTGTTGCATGGGTTTTCAAGAGAAGAGCTACAGATGCGACAACATGTGGCAGCAATGAAGGCCTCTAGATACGACACGTGTCCATTTAGTTCATCCAACTTTTAGTTTTATTTCCATCTTCTAAATTCCAAAAAATAACGTATTTTGTTCTCATAGGAATGATTTTTGGGGTGATTTCATATATAATGGAAGCAACACATTTGTTTCCAAATAGTCAATGACAAAATCAACAAAAAAGAAATGATTTAATTTGTACATAAAGCAATACCTCTTGAGATGGAAAATTAAATTGTAGACTATTCTCTTATAATAAAAAATGATAGTAGGATAAATTAAGCCAAGTTAGTAAGTATAATCCATAATTTTTCATATTTCACAAATCACGTTTATAATTAGGCAATGATTTTGATTTTTTTTTTTTTTTGTCTGAATCCACAATTTATGCATTTTTAAAACATTGTGTAATTACATTTGCCTATATTACCCTAATTATAGTTTTCCATATTATTTTAATTCTTTCTTTATTCAGTTGCCTATATTATACCGTAATACATTTACAAAAGTAGTAATATATCATATTTAGAATTCGAAGTTTTGAATTTTCACATTCGTATATAAAAAGAAGTCCAATCTAAATTTCCTCTATGGTTTCTCACCATCTTTTTCTTTTTTGTTGTTGTAAGATCATTATCTCTTGAAAATATTACTTTACACGATGATCAATTAGCTATGGATGCTCTAATCCTCTCCAAAGGGACAACTCCCTTCTTTTTTAAATGTCCCCTTTGGAAAACGTGTATTTTTGTGGACGTTAAAAAATATACTTCCGTATAATGTTTTTAATATTTTTTTGCACGTATAAAACAAATTAAAAAATTATATAGAGAAATATATTTTTTGAGGGTGTGAAATTACATATATTCCTATAGTGGATATTTAAAAGGGGACAGAGGGACTATCTTTTAGTTTTTAATTTGCTTGTTTAGTAAGGCTATGTTTGATAAAACTGAAAACTGAAAGCTGAAAGCTGAAAATTAAGTACTGAAAACTGAATGCTAAATTTTTTAAGCTGAAAAGCTGTTTGATAAAACAAATTAAGCATTGAATTAAATTTTTTTTTTGGGTTTTAATTGTCTCTTAATTTTATTAATGGTCATCATGTATTTGTGGTAGTGGTGGAGTGGTGATTAAGAGGTGGTGAGGGTGGTGGCGAGGTGGCGGTGGCAGTGGAGTAATGGTGGTGGTGGAATGATGGTGAGTTGTGGTGGCAGTGGAGTAATAGTGGTGCAATGTTGGTGGTGTAGTGGCGGTAGTGTGATGGTTATGGCATGGTAGTGGTTGTGGTGGGCAGGGTGGAATGCTAGTGGTGGTGGTTGTGGTGTGGTGGTGGTGGCGGTGTGGCAGTGGTGGTGGTAGCGGCATGGCGGCAGTGCAATGGTGGTTGTGGTGGTTGTGGTGTGGTGGTAGCGGCATGGCGGTAGTGCAATGGTGGTGGTGGTGGTTCTAGTGGTAGCCACCGGTGCAATGGTGGTGGTTGTGGTGTGGTGGTGGCGGCGGTGTGGCAGTGGTGGTGGTGGCGGTGTGGTGGTAGCAGCATGACGGCAGTGCAATGGTGGTGGTGGTAGTGGTGGTGGTAGCCACCGGTGCAATGGTGGTGGTTGTGGTGTGGTGGTGGTGGTGCTTGTGCTTGTGATGATGGTGGCGGTGTGGCAGTGGTGGTGGTGGTAGTTGTGGTGGTAGCGGCATGACAGCAGTGGCGGTGTAATGGTGGTGGTTGTGGTGGTAGCGGCATGGCGGTGGCGGCAGTGCAATGGTGGTGGTTGTGGTGGCGGCGGCGGCGTGGCAGTGGTGGTGGTGGTGGTGTAATGGTGGTGGTGGTGACAGCGGCGGCAGAGGTGGTGTAATGGTGGTGGTGGTGACAGCAGCGGCAGAGGTGTGATGGTTGATTGTAAGCACATAGGAATTCAGCCATAATTAAGTAGCTCAAAGCTACTTAATTTTTATCAATTTTTTAGCCTACATTTTAAGTGGTACTTAATTTGTTAAGTAACATAAAATGTGGTTATCAAACCTACTTAATGGCTTATTACTTAATTGATTCAGTTTTAAGTGCTGAATCTGTGTTATCAAACAAGGCCTAACTCAGAATCAGATCTACGACTAAATTTATGGGTTTTCTCCTTATTTGAAGTTTTTGTGAATTTCTTTGAAAATATAATTGCATACTTATACTTACACGAAAAAACTTTTTGTGAGGATCATCTTAGTGTGACAAGTTATTCTAATTTCATTAGGAATACATATACACTTGGATTTACTATTGATTGAAATCGTAATTTTTAATCTAAAGGACTCAAATGATAAAATGGTTAGCTAAATTTTTTAATTTGTAGGTCTATTGGGCAACGACGATGAAGGAATCAAAAGGCAAATCCGGTGGTGATATTGTGGCTGGAGCACAATCTGATGATCCTCCATCCACCCACCTCCACGAGAGGAGTATTGGGTCTGACATCGGAGCTAAGCAGTTTTTAGGTTTTGTTACAAAAGGCAAATCCAGTGGTGATATTGTGGCGGGAGCACAATCTGGTGATCCTCCATCCACCCACCTCCATGAGTGGAGTATTGGGTTTGACATCGGAGCTGAGCGGATTTTGGATTTTGTTTTTTTTTTTTGGTTGTTTTTCAAATCGGTAGTATCCTATATATACTTTAATTTGTGGTAATGCCTTATACTTTTCTTTTGCTATAAAAAAAAATGTGGCTAACATGTGTCAAGCCCAATGTATATGTAATAAATTCATTAACAAAAATAACAATTTAGAGGGTAGGAGTAATTGATATATTTTTCATTTTTGTGCTTTTTTCTTCTCTTATTTAGAAATAAAGATGTAGTGGACAATGCCTTTTTAACCAAATGAATACATACGACAACACATTGTTTAATAATTGTTATTTTTCTTTATGCTATTCATGACCCCGTACATAGCACGGGTTTTATGCTAGTCTATATTAGTATTGCAGAATGGGTTTTCGCGATGAGCGCCGTAGGCGCGACAAGTGTGCATCCAAAATTTTAGTTTCATTTTTTTTCTAATTTTTCATAAAATATCTATCAAAATGGAATGATCTTGAACTAATTTTATTTGTTATGGAAGTAAATTTTAATTGATACACTATCACATTATGAATTTTAGAAAATGTCATCTTAAACTAATTTTATTTGTTGTGGAAATAAATTTTAATTGATACACTAACGCATGCCAAATTAGAAAGAAAACAAAAATGGAATGAAATGACATTTGTATTATTTACGAAAATGTCAGTAAATTTTAATTGATGCACTATCATATTACGAATTTTACAAAATTTTAGTTTCATTTTGTTCTAATTTCTAATAAAATATCTATCAAAATGGAAAGATCTTGAACAAATTTTATCTGTTATGGAAGTAATTTTTAATTGATACATTATCACATTAAGAATTTTAGGAAATGTCATCATAAACTAATTTTATTTGTTGTGGAAATAAATTTTAATTGATACACTAACACATGCCAAATTAGAAAGAAAACAAAAATGAAATGAAATGACATTTGTATTATTTACGAAAATGTCAGTAAATTTTAATTGATGCACTATCATATTACAAATTTTACGAAATTTTAGTTTCATTTTGTTCTAATTTCTAATAAAATATCTATCAAAATGGAATGATCTTGAACTAATTTTATTTGTTATGGAAGCAAATTTTAAGTGATACACTATCACTTTCCAAATTTTTGGAAATGTCAGTAACTTTTAATGGGTAGTGATAATGCCAAAACTATTTTTGTTGGTGCCAAAACTCTAGTGCATAAAAAGCTTGTACTTTGCACATGGTAAAAGTCTATCATGCACTAGAGTTTTGGCACTAACAAAAACAGTTTTGGCATTAATATCTGCCATTTTAATTGATACTCTATCACATTACGAATTTTAGGAAATGTCATGCTGAACTAATTTTATGAGAATTTTAATTTGCCATCCTAAACTAATATTTCCATTATGATTCCACCCTAGTGGATTTGAATCATTATGATTTCATCCTGTAAATTGAAATTGGACCATTGTACCCTTAGTAGTAAATATAAATCTAATACTCCGTAAAAAAATTTTACTACATTTGATGACAATTACCAATTACGTGGCATGACCATGATGGCAATTACCAATCACATGAAAAGGGTATTTTGGGTTTATTTGAACATCAGGATGGAATCCTAAATATTCAAATCTCATAGGATGGATTCATAATGATATTTTTTGTACAGGACCTCTAATTAACTCTCTCATAATACAAATGTCATTTCATTTCATTTTTTTCCCCATAATTTGGCATGTGATAGTGTGTCAATTAAAACTTATTTCGATAGCAAATAAAATTAGTTCAGGATGACATTTCCTAAAATTCATAATGTGATAGTGTATCAATTAAAATTTACTAACACTTCCAAAAATTTATAATGTGATAGTGCATCACTTAAAATTTGCTTCCATAACAAATAAAATTAGTTCAAGATCATTCTATTTTGATAGATATTTTGTTAGAAATTAGAAAAAAATGAAACCAAAATTTTGCAAAATTCATAATATGATAGTGTATCAATTAAAACTTACTGACATTTTCTTAAATAATACAAATGAAATTTCATTTCATTTTTTTTCTTCATAATTTTGCATGTGGTAGTGTATCAATTAAAATTTATTTCCATAACAAATAAAATTAGTTAAGGATGACAATACCTAAAATTCGTAATGTGATAGTGTATCAATTAAAATTTACTGTCATTTCAAAAAATTTGTAATGTGATAGTGTATCACTTAAAATTTGCTTCCATAACAAATAAAATTAGTTCAAGATCATTCCATTTTGATAGATATTTTATTAGAAAATAGAAAAAAAATGAAACTAAAATTTCATAAATATCATAATATGATTGTGCATCAATTAAAATTTACTGACATTTTCGTTAATAATACAAATGTCATTTCATTTCCTCCTTTTTTTCCCTCTAATTTGGCATGCGATAGTGTATCAATTGAAATTTATTTTCACAACAAATAAAATTAGTTTAGGATGGCATTTCCTAAAATTTATGATGTGATAGTGAATCAATTAAAATTTACTTCCATAACAAATAAAATTAGTTCAAGATCATTGCATTTTGATAGATATTTGATTAGAAATAAGAAAAAAATGAAACTAAAATTTTGTAAAATTCATAATATGATAGTGTGTCAATTAAAATTTGCTGACATTTTCATAAATAATACAAATGTCATTTCATTTCATTTTTTTTCCCATAATTTGGCATGTGATAGTGTATCAATTAAAATTTATTTCTATAACAAATAAATTAGTTCAGGATGACATTTCCTAAAATTCGCAATGTGATAGTGTATCAATTAAAATTTATTGACATTTCCAAAAATTTGTAATGTGATAGTGTATCACTTAAAATTTGCTTCCATAATTCAAGATCATTGTATTTTGATAGATATTTGATTAGAAATAAGAAAAAAATGAAACTAAAATTTTGAAAAATTTGTAATATTATAGTGGATCAATTAAAATTTGTTGACATTTTCGTAAATAATACAAATGAAATTTCTTTTCTTTTTTTTTTCCATAATTTTGCATGTGATAGTGTATCAATTGAAATTTATTTCCACAACAAATAAAATTTGTTTAGGATGACATTTCCTAAAATTCATAATGTGATAGTGTATCAATAAAAATTTACTTCCATAACAAATAAAATTAGTTCACGATCATTGCATTTCGATAGATATTTGATTAGAAATTAGAAAAAAATGAAACTAAAATTTTGTAAACTTCGTAGTATGATTGTGCATCAATTAAAATTTGCTGACATTTTCGTAAATAATCAAATGTCATTTCATTTCATTTTTTTCCCCATAATTTGGCATGTGATAGTGTATCAATTAAAATTTATTTCTATAACAAATAAAATTAGTTCAAGAGGACATTTTCTAAAATTCGTAATGTGATAGTGTATCAATTAAAATTTACTGACATTTCCAAAAGTTTATAATGTGATAGTGTATCACTTAAAATTTGCTTCCATAACAAATAAAATAAGTTTAAGATCATTCCATTTTGATAGATATTTTATTAGAAATTAGAAGAAAATGAAACTAGAATTTCGTAAAAATCGTAGTATGATTGTGCATCAATTAAAATTTACTAACATTTTAGTAAATAATACAAATGTCATTTCATTTCCTCTTCTTTTTTTTTTCCTATAATTTGGCATGTGATAGTGTATCAATTGAAATTTATTTCCACAACAAATAAAATTAGTTTAGGATGAAATTTCCTAAAATTCATAATGTGATAGTGTATCAATTAAAATTAATTCCATAACAAATAAAATTAGTTCAAGATCATTGCAGTTTGATAGATATTTGATTA
Organism: Vaccinium darrowii; assembly: GCA_020921065.1. Taxonomy (NCBI): domain Eukaryota; kingdom Viridiplantae; phylum Streptophyta; class Magnoliopsida; order Ericales; family Ericaceae; genus Vaccinium; species Vaccinium darrowii. The sequence goes on along the minus strand of CM037162.1, from coordinate 22,443,550 downwards.
GAAATTAGAAAAAAATGAAACTAAAATTTCGTAAAATTCGTAATATGATAATGTATCAATTAAAAGTTACTGACATTTTCGTAAATAATGCAAATGAAATTTCATTTCATTTTTTTTCCATATTTTGGCATGTGATAGTGTATCAATTAAAAATTGCTGACATTTTCGTAAATAATACTACAAATGTCATTTCTTTTCCTTTTTTTTTTCCCATAATTTGGCATGTGATAGCGTATCAATTAAAATTTATTTTCATAACAAGTAAAATTAGTTTAGGATGACATTACCTAAAATTCGTAATGTGATAGTGTATCAATTAAAATTTATTGACATTTCAAAAAATTTGTAATGCGATAGTGTATCACTTAAAATTTGCTTCCATCACTAACAAAATTAGTTCAAGATCATTCCATTTTGATAGATATTTTATTACTAATCAGAACAAAATGAAACTAAAATTTCATAAAATTCGTAATATGATAGCGTATCATTTTTGTTTTCTTTCTCATTTGGCATGTATTAGTGTATCAATTAAAATTTGTTTCCACGACAAATAAAATTAGTTTAGGATGACATTTCCTAAAATTCTTAATGTGATAATGTATCAATTAAAATTTGCTTCCATAACAAATAAAATTAGTTCAAGATCATTCCATTTTGATAGATATTTTATTTGAAATTAGAGAAAAATGAAACTAAAATTTCGTAAAATTCTTAATATGATAGTGTATCAATTAAAATTTACAGAAAATTTCATAAATAATACAAATGTCATTTCATTTCATTTTTTTTCTTCATAATTTGGCATGTGATAGTGTATCAATTAAAATTAATTTTCATAACAAATAAAATTTGGGAGAGTTAATTGGAGGTCCTGTACAAAAAAATATCATTATGAATCCATCCTATGAGATTTGAATATTTATGATTCCATCCTGATGTTCAAACAAACCCCAAAATACCCTTTCTCTCTCCTAATTTTCCTATTATTTCTCTATCCCAATTTTCCTAATATTTCTCTCTCCTAGCTAATCTTTCCTAATCTCTCTCTCTCTCGCTCCTAATCTTATAATTCTTTCTTTCCTAATCTTCTCACACCTAAAAAAATTAAAAATAAATAATCATGATATTTTGTCTTAAAAACACGAGTCATGAGATATTGATTTCATGCACTTTTGTAGTAATTCGCCATTTTTTTTTATCATGATAATTAAGTAAGTTAATACACCACAAAAAAAATCTTTAAAAAATTATGAAATAAATGGTAAATTAACATACTACAAAACCACAACACAAGCCAAAACCATGAAAAGCATGGTAGATTGATGCACCATTAAACCAAAAGAAAAACATGGTTAAATCATGTGTTGATTTATCATGTTTACTTTGCTAGATCACCGAAGTGCCGAAGTGGTAAACTAGTAAACCATTTTTTATTGTATCAAATCACCCAATATGGAAAGTGAACATGGTTTAGCGATTTACCACTTTTATTGTATCAAATCACCAAAATGGGTAAATCAATAAGCCATATTCACTGTTTGAAAAAACCATCTTTTAAAGGGCATGTGAACATGGTTTATTGATTTATTTTACTATATCGAAGAAAAACACCCGACTTGAATCTAAAGAAATCCACCATTGAATCGAAAAACAACGCCACCATTAATAAGATTCGGAACCCATCACCACCATAAATAAAAACATGATTCTACAACTGATCAAAGAGGAAAAAAAAAAAAAAAAAACCAATCTACCGTGAAAGTGGGTGACGATCTTGATCCAGAGAGAGAGTGGGCAGTGGCTTTGATGAGTTTGTCGGCTGGAGAGAGAGGTAGAGAGAAGACAATGGTTTTGGGTTTAATGGAGAGAGAGAGAGAGAGAGAGAGAGAGAGAGAGAGAGAGAGAGAGAGAAGAATTTCCGCACAATTGATGAAAAAAAACTGCCACAATTGATGGACATGTGATTGGTAATTGCCATCATGGTCATGGCACGTAATTGGTAATTGCCATCAAATGTAAATTTTTGTTATGGAAATATATATTAGATTTATATTTACTACTAAGGGTACAATGGTCCAATTTCAATTTACAGGATGGAATCATAATGATTCAAATCCACCAGGGTGGAATCATAATGGAAATATTAGTTTAGGACGGCAAATTATGAAAATGTGAGCAAATTTTAATTGACACACTGTCATATTACGAATTTTACGAAATTTTAGATTCATTTTTTTCTTATTTCTAATCAAATATATATCAAAATACAATGATCTTGAACTAATTATATTTGTGATGGAAGTAAATTTTAATTGATACACTATCACATTATGAATTTTAGAAAATGTCATCCTAAACTAATTTTATTTGTTGTGGAAATAAATTTCAATTGATACACTATCACATGCCAAATTAGAGAAAAAAAAAATGAGGAAAGGAAATGACATTTGTATTATTTACGAAAAGGTCAGTAAATTTTAATTGATGCATAATCATATTACGATTTTTACGAAATTTCAGTTTCATTTTGTGCTAATTTCTAATAAAATATCTATCAAAATGGAACGATCTTGAACTAACTTTATTTGTTATGGAAGCAAATTTTAAGTGATACACTATCACATTATAAATTTTTGGAAATGTCAGTAAATTTTAATTGATACACTATCACATTACGAATTTTGGGTAATGTCATGCTAAACTAATTTGATTTGTTATGGAAATAAATTTTAATTGATACACCATCACATGCAAAATTATGGGAAAAAAAAAGAAATGAAATTTCATTTGTATTATTTACGAAATTGTCAGCAAATTTTAATTGATACACTATCTTATTACGAATTTTTTATGAAATTTTAGATTCATTTTTTTTTATTTCTAATCAAATAACTATCAAAATGCAATGATCTTGAACTATTTTTATTTGTTATGGAAGTAAATTTTAATTGATACACAATCACATTATGAATTTTAGGAAATGTCATCAAAAACTAATTTTATTTGTTGTGGAAATAAATTTCAATTGATAAACTATCACATACCAAATTAGAGAAAAAAAAAAAAGACGAAATGAAATGACATTTGTATTATTAACGAAAAAGTCAGTAAATTTTAATTGATGCACAATCATATTACGATTTTTACGAAATTTTAGTTTCATTTTTTTTCTATTTTCTAATAAATTATCTATCAAAATGGAATGATCTTGAACTAATTTTATTTGTTATGGAAGTAAAATTTAATTAATACATTATCACATTAAGAATTTTTGGAAATGACATCCTAAGCTAATTTTATTTGTTGTTGAAATAATTTTTAATTGATACACTAACACATGGAAAATTAGAAAGAAAACAAAAATGAAATGAAATTACGTTTGTGTTATTTACGAAAATGTCAATAAATTTTAATTGATGCACTATCGTATTACGAATGTTACAAAAATTTAGTTTCATTTTGTGCTAATTTCTAATAAAATATCTATCCAAATGGATTGATCTTGAACTAATTTTATTTGTTGTGGAAGAAAATTTTAAGTGATGCACTATCACATTACAAATTTTTTGAAATGTCAGTAAATTTTAATTGATACACTATCACATTATGAATTTTGGGTAATGTCATCCTAAACTAATTTGATTTGTTATGGAAATAAATTTTAACTGATACACTATCACATGCCAAATTATGGGAAAAAAATGAAATGAAATTTCATTTGTATTATTTACCAAATTGTCAGCAAATTTTAATTGATACACTATCTTATTACGAATTTTACGAAATTTTGGTTTCATTTTTTTCTTATTTCTAATCAAATAACTATCAAAATGCAATGATCTTTAACTAATTTTATTTGTTATGGAAGTAAAGTTTAATTGATACACTATCACATTATGAATTTTAGGAAATGTCATCCTAAACTAATTTTATTTGTTGTGGAAATAAATTCCAATTGATACACTATCACACACGAAATTAGAGAAGAAAAAAAAGAGGAAATGAAATGACATTTGTATTATTAACAAAAAAGTCAGTAAATTTTAATTGATGCTCAATCGTATTACGATTTTTACGAAATTTTAGTTTCATTTTTTTCTATTTTCTAATAAAATATCTATCAAAATGGAATGATCTTGAACTAATTTTATTTGTTATGGAAGTAAATTTTAATTGATACATTATCACATTAAGAATTTTAGGAAACGTCGTCCTGAACGAATTTTATTTGTTGTGGAAATAATTTTTAATTGATACACTAACAAATGCCAAATTTGAAAGAAAACAAAAAATGAAATGAAATGATGTTTGTGTTGTTTAAGAAAATGTCAGTAAATTTTAATTGATGCACTATCATATTACGAATTTTACAAAAATTTAGTTTCATTTTTTACTAATTTCTAATAAAATATCTATCAAAATGGAATGATCTTGAACTAATTTTATTTGTTATGGAAGCAAATTTTAAGTGATACACTATCACATTACAAATTTTTTGAAATGTCAGAAAATTCAATTGATACACTATCACATTACCAATTTTGGGTAATGTCATCCTAAACTAATTTGATTTGTTATTGAAATAAAAGTTATTTGATACACTATCACATGCCAAATTATGGAGAGAAAAAAAGAAATGAAATTTCATTTGTATTATTTACGAAATTGTCAGCAAATTTTAATAGATACACTATCTTATTACGAATTTTACGAAATTTTAGTTTCATTTTTTTCTTATTTCTAATCAAATAACTATCAAAATGCAATAATCTTGAACTATTTTTATTTGTTATGGAAGTAAATTTTAATTGATATACAATCACATTATGAATTTTAGGAAATGTCATCCAAAACTAATTTTATTTGTTGTGGAAATAAAGTTCAATTGATACACTATCACATACTAAATTAGAGAAAAAAAAAGAGGAAATGAAATGACATTTTTATTATTAAAGAAAAAGTCAGTAAATTTTAATTGATGCACAATCATATTACAATTTTTACAAAATTTTAGTTTCATTTTTTTTCTATTTTCTAATAAAATATCTATCAAAATAGAATGATCTTGAACTTATTTTACTTGTTATGGAAGCAAATTTTAAATGATACACTGTCACATTACAAATTTTTGGAAATGTCAGTAAATTTTAATTGATACACTATCACGTTACGAATTTTAGGAAATGTCATCCTGAACTAATTTTATTTGTTATGAAAATAAATTCTAATTGATACACTATCATATGCCAAATTATGGGGAAAAAATGAAATGAAATGACATTTGTATTGTTTATGAAAATGTCAGTAAATTTTAAATGATACACTATCATATTAGAATTTTACGAAATTTTAGTTTCATGTTTTTTCTAATTTGTAATAAAATATTTATCAAAATTGAATGATCTTGAGCTAATTTTATTTGTTATGGAAGTAAAGTTTAATTGATACACTATCAAAATACGAATTTTGGGAAATGTCATCCTAAACTAATTTTATTTGTTGTATAAATAATTTTAAATTGATACACTATAACATGCCAAATTATGGAAAAAAAAAAGAAATGAAATGATATTTGTATTATTTACGAAAGTGTCAGTAAATTTTAATTGATGCACTATCATATTACGAATTTTACGAAATTTTAGTTTCATTTTTTTTTCTAATTTCTAAAAAAATATCTATCAAAATGGAATGATCTTGACTAATTTTATTTGTTATAGAAGCAAATTTTAAGTGATACAGTATCACATTACAAATTTTTGGAAATGTCAGTAAATTTTAATTGATACACTATCACATTACGAATTTTAGGAAATGTCATCCTGAACTAATTTTATTTGTTATGGAAATAAATTAGTAATGTCATGGGTTTTCGCGAGGAGGGCTACGGTTGCAACAAGTGACATAAAGTGATTGGTTTGTGATGAAAAAATTAACTAAGCAATGTATCATGATCAAGTGTCATAATTTTTTTTTTTTGAATTTTAAAGTATAATATTTAGATGTAGTTTTTACCGCCTTTTGTTTTTTTATTTTATTTCAAATTTTGAATTTTGAAACTCTATATTACTATATACCGAATACTAAGCCAAAGCCCCAAATGGAAATATTAAAAAAAAAATTCTCCATCCGATTATATTCCATGATGATTCAAACTCTATATCTGATCCTAAAAGGTAATTAGGTAATATTTAAACTGTAAAATATTATCCCTTGATTTCCTCCCATCCACAAATGCCCTACCTTCTTTCCCATATCCAGCAAAGGTAATCACTCATATTTTTCCGTACTGTGTAAGATTTTCTCTCCCCGAAAGAAATGAATTATGCTTTGGTGCAAAATGCAAAAACATGGATAAAAAATGGAAAAGTTAGATACATTTTTACTATCGAAGTAAAGTTGAGATTTATCTCATGTATGTACAAATCTTTTGCCGTTCCAGGAATCCTAATGACATTTGGCTATTTGTGGACGGCCCACGGAGATCGATGCGGTTTCGCGTTTGAAAAGATTGTGATTGTTAGAGTCGCCACCCGGATTTGAGGTCCGAACCCGAGAAACCGATAAAAATATGACTCGTTTGCCCACTTGAAAAAGATCTCACTGATCATGGCGGAACCAAAGATTTCTCGGATTCGGGGGTTTGGTTACGAGAGGGGAAGGGTTTTACGGCACCCCTCTCGCCCGGTCCGTGAACCGGTCTCTACTCGATATTTTGTGGGATTTTGAAAATGTTTGGAATTCAATTCTAATCATGAAAATGGGAATCGGGGACGGGAATCACGCAAACAAAGAAAATACAAAATGCAAATTTAACGTGGATGCTTGTGCGCGTAGTTTACATGAGAATGACAACAATAAAGAAAAATTACTGCGGATATTTATAGAGATAAACAACACAGATACTGTACAGCAACTCAAGAAATCATGGATATACAACTTAATAAACTGGTTTTCAATCTGGATTCCAGAGTTGCGGTTGAGCGCTCAAAGCCATGGACTTGAGCGCTCAAACCCTCCGAACCAGCTTGAGCGCTCAAGCCTCGTGGATTAAGCGCTCAAACCAGTTTCTGGCTTTCACAATTTCAAACCCCTGCATCACCTCTTTACTCATTCTTTGCAAGACCAACTACTCACAAACATTTTTAATGAAGAACTGGACTAAAAATGAGGCTTTGATCTTCCAAAGAATGATGTGAGAAGAAGATTTCCATAATTTCCCAAAAGAAAACACTTTAAAGAATATGTGAGAGAGGGATCCAGATCCTCGACGTATATATAACGACACACACACTCCAGATATTGAATAAATCATGATCCATCACCGAAATGACCAAGAATCAAGAAACTGCTCAAGAACAGATTGAGCGCTCAAAGAGGAGGCTTTGAGCGCTCAATCCATTTCATAATTTTCTGATTTTTGACTTGAAGATAGATTCTGGGTAACTCTCAGGACCCAAAATACATAAAATGAAGGTTTTCGAAACTGGAAAATCATTGCTTCATATTTAGATACAAGGTTTTCAAAGATTTTGAAGCTTGATCATCATGAAATGGTTAATCCATACTCATGCAAATGGTTTTAAAGTAAAAACAAGCTGTTTTGAAGACTAAATGAGCATGATTCAACCATTAAATGATGATCAAAATCCCAGATAAAGTTCAAAACTCAGTAAAACAGAAACTGCCCAGAACTGGACTTGAGCGCTCAAGCCCTGAGACTTGAGCGCTCAACCCCTGTTAAAGAATGCAGATTTTGGCAGTGGCTTTAAACAACTTTTAGACCTTTTGTGAGTTCAATGCAAGTATAGAAAACTTGTTTGAACTCACTGGTCACCCTCAGATGAACCAAAACAGTGGATATCACTTGTCAAACTACCTTTTTTCACTTGGTTGGAGGCTTGAACTTGGTTGTGGGTTTGAAGATGAACAATCGTTGGTGTTTTTGGTTGGTATCGTGGATGGATGGTGCAATGTATGAAGGTAATTGATGATCAAAGGGTCGAATTTTGGGTTTGGCAGATGGTTTTTTGCAAGTGGTTTTATGGAAGTAGAGTGGTTTTGTAGAGAGAGAGAGAGTGGACGATTTGTTGGGAGGATTATAGGCTGGAGTATTGAATTGGTGAACCTCCCAACCAAAGGTGATGGTTGGTTTAAGTAGGGAGTGAGTGGGGGGAAAAGAAAGGAGAGAGAGTGAGTGGGTTTGTTTTCAAAATGGGTTAGGGGTAGTTTAGGAGTAGTTTAGGAGTAAATTTAGGGTGTATTGTACGCATAAGGATCGTAGAAGATCACCTTAGACACTCCCATGCAGAAAATCTCATGATTAGATATTCTGCAGATTCCTGACTGGCTCAGAGTTGAGCGCTCAAAGCCGTAGGCTTGAGCGCTCAAGGTGCTCTTCGGGGGTTTGAGCGCTCAAGGCTCTGGAGTTGAGCGCTCAAGGTGGTGTTCAGGGCTTTGAGCGCTTAAGGTTCTTGGTGGCATTTTGATGGTTTGATTTGGTTCAACAATGCTTGGGTTGGTTTGGATTATCTGGTGGTGTTTGGTTGATTTTAACCAAGTTCAAGTCATTTTCACAAGTTTCGGGTAGTCATGATTGGTTCGTTTCATCATCGGGAATGCTCGAGCGTATCCCGGATTTAAAATCGGGGTGTCTACACTATTATGCAGGTAATTTTGAACAGGTGCATGAAAATGGAATGGAAGAATGATTTTGCAGAGAATATCATTCTATCAACTGCAATATAGACTGCACCTACAAAGTCAAGAAACACGGATCTACCATTATCACTAACAACAATGATTCTATAAGTATCTTTCTGTTCCTCTCTCAATTCGTTATTTGGTAATTAGCCGACCATCATATTCATAATATTTGTCTGTCTTTTTTCTTTTCTTTTCTTCTGCCAAAGCTAGATGTGCTTGGCACTAGAGTTGTTGAGTCCACACAAGGATGCTAAAAAGCTGTAAAAAAAAAAAAATGTGATGGCAATCTCGAATAGGTTACCTTTGATACTTTAACATTTTTTTCCGGCTTGTGATGACGAATGACACAAAAAAAAAAAAAAAATAGTGGAATCGGGGATTTAGGCTCTTTGGGGTAGCGTATAGTTGGTTTAAGTACTTGGACTTAGGCACTTTGGGTTTAGGATTTACGCACTTTAAGAAGTTAATTCTCCAGACAATGCCATTGGAAGCTTTGGAGGTGTATCAAGAAAATGCACAAAACGACGTCGTTTTAGGCCAAAAACAGGGTCCCTGGACCCGTGAATGCTATTGAGCACAAGAAACAACTTATTGATTGAATTTTTAAGGTGTTGATTTCCATATGTTTGGATATATAAATTTTTTTGGCATAATATCATTTTATGCAAATTTTGTTTCCACTATTAATCCAATTATTTAGAGGTATAAAAAAAAATGTTGACTTTGTTAATAGTTGTGAACGTTTGAAGTCTTAAATTGCCTTTTAATGTTAATCAAGTCCATTTTTAGGAGTGGGTTAACGGTATTCTAATTTATTTTTTTATCTGGAATCTCCCCAAAAAATATATTTCCTACTGGGACACCATACTGGGACACCATATTGTATATTGTCAGTCAAATTCCCGAACATAGCACAGGTTCATGCTACTCTCCACGTACCTGAATATTGGCATAAAAGCAAAGTTCAACTCATTATTTTGAAAATTTTAAAATTCTTTTGGGCAGTAAGATAAAATATGTCAATTATCTTTTATATTCTGATTCTTTTCAGTAATATGTATAACACAACTTATAGGAACTCGATTTGGCGGCTTTGGTTCGTAAGAATGTGTTGAGGGAGAAAAAAAAAAAGGAGATTGTGTCTAACTTACAAATAAAATGAGATTAAAAAAAGAAAAAGAAAAAAGGAAGGGGGCAAAATTGTTGGAGAGAAGAAATAAATGCAAAAAAAGTTATGGGGGAAAGAGTAAAAGTTCCGATGAAGTTATGAATCCAGCGCTAAAACCAATGACTTCTGGCTATATTAGGGGAACATTGATCAATCCTTTGTTTTATTTTATGGATAAATTTTTGAATTACTTTTTTTTTTCCCGGATCACTTAAATTTTCAGTACGTACATATATATTATTAAAGAAACACGAAAAGATAAAAAGAAAGAATTACAGCATGCATCAGTTGTATTATTTTAATGGAGTTTTTTGCATTTAGCTGCAAACCAGGTGAAATTGGCTTTCTTGAAGCTTAGGAGACCATTTGAGAGTGTTGAAATGTTTTGAGATACAAATGAAGGTAATGAGGCGTATCGGGTTTCTTATGTGGACTAAGCAACATGTTTTATTTCTCAATTCATAGTATCGATCTCATTTTACTAATTTCAAAAGTAACAATAGAAAGAGATTGGTCGTAGTTGAGGAGTTAAGTACTCAAAGGTGCTACTATTGGAAGATATTCTTATGGTATTAATTTAAAGCTTTTGGATTGAATTTTTTAAGATTATGAATTACTGTCAATTACTTTATACAGTTTTGCAAAAAATTGTTTGAATCAAGCCCTTCCTGGTATTTTTTTTTGATGATTTCCCGCGTGGACCCTTGAAATCACCTTTTAAACACATTGGACGGTTCGGATTTTCCAAAAACATTTTTTAAAAATGAAAAAATGCAATTTTCCTTAGATCCGAGGGTCCAGATAGGAAAATTCACAGATATATATATATGTCAATCTAAAGTCACCTCGCAACATTTCGTAATCATAATAAATAATAGATCTACATTTGATACCAGTATCCCATATGAAAAACATGTTTAAAGTTTACAAGTCTTCAAGTAAACTCTTCATGTCATGCTCTTACAATGTTATGCACATCCCGCATCCCAAATCATGCTCCTAAGCCATACCTGAAAACAGCAAGGGTGAGCATTCACTTTGCCTAGTAGAAGTTTCTTTATGCAACATCAAGAGTGTGCATGAAATGGTATGTAACAAAAGAAACAAACTCATTCACAGTACATAAACATAGTTCAAGTTACCTAATGGTATCATATCTCCGGGATTGATTCCATCTCTCACACACGCTTACTCACTTTAACAAAATACTAACTTTAAACTACCAACTACCGACTTTTCCTCTCTCCGCATGACTCGTCATGGTATTCTAATTCTAAAATTCTCGTATCCTATCTGTACGGGGATAAAATCCACGTAACCCTGGATCACTTGCTTCCTTGAGTCAACCCTAAATCTGCAAGACAGAAAAAGGGTTAGAGCGCCTTTGCCTCTCGTTGGCGAAGGCCCTCCGATGCCTAAGTTAGTATTACGTACTTTGAATACTCAAATCACAACGCGTATGAAAATTAGGTTTCACAAAGTCCCTTTTGTCATGGTTTTTGCCCTGTATTTATAGGTGTAGATGTTCTTCATATTTAGGCATCTCGTGCCCTTGTTTCCTATTCTCTTTAGGAATCCTTCTCCTGATAGGATTTTCCTATCAAGGGTAAGTCTCCATATCCTGCTAGATCTCGTCTAGCAGAGGTCTTTCTTTCCATATAGGATTCTTTCCATATCAATCCCTTGTTCTTTGGGACTGTTCCTTATCTCATAAGGAGTTGTTCATAGAATATTCTGGAATGTCTCACCGCCTTACCCGTGGCGGTGCCGTGCTTCCACGTAGCTCGGTATGACTCGTACATAACCCAGCTACTCACGCCGAGCTGAGTCCATGTATCCCAGAATGCTATCTAAGCTTTACTCATAGCTTTGCTAGCTCGGCCATATCAGGGGCATTCCCTTGTGACCTATACCGAGCTAGCACATCCTGGTATATTTAATTTATTCAATCATTTTAGCTTTATTCATGGCCAAACCAGCTCGGCACAGGGCTTACGTGTACCCTATGTGGTGCCAAGCTATTCACCCTCTCGTGGTGAAGTCATTAGGCACGTGCTATGCCTAGTAGTAGGGTAATCAGATTTTACCCACTCCACTATCTCTCGAAGTCTATTAAGTGCATAGCAAAATATAATGAACGTGATGAATAATTGTATTCAACGTTCAAAAATAAACTTAAGACGCAACACGCTACCTTACCATTTTGCATAATAACGCTTTGCATATTACTTACTCACTTCCACACGACAATAACCTTGGGCTATCAACTCTTGTACTTTCACCTCTCCTCATGATCCGTCACTATATTACTACTCGATCATTCTCCGTGTATTTCCTCGAAATATAACCAACCGGGTCCAACAATCCTCACACAGGACCATCGTAAAAATACCGTAAAGTTCATTTTAACCGTTTTCTTCCTTTCTTTCCAATCACTCTATCAATCACAATTTCATTGTCATTTGTTTACTCGAGAATATCTAAGTGTCCTCTTTTGAATTTGTCAAACATGTCTGTTAACTCACAAAAATTAACCTCACGTATCCAACAAGTATTTAATAACACACAACCGTCACTTGTCCAAGCATTTCATAAGTATGCAAGGTATCTATAAGGACCCGCATTTTTAAGTGATTTTCCGGAAATAACATTCGGAAAATGTGAGGAAATGAAAATAGATTAAAGTGGGCCAATGTGGTGTTAATAGATTGCATGTGGGTGTATTTAAAATGCATTTGAAATATGAGGGGTGTCAGTGCAAAGGCGAGTGTGTATATACACATGTGTAGTGAAAAATTTTGAAAAAAAAAATCAATATCTCTCACCAAATCCACTCTCCACACTCCACCTCTTCAGGGCCAGCCCACTCTCTGTCTTCCCCTCTCCAAAATTTTCTTGATTTCTCTCACCAAATCCACTCTCCACACTCCACCTCTTCAAGATCCAACCTTAGATCCATCATCTACGCATGAGTTGGAGTCTAGGTCTCCGTGGTTTCACTTGGAGTTAGTGCATTTCTGTCGGGGAGTTTCAAGAGCTAGGGTTTTTATTTCCAACACATTCCAAGCTTGATTTGTGAGGTAGGGGATACATTTCTACTCCCTCTAGTTGTATCTAGTTGATTTGTTGCATAAACTTTGTTATTGGCCACCAATTTCTAGTAAATCTTGTTTTTCACCATTAAAATGGGTCTTTCCTCTTGTTTGATTCTTGATATATGCACTTGGTTGTTAGATTGCTCATTTAGTTGATGATTTACTCTCTCTCCATATTTATTTGTTGCTTGGAACCTCTAATTTGAGCTTAAACCATCAAATTTGGCATTGGGTTGAAATCCCCTCCCTTGGAGAAAAATCTGTCAAGTTTTCTTTACAATCTGTCACCAATAAAATGGGTTTTTCCTCTTGTTAGTTTTTTTAGCAGTCAAGTTTTCCTCTTGTTTTATTTATTATTATTTTTTTTAAGTTGGTCCAGACAAAGCCATCTATCAAATTTTCTTTACAATTTGTCCCCTTGGTCCGGACAAAGCCATCAGTTTGCAACAAAATTTTTATTTTGGATAAAAAAATTTGTTTCACGTTTGGTTAGAAGCGTTGAAAAGCTTGTTGGTCTACTTTCTAACTCAAGTGGTTTGGATAAAAAATAATTTTGACATAAAATGTTATGACCATTTTACCCTCAGGTGGTTAAAAAATAAGTGATTTCGGTAAAATGCTCGCATCTCCCTCATTTTAAAACAGACCTAGACATATTATATATCGATAAATAGGGTTTTTGAATGTACTAGAAGATGGTGCATGCTAAAGTTTATTTTGAAAAGATTTTCTTTTGGGTTTTGAATACAAAGAGCATTGTTCGAAGCTTTCAAGACACGTTTGGGTCCATGTCATCATCTGGGAGCCTACCGGCCACTACTTAAGGGCATTTGGAGAATCTAAATTGGGGTGTCTACAGGGTGCTTCGATTGAGTTTGTCTCCTTTTTGCTATTGTTTGATGTCTCTCTTAGGGTTTCGTGGCTTGGAGCTTCTTGGTTGTTTTGGTTTAGGGTGTTTTTTTTTATAAGGGATCTCAGGTGGCATTTTCGCTCATGTGCCTTTGATCCTTTTAATATGTCTTTCTTTTAGAGATTAATAAATTTCTTTTGCTAATTGGAATTAAAAAAAAAATTAAGTGGAAAGGCAAAAAAGAGATATAGGCTGGGGCAGGGTGAAAAAGAGAACTTCTCATTTTCATTTTACACTAATAATGCAGTTCTGAAAAATCTTATAGTTTTTCTTCATTAATCATTATAATAAGTGAATCGATAGAATTTCTATCTGTAAAAATCGGGGAGGGGATTTGATGAGTCAATATACATTTATTCTTTCCGGAAACATTTAATGCAAATCTCTACTACCATAAAAGTGACAGTTTTATGTTTGTCATGCACATGTTAAAAGACATTTATATCCTCTGCTTATACCCAATTACCGCAAATCGACAAAAACCACTTAAGTAGAAACCTCCGTCCACTCAAAGCTGAGACTCGCAAAAATGAAGCTCAGACTGTTACTAAACTTTTAGTTTTATGTTTGTCATGCACATGTTACAAGACCTTTATATCCTCTTCTTATCATAATATTACCCAATTACCGCAAATCAATAAAAACCACTTAAGTAGAAACCTCCGTCCACTCAAAGCTGAGACTCGCAAAAATGAAGCTCAGACTATTACTAAACTTTTTTTGTGCTCAGACTATATCATTTGTTAGAATAAAGGTGCTACGTGACGATTATATAAAAAAGTACTCCTATTAAGTGTGACAAAAATTAGTAATAATGGAGAAAATTTAAAAAAAAAAACTTGAAACGGCCACCAACGGCATGATTCAAGAGTTGACCTTATTAATCAATAAAAATAAAAATAAAAATTTCAACAAAATCGAATTTCCAATAACTTCGTTAAAGTTGAAAATATTGTCGTATGTCATAATCGGTATCGGGTGTTAGAGGTGTGAAAATTAGTATTAATGAAAAAAATGGAACAATTGAAACATTTGTCAAGTTTATGAACAAAAAGGAATCTGATGAATGTGGTAAAGGTGATCGACGAGGATGCTGACGTTATTAACCAATACTCCCTAACAAAATTCAAACGTGCAATATTTTCATTAAAATCAAAAAACAAAAAAAGATACTCCATACCAATAATCGGTTTTGAACACGTGCAAACGTGTCTGGTGCTACCGTGCTAGTACTTGTAAATAAAGACGCAATAAATACTAAGTACTTCAAGGGTCTGTGCTGTGCAATCCATTTGGGCCCACCTCAGATCTTGTTATTTGATCCGAATCGTTCATTTTGTTCGTCTCATCGAGTATGTGATCCTCGTTAAAAATCATGTTGATCGGACATCGCTATCTATTCCATCGGTGACCATTTACAATAGTTTCTTTTCGTCTCGTCGCGTATTGGTCCACGTACAAATTCATGTTGATCGGAGATCTTTAATTTTGCTTTCAGACTGTGTTTTTCTTGGAGACGGAATACTCATAGAAACTATTGTAGGTGATTTTTTTTCTACAAAACAACAAGCTAAATTGTCACCGATGGAATAGATAGTGATGTCCGATTAACATGATTGTTTACGAGAACCACATACTCGACGAGACAAACAAAATGAACGATTTGGATCAAACAACAGGATCCGAGGTGGGGCCCAAAAAAAGCTGCACAACACATATCTTTGACCCTTTATTTTTAATTTTTTGAAGTCCAGTTCATTTTAAAGACTGTTACAAAAAGATTGAATGGAAGACTTTAATAACAATTAACAAGGGCTTGGTAACATATTCAATATTGATCTTTCAAATCTATTTATTGCTTCATGACACAGTCCCTATATATAAGGTTCTTCACATCCAAGGGGAAAGAAGTATTCAGAAGCAAGAACTAGCTAGCTAGAGAAACCAAAATGGCATCAACTTTAGGTACCCTTTCAATGCTCCTTTCTCTTTCACTCCTATTCGTGTCCATTGATCCCTCATTTGCTCATCATAAAAAACATCATGGAAAACATCATCATGATAAACACAAGTCCAAGCTCAAGAAAATATGCTCCAAGACGTCCGATCGCGATTGGTGCTTGGATATCATGAAGTCCGATTCACGTACCTCGGATGCTGACAATCGCGGCCTCGTTCAGATCTCGATTGACTTAGCCTACTCCAAGGCTACCGACATTCACAAAGATCTTAATTCTCTCTATGACAGCTCTGGTGATTATCAGCTCAAGGACCGGTACAACGCATGCTCCAAAAACTATCATGATACCATTAGAAACCTTGACCTTATCAAGAGGCTCCTCAATGATCGCGACTATAAGCGGATTGAAGTTCAGATTGATGATTCTGTCGAAGAAATACGCGATTGCAAGAATCAACTCGAGCAATCTGGCAGCGACTCATATGACCTCAAGAAAAGGACCAAGGAATTTGAACTTCTTTGCAATGTTGTAAAGGCTTCTGCTGAGTATTTGGTTGATAAAGATCGGGATGGTAAAGATCGAGATGATGAAGATGAAGATGATGAAGACTGAGATTGATAGTTTCATTTTGCATCCCTATCGATCACCCTAAGTAATAAAAGCGCATAGTAGTCCTTCAGATCATGGATGAATGGCAGAGTGCAAATAATGATTTGGCATGCATCAATCAATTTAGCCATTTCAATCTGTGATCTATCTTTTTTTCCTTTTATGCTTTTAGTCGATAGGAGATTTTGTTGCATTTTTTACATCTGAGTACATGAAGTTTGAGTATCGCGGATGTGAACATTATTACAATTTATTAGTTCGTCTAGAAAAGAAGTAATCATAAAATTTAACAGGAAATTTAATCACAAAAAAAGTACGCAAAGTATAAACGAAAAAAATTAATAGAAGCTACATTTTTTATTTTATTCTATTTTCTGTTACTCTTTTTGGTCATCTGAAACATTTTTTATTTGTCATATTTGTATAGATAAGAGACATCCAAAAAGTAAACATTCCGACTTGGCAAGACCTCTTTAAAGTAAAGTAAGCTCAAGCAAGCTAGATAGCATAATAGCTATCTCGAAGGAGGCAAAGCCCCGCTCTCCTACGATATTGATGGCTAAGAACTCCATGCGTGGTTCGTTTTATCTTATTTTTGGCACGGGGTATGAATCCGTGGACTACGGTTGGTCATTTCCTCCAATCCGTTCGAAATCCGAACGAATCGGTAATATGGAGATCTATTTGGAGATTAGATAGGATATGAGAATTTTTTTTGAAAATGTTTGGGGATCGGGTAAGGGGTGGAGATGGGCATGTCCCTGCCCCGAATCCGCTCCGCATTTGTTTCCCGATCCATCCCCGCTCCGCTCTGCCCCGTCCCCGGTCCATCTGAATCCCCAAATCCTCGAATAGAGGGGTCTATTCCTGAGTTATGAAACTTTTGGATCCTACTAAATTTTCTCCAAACACATGGGGTCACACTAAATTTTCTCCAAACATTTTATTATAATTGAACTTTGTAATACAATAAATGTGATTAAATAAGAAATGCATCACTATAATTTGAATACATCCCAACTAGGTTGACATCTACTCAACTATCAGTTATATGCCTTCCTTAAAATAAACACAAAAAATGTAAAATAAAAACAATATTTTTCCAATCGAGCCATTGATTTTGTTGTTCCTATTGATGAAATCAATTGTGTGAACTTTCTTCTCGATCAAGTTTAGAAAGCTTGTCGATCGGGACCCAATTTGTGTTTTTTAATGATATTTTTCATCCGGTTAAATACCTACTGATACGCGATCCACTTAATTTTTTCTACAACTGATAGATACCATAATATGCTATCTTCCTTGTGGTTCCTTTATTTTCAAATTAGAAACCCAGTTGATACTTGATATAGCCTGAATTGAAGCTGACAAACATGTACTTACGCTTACACATGGATACCGTGTCAACGATAAACGTACCGTGCCGACCCGACCCGACCCGCTCAACACCTCTACTTGTAACTTGATTTTAGTATTTAATTTGTAACTGGGATTCTAGATTTCTAATAATCTATTTTTTTTTAAATGGTTGGATCCCCGAATCCCAGTGGGGATCCCCGTTCCCCATTTAGAGTGGGGATGGAAGATGAAAATAAGTCCCCGTTGGGGATCGGGTTGGGAATGAATATGGAGAAGGGGTTTGTGGATGGGGGTAGAGATAGTACTCTCCGGCCTAGATCCGTTCTCATGCCCATCCCTACCGTGAAATGAGCAGAACAAGGAGGTTAAGGAGCTACAAATAATAATATGTTGGTGGAGCGGGTGAAACTCCTCCGTACAGAGAATGAACGGTTAAAAACTTAGCCGATGCAAGTATGATTCCTCCGTATAAAAAATGCACTAACAATAAATAGAAGTTCACAAAAATTGTTTAAATTTTTAAGATTCTCCTGTTGGACACATCATTTAGAATTTAAGAAATAAAATATTTTTATATATTGTAATAGTGAAATGCCAATACTAGAACAATATGTGTTAATAGATTTGGCGATGGAGAGGTTTCCTTTTTCTGTTTTTCTGTTTATTTTGGTGTTCTTTTATTCCCTACGTGGAATCTTTGCCCCTTTTAGGGAGATTGTTCGGTACTCCCTTTCGGGAGTGGTTGTTTTCTGGACTTAGTGTATTTTCATCTGAACCACATAAATAACCCGTTTATCGGGGGATTTCTACCCTTTGATGGGCTTCGGTTTGGGGTTTGCAGCCCTTTGGGCGGTTTTTGAGTAGTTAAAAATTTATGAGTTCGATTAAAAAAAAAAAAAGTTTTCATACTATTTTGATGGTCAGATTGAGTTTTTTCGTTGGGGTTCTCTAAGTGGGGCCGGCTCCTTGAAGGAATGTTTTTGTGAACAGAAAGTCTAGGTGCCCTTTCTGGGCACCCATAATTTATCCAAAAGTGAAAAGCAATAATGGCCTAAATTTATTCCAAGTGAATTTGGGCCATTATTTTTTAAATTATGGGTTAATTTTAGGTGTGTTTTCTGGATATGCAACAGTATTGTTTTGCAAATGGAGAAAAGAACCCCAGTCTCCCAATTGAAATTGAAAAAACAAATACGTTCCAAATTTCACCATCGTCCCCCAAGTTTGAGAAACAAAAAATGGAACAACTAATAAGCAAAGGAGAAATGACTTTTTTCTCATGCCGCCATTGGGTGACGCAGAGATTCCTTTTTGCCCTGAAATATTCCCTCTCTCTTTTTTTAGCTTTTGTTTAATTGTTTAAAGGATTTTCTATCAAACTTTTGCGCTCTTTGTTTGGAACTTATCCAAAATCCAGGAGCTCATAATACAAAGGGTTTTCCAAATGCATGTCCAGTCATTTGGCTGATTTGGCCCAATTTGTCCTTCGATTGCTTTTCTTTTGCGTTGGTTTTGTTGTAATTTAATTGCAATGTTGTAGGCTTTTGGGTCTTTTGGTTGTTTTGGGTTAAATTGCAAAATTAACTCTCCAGACTTTTGCATTCTTTTGCTTTGTGTCCCCATGCCATTATTTTGCGATAAACATATAGGCACCGAAGACAAGTGTACAGAAACATGCATAAAACTTGTGTGGGCAGTGGGCACGAGGGCCTGAAACTAGTGGAAAAGAAAGGAAATGTTTAAAAAATTTCCTTTTCTTGTTTAGTTTGGAGAGAAGAGGAGAAAATGGAAAAACAAAGCTTAACAAATAGTTGAAATTTTCGTGTTACTTTTCTCCTATTTTCCTTCATAATAACTTTCTTTTCCTTTCTCCCATTTTTCACAAGTTCCACAAACGGAGCAATATCAGTCTCCAGGGCGAATGCACCTTCTAGTTGCTTTGCTTGGATTGGCACATTTGTCCCCCTTTGCTCCTCCTCTTCACAAAGCTACCCAAAAAAAAAAGAGAAGGGTATTTGTAACCCCCTACTTTGGGAAACGTTAAATATTATTTACGAAATTTGAAAGTAAAAGTCAAAATTAGACACATGTCAAATTAGGTTTCCAAAAATAGAAATAGGTAGGATGATGTAGGGTGTAAGTGCAATAAATGGGGTTGTCTAGCTTTTAGTGACTAAGTCTCAGAGAAAACCTCGGCTTCCAGACGCGAAACAGTGTAGTCATCGATACGTATGCGTTGACTTATGGCGCAGAAAAATAATTAATAATATAATTTATATATAAAAAAAATTTAAGACGAAAATAAATTACTTGATTTAAATAAATCAAAATTTTTATTTACGAAATTTCGGATATTACAGTATTTCTTGCTTTTGTACGCTTTTATTTACTTATACACATATATGCATGTCATTAAAGCTGTAATGTAGCGAAGGAGACGTTAGTCATTAACTATTTTCGCGTTTCTTTGTGTAAGTTAATTTCTAGAACGTACGTTACGAAATTAAGTAAACTATTAATAGAGCAGTTAGTGAAATTAGAACTGATATAATTAAGTAGCTATAGAGGAGTAAACTATTCTGTCTTCCCTTTTCCACATGCAAAAAAATATGGCATCTTCCTCGGCTATGCTAGTTTCATTTGCACTCATATGGATGATCATTTCTATGTTCATTGCTCCCTCCTCAGCTCAAAAACACGCCAAGCTCAAGGCCGTGTGCTCCAAAACTTTCAACGGCCATTGGTGCGTGGAGATTATGAAGAAGGATCGACGTACATCTTATGCTGACAATCGCGCCATCACTGAGGTTGCGATTGACTTGGCATACGACAAGGCTCAAGATATTCAAGATCGACTTAATGATAGAGCTGATATGGATTACGAACCTCAATTGAAGCAACAGTTTGTCACTTGCTCCAAGGACTATAAGGATGTTGTGAGAGAACTGGAAGAAACCAAAAATCATTTTAGGGATGGTAACGCTCAACGAGTAGCAGCTCAAGCGGACGATGTTATAGAAGAAATTAACGACTGTGACGATATGCTCGATAGAATAAAGAGTGAAGAAACTAAAGATATTAGGACAATGAATGACGAAGTTGAACTTCTTTGCGATGTAATCAAGATTTCTTCCAGTGATTCGGACGATGACGATTGATAGATTTTTTAGTAAGCTATGTTCTCAAATAATACGAAGTTTAGTCCTTGTTTATTATAGTAATTCTTTTGTGTCCAAATAAATTTCGGATAGTAATTAAGTTTTATGGTCAATTTTCATTTACTAAAGAGGATACGTATATCCAGTTTTATTTTTTATGTAATCGATATAGGCCTGACTCAAAATTTAGCTCTAAGATAGAGCTGCAAAAAAAAAAAAAACGGTGAACCGTGAATCCGGTCCGGATCGAACTGATCCGCACATTTTGGATTTTAACCGTGAATTAATGGTCCGGACACAGATTCAAAAAATAATAAACCGTGACTCGCGGTCCGGACACAAATTTTGATTTGGAAACTCATATCAGGACCGTGAGATTTTTATTATATATAATTTTTTTAAATACACACATGTATATATAAATAATTTTACCACTTTTATAAATATTGTCAATTAGATATAGGGTTATACTGTTATCTTTTATAAATATCGTCAATTTGTATTGGACTTTGATGTATTCCACTACCCTGCAATTGTATTGGATTTTGATGAATTCAGTAGTTGTTCATTGCATTTAGTAGTTGTTCACCGTTTTTTTTTATAATTAAACTACCTTTGTTTCTATTCCACTACGTAACTAAACTAAGCTACATGCTTCTACTGCTCCTAGTTTATGCCCGGTTGTGGCTCCATCAAATGCTCCATCTAAGGTCTCTCTATTTTTTCACTTCGGATTTTTTTGAATTTTATTTTGATCAAACTGTTTGTTTTTTTTTTTTGAAAGAAATCAAACTGTTTGTTAGTTATTGACATTTGACATGTAATGCGAGGATAAAACCGGAACCGATTCGTGACTCGCGGATCGGATTTGAACCGGACCGTGAGACTTTTGGTCCGGACACGAATTGTGTTTTCTAAAAACCGTGACTCGCGGATTAGGATGAGATTCATGCCAATCCGATCTGATCTGGACCGTGTACACTCCTACACTAAGAGCTTGTCATTATGTCCGAAAGATTTACGGAACTGGTAGCAACCCAATTGGAAAAAAAAAACCCGCTCAGTATAGACATTATGTTCACAAGGAGTACTAGTGTACAAACATTAAGGTCTTGTTCCCTTAACTTTTTATATTTTTTGGTTTTTGCCTTAAATAAAAAAAAAATCGCATTTAATTAGTTTCGCGTCAAACTTTTTAAGTTCCGTTATTCATCTCATCAAGAGAAATCAGAAAAGTATAAAATTATGACTAAAATTCGAACAAATATAAAACCTTAAAAGTACAAAAAGTTCAAAAAGTCGCACAAATATATTATGTGAAACAACCGCTTAGTTTCAATCAAACAGATATTTAAAGATGTGCATGTTTTTTCTTATCGGCATTCAAAGATATGCATGTTCAATGCGCTCATGTGTGATTTAAGTTATTAATTAGGTGTGCGTTTGTATTCTTCACATTAATCCTTATATATTTCGTCACTCCGTATGCGGCTTCCTTTGATTTTTTTTTTTTTTTTTGTGAAATGAATCTAATGATTTTAAATAGAATGTAATAAAAGTGGAGTAATATAAAGATTTGCTCTGTATGCTATATTTCTACAAGTATCTAATTAAACGGAATGTGACTATTTCAAAGGGGGGAAACTCGTAAAACATCACAAAAGTAAAAATAACTAGTGATCCTATAAGATCTGTATTCCCTGCCTAAAGGAATATTTACCAAAATCCAACAGGAACTCAATCAATGGGCAACTACAAGTAAAATATGTCCTGTTGCATTTCTTAATTTTATTTAAAACTACCTTGTATCAGTGATGTTAAAAGAGCAATACCAACAAAGAAGTTAATTTCAAACCTTCTTTCACCTGTTGCACTTATTTATTTATTTTGGTAAATTTGTTGCACTTTTTAATTTCTTTTAGACACTAATGTCTGTGAGTGACGTCAAAAGAGCAATAGCAACAAAGAAGTTTCAACAAAATAATAGCAACGAAGAAATAGAAAGGAGAAAGCATAAAAAGGAATTGCTTATGCAAAACAACTAATTTGCTAGATATTAGTTCGGTTTATCTAGACACTCGTCATTATTGAAAAAAAAAACTACAGGGCAATAGCTGGGGTGGCTCCCAAAAGAGTGCTCAGTGCTCACAACTCTCTCATGTAGCTCTATGGGATTTTCTATAAAGTTCTCTCATAATCTATCAATGAAAATAATTGAATGGAGAAACTTCTATTTATAGGAGAGTGGAAGGACCAAAAATATGGAAAGGATGCATATAGTAGGTTTAAGATACGTTGGAAGGCCAAAAACCATCCAGGTTCGTCCCAGGAGGTAAACCAAAGAGGAAACCCTGCTCCCCAGCGAATAGACTGGTATGGGCAATGATCCCGCGGCTGTCACTACTAAACAAGTCAAACTTTGCAAGCTTACTCCGAACACTCCTGAACTCTGATTTGCGTGTGGTTTGAATCGTTGAAAAATTTATCAAGTCTAATTTCTAACGCAAGTCGTTTGGATCCAAAATATTTTTTCATCAAAACATGTGACCATTTTACCCTTAGGGTGTCGAAAAACAAATCATTTTAGTAAAATACTCATATCTCCCACATTTTAAAACAGGTTGAGACAATACATCAAAAAAGAGTATGGATGGATCCAATCATAAAAATATGAAAGTTAAAGTTGAAATACTTCTTGTGGCTCTAAGACTCATTTCTCGAGGCTTCCATCACTTTCTAAGACTTTGGTCTCACTCTCTAATACCTAGGGTCATCCTTGTCCATCCTTGGCTCCATCAGAACTCTGCCCGGTAATCTTTGTAAATAGCTTCATCATCGAGTCCACCCAAGGTGTGGCTTAGACATTCACAAAGCCAAATTGGGTGGTCTACATTTTTTGTTTGCAAATTTTGGTTTTGCATTCTAATATATTTCCAACAGGATTAATGTCATGACCTAACTCATCCATGTAGGTCTTAATAACAACAAAAATAGTAACCAGCCAACAGAAGTTTAACTTGTATTAACATACAAAAATAGTAGCATGTCTTTGCATAGATCTTAAACATAAACTATCTCAAAGAGCTCTGACTAGATTATAAACATTCCCTTAATACAATCTTTCCATAATTATTAGATAGTGAAAATTAAGAGAATTTGAGAACATGATGGGCCCAAAACAAGAAAACTGACAATGATCATGATATGGTAACTTGTGATTCACATAATCATGTGCATTAATCATAAAAGTATGGACCAACATCATATAACATTTTGAATTAATGTCTGTTTGCAGGATAAATTACATTTATATATTGTTTGGATAAATAATCTCATTGAATGATTAAGATCACATTATAGAAAGTATGTTGTATTGATAGTCAAACCTGGTGGGTGACTAGCTAGTGCTGTTTGATAAAGCTGAAAGCTGAAAATTAAGTACTGAAAACTGAATGCTTAATTTGTTAAGCTGATAAGTTGTTTGATATGCACTGAATTTTGAGCACTGATAAATAAGTTGTTTGATGTGTACAAGGAGCTGAAGTATTAAATTCACTAATTTTTCTACTTTGCCTTTTATACATCCATATGAGAATGCAAAAATCAATTCAATAAATGAAAAAAAAAAGTTATCCAGATAAAATACACACACACACACACACACACACACACACACACACACACACACACACACACACCATATTGACAAAATGACTCGAGGATAGAGTTGTTATTAATGGTCACCATGTATTTCCAATAATGATGATATGGTGACGCAGTTGCAGTGGTGAGTCATAGTGGGAGTACTAGTGGTGTAATGGCGGTGGTAGTACTAGTTGTGGAGTTATGACATCTGGTGGTTGAAGTGGTGGAATAATGGTGGCGGTGGACAAGGAGGTGATGGTGGAGTAATTATGGGGGAGAAGTGATGGTGATGGTGGTGTATTGGCGGCAGCAAGGGTGGTAGTTGTGTTGGGAGTGGAGTGCAGGTGGTGGTGGTAGTATTAGTGGTGTAATAGTGGTGGTGGTATTAGTTGTGGAAGAAGTGGTATAGTGGTGGTGGGAGTGGCGGAGTGGTGGGGGGATAGTGGTGATGGTGGTGGTAGTGTAGGCAGCAAAAGAGTGTTTGTGGTAGTGTTGGAGTAGTGATGGAAGTGGCAGACTGGTATCTATAGTATTGGTGATAGTGGTGGTGGTGGTGGTACGTAGAGTGGTGGCATCTTGGTGGTAGGAGTGACCGAGTGGTGGTGGGAGTAGTGGTGGTGGTGTGGTGGTGGGAATGATGCTGGTGGTGGTGGTGGTAGTGGCGAAGTGGTGGCGGTGGCGTGAGTGGTTGTAGTTGTGGTGGGAGTGGCGGAGTGGTGGTAGCGTGATTGGTGGTGGTAATGGTGGTGGAGTGGCAGAGTGGTTGCAAGATGGTGGTGGTAGAAGAGCGGCAAAAGAGTATATTTGGTAGTAGAGTAATGGTAGTGTCTATAGTATTAGTGGTGGTGGTGGTGGAGATGGTGATAATAGAGTTGTAGAGATAGTGGTGGTGGTAAAATGACGGCGTTGGTGACGATAATTACAGTAACAGTTGTGTAAAGCATAGTGGTGGAAGAAAAAATGGTTGAATGAAAATACACACAAATTAAACCATCAACTTTTAAGCTTGCATTTTAAGAGTCACTTAAATCTTTTAATTAATGTAAAATATAGTTATCAAACTTAATAACTTATTACTTAATTCATTTAGTTTTAAGTGCTAAATCTGTGTTATCAAACAAGGCCAATGGGATTAATTTTCCCCTCAATGCTAGTCCGACCAATCAAACACTATGGGACACTTTTTCTTTTGTGAAGATTCAAAAA
Organism: Vaccinium darrowii; assembly: GCA_020921065.1. Lineage (NCBI taxonomy): Eukaryota > Viridiplantae > Streptophyta > Magnoliopsida > Ericales > Ericaceae > Vaccinium > Vaccinium darrowii. The sequence continues at coordinate 22,417,730 of CM037162.1, read as the reverse complement.
GTTTTTTTTTTTTTTTTTTGATAAAAAAGCTTCAAAAAAAAAAAAAGATTAACGATTAAGAAAATAAAGTACATATATGATATATGGGATAACTTTATGCTCACAATCATGTATGGTGAATAATTTCACTACAATTTTGCAGACATGTAAACATGCTTCCATAAACTCTTTTATTTGACATGTACGTTTTCACGTATGCGTGATTGAGTTTATGAGACTGCGACTTTGTGTGTAAGAGTTTGTTAGAACTATGTGTGGTCTCCCAAGTATTTGGAAGCTGAACAAACCCTATGGGTGAAAAGTATAATTTGCAATTGATTGATTTCATGGAAATGGAAGACCCGGTTCTAGCGAGCCAGGACAGTTCATTAACAATACTGAACATCTAATTGGCGTGATTTATGAAGGAACGTTAATACTGCATTTGGAAGTGTATATATCTAATACTTCCATTCGTGTCATGTTTTAAATTATCTACATATTTTAATTTATAATGGGTTTCACGATTTTGAAAATTTCATATAATGGAACTAATTAAGAAATAAGATCCAGTTATCCATTTTCAGAGATTCGTATTGAAAGATACCATATATGGTAGTACAATTTTTTAACCGGTGTGAAATACTAGAAGGGTACTCCCTTCGTCTCTTTTTAAGTGATCCACTTGGGAAACGTATATTTTTGCGGATGTTTAAAAATATATTTTTGTATAACGTTTTTAATTTTTTTTTGGCACCAAATTAAAGTACTCAATAAGTGAGTACTTTAATTTGGTATAAAACAAATTAAAAAGTTATATAGAGAAATATGTTTTTTAGGGGTTTGAAATTGCACGTATTCCCATATGGATTATTTAAAAAGAGACGGAGGGAGTACTATTTTATCTTATTTGGGAAAATTCTTATAATCCGGTTCGTAATATAAAAATGACAAATGAAAAATGATTAACACATTCAAAAACAGAGCCAAAAACAAATACTCCTAGCAATTCAACCAAATCGCCTAAATCAAATCCCTTGCGAACCCATCCGAGGTAGGGTATGGATGAATATAGGTCCTACTATATGAATTAGGGGTGCCTACTAGTTTCATGCTTGCTGACAAAGCATACTTACGGACTTCGAAAATGTGACATCTAATGACCTTACGAACATGAATTCGGACAAAAAGGAAAGAGTAAGTTAGTGAAAAAATAGGGAGAGTGCATTGTTGCACAGGGAGGGAGTGAGAGTGAGAGAGAGAGAGAGAGTGGCTAGGTTATTCGAACAATTTGGAAGAACGAAAAAATAGGGTTTCCTTTTATTTGGATGGGAAAATTAAGTTGAGAGTATTTTGGGCATTGCAAGTGAAAAATGTTGGTTGTGTTTGATTCGGGTTTTGGGTTTTGGTTTTCCGTAATGATTGGAGGGAGAAATAGGAATAATAATTAAAAATAAGAGTTAATGATTAAAGAGAGATAGAGGGAAAAATAAGAATAATATTTAAAAATAGAGACAATGATTAGATAATAATTAAAAAAAACCGAGTCTTAAAACTCAAAACAAACAAGGCCGTCATGTATCTATGATGTCTTTTTTCCTTACATGCCTTGGGAATTTGCCAAACCACACGACCTTTTACTCTTTATTTGCCCCTTCTGCCACTGATCTGGAATTTCCCCATTTTGTTATTTCAACTGCACTGATTGGGAAGTCAAAAAGTTTCTGATTGGAATTCACAGTTCCATTATTCGGCCCCCTTTTTTTGTTTTTTTTTGGCAAACGTTCATTCTACGCTTTCCACCCCCCCTCTCTCTCTCTCTCTCTCTGTGTCTCTCTCCCCTTCGAGAGCCATGAGTCTCTTCGGTCTGGGCAGGTGAGTCAAGGATCTCAATTGCTTTTGCAATTAAATAAGTGGATATCATTGCTCTGTGATTTTATACATCAGATCTCTATTCTGGGTTTGTTTATCTTGATTTATTGCTAGTGGTTTTTGATAATTGGCTTGATTTATGATGCGGAGGTGGGTTTTTCTTTTCTACCAATCTCACATATAGTTTTTGTGTAATTTCGCGTTTCTATTGCATGGCAGTTTATATTGGTATACTTATAAATCTCTTTTGTTTTTTTGCAATGAATTTAACCCTGTCTGGGACTTCAATTCAATTCTAATAAAATTCAAGTCCTGGAAACCTTTGAGTGAATGTTTTTTTGTCAATGTGTGTTTGTTTCAGTGAACGGACAGTGACTTATTTTACTGCATGTATGGTTGTTCTTACATGTATCGTTTTGTGACTTGTGAGTAATCCCACCAGAATACTTTTGAGAGTATCACTAATATCGCATGGCTTAAGGAATTGTGCATCTGGTGTTTGTGGGATTTTTTTTCCCCATGGATGTGTAATCACTCCGCTAATTGTTGCATACAAATGCTGGAGATGCAGACCTGCGATGTGTAATCCAATCCAGTTTCTAGTGCAGCCAATCAACATACCCTTTTCCAACCATTTTCTGGAGGACACTAGCTTACTGTTTTAGTCTAGGTAGGCATAAATGAACCTAATAGTTGGAAGGTCACAAAGACTTTAAACTAGTGCGGGCCTAATTAATATCCCAATGCCCTTTGTCATCAAGCATGTGCCAAATTAAGGCTTGGGCCTTAGAACCATCCTGGCCGTGCCTTTTATACACTTTTAATGGGTGCTGCCATTTCCCATCATTTGCCCTCTTACCCTGTCAAATCCACCCTCCAAATCCCCCTTCTTAGAAAATCATCCAAACACCTCATATACAAATCCGCCCTTCTTGGAAGTAGGGCCCACCGTCATTCCCACCGTCATTACAAATCCATCCAAAAACAAATCCGCAATCCAAACGCCCTGTAAAGCTGTAGAATAGAAACGTGAAATGAGATCAATCATTGATGTTTAGGATGATATGGATTGATTTGGCTACATTCGAAGGATATTTTAGTAATTTCACAAGGTTAACATCTTCCTTATTAGGTACGTAATTTCATGACTAAGATGGAAAAAAAATGGCCTTCTTGCTTATCATAATGGTAGAAATGAGAGAGAAACTATGGATCTACAATATTATAAACTATGATATTATTGATATATAGCCGCAAAAGTGGCAAGATTATCTCATAGAAGACAATGATAGTGTTTGGATGGGTTTTTGGAAAAAGTAATAATTAGATAGAGGTATAATAATTGGAGAGAGATAGAGAGAGAAATGAAAATAATGATTGGAGAGAGAGGAAATAGTAGAGAGAGAAATGTAATTTAATGATTGAAAAGATGAGAGATGAAGAAAGAATCTTTTTGGAAAATTTTTTGGAAATGTGAAGTGAACACAGTGAATAGATTTACGCACCGATCCGTTCATTTCGCACTACAATTCAATTCAAACATTGACGACCTTTCCCAGCCCCACATCAATCAATCAACAAGAGCCTTTTGGACGCTATGACCCCATTCTAATCTGGGAATTTACTTTTAGCCTCACTTCTAGTACCGGTCGAAACTAAGAACTAATACAAATTAGAATTAAAACACAACCCATAATCTACATCACAGAGCATCTCCACTAACCATCTCAACTCTCTGACTTCGCTCGCTACACAAAGTTTAATAGAAACGACTTTGCTCCGATCACCCAGCATTGGACTACGAAATATCGACGTTTGACATAACGTTGTTTGTAAACTCCGTTCCAATCCAACCCTTCCACCCGCTGCTGTGCTATTCAGCCATGGAAAACAATTGAATGCTAGATTGTCCAGCTGTTGCGGTAACGAATAATTCGTACAATTTCTCCTCATTTAATTTGAATTTGATTTGTAAATCTAGATACACGATAGGAAAGAACTACAAAGTATATTCACAATAGTATTGATGGTTTTGAAAAATTGGAGGGCCAAATAGTAACTCCAACTTTAAAAGGACATTTTTCTACAAGAGTGTCAATATAACATTGAACTCCTAATTAAGAAGCCTTAATTTTAACTTTGTTGTTGAAGCACAACAAGATTTCTAATTCTCCTCTTGTAGAGATTAACTACATTGATACCTTCAGTTTTTTTCCTACGCTCACACCTAAAGTTTTGTTTGGGAACAGGAATCAAAGGACATTTCGCCCGAAAAAGAGTGCACCTTCGGGGAGTAAGGTGGTTTTCGTAACTCAAGCTACATAAATTATAGTTTGCTTAATTCCTGTGTCGTGATAGGCACTTCTACTAGGAGCCCTTATTGTAGTTCTTTTCGCTTTCCCGTTGATTAAGATGGAGGAATTTGCTTCACTATCAAGTTGTACTTTTTAGTACTACGTTGTCAGTTGGGACAAATAATTTTAGTTGTTGGAACTTTGTTTTTCGACTAGGAGTGGCATCTCCTGGCAACTATGGCTCGTGCCTCGTGGTTTAAACTTTACACCAATAGCAGAAATAGTGTGGCCCTTCACCACTGTATCAAAAGGGTACCCTGGAATATAAGCTGGCATTCTTCCTTATGTTGTTTGCAGTATTTCCTACTGCAAGACATAGCATCTAGTTTCATACTTCTGTGTTTTAATTTTCTTCTCTCTTTCACAAACCAAACAAAAGAAAAAAAGAGATTACTTTCCCATTTCTTCCTCATTTCTCCTTTTTTATTTGCCCCGCTTGCTGAGCTCTTCCCTCAAACAAGCTGTCATCATTTAATATATTTGAGATCAAATACATCAGAGTTGGCGTCTCAAATATATCAATATTTGACTAGCTGTGGTGACAATAGTCTCGAATATATCAAATATTGAATCAAATGTATCATACTTCTGTGTTTTATAGCTTCATCTATTCTCCTTTTATTTTATTACCTAATTGTGTGTTCCACAATATAGGGGGCCCAGCTAAGAAAGCACATCGATGCAACATTAGGTAGTGGAAATCTGAGAGAAGCAGTAAGACTTCCTCCTGGGGAGGATCTTAATGAATGGCTTGCTGTCAACAGTACTCTCTCTCTCTCTCTCTCTCTCTCTCTCTCTCTCTCTCTCTCTCTCTCTCATGTGTGCGTGCAATGGGTGTTCATGTGTGGAGGATGCAACTGTCCCTGCATCTACAAACCCATGTCGTGCACTTAATATGACATGGATGTCTCCAAGAATTTTATAGAGGATGCGTGCACAACTAATACGACCATATTGTTCATCTGCTCTTGCTCCAAACTATCCTTCTTTTAAACCTCTTCTATCTTCAACTTCTCTTCGTTTTAAATAACGATGTCCTTGGACAAAACACCCCTACAAATGGGGCCATCTCATTATTTTCATTTTGTATTGATGTTTTAAACTTTTAAGGGTAATCATACAGACAGACCTCCCCTTAGTGTTTGCCTTCATTACATTGCAACCCATAGTTTAGAGGAATTACTCTTAAGAAGCTAAGCTGTTGTCAACCGATACCAGCACAGAGGATTGAATTTGATATTCTCCATTACCAAGGTTTTAACCTCCCATGAAGCAAGAAAAAAGCCTCCCATGAGGTCAAGTGTTATTTGCCTCCAGCTTTGTGGTTCTGTTGCAAGTTAGAGAGAGTTAGTGAACCATTCAATGCGTCAACTCACGGGCTTGTTTGTATGTCCATTTATTCCCGTTATGAACATGGATAATGTTAAAGCATCCAACTCAAAACCAATTGGCAATGAGTTGAGAGGCCGCCTAGGCTCATATACTAGCTTTGGAGGTTATAATTAACCAATGTGGGACAAGCTGTAACACTCACCCACACGTGCGACCCCTGACTAGCATGCGGAGAGATAATAATGATTCAACACATACGACAACTATCAACCATAAATGACAAATTAAGGGGAACCTACCATCAACAACACAGAGTCTTGTCCAAAAGCCTCTGAAAGCGTAGCTCTGATGCCATGTTAAAGCATCCAACTCAAAACCAATTGGCAATGAGTGGAGAGGCCACCTAGACTCATATATTAGATTTGGAGGTTATAATTAACCAATGTGGGATAAGCTGTAACATTCACCCGCACGTGCGACCCCTGACTAGCACGTGGAGAGATAATAATGATTCAACACATACAACAACTATCAACCATAAATGACAAATTAAGGGGAACCTACCATCAACAACACAGAGTCTTGTCCAAAAGCCTCCGAAAGCATAGCTCTGATGCCATGTTAAAGCATCCAACTCAAAACCAATTGGCAATGAGTGGAGAGGCCGCCCAGACTCATATATTAGCTTTGGAGGTTATAATTTACCAATGTGGGACAAGCTGTAATAGATAAGAAGACCAGCAAACAGTTGTTTGTTCTCATGAATTGCTTTATAAAATTCATCTACCACAACACGCTTCTCTTCGATAACCAATTGACTAGCTGTTTGCTTTTGCAATTTTCAGCTGTGGACTTCTTCAACCAGGTGAATTTGCTTTATGGTACCCTCACTGAGTTCTGCACTCCAGAAAACTGTCCTACAATGACTGCAGGCCCCAAGTATGTCTTGTTAATTTTCTGCTTTATTTTGATGGTTCGGAAAATTAGTTTTGTAACCTTCATAAAAAGGAAAAGAATTAGTGACTGATAACTTCCTTTGTTGGCTTAAAATAGTTCAGCTACCACTCTTATGGTGTCAATGCGGCTTTCATACATTTCATTATTTCAAGTTCTGTAATTTGTTTCCTCGCGTGGTTGTGGCATATTTGTTTTATGATACCAAAGTCAAACCTTAAACCTTCAAAAAGGAAAGACAACTTTTTCTGGTGCCATTAGTGCGTCGTCCGTCTTACCACTTACATAATTTGTAATCGTTCTAGTGAGACCAAATGCTAGCCTTTAGGCAGATTTTTCTTTCGGGTAGCTCTTGCTTAGACATGGGCTCTCATGTACTCAACTTAGCAAGCATTGACATTACTTAAAACATTTAATTACACAGATCATGCGTCTGCGATCTTGTATGCACAAATACTCACATATATTGTGATAACATTTAACAAGGGGATGATATAAATGATACTACTGAGTGATGAATTCTTATGATCTTTCTCTGCTTGCTTGGTACCAATCCTCACTTTTTGCAAAGTTCTAATCAGATACACATCACCAAGGAAATAATGTATATTTTGTGGGTTTGACAATGTTTATGCTGCGGGAAGGAAATTTTGATTTTATATCAAGTACGTATTTTGGTCGACTACCGAGGAGCAGTGTTTTGAAATCGGGATACGTATCGTGTATCGTCTTCTTCATTTTACGAATCGTATCGGGATACGTATCACGTATCGTAAGATACGTCAAAGAAAGATTATATGTACTAATTAATAATAATTACCTAACAAAAAATTAATAATTGAATGCATTTATGAAAAAAGAAGCATGAAGGATGCAAAAACACACACGTCTTAAGCCATATATTATATATAGCACGTTCACAATGCTCCCAAGTGAAGTCTATTACATTTCTCTTATTTTTCTTTCTTGGGGGAGCAATAAACACTACAAAACAATTATAAAAAAAAAAGTGCACAAAAGCATGTAAGGGACAGCTTTAGAGAAATAAATAATGCTCTATTTTTTTTTTCTTTTATCTTATTATAATAGAATGGTGGCTCTAGACTTAGGATCAAGACAAAACTTCAATAAATGAAAGGAGTCGGTGGTGGCCTTTGAATAGGAAATAGATACAAGACAAACAATAGTCTGTATATATAGGAGTATTTATACAACTATTATGCTACAATAGCATTACAGCTTCAAACAAAAACAGAGTACCAAAAGAGGCGAAGAGCTTTGGCGATATACAACCAAAGTCAGAACATTTTATTCGGCGATTGGTGAGTTCTTGCAAGTCTAAGAGCTTCTGAAATCGGAGATGAGCAGTCAGAAAGGAATAAGTGACTCAGATCTGTTTTTGTCAGAGATAGGACAGTTTGGTCGTCGGGGGGAGGAGTCGACGGAGGTTTAGGAGTCACTGAAGGGTTTTGTCGAGGGTAAAGACTTCAATTTTTTATTAAAGCTTCAAAATGGTGCATAAAAGGTCTGCTTTAACCTGGGAAACAAAATCGTGCGATTCAGATACGTATCACGATACGCGGTGTAGCGTATGATACTCGCTCCGTATCTTACGATTTCTGCACAATTGCGATACGAAGAGCGATACGTATAGTTGTCTTCCCGATACGACACGAATCGTGCGATACGTCTCGCGTATCGTACGATTTTAACAACACTGCCGAGGAGGAATAGGTAAATTTTTCCTCTTATAATGTATTTTTAAAGATATTTTATTTGCTTTCCAAGGAAAACGTAAGAAGGGGAATTGGAATCTGTGTTTTGCATGTTTCCTTGTATTGTGGTTTTCTTAGTTACCAGTAGTTTTGGATAAGTGTGACTGGTGATCAGTCAACGAAGCGGCTAGTTCCTTATTGTTGCATTCATTGTGGGTGTTTGTGTGGGAAGTTCCTTTGTTTTGAGCTGGTGGTTCTACAATATTGTACCATATTAGAAAGGTTGACCATTTCATCTTCCATTGATGGATTCTTCTACTGACATGGGAAAATCTGCTAGTCGTTTACTTGTAAGCATTTATATGAGGAAATATGCCTTCAATAGCAATTGTTCTTTTTGGAATTGTTATATTCATTTATGAAAACGATTGAGCTCGAACCTTCTCGGGCAAGTAAAATCCTCGTCTTGTTTTTAGTGATTGCTTGAACAACTTAGTATGATAGTTGAGGGATATGCAAGCAAGCAACACTGCAGAGTTCCACAAATTCGCAGCTCCTGACTTTATGCAGATAATACTTAACAGGTATGAGTACCGATGGGCAGATGGTGTGCAAATCAAGAAACCAATTGAAGTTTCGGCTCCAAAATATGTCGAATACCTGATGGACTGGATTGAAACTCAATTAGATGATGAATCCATATTTCCTCAAAGGCTAGGTAATATATGGTTTCATTTTTTCCCTTATTATTAATCTCCTTTCAATAGAAAATTGATATATCTTCTAAAAGAACCTTTGTGTTAAGGTTTTGTAGTATTCATGCATAACTTTTGCACAGTTGTGTCCCTTGGGTTCACTTCCGCTTATGGTTATTCTCTATGCTAACGTTTGTAGGTGCCCCTTTTCCAACCAACTTCAGGGAAGTCGTGAAAACTATATTCAAACGCTTGTTTCGGGTTTATGCTCACATTTACCATTCTCACTTCCAGAAGATCGTAAGCCTTAAAGAGGAGGCCCATCTCAATACCTGCTTCAAGCATTTCATACTCTTTACCTGTGTAAGTGTGCTTAAATCGCACAACTAGTTTTAGGTTCTTTGTTCTCTTTATGAGGTCCTATTTATTTAACTAATCCAACTTTTTTGACTTACATCGTGTCTTTTATATACCATTAGCCATCTGATTTGAATCTACTACTGCTTTTTCTTAACCTTGGTTCTCCAATTGGCTTGAACTATTTTTTCTTCTTCTTAATATAGCAATGGTTCCAAAGTGGTTTTGAGATTCCAAATTTGTCGCATTAGCGTAGAAGTTTGTAGAGTTTTATAGGTTGGGAAAATAAAGACTACCTTATATGAGTAGAATATGAGTCTAAACTGAAAGTAACAAAAAGCCCGAAGACCTAACCCGACTTTAAATTCATTTCCAAATTATCACTATGCCTCGATGATATAGTTCTTGTGGGTTATTCTTGATTGGTCCTCCAATGACTTCCGTGCAATTTCGTTTGAAACTTTCTCATGGAGATTTTGTCATATCGTTCTGGCTATTAGTAAAAAATTATACTCCTACAAGTTGTTGACCATTGAATTGAGTTCACCAGCTAGATGGTTCTGCAAAATCCTGAAACTGTTTCTTGAATTCACTCTATTGTAATCTGTGCAGGAATTTGGGCTGATTGACAAGAAGGAACTGGCTCCACTTCAAGAGCTTATAGAATCAATTGTTGTCCCTTACTAAACTGGTTGTGCAAGTCAGCGATTTCAATTAACTATGTATTCGAGACATAGTAACCTGATGTAACAAAACATAAAGTGTACTAGTTATGGCCTATATGCTACATGTTTGAGATGCTTTGTGCTATTAATCTCGTGCAATCCTTTCTGATCTATCTTGAATGATTTTTGTCCTGAAGTTCTTCTCAATCAAGCAGTCTTCAAGTCTTGACGGTCATTATTTTTCCAAGTTTCAAATACAACAATAATAGAACCCATCTAGTCCCCAATCATTGGGGTATGGATGGGGATGATTGGAGACAGACCTAATATGAGGTAATATGTACAAAGTGGCTGCTCTCATAGTACCACTAAAACAGTGGTCCTCTTAAACCTCCAAGAATCGAGAAGCTACAAGAGCATTTTGATGTAGAACCATGCCCTCAAATTAAAACCGAAAGCACTAGGGAGGGCACAATTTTCCAAGTTTCAAATGTTGTTTCCAAAACAGAGTCATTATTGCTCGATGCTGGCAGTGTTCTACAATGATGATGGTTTATCATTTAGGTGCACGTAGTTCAATTTTATTTTTATCTTTCTATTGTTTTTGTTTTGCCGCACACACATTGTCACACTGTGCTTTGTTCTTTTGGCATTTTGTTGGCCGTCGCTTGTCGTCGGCATCTTTAGACCTTTGTTTTTTGCCTTTTATCTTACGGCTATAGCATAGTTTTTGTGTTTTTATACGATGTGTTATGTTTCTTAGGCCTTTGTTTTGATCTTCGCCCATTGCCAGCGCCCTAATGGCAACAACACAATTTTACTTTTCTTTCTATTAATGAAATTCTTGAACTTCAACCACACCAAAAAAAAAAAAAAAATTTGTTTCCATCTTAGGCCCCACTTTGATAGTGCAATTCGTATTTTTATTGGTCTCTATCATACGAATTGTTTCCATGTTTCCATCTCTTTTTCCAAATGATTTTTTTTTTTTTTTTTTCTTTTTCCTGAATGCTGCACGGGCAGCCCCTTTTACAGGGGAGAACAAAGTTGGGCCGCATATAGAGACACGGCAGTTGGCCCCCACGTGCCGCGCCTAGAGAGACACAACTATAATGCTGCGCTTATACATGCGGCATCCTACTTTTTGCAGAAGCGGCTCATGAACGACCCAATCAGGATTCTCCGTTCAGGCGGAGACGACGTGTTTCGTTTCTTCAAACTCTGAAAGATGTACGGCGCCGGTATAGTGCCCCTTCGATTTTGCAAAATTTGCTTTGCTTTTGTCCCTTCAAACACCAAAACAATGGCATGCTGTCCCGTCAATTTTCCTAGCAGCACGTATGAGTGCAATTGAGGCTGTCTTGAAAATATTCTCAAATGCTACTCCTGCTTAGAGAACATTTTCGCACCATCAAGAATACTAATGACGTTAGATTTCGACTCAAAAATACCCTTACACTCAATTTGTCACCCACGTCACTGTGGCGAGGTTATCGAACTACGAATCGCTGCTTTTGAAGATTCTCTTTTCCGCGCTCTGCTTCATCCGGAGCGGCGGAGCAAAAGTTGGGTGTCAACAAGCTCCAAGCTTGTACACCCGATTTACGAGTCTAAACAGTTTCAAGACGAACTATACATGAAAGATCTTTGTGGGTTCTTGTGGACTTTGAGTGTGAGAGATTTTGGTGGGGGAGAGAGAGAGGGGCCTGCTGGTGTTGGGGGGGAGGGACAAAAGGATCTCTCTCCCACTTGGTTTATAATAGTGCAAAATGTAAATGGCACTTCACACCCCTCCACTACTCAAGTGCTACAAATAAGACCAAAACTAATCATTCTCTCCCATTGAACCCATGTCTTAAAATGTTTACGTGTTTGCAGCCACAAACCCCAAATTAAATTTGGAAAATACTTTTAAAAAAATTCCGAGTTTTTACATCCTACCTCCTTACAAAAATTTTGTACTCAAAATTCTGTATGTTAATAATAATCAAGTTAAGCAATATTATCCACATGTACAAGATGCAACCATGAAATCAATATCATAAACTAGCAATCAAAAGCTCAAATCAAGAATTCACATTGTCTACGCGGAAAAGAACTCCGGATAGTTCTCCTTAACTTCATCCTCTCTTTCCCACGTGGACTCATCACTCTTAAAGTTATTCCATAACACCCGTACTAACTGTATCATCTTACCCCTCAATACTTGCTTGCGTGTGTCTAGGATACCTATTAGTTTCTCTCCATAAGATGCATCGGCTTCTAAATCAAGTTCAGCCCATTCTAACACATGTGACGGATCCGGCTCATACTTCTTCAACATCGCCACATGAAACACATCATGCACACCTGATAGTCACCGGTAACGCTGAACAATACACGACTTTCCTAAACCTCTCAAACCCTGACTTGGTGATATTTTGAGAAACACATGATCTCCCTCTTCAGACCATAACAGACGTCGACGACGATCGGCATAACTCTTTTGTTAGCTTTGAGCGGTCAACAATCTTTGGTAGATTAGTTTGATCTTGTTGGTCGTTGCTTCTTGCCCGGCCTTAAGCCTCATGCGAACTAATCAGGTAACGTTCCAATTTTTGTAAATAAAATTTTGATTTAATAAATTATCTTAGTGTAGATTAATAATTTAACCTAAACAAATTTTACTAAATGTAACTTATTTACTTACATGTGTGCATGCATATGTGTCTACTTATATATTGGGGCCAGTTCCAGGGACACATAAAAAGACACTTCATCTCAGCCATTTCAATGGCTGGGATTAAAACTTAACAAAACAACTTTCTTCTCCCAAAACATGCCCACACCCTAAAATTACTTAGCCATTCTCTCTCTCTCTCTCTCTCTCTCTCCTTCTCCCCCCCCCCCCCCCCCCCCCCCCCCCAAAATATGAACCTCCATATCCAGCTCCTCCATCAGCGACCCCATCTTCTGTGAGCCCCGTCTCTGGCGAATAGAACAAGGATTGATCAATAATCCATAAAGAGAAAAAGTCACGACCACAATAGATTTTATGTGGTTCTCAAAACAATTAGGAATCACCCAAAGTCGAAGCATGCACCTTCGATGATTTCCCAATCCGCTACCAATACAAGCGCTTAATACGGTAACTATTAAACCAAATACTATTACAAAACAAATCATATTCAAACAAATCCCTTTCAATTCCATTGAAGAAACCTGTGGCTCCCAAAATTATTGATATAGGACATACAATTTTTCCATTTTCGATTCAAATGAAGCTTTTTTTCCAAAAAATAAAAATCAAATGAATCTGCAAACAGGTGAAATAGATCAGGCCGTTGTCTCCATCATCGGCCAATTGAAGCCCTTTGTTTTTTTTTTCATCCTTTCCTTCGTTACGAATAGCAGGGTCAGAGCAGCAGCACGGTGGCGGTTGGTTGTAGGGGGTTTTGGACAAAGAAAAAGTGAGGGGAGAAGAAGAGGAAAGGGAAGAGAGAAGGGTGAAGAGGAGAGAAGGGCGAGGGTAGTGGTTGCCGGCATGGGGACGGGAGTTGCAGGTGGGGAGGAGTGTTTGAGTTAGAGAGAGAGAGAGAGAGAGAGAGAGAGAGAGAGAGAATGTGAGATGAAGTGGGGAGATGTTACCAGATGTGGAGGGGATGAGAGAGTGTTTGTGCAATTCTTCAAGATTTAATCTTAGCCATTAAAATCAATGGCTGAGATGGAGTGTCTTTTTATGCGTTTTTTTATGTGTCCCTGGATCCGGCCCCTTATATATTTACACTTACTAGTAGTGGTGCATGTGCACGTGGGATTCTTTCTAAGGAGGTTTTTTAACTGTAAAGTTAAATAGATTTGAATTTCTACTCTCCGTACGTTAAAAACAATATATTATTACAATGTATGAAAGCAATTGACTCTCCTACGTTTTGAAATGACTCAGTTGTCATGATGGTTTGTACAACTTTGATAAACTATGCCACCGAGATAGTTGTCCGAACTTTAAAGTTTGGACTTTCAGCCATAGTTTTTAAGATATCGAACCAGGGCCGCTAGCCTAGTAGATGTGTGACAGCATTAATTGTTGTAAGATTGCAAGTTCAATTCCATAGAGAATAGTTCAATACCCAATGCAGTTGTTTGGGATGAGGTCTGGGTAAATATAGATCCGACTCACCAAAAAAAAAATTAAGTGATTGCAAATATTTATTTTGGAATTGGAATACAGTTTCTTGGCAAGCGTAGGGGGGATATAGTTTCTTGGCAAATGATTGCACTATTTATTATCGTAGAACTGGGACATAATCCGCATTTTTCAGAGAACAAAAGAGAAGTATTAAGGCCATTTGGCAATTCGAAAAGACACATATAAGGATCCCCCTTTTCTTTTTCTTCCTTTTTTGTTGATGGATAGGCTTCATTAATTACTGAAATAGCAAAATATTACGAGAAACATAACTAAAAGATCAAGAATGTAAATGACTAACAAAAGACAGAAAATCTTTTGATGATAACTTCCATATTGGCTTTGGTCTTTACCTCCCCCTTAACATATTTATGACTCTTTGAGCATATCCTTCCAGAATGTAATCTCCTATCGTGTATGATCACCGATTGAAATTGTCATCCTAAAATTCCACAGCTTCCACCATTTCTGTCCATTCAACCACGGTATGGGAATAGTTTTAATCCACTGTATACCTCCTTCTTGTCCCTGAAAACGAAACCCATTCCTATCTGCTCGTAGCTACCTAAGGCGCTCTCAATGTCTATCTTTAGCACTCCTCTATCCGGTGGAACCAAAGTCGGTGGATACCCTCAAACGATCCCCTAAGTATGAAGGGGTTCAAAACAGTTGGAACACTTAAATAATATGATTATAAGGTAAGAAGTAGAGGGCATATATATCATTTGGTGGATTACAAATCATGGATTCTCCAAAATGCATTTTAGAATGTTAGTGGATTTTCCAAAGTGGTTAATCATAATGCGCTATCAACATTTTATTGAATTACAAACCCCCTTCACAGAACAAGCCTAGGAAAAAACATAGACATGCATTTTTAAATGTTTAGCCTTAACTCGTGCACCAAGGAAAGTGTCACACCGTTAAAATATCTCTTTCTAAAATAATTTAAGATGATGTTAAATTAAAAAAAGGTAACATCAAATTAAAAAAAGGTAACATCAAATTTAAAAAAAGGGCAAGGGGTTGAAGATGTTAAATTCATCCTATGTTGAAAGCTCAGTAACACTCTTTAGTTTCTAATCAATTCCTATCATGACATAAGCACCAGGAAGTGAAAATACTAAACTGATACTGTAAAATGTATCATCATTGTCTATAAATAATTGCAGTACCACTTGGCAAAATCCATTATCATGCAGGCTACTATAACTTAAGCTTTCATTAATACTTTAATGGGATGTATGCCAAGCTTGCTTTCCAAGTAAGACACGTACCTTATCACCTACTGACCCAACACCCTTATCCATAGTCTTTACATTTTAGAATCATTAAACGTAGAGGCTCCAATGTTGTGCTCTCCAGCTTTGATATCCATGGGCTTGAAGGTATGCAAACGGGACAGAGAATAACCATTCTTAGCGAAATGGCCGGCCATTTGGTCACTTTAGAGATCCTAGAAGAGACAAATAAAATTCGTTTGCAATGGTAAAAATAAAGATTTCCTGATCCAAGAAAGCTTTATTCCGACCACTATCACGAATGGGTGGACCGTGGTGTTAATCATTTTAAACCATGTCTCCACAAAACCAGCATCCATGTAATTATGTATAAGCACCAATCTTACATCCAGAATTGCTGCAATAGTAACTTATGCAACTGTAGTAGCCAATATTTAAGGTTTCCATCTCCTAAGTTAATACCTTCTCCATATTTTGGTGTCAACATTTAAAAGAGCCACCATGTGAATCGCTGGAATATGCGAGAGCTCTCCACTTCCCCAAGTCAATTTTTAATATGGTGTCATGAAAATTAGATCTTTCTTTCTTTTCTAAAATAGCATAACAAAAAAGTCAGTATAATTAACACCCAAAACTCCGTGTTTTACAATAAAAACAAGGCAAATGTATAAACTTTCAAAGTAACTAAGAAAGTCTTATTATTCTCAAAAATATTAAAATCATAGTGTGGTTACAAAATTTTGCCGTCCAACATATGGTTTAGCTTTGAATAGATATGCTTTAGCCTGGGGATGAGCAGATATGCTTTACCTTGAGGTAATGACTTTTGCTTGATTGAGTACCCATCCTCTACCCCACTCTATTCCATAAGCAAACCATACCAAACTTGATTATGAGTTAATAAGTGAGAGTGGAATCGCAATTCATAGCATGATTTTTGAACAAAAAAAAAATTAAATTAAATACCTATTGGTTTTCTAACGCCTGATGGGTTTATCTCCCTCATAAGATCAAAGTGCCTAAACTTCATTGTTCCTGAAAAGGGAAGCCATTCGCAAAGGGTCAGAGAAGTATTAAACAAATACAGTATGCCACAACTGAGCACCAAAATTTATTCAGTAATTGCATCAAACGCTTGGCATACATAACTCCTACGCCGAACCCAATTTTAGTGATATGATTTATAGCCAATTTACAACCAACTACTCTCTCTCTCTCTCACACACACACACACACACACACACACCCATCCACATTATTCTTCCCCTCGCTTTGTTGGGCTTGATTTGTTTTCCTTGAACTTAAAGAACTTCCTATTCCACGTCATATTCTTGCACCATAGACGTTCGACAAATTGCCGCTCTCAGTTTAAACACGCCATAAATTTTACCTTTGTTATGTCATAATGTCAAGATTCCTAACACAAGGACTTAAGGACCAATACCAGCTTGCGCGGTGCAGGATCCCGTGGACATATCAATAGTGCAGACCTCTTGGAACTTGCTTGTATTACATAAGTGAAAGTCTTTTAATCCACAATTTGGCTAACAAATTAATCAAACATTTGGTGTGCGTAAAGAAGTAAACTTTTGAAAACGTATCTGCTGTTGGTGTAGGTGACATTAATCAAACAGTTGGTGTTCAGTAGGGTTTTTGTAGCTGTTTTACAATAGAAGTTTACAATTTATGGTCGTGTAATTGTGGTTGATGGGTAATACTTACTTATGGAATATAGTTGGTGGTTGAATTTGGGAAGCCCAGTAGGAATAGATATGTCTTCAGTGAATGTTGTCTGGAAATGGGAGACGTAGACGACGGTTGAAGAGCATCTGTTTCAGATGTTGTCCGGAGATGGGAAATGCTGGCGGTGGTTGAAGCGTGGGTAGACATGAAGATGGTTGAAAACAGATACCGCCATACTGGGCTTGCCTTCAAATAGGGCCTGAAATAGAATTGAAGGACGACGAAGAATAAAGAAGGGCAATGGTTCAAAGTGACAGACCGTTGAAGCGCTTGAGAGATGGAGTTTTGGGATTTTTGAAGGGGACTGCTTTCTTTTGGGGAGACGACGTTTGGGATGTTTGAAGGAGCCACAGTTTTTTTTCCCTCTTTTGAGTGTCTGTTACGGCAATTTCTGTATCATATCCCATTTGCTTTGAGAGATGTGTTATTTCTGAAGGATGTGTCCTTAGGCAAATCATTGTAACTTCAAAATTAAGGAAGGTCATTTTAAGGATAAAAATTATGGGAAACACACCCCTCCTCTTCGCTCTTTTTAAAGTAGTAATAATAGATATATTACCCTAACCTAAATACTCTGACTATACTTAAAACCCAACTAGATATCACCTCACCCATCCAATACATCATTTCCTCCTTGTCAATCCATGTTTAACTATTTTTGTTTACCATTTAAAATCAGCCACTAACATCTCAACACAATAAGGGTTGAGTTCCCTCTAACCAATGAATCATGTTCTACCTCTAAACCTATGGGTTTATGCCCAAAATCCACTTCCCTATATCTATAACTTTTTAAATCCGAAAATTACACACACTCACTTATCTCTTCCTCTGCAATTACATTATACTTTCAGATTACACTATAGAGAGAAAGAGAGTTAGAGCTTGGTCCTTTAATGGAGTTTTAGAGAGAGAAACTAGGTGGGTTTATGCACACGCACTCCTACACTACTAATTTCGGATTTCATACTCCTCCAATAATCCCAAAACGTCCACCAAGCTTCCAACCAACCACCTCAACGCCACCCCATGGCCTTCTCTCTGGTCATCTTCTCCGTTTACACTTTTTCACCAAAAATTTTATTTTCACACTAAGAATTCGGAGGAGAGCTAGAATAACTTTTATTCACCTTCCCTAAGCATATTATGTTCCTATTATTTTATTTTTAACATTTGATAATGGTTGAAGTCGAACCCAACGTCGAAACACCCAAAACCGAACACCCCTATTTTTCTTTCGAAACTTGGTGATATATCCTGCTGGTACTTCATGTTTTGAACATAGAATAGTTGAAATGCTATCATTTATTACGCTATGACCCCTTATCTTGTTTGGCATATAGTTTTGACGGGTTCAAAGTCTGTGTTGTGCACCTAGTGCACAACACGCGTGCTATGCATCTCATTTGGGGCTCACCTCAGGTCCTATTTTTTATCCAAATCGTTCTTCTTCTTTTTTTTGTTGAGTATGTGGTTCTCGTAAAAATTCATATTAATCGGATATCGGTAACTATTTTATCGGTGACCATTTAGCTTATTGTTTTGTAGGAAAAAACACCTACATTAGTTTCTTTGAGTGTTTCGTTTTCAAGAAAAATATAGTCCAAAAACATAGTTTAAGATCTCCGATTAACATGAATTTTTACGTGGGCCACATACTCGATGAGACAAACAAAATGAACGATTCGGATATAAAAAAGAAAAAAGAAAAAAAGGGACCCGAAGTGGGCCTCAAATGGATCGCATATCACGCGTTCTGTGCACTAGTGTACAGCACAAACCCTTAACCCAGTTTTTGACACTAAAAAGATTAGAATTTGTTACATGGATTACCTTCTTTATGTTTAAATGTTTAGATTACTAAGTACCGTTTAAAATCCTTATCCTCGGTCTGTGTTTTGTTATTTCAAAGGCTTAGTGATAGTAAGGTATAGTGTAACTTTATTAAGAGAAAGTTTAAGTAAAAGATCAATACATCTTATTGTAGAAAATATAGTATTGGTAAAAGATACCTATAAGTTCAAACGATTTCATAAATTTTATGTTAGGTCCAAAAGACTTATTTACTAGGTGTTAATAACCTTCACTATTAAAGATATGACAAGCATATACAATTTTTTTTTATATAACCTAAATACTTTCTAATTATTAATTTGATCCTAAGTATATACTGGTGGTATATAACAATATTTTTTTGTTTAGATATGTAATCAATATAGCAATTGATTCTATCAATACCATATTTTGAATTAGATAACATAATACTTCTTGTTTTTCTTTTGGCTAAGCGATAACATAGTACTTCTTGGAGTAAATGAAGTTATACAAACTTCCTGACTTTTACCAAAGTTCGGTAAAATTGCATCATACTCTAGACAAAGAAGATCACATACCTGCTGACTTTTATAAAATTATGAGATGAATTATATTTTAATCTGCCAAGAATAATAAAGTTGTCACTGTATCTATGTATAAGAAAAGAAAAAGATTAAAGATTGGATAGTCAATTGACTAAAAGTGGTTTTAGATAAATTACAACTAAGATTCTAAAACTATGTATTAAGCCACGATAAACCCAAAAGCCACTTGGACTAATTCTGAATAAATTATGTGAATTGCATACACATTACCAACTGTCATATCGTTTTGTTCTTTATTTTACTATTGCAAGTTTGGATGAAGATGTTGAATGTCAGAATGGACAAATAGGTTCCAGGGTTGGTGTTCAAACGTAGAATTCACATAGACATTAAGGTAATGTGAAATTTGAATAAGGATTTCGAATGACAATTGATGAGATGAATGGCAGATAGCCAATGATTATGGAAATGGAGATATTGTAATTATGGATTGACAGAGATTCGGAACCCTAAGTTATGACATTTTGTGATTACTCCATATTGCATTATTTGGTGATATAAGGGTGATTTTTTATTATAAATTGAGTCACGACTATATACTCCTGAGGTTACAGTCAGTTTCTCATGGGCCCAATGGTATAGTCAGTCCCTAGAAATTTATCCTTGTGAGGCGTGTGATGAATTCGACTAGTAGATAACTTAAGCCTTTCATCTGGGCTCCTAGTCAGGGCAAGAAGGGGGAGTTGAATCACGAAATGGCCATAGCCTTGGAGGTTGCTTGGGAGGTTGTTCTCAACCCCACTCAGGGCAAGCAAGGGGGAGTCGAATCACGAAATGGCCATAGACTTTGAGGTTACTTGGGAGGTTGTTCTCTAGGTTGAGAACTTAGAAGAAAATATAGGCTAAAGGCTAGTTAATGAAATCAGTTATTTGTTATTCAATTCTAAAATTCCTTTTGAATATATATGAACTTTGGTTAATTGTAATGTAAGGGTTGGAGGGTAGGAGTTATCTGTTCGGTGATTTATCACTCGTGGACCATGGTGTTGTTATGGCCCTGGCATTTTACGCCAAGTATTGAAAGAGAAGAAGGAGCGTACTACCACACAAAGGAGTTCCCTGCCAAAGAAATAACAACATAAGAGTGGGATCTAAACTTGAATCTCTAGAGATCCATCACCTCCTTTATTTTGTGGGGCAAATGAAATTTAATTTTTCCAAGAAAAGTACTATGTCTATTGTAATCGAACCAAGACAATTATGTTATTTCTGTTGCTTTATTAATGAGATCCTTTTTATCTAAATTAATCTTTTATTAAATGATTTAAATTAATATTTCCGAAAATCGAGGCATTATAGATCTCATTGTCTCGGTGGTTTTCTTCACTAACTCGGGCCCCACAAGCATAGCCTTTCCCAACTCGGTCCAACACACGGGTGATCTACCCAGCCTACCATATAACGCTTCATACGGTGCCATCTCACAATTGGTGACTATTGTTGTACGCGAATTTGACAAGTGGTAAGTGATCCTCCCAACTACCCCGACAATCTATCACACAAGCCCGAAGCATGTCCGCCAAAATTTGAATTGTTCTCTCGGATTGCCCATCCGTTTGAGGATGGTGCGCAGTGCTAAACAAAAGATTTGTGCCAAGCGCGGCCCTCAAGCTCTGTTGGAAGCGAGCGGTAAACTCGAATATCAATCGGACCAATAGATATCAAAATCCTATTGTGGGCTACCAGACCAAAAAATTTATTTTGTTTTGGGAGTCGCCACTCGGGTTTTCTTTGAAAAAGGTTTGCCACCCGAGAAATCATTTGTTTTGAAAAATTGAATGATTTTCATACCCTTGATTTGAAAAAGGTTCTGGTCTATCAAAAACAGAATATATACAAAATACTGAAATGATATAAACAAAATTTTTATGTAAAACAGAACCAGCAAATGCTAAATGATTACTATCTGCCCAAAAAAAAAAAAATTTGAGTGAGATTACTTGTATTTGATATTGCTTAAAGAAACAGATTTTGATTTTTCTTTTTGATCAACCATCGTACGGCCATGAGCCATTGCCGTATGGTGGTTACGTGCATTTGATAGTACTAAAAAGTAGGCAAATGAGTGAATATTGGGATACTGCAACCTAATTGAAATATATCCTATGGAATTTGGTTTTTCAGAGACATATAAAAAAAAACTTTTTGAAATTCCACAAAACATGTGAAACCATCCAGGATTCTAGAAATTTTTTGTCTCCAAGAGGATGATTAACATAGTATAGGTTATTACTATATGGTAGTCACCTGGAGAATTTATTCTTTTGTTAACTTGATAATGATGGCCAACTAAGTCCAAAACCAGTATGAGGAATTGGTTTGAGCACAGTGACTTCCTCTCAGATTGTCAAAACAATAACCTATAAGGAATGTTATACCTTCGAGATGCTTTGAAATGAGTATCTTTCTTGGATTGGCTCCAAATTGAAAATGCACTCTTTGCTTTGGTGAAGGTCTGGCCACTTTCACAAGGGGCTACAGCTTTCCATGTTGTGGTTTGTTTTCTTGAGACTTTTGGTAGTATTGTGGAGTAGTGAAATGCTTTAAGGTATAAACTGGTTTTTCAGAGTTTAGGGAGGGAGTATTGTGGTTGCATATCTGGTGTCTATCTTGCTACACAAGGTGGTATTTATATAAGAAAGAATTTAGGCTTAATACTTGTGATTCATCAAAGCTAATAGTGGGCAAGTAACTTAGGCTTGTGATTCATCAAAGCTAATAGTGGGCAAGTAACTTAGGCTTGCTACTTGCACATGCATGGCTATGCATGGCAGAAGTTATTTTCAAAAGTTGTGGGTTGTAATAGTCTGAAAAAGTTTGGCACAATTACCTATGTGTTGTACAGTATTGTTAGATTACAGTACGGTAATGGTGAATTACCATACAATGATTTGACTTGAGGTTTGACTGTCGTATGGTGGTTTGACTAGGGTTTGACTGTCGTACGGTGGTCAACTAGGGTTTTGACATTGGTCCTCGAAGGATAATATTTTAAATTTCCAACATTCATTTCGTTTTATTTCATTATTGACGAGCCATCTGGCCACGACTTACCAATACCCTAAGATTTTTCAAATTGGGGTGTCTACACCCATGAAGACGGATAATCTCACAGATATACAAACAACTAAATGCTTCAAACAAATCGGTAACCTGAATAGGGAAGAAGTGCACAGTCTTAGTCAAACGATCAACTATAACCCAAATGGCATCGTGTCCCCTTGGCAAACCCGTAACGAAATCCATAGTCACGTTCTCCCACTTTCACTTAGCAACAGGAAATGGTTGTAACTCTCCCGCCGGTCTTTGGTGTTCCACTTTCGCTTGTTGGCATGTAAGACACTCAGACACGAAAATTGCAACATCTTTTTCACCCCTGGCTACCAAAATTGTCGGCGCAACTCGCGATACATTTTTGTCCCTCCTGGATGAATGGCTAACAAAAAATGGTGGAACTCTCGTAGAATCTCTTCCTGACACGCGATGGGTTCAAACAACTTCCCTTGAAAACATGAACTTTGATCAGCATGAATCACCCACCCATGTTGAGCTTCTCCACTGAAGAATTTAGCATGAAGTGCTCCCGCTTCCTCGTCACCTTGTTGTGCTTTGATAACTCGAGTAGATAAGGTTGAATAAACAGTCAAATTGCATAAAATAACACCCTCACATACCTCCTCAAAGTGCAAGGCATAAAACCCCAAATCGTTCATCATATTCCATTCATCGATCGCTAAGCTAGCCAAATGTTTCGGTTTTCTACTCAAGGCATCTGACACTACGTTCGCTTTTCCCATATGATATTGAAGTTTGAAATCGTAATCTTCTACATGTTCCATCCAGCGGCGTTATTACAAGTTAAGCTCCTTCTGAGGAAAATAATAATAATAATACTTCAAGCTCTCATGATAAAAAAAAGTTTCAAATTTCTCGCCATACAAGTAGTATCGCCAACTTTTTAACGCTTGTGTGTCTTAAATTGTCGCAAGCCATACGCTACCACTCGTCCCACTTGCATCAACACGCACACAAACCTCTCCCTAGAGGCATCGCAATGCACGGAGTAGCCGACTCCACACTCGCATGATGAAAATCAGCGCAGTAGTCAAACGTTTATTCAACTTCTCTAATGCCGCCTCACACTTGTCATCCCAAACAAACCAAGTCCCCTTGCGTGTCAACCTCATCATTAGAGCCATCAAACGTGAAAAGTCAAGAACAAAACGATGGTAATACCCAACTAAGCCCAAGAAACTCCAAATCTCAAACACACTCTTCGGTTTCTCTCAACTCAATACCGATTCAATCTTCTCCGGATCAACGGATACCCCACCTTTCAATATAACGTGACCCAAAAACTTTACCTCAGATAACCAAAACTCGCGCTTACTAAGTTTAGCATACAAACGATGCTAAATTCACTATGGTACTAAAATCACACTATCAACCCCTTTACTACTAGAAATTACACTGTCACGCCTTGTCAAGTCCAAAATGATAAATTCACTATGATACCTTTAGTTTGCTGATCAATTTCCCAAGGTTGTCCCACCATTTCTCTGTGTCCTTCACCACCTAATTTCAACTGTGACGACCTCCCCGTAAGAGTTTATGAGAAAATTTAAACCATTGAATATACCAATAGACGGTCCAGAGGGACATTATCCTCCTGTCCAAAATATGGACCAGAAAGGATCCGAATCCTAAAAGAAAGAACTCATCATCTCAAATTCTGTAACATGGTGGCTAAAATGCCAACAGAGCATTTTTTTTTAAACATGGTGATTGGTGAGGACAAAAAATCAATCTAAATAGAAAAGTTAAATCTAATCATGATTACTGCAATACGTGGGTGTGTTGATACCAAACGTACCGAGCAAATTACAATTCTACCCCCTTTTCACAACAAGAACCACCTGCCCAAAAATGTAAGGGGCTATTTTGAAATTACTGGAGTACTACTTACCATACAATTAAAGCAAATCAAATATCAAAATCAAGCAAATAAAGAGTCAAAGATATCAAGCATTTAGTAGGTTTTCCCTTTTGAATGACGACTTGTGAATCCTCTCCTCCTTTTAGCCTGTTATTAATGCATATGACATTAACTGCAAATCATCTGTGATTTTTGTTTCCATTTCTCCATTGAAATTCAACAATTCTCTGGAAAATGCTATGTATACTAGTAGTCTCAGAATGGGTTTCACAACACTCATTTGGGTTCTCTTGAAAAGTAATAGAATAAACTCTGGTTGGTCAGTGCTCTATCAGAAATTCTTGGAGAGAGGTCCTTTATCCATCGAGTTTCTGGTAAATCTCTGATCCAATTAGAGCTTAATTATATAGAAGACAGAGATTATTTTTCTCTGGTCCAAGAAGATAACCAAGATCAACGTTTCCTTTCGTGTTGTCTTTCTTTTTGGATGCTTTGTGTTCGTCTTCTTGTTTTTGCTTCTTAATTCCCTCAAGTAAGTTTTTTTAAAAAAAAAAAAGAAGGATTAACCTTATTAATTGAAAATGAGTATCTTGACTTGATTATGAAAGCTTTGATTAGTAATTGTGCATCTCAGAAACAGAGAAACCCTGAGCGCTGACTTCCCTCCCCCGGGTTCTCCACCCTTTACGGCGACAGGTGGATCCGATCGAGTGCAGTTTTGTTCACCTTCCTTAAAAAAGGGTTAACAAAACCCTCTCTCCTATTGGTTGAATTAGTGCGGGTCCCACCACAAAGTGATGTCATGCTTATCTCTGCAATACATTTTTTGATAAGCATGACATCATTTTGAGGTAAGAATTACATCACTTTGTGGTGGAACTCACATGTTTCAACCAATAAGAGAGAGGGTTTTGTTCACCCTCTTTTGAGGAGGGTGAACAAAATTGCTCTCCAGACGATCTTATGAGTCCTGATCTGGGAGCTCTCTCCTTCTTTCCCTCTTTCTTTTTCCATCCTCCTCCTCCCTACCGCTGTCTCACTTTTGCCGGTTTGATGTGTTCGTGGTTTGTTGTCGGGGTGTCGGCGTCAAATCTGATTTCATCTCTTGATTGGGATCTTCAACACGAGAGCCCTGCCTACCGGTGGCTGATGATTCGGGGCAGGTCTAAGGTTCAAAGGATTTTATTTTATTTTTTTATGTTCTCATCTCCAAATTCAAAAAAATCCAAATCTGGCAACTTTTTTTTTTAATTTCCGTTTTGGTTGATTTCATCCGTCGTGGTTGGCTGTTGTTTGTTCTCTGCTTATGGAGAGTTCTGTTCCCTGTGTGAAACCTTTTCTATCCTTTGTGGATAATATTTTCCTGAATGAGTTCTTTCCCACACCACATGAACAACCCAAAAGTTGTGGATTGTTCTTCGCAATGAAAGACTCCGGTTGGGGATTCCTAGCCCTTTAGGGTAGATTCTGAGTTATCAAGAAAAAAGAAAAGAAGTAAGAAAATTAAGCTTCGAATTTGATTCTTGTTTTTTAAAAGGCCTCAGGTTAGGATTATGCCTAGAGGCTAGAGCCTTGAATAGTTTTGGGATTGTCGAGGCTGGATTTTCCTCGGAACCATCTGATAACTTGTCAAAAAAAAACTAATCCCATGCCGCAAATATTCGACTCATGGTCGACTGCACCATCAACGTTTATTTTAATGACCCCCGACGGCGTCCAAGTCTGCTTATCCCGTTGAGGTGAAGGTTTTGTTATAGCCTTTTCCAGAGTTCAAATATCAATAAACTCCGACGCATTTTCTAGAATTACCATAGGAGTCTAAACAAGTTGCTCAAAATAACAGTCCAACATAGTCCAATCCATAGAAACCAACATAGTCCAATCCGCATTTTTATTGGCCTCTTTCCAGATTGTGCATGCAAAAAAATTAGCGAACGGAGATTTCATCAACTCATTTGCGCACGTGTATGCCATTCTTGTTTTCGAAGATTAAAAAAAAAAAATCCAAGATAAATATGATGATCTTATTCTGATCAATGTGAATTTTCTCAGGAAAAATTATACCTCAAGAGTTCAAAGCTAATATCAAGATGTTAGTCAAGAAAATTTGTCGAATTTACAGGTGACTTGTAAAGCATTTTTGCACGTAAATAAAGTAACTGTACACTTCTTGTAGAGTCTAAGAAAGGACTATACATTTACTTCCCTGCACAATTTTCACATATCAAACTAAATCAAGTACTATTGTATAACACTCCCAGTATTACTTATGTAGTGCTCCCGTCTCCTTTGTATATTCCAGTAGTTTTGTTTTCACTCACCGATATCATCTGCAACAAAACTTGTCATCTGATGCGGGCAAGGTTAGGAAATGGCTCTGGATTCGATTTAGGTGCAGGCTTAGCCAATTGAGGACTCCCAAACACATTCCAAAATCTCAATGTCTCATCTGCTGCTGCCGATGCAACCATGTACCCATCTGGGCTCTGCAAAAGACAACCGAAGAAAGAAAAACGTAATTCATAAAAGAAATACATAAAAATTGCACTTTGCCTACAATAAAGAATACGTATCCTTTTTGTATAGAAATCATTATTCCGATTTGGTATGTTGATGCGATTCCGTATTAGGAAAAAGGCGAACCTTACTTTAAGAAGGGGACCCCAACTGCACTAATCTAATGCGTTTCATCAAATTAGGCAGCATTCGAACCATTTGAAAGAAATAGTACCACCTCAATGTAGGGCTTGAATAGAAGAAAAAAAAATTCATATTTTGTTTGTGTTTTGCCTAAATCATGCTAGGGCTCATTTTTGGGAAGCCTCGATGTGATAGATCTCAATTGAGAGATTTCAAATTTTGCATCTTAAAAACTTATTTAAAAAAAAAAAAAACGTATATGCATAGTTTGTTGGTATTATTAGGTACAAATACATTTCAATTGTATAGTAATTGTGGTTAGATGATATACGATACGCAATTTGAAAACACCGAGTCACTTCACGGCCTAAGAGGGAAAAAAATGAAACTCCCATCGCCAATAGGACCAAATTGTGAGCTTGATTATACCACCTACGTCCCAATTTGTTTCCCCCCCTTAAATTGTTTATTCATTTGACTTTTAAGATGAATGAAATTCCTTTTTTATCCTTGTTTTTCTACAATAAAATAACTTTTCAAAAAAGTTGAAGGGCAAATGTTGGAAAATTTAACATTTTCTAGGTGCAATCATTGTGTTCCCTAAAAAAGTTGGGTTCCCAAAATTGGACAAATAAATTGGGACGGAGGGAGTACTTTGAAGTGACCAGACTCTGATTTACAAGGAAAAAAAAAAAAAAAAAGAAACACAATTAATCAAACAGCAGATATACCTGAGCCATATATAGAACTCTTGAAGTATGCCCATAAAGCTCAGCAATCTTCACCATAGAAGGATACTTCCATAAAATCAGCTGATTATCATTGAACCCATGTGAGCTCAAAATCTCCCTCTCATGCTTACTCCAAACCAAGCAACAAACTTGTGACCCCGTGTCAACCGAGTTCAAGCACGCGCCAGTGTGCGCATTCCAATATTTAATGCACTGATCCCCAACCCCACCACCTGAAGCCAGCAAATTACTCTGGAATGGGCACCAGGAGAGTGCCTTCACAGCGGCCCTGTGGTGGTCCAGGCGGTGGAGCCACCGGTGGTGGTTGCTGGAACTATTGCCGGAGCTAGAATTTGAGATGTTCCATATGTATATGAGATTGTCATTTCCGCCGCTGGCTAGTTGTTGGCCGGTGGAGGACCATTTTAGGCCACAGATTTCCTGGGTGTGGGCCCTGTATGTGGTGATCACATGCGATCGGATTCTGACATCGTTGTTTATGATTAAGCTGTCCATTCCTCCAGTCGTTAGGATGTGGTCGTTCCAATCCAGTGAACCGACCCTTGAGCTGTGACCTTCTGTCAGCGTTCTCAGCTATTCAAAAGGAAATTGGATTAGATAAAATCAGCTTTAGATGAGGTAATTAAATTTGTAACAATCAAGAGTTACTGCCGAAGTGTAAAATATAATCAGGCGCAACTGTGCGATGACTCGGTCACTTTGTTCCTTCTTTTGGTGAAATATAATTACGTCGTCATTGTGAAACATTAGATTTTGCCAACATGGTTGTCATTGTTAAAAAATGACTAAAACGTTGGTTGGTCCCTTGAACTTTATTCTATTTTTCAACGTGTCTCAAACTATTAGTTTTCTATTGAAGCTCTACAACTTTCGTAAGAGTTGTTATACTGTAACCTAATAACATCAGTACGCGAGATTACCTTACAACTGGCCAAAGAGTCCCAAAGCTGGACATGGGAATTATTCAAGCCAACAGCGAGGTGCCTTCCATCTGGGGTCCATCTGATGCTCGTTACCGGCCCAATCTCCTCATCAATGGCGACAAATTCAGTGGTAGACCCATCAGAGGCGTCCCATAAATAAACAGAATTGCCAAGGACAATAGCTAGGATATTGCCGCTGCCCCAGTCCAGCAAATTTAAATAGAAGTCATCCATGAGCTCCGGAGCATCAAGAATCTTTTCTGGATCCTGTCATAGATCAAAGAAAAAGACAGCATTGAGAAAGTGATCCATGAAAAATACAGTTTGCTACGTGAAAACATTCGGCTCTGTTTGTTTTAGCGATGTTTTCCCCAAAAAAAATTTCTGTGGGAAACAATTATAGGCAAAGTGACATGTCCTATTTTTGGTTGCAGCCTTGCAGCACTGAAAATGAGTCCCAGAAACGTTTTTGCAAAGGCCTAAGTTTACCAGTAGGGGGTGCCAATAGCAACGACAATGGTTGCGGTGATGGTGATAGTGGTGGGTGGCGGTTGGCTTCGTTTGAACTGGAAAAGGTTCTCAAGCCTTCAGAAGTGTAAAGCAATTTCATGCCAAACCCCACTTGTTTTGCCATTGGTCACAAGAAAATGATATCAGAAACGGTTTTCTGGCAAAACCGAGGCAAACAAATAGGAAAAAAAATACTCAAAGAAAGGGAAAAATTAGTCACAAGAGATGAGATTCGCGATAAATGTGGAGAAAAAAGAAGTCACAAGGGGAAATAAGTGAAAATCTTAAGGGAAGAACTCAAGAAAGAAATTAAAAACGAAGCAAGTCACCAGGGAAAATGGGAAAGATAAGTCTGAAGGGTAGGGTAAAAAAAAATACCACAAGCAAGGGAAGAAAGGAAAACTAACTTGGGGAATGCATCTTCTATGTTTGGCGCGTTTGGAATGGGGAACTGAGGAAATTGATTCTGAAACAGTGGCTTCTGAAAAAGGAGGCTTCTTTCTGAAAGCAAGGATTCTCGTTCTGTTCATGTTGAATATCTCTGCGAGCTGCTTCCTGTAAGCTTCTTTGGATGGAGACCAGGGTGATAATGGCTCTTCCTTCTCTACCCTCCCACCAGTCAGCATGAAATGTGCAAAATCAAAATCCATTGCAGACCGATTAGGAATAAACCTGTCCAACTGCCATTTACAGAAGAAGAAAAAAATAACTTGAAAGATAGGTGGCAATTAAAGGAAAAAAATAAACATATTGAATCAATTAATCAAGCACTTAATATCAACGCACAGTTGGGAGACTAAAACAACATCAACATATAAGATGCTTCTCTTATTAATTAGAAATCACAGAAAAACAATTTAGGCTTCATCAAGGAAAAAAATCAATTCAAAGTCACAATAAAACAAGAAAACGTTAAAAATGAAATATACTCTTCTCGGATATCTATGCACTTTCTACTTATTAGAGTCTCGGATATCTATGCACTTTCTACTTATTGGAGGTGAGCATTTTCCTATAAATAGTTCCGAATCTAGTAGAAGAACAAAATAAACTCAAGGGTAATAATATTTCTGGTTGTAAAGACAAGCGAAACCCCCAAACTTTATACATGACGACAGTTAACATCTCTTTTTCATAAAGCTTAATTAATAATGAGAAGAGATTAAGCCTCATCATTTAGCCCGTTGGCCCGAGGCCCGCCCGAAGCCCGCTAGGCCCGCTGGGCTTAGCCCGAGCCCGAGCCCGCCAAGTGGGCGGGCTTACCCAGCCCGACGTTTCCATGGGCAGGGCTTGGGCCTAAGAATTTTAACTCCAACCCGCCCGCCCGCCCGCCAGTTGGCCCGCCCATGAGCCCAGCCCGTCGGCCCGAGGAAAAAGCCCGCCCATAGCCCGTACACTTCTACACGCGTAGCATGGGTTTGAGAAACAACAAGGCTGAAATTCCTCCTCTGGCTGTCTGGCTCCCCTACCAGGAAATTTCTCCTCTTCTCCCTTAAATACACATACAATACACATACAAATGGTTGGTGGGAATAAAAAAATAAAAATGTACACCAAAGTCATATAAAAGTCATAGGAGTATAAAATTTAAAGGATGGTTGCAAGGCGTGCTGCTGCTGTAAACTATCAAAATTGTCTCTTCCCTTGGCCCCACCTGGGGGATTGTGACAATCAAAAGCAACACTTTAGTCAAAGTGGATCACTTGGTAGGTGTACATCTGGCTCTGGGAAACACCATCCTTGTTTTTTACGGCAAAAACATGGATCTACAAGCTTTAGGCGTGCAAGCTCAAAGTTGGGACCTGTGTCCCCAAGCCATTTTTAATTGAAAAGGTTGTACTGCCCTTCCTTGGGCCACCTTTACAACCAAGCATTGTAACCCACTATTTCTATGGGACGATTTTTTTTTAAAAAAAAAGTATTTGGCTTGCCCGAATAGCCAAGTTTAGCCGGCTCGAAGATTGGCCCGCCCGCCCGCCCGACTAGGATAAGCCCGTGGGCTGGGCCTGGGCTTCATATTTTGAGGGAGAGCCCGGCCCGCCCGGCCCGATAAAAAATAAAAGCCCGCAAAGCCCGGCCCGCGGGCGGGCTTGGGCTGAAAGTTCGCGGGCTGGGCCGGCCCGGCCCGGCCCGGCCCGATGATGACCCTTAGAAGAGATCACTAATATCCCACAGAATTCTGAATCCAAGAAATTTACCTACGTCAAAAAAACAAGGGATAACTAGGCTTCAAGAAAGCAAAAGTTTTCTCCAGAGGTTCCCTTAAATTTTCTAGTACTTTGCAACCAAACAGAGTTTAGAATTTCAAGATTCAAGACTAGTTTACGCATGTATGGAAATATATAGAGACAGAGATAGATACGAACATTCTCACAAGAATTTTTGCTCCGAAAAGTCCGATCGGAGAGAGGAAATCGCGACCCCTTGTTTCTGATTCCTCCTGCACCCATAATCCGTATCAGCAACAAAACCCTCTAATAAAAATTACTACTCAAAAGAAGAAAGGAAACAAAACCCTAGAAACTAAAAACTACTCCTTATGAATGAATGACTTGTAAATTCAAAGAACAATGTAGAAAAGGGAACACAAAGAGAAAAAGTGATGGTCGTCTGTGAGCGAGAGATCTTTTAGAGAGAGAGGTGGGGGTAGAATTTGGGAATGGCGACTGATGTGTGAGAGAGGATTGGTTTTAGGTGTGAAAGATGTGATTAGATTTTGGGGAGATATCTTGCAACGGCTATATATTTTTCGTGACAACGGTTCAGAGGTTCGGCTATATATCTTCCCATGTAATATTCCATGTCTATACCCTTTATGATAATTTTAATTTGTTATCCTATTACAATATTATCCTTAGGATGCAACCCTATAAGATTTGAATCTTTATGATTCCATCCTATAAATGTAAATTGGATCATTGTGCCCCTATTATCTATTTGAGTAGTATATTATCTAATAGTAATTTATATTCCTAAAAATCTAGGCATAATATATTTCCTATTCACCTCATATTTGTTATGTCAGTTATGGTCATTCATTATCCTCTAATTTTGGCATTGCAATCAGACATTTTTTTCTATTTATTCCTAACCCTAATTGGCAGCGTGATCATCATTTTTCTATCTTTGTATAAAGCAACGTGATCATCATTTCTTCTATTGTCTTTCTCTATCTTTCTCTCTCTTCATGATCATCATTTCCCTTTTTCTGTATAAAGCAACGTGATGAAGAGAGAGAGCCGCCGACTTGGCCCAACGCCACACATCGACATCCACGAAGTGTACACCTTCTTTCATTTGCTCATGGCTATGAAATAGAACCTAGGCTTTCTCACCAGTAGCAACAAAGAGTAAAGCTTCGGTGGGATATCATCTGTGCCCATTTTGCTTGAGATCTCCTCCAATTTTATAGATGTGGTTGCTTCAACCTTCATTCAACAAACATGGATCTGGGTTTCGTTCGATTTTGATGCAGTTGTCGACGGCATCGGCACAGATCTGGGTTTTGTTTAATTTTTCTCTATATATGCCCTATTTTTTTGGTATCCATGGTTAACACTTTGTTCGATTTTTATCTGTATAGTAGGTTACAAACATGATAGGTCCTTTGTTTTGTTTTCCATTTATTCCTCATTGTTCAGGCTTACACCACAATGTTGTCTTGATTTCTTGGTCAATTGTTGTTTTCATAATACATAGAAGATTTTCATAATGATTTATAGCTCAATTAGCATGTTAAATTTGCGAAATAGCTCATGATAATTGCAAATTTTTTCATGGTAATTAAATTTATCATGTTAAGTTCTGTCACATGGATTTTCATGGTAAATAATTTTACCATAATAGGAGTTTCATGAATTGTGTACTTGGTTTTGGTTGAATAAAAAAAATGATATATTAATTTACCACGCAATTCAACTCATTATTCGTTATATAGTTCAACAAAGGATTCATGGTAAACAATTTTACCATGTTTTTCACATAATCTAAGATGGTCCATTAGTTTATCATGTTTTTTACATAGTCTAATATGGTTCATTATTTTATCATGTTTTGTGTGTTCCTTGTCATAAGTTTTTTTTTTTTTTTTGGTATTTATTTGCTTAGTTTTCCTGATTTAAGAGAGAAGTTAGGAGTGAGAGAATTAAAAAAATTAGGGAAAAAGAAGATTTGAGATAAATTAGGAAGGGAAAATTCCAAAAAAAACCTGACCTTTCACTCCAATCACAAATAGACACCTGACCTTTTAATTTTGTCAAATAAACACCTGGACCATCTTAAACGTCATCAATTCCACCCCTACCGTCAACTTCCGTTAATAATCAAACGGAATCCATCCGTCAATCACACTTTTTCCCCTTAGAATTGACCCAATTCTCAATCTTATCCCTTGAAATGTTTTTTTTCCCAATTTCGACCCTCTCTCTCTCTCTCTCGATCTCCTCTCTCCTCTAAATGGGAATTCTTGAGACATTCTTTGAGAGCCATGTATGGTAGAGATTGTGTAAGGAATTTTATTATTTTTTTACTTATTTTTTTTTCAATTTTCAATTCATTTTTTTTTACAGTATTTAAAAAAAAAAAACCGAAAAAATTACTCCCTCCTTCTAAAAAATTTCCCAAACCAATAAACAAGGACTTTAAAATAATACAAAAATTTCAAGAAAATTTCAATATTTATTATTATTTTTTTGTACTTATTTTTTTTTTCAATTTTCAATTCATTTTTTACAGTATTTAAAAAAAACCAAAAAAATTACTCCCTCCTTCCAAAAAATTTTCCGGTCCAATAAACGAGGAATTTAAAATAATACAAAATTTCAAGAAAATTTTAATGTTTTTTTAAAAAAATTTATTTCGATTTCCAATTCGTTTTTTTTTTTTTTTTTGAAAAAAAAACTGAAAAAAAACGAATTGGAAATTAAAAAAATAATTAAAATTTTTTGAAATTTTTGAATTATTTTCAAGTTCTTTTTTATCGGACCGGACAAATTTTGGAAATTCAAAAAAAAATACTCTAAAAAAACGAATTGGAAATTGGAAAAAAAATACTGTAAAAAAAGCGAATTGACAATTGAAAAAAAATTAAGTACAAAAAATAAAAAAAGTATTAAATTTTTCTTGAAATTTTGTATTATTTTCAAGCCCTCGTTTACCGAACTGGAAAATTTTTGGGAAGGAGGTCAGTTATTTTTTTTTAAAAACGAATTGGAAATTGCAAAAAAAAAAGTACAAAATATAATAAATAAACAAATACAAAAAATAATAAAATTCCCTACATAATCTCTACCATACATAGCTCTCAAAGAATGTCTCAAGAATCTCCATGTAGAAGAGAGAGGAGATCTAGAGAGAGAGAGAGAGAGAGAGAGAGAGAGAGGAGTTCTTTTTTATCGGATCGGACAAATTTTGGAAATTCAAAAAAAATACTCTAAAAAAAACAAATTGGAAATTGGAAAAAAAAATACTGTAAAAAAAGCGAATTGAAAATTGAAAAAAAATAAGTACAAAAAATAAAAAAAAGTATTAAATTTTTCTTGAAATTTTGTATTATTTTCAAGCCCTCGTTTACCGAACCGGAAAAATTTGGGGAAGGAGGTCAGTTTTTTTTTTTTTTTAAACAAATTGGAAATTGCAAAAAAAAAGTACAAAATATAATAACAAAACAAATACAAAAAATAATAAAATTCCCTACATAATCTCTACCATACATAGCTCTCAAAGAATGTCTCAAGAATCTCCATGTAGAAGAGAGAGGAGATCTAGCGAGAGAGAGAGAGAGAGGAGTTCTTTTTTATCGGACCGGACAAATTTTGGAAATTCAAAAAAAATACTCAAAAAAAAAACGAATTGGAAATTGGAAAAAAAAAATACTGTAAAAAAAGCGAATTGAAAATTGAAAAAAAATAAGTACAAAAAATAAAAAAAAAGTATTAAATTTTTCTTGAAATTTTGTATTATTTTCAAGCCCTCATTTACCAAACCGGAAAAATTTTGGGAAGGAGGTCAGTTTTTTTTTTTAAAAACGAATTGGAAATTGCAAAAAAAAAAGTAGAAAATATAATAAAAAAACAAATACAAAAATAATAAAATTCCCTAAATAATCTCTACCATACATAGCTCTCAAAGAATGTCTCAAGAATCTCCATGTAGAAGAGAGAGGCAATCTAGAGAGAGAGAGAGAGAGATACTAAAAATGAATTGGAGATTGAAAAAAAAATAAGTACAAAAAATAATAATTTTTTTACACAATCTCTACCATATATAGTCTTCAAAGAATGTCTCAAGAATCCCCATGTAGAGGAGAGAGAGGAGATCTAGAGAGAGAGAGAGAGAGAGAGAGAGAGGTCGAAATTGGGAAAAAAAATATTTCAAGGGGTAAGATTGAGAATTGGGTCAATTCCAAGGGGAAAAAGTGTGATTGACAGATGGATTCCGTTTGATTATTAACGGAAGTTGACGGTAGGGGTGGAATTGATGACGTTTAAGATAGTCCAGGTGTGTTTATTTGACAAAATTAAAAGGTCAGGTGTCTATTTGTGATTGGAGTGAAAGGTCAGGTGCTTTTTTGAAATTTTCCCAATTAGGAAAGATTAGGAGAGAGAAATATTAGAAAAATTAGGAGAGAAATATGAAGAAAATTAGGAGAGAGAATTATAAGATTAGGAAAGAGATTGATTAGAGAGAGATTGAGATAAATTAGGAAAGTTTAGGAGAGATAAATGTTAGGAAATTAGGAGAGAAAAATATTAGGAAATTAGGAGAGAGAAAGGGTATTTTGGGGTTTATTTAAATTTCAGGATTGAATCATAAGTATTCAAACTCTATAGGATGAAATCATAATGATATTTTTGGTATAGGATGCCTCATACACCAAATTACCATAGCAATTAAGACCAAAATAATATCACTTTTCATTTTGTTTATGAAGAATTGTCTTATCATTTACGGGATTCATAATCCCATTTCGCCCATTGTGAAACTCTAAAACCCATATTCACCCACGACAAATGCTAGTTTTTGTCATCAATTAAATTGTTCGCAAATGTTATGTCTGGACTTGTTGTATTGTTTTTATGAAAATTAAATGTATGGGTTTTTTTTTTAATCAGCTATATAATCCATGAGTTGAATCGTTATTTACAAACTTAAAGTAACTTATACGCAAAAACAAACCAAAGATAATTGGAATTGGAGTTACCTCTTTTACATAGTGAATTAGAATTGGAGTTACCTCTTTTTTCCATAGTCAGTGTCCGTGATTTTTTTTTCTATAATACACAATCAAGAGATAACCAAAACATGATTAAAAAAAAAAAAAAGACCAAGGAAAGGAGGGTATGCCGCATATGCTATATGCGGCTTAGGGTAGAATACCGCATTTCCAGTACGCGGCGTGGAATATGTGGCTCCAAATGGGATGCCGCATATGGCACAAACGGCAAAGTATAGTTTTAAAAATTGTTTGAGAAAAGGTATATTTAGCATAATAAAATAAAAAAATGTTATATATCGGCGAAAAATCCTAATAGGGCCTATCGAGGTGAAAACTGAAAACAGCTTTTCGGGGAGACGACTTTTAAGGCTTATCTGCTCCTTTGGTCCTCATAAAATACATCAGGTTTCCAATTCGTCCTTACAAATTTTTACGTGTCAATTTCGTCCTCATATTGTCTAACAAATTTCAGTGTTCCCCTTTTCGTTAACTCATTCATGACAATGAGTCCAATGACATGTAGGATGCCCTGTGTTCACCATCACTAATCACCACTACTCCCTCTCTTTGTCCTTCCTCTACATCTCTCACTCACACACACACACACACTCTGACACACAACCATCAGGTTGATATAGTCTATAGATACATCAGGTTCCCCTTTTCGTTAACTCATTCATGGCAATGAGTCCAATGGTATAGTTTTGTCCTTCCTCTACATCTCCCACAAACGATTATTGAGAGTATATAATGGAAGTTGATATAGTCTATAGATAGGTACTCAATCTTTTTCTCTTGTTCTTTTTTATCATCTTTTAACTTCCATTGATCAAGATGAAATTCTTGTTCTTTTTTATCATCTTTTAACTTCCATTGATCAAGATGAAATTAAAATGTTCAATTTCATAATTATGTAGGGTTTTTATGGTGCTACCTAAAGGGGTACCCGATCGAATCGGACCGAATCATTTGTTAGGTCAGGCTATTGCTCTCGTTCTCTTCTTTTCTTCCCTAAAAGCGTCATGTACAACATCGATTGCTCAAGAAAATCCATTCTTTTAATCGCATGATGGACTCATCTAAAAAAGATTGGTGTGTGTGTAAACGGAGGATCCGGGGGATGTGCTGTCCCTTAAGGGACAGTATCCATGTTGACCCATCCGATCCGTCTGTGCTCGGCGATCAATGGCCCAAATTAGTTCAGTAATGGATGGTGCAAATCTGTTTGGGTCCAAGCAAATCTGGGCCGTTGATCGCCGACCACGGACAGCTCGGATAGGGTCAGCATGCATGCTATTCCCTAAAGGATAGTGCGCCCCCCAATTGAATGGAGGGAGAGGCCCATGAAATTCTGTTGGGTTTACGAAAACCCGATGGATTTCACAAATTTTTTTGGGAGCTGCAAGCATTTGATTTTGTTGGGTTTGATCTTTTTAAGCTTAAATTGTGGGGTTTTGATTTTGTAGGGTTTGAAAATAGAAAATGAATTTAAGTTTTCGCCATTAAAAAAAATTCAATTTAAGTTTGATTTCCCTAATTTCTCAATCGAGCTTGAAATTTAACACTCACCCCTTCTGAGCTTTCCTTTGCTGAGAAAAAAAATGCGAACAGGGGATGAAAATGTTTGCATTTAGGGTTTGTAATTGGTTCAAAGACTAGTGGTTGTGGTGAATAAAGGTTGACGTTGATACTTATGGCTTTATGGTTGACTGGAGTGGTGGTGGAGGATGGATACAGTCATGGAGGGATTTTAGCTAGGGTTGGGCATTTCATCCAACCCGTCCGAATCCGATCCGATCCCCGATCCGAACGGATCGGCAATATGGAGATCTGTTGGAGATTGGATAGGATATGGGGATTTTTTTTAAAAATGTTTGGGGATCGAGTAGGGGGTGGAGATAGGTATGTCCCCGCCCCGAATCCGCTCCGAATCCGTTCCCCGATCCATCCCCGCCCCGCTCCGCCCCGTCCCCGCTCCGCCCCGTCCCCGAATCCCCGAAATATAGGGGTCTATGCATGAATTATGAAACTTCTCCAAACATATAGGGTCAAACTAATTTTTTTCCAAAGTCATGGGGTCTCACTGTAGGGGTCTATGCGCTTGTTGTCTTTTTTGTATCACAGATAAATAGAAATGCGAGTGTGGAGTTATTCTTGGGGTCAAGTGCAGCCTTCATTTTGGAATTTTCGTTATGCCGTTGCCGAATGAAACCTTAGTTGTTGCTATTTTGTTGAAATTTAGTTGAATTTTAATTATGTTTTAGTTTTCTTGTAATGATAGTCAATGTTGTTCCTGGAATACTTATCATTTGCTGCTACATATTTCGTTTCATTGTCATGGCTGGTGTGTATGCTATCTAGGGGTTGCCCAGTGATTGGATTTTCGGGAAAATGATTTGTAATTGGCTTCTACTGCTATTTACTTTTAACTCTAGGTAAAATATATTTCTACGCAAAAAAATGTGGATGGGATTGTTTGAAACCAATCTTCAATGTGAAGCCTTATGCAGATCAAGTTTCTGGGATGATGCCTCTTTATTAAAATTTTCTATAGAATTGCCTGAACAATATTTCTACGCAAAAAAATGTGGATGGGATTGTTTGAAACCAATCTTCAATGTGAAGTCTTATGCAGATCAAGTTTCTGGGATGATGCCTCTTTATTAAATTTTTTTATAGAATTGCCTGAACAATATTTCAACTCTAGGTAAAATAATTGGATCCCCGAATCCCCGTGGGGATCCCCGTTCCCCATTTGGAGTGGGGATGGAGGATGGAAATAAATCCCCGTTGGAGATTGGACAGGGGATGGATATGAGTAAGGGGTTTGGGGATTGGGGGTGGAGATAGTGGTCTCCGGCCCTGATCCGTCCCCATGCCCATCCCTAATTTTAGCTGCTACTAATAGTGCTGACTTTCTGGCGGAAAATGAGTTGCTCGCATAGGAACTAGGGCTGCACAAAAAAACCGGTGAACCGTGAATCCGGTCCGGACCGAACCGATCCGCACGTTTTGGATTTTAACCATGGATTAATGGTCCGGACACGGATCCAAAAAATAATAAACCGTGACTCGCGGTCCGGACATGGATTTTGATTTTGAAACCGTGGATTAACCGATCCGGACCATGAGATTTTTATTATATATAATTTTTTAAAAATAAATATATTTGTATTTATGTATGTGTAAATAATTTTACCACCTTCATAAATATTGTCAATTTGATATAGGGTTATAATGTTATCTCCTATAAAATCTAGGAGGTAAATTGTTACCCCATTTGATGTATTAATTCCACTGTCGTGTAATGCCCCCAAAATTTGGGTTTGTTACTAAAGAATACATATACAATAACTGGGGTTTTACAACAGTAACCCATAAGAAATTACATAAATCCTCCTGCCAAATACAATCATTCTTTACAGGGTTGACTAGGTTTCTCTACTTCATCGCACGTCCGTCAATCCCGGCGGTGTCCTGCTCTACTCCGTAAGCCTTCAAGCCATAGTTCTCTCCTCCTGTCCATCTCTATAGTCTGGCATAATACGTCGGAGTCGCAGAGCAACATCGTGGTATTATGCCAGGGTTACACAAGTGTAACACCGTGAGCGATAACGCCAGTAGACTACACTACCCAATCTCTAACTAGCAATTCTAGAACAATAAACTCAAAAACAGTATATAATATTTTTGAACGGTAAAACCATGCAATGCACCATGCGTGTCTATGCGGATCAGAGTACATGCGCAGAAACAGTAACTCATTTCAATATCTCAAAACAGTGTCACGTGTCAGTTTCTCAAAACAATATCTCATTTCAATAACTCATCACATGTCTCAAATCATTTTACTCGTATAGTGCCTCTTTCAGCATTCTTCTTCAAATTTCAACCATGTCAATATCTCACACCACTCTGAAAGTTATTGGTCCGCTTACGCCTCCTTTCAACTGGCGGTACCAACCTTTCCGCTCGAAGCCCCGGTGTCGTGCATCACTGAACCTAACCAGTCTCTTTGCACGGTCCGGCCGCCTCGCGACTCACACGACATAGTCCTGGTTACCTTGTCTTACTGATCCCCACAGTACATTTCAAGGTCCGTTCACTATGTGTTGTGCACGCTTAGCCCTTACCGCCAAGTTCACTCCACGAAAATGGGGCGGTGCCTCGCTGCACTACCGTATTACTTAACCCCAACCTCATCATGGCGCACACTCACATGACGGGTGGTGTTAAGACTGCATTACCGTCTTCAAATCAGTTCATTAACATATTTCCCATTTCAGAAACTCATTTT
This sequence comes from Vaccinium darrowii, assembly GCA_020921065.1. NCBI lineage: Eukaryota > Viridiplantae > Streptophyta > Magnoliopsida > Ericales > Ericaceae > Vaccinium > Vaccinium darrowii. The sequence continues at coordinate 22,376,961 of CM037162.1, read as the reverse complement.
CATTCTTATCTCTATTTTCTCATCAACAGTTATTCAAATTTTCTCATTTCTCGTGTCGTAACGTATCGTGAACGTGCTCAATGCCATATGCTCAAAAATAATGCCCATGTAATATTTCCAAAATCTTTTCTCCAAAAATCTTGTTTTCCTCTCTTGAAAAAAAAAAAACACTATATAAAATTATGCCCTTTATTGCACCAACTTTTCCAAAAAAACTAATCTTTTCTATAAGAAAATATTTCCACATGAAATCATGCATTTTAATGCACCAACTTCCTAAAAAAAAAATAATACGATTTCTTCATAACTTTTATTTTCTTACAAAAAAATCCTATTTGTTCCTTTTCCTTTTAAAACTCCACTTATTTCTCCTCTAAAAGAAGTAAAAATTACTAAACTATCTTTTTCTAGCTATTTCTTTAAAAAGACATTTTTCTAGAAATCTCATGTCCAAAGAGATTTGCCACCCTTGTCATAAAACTTTCTTACCAAAAATTTAAACAAGTAATAAAAATCTTATTTTTAGAAAATCTACCTTTTCTAAAAAAAAATACTTTCTAATTTTCTAGAAACTTCCTTTTCCCAAGAGACTTTGAGAAAATCTTTCTTTTTATTTAGGAGAATAATTTTAAGCAACTATTAAAATATATTTTTCATCACAACACTCTATTTATAAAATATAGCTACTAATTACTTAGTAGAAAATTGTCTAGAAGAATAACTACTAATTCTTTCTCTACATATTTATTAATCAAAAACTTCTAATTTTTCTTACAACAAAACTAATGAACTCAATGTAAGCTTTATTAAATAAAATAAACTCCTTTCTAAGCATACTCAAATCACTAATTTTAAGAAGAATCATCTAATTAGTAAATCAAAAATTTAATCAACTTCCATTAATTAATTCTTCCAAGAAAAATAAATATTTAATAATTTCCTAGAAACTTGTGTAGAAATCCATCTTCTAATTACTTCTAACCAACTTCTAATCAATTTCTAATTAACTTCTAATTACTTCTAATCACCTTCTAATTACTTTAATCTCACTAATCCAACTTCTAATTTCATGAAGAACTATTCTAATTAGAACCAAAATTAACACTCTTGTTAATCTTTCAACATGAAATCCTCTTACATATACACTAAGAAACATGCTTAGTAATTTAATACATGCACTAATTAATCCAATCAAACTCTAAAATCATGCTTAGAAAATTAATTAGAATATCATAATAGAACTAGAAATAACTAATTAGAAGATTAGTTTAGTAAACTACCTTGATTTCCGGGTGTAAACCGGAAGCCGAAAAGCTATCCTTTGGAGTAGAGGCTCCTAAATCTACCTTACTTTCTTACTAATTAACTTATTAAGAAAGTTAATTAAGGCCCTAATAGGTTGACTAAGTGGTAGAGGAAGTTGGTGGTTTGTTGGGAAATTTGGAGACAAACAAAGAAGAAAGTGCAAAGTGGTTCAAAGAACAAATGGGTGATCTATTTATAGTAAGTGAGAGCCCTCTCTCTCCCTCTTGAAATTTTCGGTGGTGCCTCCCCTCTCTTGGCCGAAAGTTTGCCCATGTGGGGGTGTTAAATGATGCAATTAAATGGGCACATGGTTAGATACAATGTAAGTGTACACCTTGCACTCTAGTTTTAGGTTAGGTCATAGGTGTTCTATACTTGCAAGCAAAGTAAGTGTGGGAAAGTACAAGGAATCTAGGTGAGGGACTATAGTGGGGGAAAAATATGCTCTTGGTTGTGTAGGTTTTTGCATGGTCACCTTTGTTATGGAGTGTTTTTAGGAGCTTATACACAAAAATGGTGCATGTGCTAACAAGTTGTAGCTAGGGCTAGGTTCAATAGGCTTAGTAGGAGGAATATTCTTCCTTAAAACATGGAAGCATGTTTTGTGGAACCTTGGAGGCCAAGGTTTAGTTTTTAGGCTTTAGGTTTACTAGCTTGTGTACTAGTTCATGCACAATGCATGTGCTTTCTTGCACACAACATCTCCCTCTCCCCTCTCTCCACCGATCTCTCTCTCTCTCTATGGCTGCCCCCCTCTCTCTCCATGTGCCAATAAATCCACCACCCACCCCACCCCCCCCCCCCCCCCCCCCCCCCCCCATGTGCACCAATTGCTAAGAAACTTCCTACATTAATGAAGCACATGCTCATTTACTTGGAGGGAAAGAAAACCTACTAAGAGGGTTTTAAGTGTTAGTTATACACACACATATATATTCTAGCACAAAGAAAATAATTTATTGGCCCAAAATAGTATTTTCCAAAATAATTTTAAGGAATTTATTAGAGAAAATATGAAAAATCAATTTTATAAACGAAATTTTTATTTAGCAAAAATTAGAGTCGTTACAGTCGTGCATTTGTATTGGGCTTTAATCAATTCAATAGTTGTTCACTGAATTTAGTAGGTGTTCACTGTTTTTTTTTTTTTTTTTATGCTATTAAACGGTCATTGTTTCTATTCCACTATGTAACTAAACTAAGCTACATGCTTTCCACTGCTACTTGATTAGGCCCCGGTTGGGTCATCACATGCTCTATCTAAGGTCTCTCTGTTTTCTACCTTGGATTTTTCAGGATTTTGTTTTGATGAAACTGTTTGTTACTTGTTTACGTATGACATGTAATCCGTGGATAAAATCGGAACCGATCCGTATACTATATCCGTATTATTACTTTACTACTAAACATGTGTAAATTCTAAATCTTTTCTTTTGGTAAAAAAAAAAAAGGAAAGTCACAGAAAAATTTAACCCAACTACAATCATCTCCCGAGATTTTTGACAAATGCAAAGACCTCACATGAGATTTCTAAACTATCACTTCCCCTTTTGAAACTATTATGCGAATTTCCCTTCGGTTGGCTTTCCATTCAAACTCCGTTGGATTTTCTCTTTCTAACCTCAAGGGTGGTTAGTGAAATTTACCCTTTCTAATCCAACAGGAAAAAAAAATTCAAACTTTTCCTCATTGTCAAACACTCTGTCTTGACCAGGGCATTTAGTCCAGTTGGTCGTGTAGCCCCTTCTATAGGGGTGAGGTTCTGGGTTCGACTCCTATGGAGAGGAGGTCGACCCTTATGGTTTACTAACAACTGACAGCTAACTCTACTGATGTATATCAAATGGCAAAAAAAAAAACACTCTGTCTTAATACAATTCAGGGCCCGCCCAAGCCCTAGGCCTGGGACATTCCAAAAAGTTCTAATTTGGGGGGCACTCCATATTTTTTCATAATAGACTTGAGTAGAACTTTTTTTGACCCAACAAAAAAAAATAGAAAAGTGCACTCTAAACCTAAACCCCAAAAAAGAGCAACTTACCTTAATGGTAATTACAAATTGACTTCCTTAAGGTAATTAGATGCCTATTTTCTAGACCTAGATGTGAAAATCTATTGAGCTATTCCGATCTTTTTGCACGGTGAGTTATTCTTATCTTAAAAGGCTATTAATCAATCAAGTCTCCAAAGGGTAGTTTGAAAAATCCATAACGGCCCAATGGTCATTACCATTGTTTAGGCCTTTTTCGAAGTAAGATTGAGCCTTTTTTTATTTATTTGGGTCAATTTCACTTACCTCCCCCGAGGTTTCTCACAAATACAGAGATCTTCCATATACTTTCTGAAATTCCACTGCCCTCCCTTACTTTTAAAAATAATTGTCACTTACCTCCCCTGCCGTTACTTTAAGGCTAACGGTGTTAAATTTTGGCGGGAAATGACCGTAACGCCCTTAGCATATGTTCTCCACCCTAAAAAAATATTTTTTTAAAAAAAAGTAGAGTCAAAAAAATTTCCAAAAAAATTAATTCGTTTTTCATTTTGAAAAAAATAGTTTCTAAACAAAAAGTATAAAAGAAATTCTTTTTCAATTTTTTCTTTTCATTTTGAATGTTTTTTGTAGGGGAAAAAAAACTAGTTTTGAAAATAGTTTTTATAACTTTTTTTTTCAAAATTTATTTTTCAAATTTAAAAAAAGTATTTTCAAATATTTTTTAAAAAATAACGGTTTACCAAAAAAAAATTTTTTTTATCCAAAACAAATGTTTTCAAAAATTTTGCATTTCAAAAACTATTTTTTAAAAAAATTCCAAAATTAGTTTTTAAAAAAAGCAGTTTTTTGTGAAAAAATTCTCTTCGATTCTTTTTGTCTATAAGCTATTTTTTAATAATGAAAAACAAATTTAAATTTTTAGTAAAACTTTTTTTAACTCTATTTCTTTATTATTCGATTTTTTTTAGGGTGGAGAATAAATACTAAAGGTACTACGGTCATTTCGCGCAAAAAGTTAACACCGTTAACCTTAAAGTAATGGCAGGGGAGGTAAGTGACAATTATTTTGAAAAGTAAGGGAGGATAGTGAAATTTCATAAAGTATAGGGGAGGTCTCTATATTTGTCAGAAATCGCAGGGGAGGTAAGTGAAATTGACCCAAAAAAATAAAAACGCTCGATCTTACTTCGAAAAAGGCCTAAACAATGGTAATGACCATTGGGCCGTTATGGATTTTTCAAACTACCCTTTGGAGACTTGGTTGATTAATAGCCTTTTAAGATCATAATAACTCAAGAAAATAGGCATTTAATTACCATTAAGGTAAGTCACTTTGTAATTACCATTAAGGTAAGTTGCTCTTTTTTGGGGTTTAGGTTTAGAATGCACTTTCTATTATAGGGTTTTTTCATGGTTTAGGTACTTTCATAGGGTACCCTAGGATTTTAGGCACTTTCATAAGGTACCCTGGGGTTTATAGGGTACCCTAGGGTTTAGGTTTAGGCACTTTCATAGGCTACCATTTGGTTTAGGTTTATGGTGCACTTTCCTATTATAGGTTTTAGTGGTTTAGACACTTTCATAGAGTACCCTAAGGATATAGGCACTTTCATAGGGTACCCTAGGGTTTAGGTTTAGGCACTTTCATGGGGAGGAGGGGAGGCTGTTGTGCATGTTTTGCACAGCAGCTGCTGTGTTCCACAAAACGGTCCTCAACCCAATTGGTAAGCCAAATGCGATTTTTTGGGACCCGCTTTCGGGTTTCACACAAGCGATCCGAACCGTTAAATAATTTTAAAATAATTTTTGAAGTGGTCTTGAAAAAAATCAGGCTCATTGGATATTTTTACGTAATTTATCTAATTCATTGATTTTCATTCAGAATTTAGAACCATGTAGTTTGAAAGAATCTTGAAGAAAATTTATACAATTGTGCGCTCGATAATCCATTGATCTGAACCATAGGTGTGGCCGCTTCTTGAGATCAATGGGTTACTTAGCGCAAAATTATATAAATTTTCTTGAAGATTCTTTCAAAATACAGGATTCTGAATTCTAAATGAAAATCAAATGAATTAGATCAATTACGTAAAAATATTCAATGGGCTTAATTTTTTTCAAGACCACTTGAATAATTATTTTAAAATTATTTAACGGTTCGGATTATTTGTGTGGACCCAATGCATTTGGCGAACCAATTGGGTTGCCCGCAAAACATGGCCATTTTGTGCCGCACAGCAGCTGTAACGCCCCACGTAGACCACTAGCCCAGTACCTTGATTTGATCCACAAGCCACACCACATGGCCCAAAATGCTTAAGCCCAAGGTACTAATAGTCTCTTACATGGTTTGTTATATGTCCAAGATAACTCATGTAAACAACCAATGCGGGACTAAACACCATTTTCCCCCAAACCTAGGGTATTACAATCTTCCCCCCTTAGGGATGGCAATGTCCTCGTTGCATAGTCTCAGCAACCTCTTCTGGTGTCCGTGGTGGCAGAGCGCATCCTACCCACCTCTTGGACCAGGGCGGGACTCTGATACCATTTGTAACGCCCCACGTAGACCACTAGCCCAGTACCTTGATTTGATCCACAAGCCACACCACATGGCCTAAAATGCTTAAGCCTAAGGTACTAGTAGTCTCTTACATGGTTTGTTATATGTCCAAGATAACTCATGTAAACGACCAATGTGGGACTAAACACCATTTTCCCCCAAACCTAGGGTATTACAGCAGCAGCTGTGCAAAATCTGCACAGTAGCCTCCCCTCCTCCCTTTCATGGGTACTCTAGGATTTAGGCACTTGGGAGTGCCTATGTGGGGTGGTTAGAGAGAGAGAGAGAGAGAGAGAGGGACGAAATTTGAGCCCATGTGTGGCGTATTACCTAGGCAGTACTTTTTGGCAAATGTTAATGTCAAAACTGTTTTTGATTGTGTCAAAACTCCAATGCATAAAATACTTGTACTTATGTGCAATGTACATGCCTTCTATGCATTGAAGTTTTGGCACAATCAAAAATAGTTTTGGCATTATCACTATCCTACTTTTTCCCATTTCAAGGTGGACCTAGACGTGCATCACCCTTTTAAATTGTACCGGCCCGTAATTGTCTCATAACTCACTAGGCAAGAACTTTTGGATATTTTTTTGTTTTCTTTTCTTCCAAAATGTATCGAAAAGCATATATCAATCCTTTTCATTTTACCAATCCATGTGTAATGAAAATGCCAAACCACTTCTGTTTTTTTTTTTTTTTTTTTTTGCAGGTAATTTAAAATTAACAACAGTTACTCTAATGGTGCATTGTTCATCTTTTATATATCTCTTTTTTTTTTAATACTCGTTAAGGGCGCAAGAGGGATACCCTGCGTCATTCCCTTGGAATGGGTGAATTTTATTTGTTATAGAGCTTGCAAAGGGTGAAAGTGTGATGGTGGGGCTCCACCCTTTTGATTAATTTGTAATCATTATGTCATTTTACATGTTGTGGGACAACCTTGCATTCCTCCTTGATAGTAAATGTGTAAAGTTGTTTTGTTGTGATGTTTGTCAATGGTGCAAGTGTGATGCAAGGCTCCCCCTCTTAATTACTTCATATTGATTATTTGGTTACTAGTTAGTTGTACTCATGTGTTATATGTATTTGGGGGCTTTGTATTTTTTGACTTTTCTATTCTTATATAATGATTGGTAAAACTTTATAATGTTTTGGCTTTTTCGTATTGTGATTGTTGCTGAAAAATTATTTAAGTGTTATACTTTTAGGATACATTTTTTAGACTAGACCTACGATACTCCAAACCCTTGGGCTAGCCCTGAATACATGCCCCGAAACAAATACTCCTCTCTCCCCAAATAAAAATATAGTTTTTTTTTTTTGGGCAATCTCTTAATAAGTGTCCTTTTGAAAAATTAATATAGGTAAAAGTTTGTATAATTATTATATTGTCCGTTTGAAAAGTTAATGGATAAAAATGGAAGATTATTTTGGAAAGTGGAGTATAAAAAAAAGTTGATGTAAAATGTGTAATGATGATGTCTCCTTAATGCATTGAAATTACGAAGCTACACACTTAAAAAAATAGACGGAGGAGAAACTCTCCGAATAAAAAATTTCACATTTAGAGTCAATTTTAAATCATGAAGAGGTTTTTTTGAATCAAGGAGAGGTAAAACCGCTAAAAAAAAATATGGTGTTGTGCATAGCGCGGATACCGTGCTTGTAGCACGTAACAACGGTATTAGTACGCCAATGACGAGGCATTCTCTCCATAAAATGGAAAGCAGCAAGGCAATGAATTCTAGTAAAGATACTAAAAGTTTTCATATTTTATCACCGAGGCACTTGGTCCAACGGTTAGGTAAGCTGTATACCGACTGGACTTGTGGATTCTAACTTTTTATGGAGTTAAAAGTTGGATTAATACTTAATAGCCTGATGGGTTGGGATAACATAGTAGAACCTTTATACTATTTCGAACATGGATTTGCGAAGTGGAAAAAGGAAACAGAAAACAAGAACATAATGATGTGATGAGGTGAAGAAACTAAACAAATTTGCTTGGTTCCCTATCATTTGCTTTTACATTTGTAAATTCATCCACAAATTCCCTAATTCAAACATAGCCTTAGTGGAGATCTTCTTCGGAAAGACCATGTATGTAATCCATCCGCAGAAATTGAAACCCACTGAAAGCCCAACAGATAGAGAAAAAAAATACTCCAAATGAACTTTCAACTCAGATTATTGGTATCTGTAGTGTTTCTTCTCAGGATATTTTTCTATTTTTCTATGGCTGAACTACAAAACTCACATCCATTTTTAAGATCACTAGATGAGGAATTTTCTATTCAACATGTTTACGCTACATAGTTACCAGATTATTAACTCGTTCGAGCCCCTCGTGTCAAAATTGGTTCAGCCTTCCATGACAAATGCACTCGAAACCTGAAAAATAAATATCAAGTAGCTTAGTATGGCTAAGAAAAAATGATGTTTTTATTCCATGCGCAGATGATGACAGAAAAAATCTTATTCATTGTCTGTACTTTGTGGAAAGTGATGCTTTAGTTTTCGAGTAAAGAGAGAGAATATTTCGTGAGACCAAGCGTAATTGTCATTATCACTGATACTATAACATAAGACGACGTAAATCTCAATTTGAGCAACATCGAACAATTTCCCACGTACACTGGAGACGTCAATCCAAACCAAAAAGAAGAATAAAGCACACAAGGGGCAAAAGGGAAAAAGAAATGCAAACAAGAATGAAGGATTCAAAATGTGTGGAGTCTAAAGTAAAGAAACATCACTTACTTTAAGGTGATCAGGCCGATCCTCAGCCATGTGCAAGCTCCTAAGATCAGAATGCCCAAATCTTGAAGCTGCGAAAATGTATGACAATACAACAGTAACAAAGACACCAATCACCATGGAAAACAGCTGGAAATTCGCAAGTAATTCGCCTCGGACCTCAGAGTCCGTTGAATGGCACGAGATCTCATTGTTCTTGATCTTACAACCCTCAGGCATCATGGAGCCATAGAGAGTGAAAGCAGTTTGATAGAACCAGAGGCCTTGGAGCGTTATGGCAATGCCACAACACAAATCCACAGGGAAGCTGGTTGGGAAGAGGGCCCCTGCAACAGAGGATAAGATGCAAAGGGCTATTAGGATGACGAGGAGGAGGTGGTAGTATCCCTCAAGGCCCTTGTGGGTGGTTGAGTGGAAGTAAAACAGGAGATACTCAGCACAGAAGGCTGTGGCGGCAATCAAGCATAAAGCTCCTTCTGGCAAGGGCAGAAAGCTGAATAACGAAAATGTGTTAGTCTATATCCTGACCAAAGAATCCTTCTTTAGTTGTCAATTGTCAAAAGCCAAGTCAAATCGCAAGAATACGAGTGCAGAGTGTTGGAATTCCGTATGTATTAACAGACTCAAAATGAATAGTTCGGAGGCAACTTTTCTAAATTCCATGTATAACCATCCACTTAGACTTATGAAACTGGTTGAGACAGAGACCTTTTACCAAAGCCATTTGCATCTAAACTCAACAAATCACAAGTTTTCACCCATACATTCTAACTATAGTGTCCTCAAATTAAGGGGAAAATTGTATCGAACTAGACTAATGGGCCGTCTTGCATCAGAAATCAGAGAGCATATATTTGAGATAACTATCGTTATCATTTTAAAAAAATCAATACTAAATAATTCCGTACCTCTGTACAAAAATAATTCTTGCCTAGCACGTTTGACTATAAGTATGTAGAAAACCTTTTGACAAATTGCCAAATCAAAATGACACAATATTGATATCAATAGAAGAACCACTTTAGGTCTTTATACTTTCTAGGGGACATTTTTTACAGTGAAATTTGTGAGCCACAAGTTTCACGATCTTACAAGTTAGGAAGTGCCAGAATGAGTTACAAAATATGCATTGAAGTGTTAGGAAGCCCCGATAAAGTACATTAGAAGTCAGAAAAACAAGAAGTAGAACGACTAACAAATTTCTCCATTCATTTGCATATGGCTCTCAGCTAAGGACATAACTACAAATCTGTCATTATACTTCTTTCTTTGTTTGCCTTTTGCCAATATGATAAGGTATCCCTATAGCCAATTAAGGAATACATTGATGTCTCAAAGATTCATAAAACTTGAAGTCGTAGCACTTATCCAATGTCGAGTGTGACAACTACCATGATTATGGTAACTACAAGTGATCACTAGCACTTAACCAATGTCAATGCGAAAACTATCCAAGATTATGATTGGTATAAGTGATCACTAATTCTAGGACCAATATCATGCAAAGGAACATGACTCGAGAAAAGGAAATTGTGACATGAGTTGACAGCATTAGAACAAAGTTTCATGTGCTCTTCATAGAGTTGCATCCAAATAAACTAGGTTAAGTTGAAATTGCATTCCATCAGGTACTTTAAGTAATATCAAAACCCAAAACACAAGCCAAAATATTACACGTTTAGCTTCCCAAATATATGAATATCTCATCTGGGGCAATCCAGAAATGTATTAGTCTAAGCAGAGCACAAATTTAGTTTAAAGAATTCCAGACAGTAAATTCAAGTATCCAAATTCTGTTTTCATTCCACATCTTCACAAAAATAACCAAATTATGAATAATTACATCCGAAAAAACGCTTTGAACATTCAATAAGAGAAACACTGACCTGGTTTTTTCTGATAGCAGGGTGATGACCCCGAAGACAAAGAACATGAGAAGCATTCCAGAATGCTCGAAATCGTTCATGTGAGAAGGGTTCAGTACACCGTTAACAAAGAACTTGAGGTGGGTTGAATACAAAAGCTCTATACACATATCAATGAAAGCCCCTATTGCTACAATGTAAAGCTCCAAGTACTTGAGCCTACCATCACAACCCGGTACAGGATGCCAAACCCTAACCCTAAACGATTTGGGGTTCGATGCGTAGCGGACCACAGAGTTCCAAACGTGCCATAGCCCAACCAGCAGAAATAATGACCCGGGTAGAACATGTCCCATGAAAGACCCCATCTCTCTCTTTCCCTCTCTCTTACTCCCTCCAAACCAAAAGACCTAGATTTGAATTTCCCTGATAACTACTTCACTATCTCCCCAAATGAAATTGGAGTCGACCAAATAAACGGAAACCCTTTTGCAAGCTGCTATTCTTCCTCCTTTTTAACCCTCTCTCTCCAGCCGAAAGGAACAGAATACGATTTATTATCTGAAAAATCACCTTCACAATCTCCCCAAAATTTATTCCACCAAACGAATAAATGAATGTTTTCTGAAAGCTGCTTTTCTTGCTGTTCTCTCTCTCTCTCTCTCCACCTCTTATTTTTTCCTTTCTCTCTCTCTTTCTCCCTCTCTCAGCATCAAATTGGGGCGACCAGTTCCTGCTCCAAAGAAAGTCGAACTTTCCATCAAATTACTTTACGGAAGCACTTGATATGGAAATTGAAAAACCTAACCATATTTTTGAAAATCCGAGGATGATTCATGAGTTTCGTAATCAATTTCCAGAAAGTCAAAATTCAATAATGGAAGCTTGAAAAAGTCCAAGTGTCAAAATAGTAAATCTAAAACAGATGAGATCTTAAACCGTTGAAGTTAGCAGAACAGTGATTAACCACCATATGCTATTATGCTCGCACAGTTACGTGATTTTATTATACATACACTGTAATTGTGTGATCGTGTGTATGTGTCTAGAGAGAGGAAGAGAGAGAGTTAAATTTACTAACAAACAAGTATGGAGTATGGATGATTGATAAGCTCACTTACTTTTGTGATTGATCTACTTGGGCGAATGATTATTGATTTTGTATTTTCGGAGTTTGGGGGAGAGAGAGAGAGAGAGAGAAAAGGTGAAAAGGTCGTGGGGTGTGTATGGATCAGATCCCGATCGCTGGGTCCGTCTGAAAAGGATAGACCAAAAGGCGTCATTCAACAGTACAAGGTGCTGGACTGATTCTCCCAGGAACTTGTGGGCCCATAAGAAGTGTGAGCCGTTGAATTAGTCGTTGACTGGACCTCATCATGGACATGGAGTTTCGAATGGAGATAGAAGTGGGTAACGAGTAATTTCATATCATTTTCGTGTTATGTAATACATTTAACTCACCAATTTTTTATGTATTGCGGTATTCGAGTCGTTTACTGTGTAACCAATGATCTTGATTTTATCTTAAAATTTAGAGATCTGAGTCGTCTATTGTCAAGATGAAATTTTATCCATTAATTACCAACATCTACAGCTCGTTGGATCACATGTCCGTATCTATGAGTTTTTTACATTTTCTAGATAGATTGGAATTTTGGGTGATTCTTGTGCCGCCTTCGTTGTTTTATCGAGCTTTTTATTTTAGGACCGTGCTAGGGGCACCGAAGGGGATTGTATTGAAAATGTACATATCGGCTTGCAGGATCCATTTTGAATAATCCGAACCATTCAATAATTTTAAAATACTTTTTTGAGTGTCTATGCAAAAAAATCAGCTCAATTGGATACGAGCAAGTGGATGATCCAATATTTCATTTTTTCATTCAGAATTTAGGATTACTCAAAAAACTATTTTAGAATTATTGAACGGTTCGATTAATCGTATGGGATCCAAAAGTGAGCCCCACGGCCCACTATGTACATTTTCGGTGCCACCCCGTCAATACCCATATCTTTATCGATTATCTTGTCAAGCGAAATAGCAAATAGAGATATCTTATTACATTATTACCTCTTGTAAATTTACGACAAAATCAATTTTTTAGGAAAGACAGTATTCAAACTGATTACAGGAGGTATTTCAAAAATTACCAAAACCTTTTAGCCAAGGCTATAAATAATAAGGTAAATATGTACAACCCGCAATTGTTGACTTATACTCCAATTAGCACTGGAGTATTTTATTTGAAAAGGCCAGTTAAATGAATGGACATCAAAATTTTAATGTTATTCCTATTCTTTCTGATTGTTTTAATGTCATCATGCAGATAGGTTAGAGGAGTTAGAGTCACTACCATGAATCCTTTTTTATTAGTAACCTAAGGAAGAAGATTGCAAAGCTAGACTTTTGTCGAATTTCAAAAGTAGCACAAAAAAATGTACAGCGTGCGCACCTTCTGGCTAAGCATGCGCTTGCCTTTTTGTTCCTCACTTAAAAATCAGTGATAGATTAGTTAATTAAGTTGTTGGTTGGTCTTGTTTATGTTGGTTATTTTAGCTTGCATGCAGTGACTCCATGTTATTTATTAATGATATTTCTACCTCTTTAGCAAAAATCAAAAGCTTCAAAGCGGACGTCTCGTACTCACATGCCACTGCTACACTATGTCTTCAATAATGTATAGTAATGGAGTCTTTAAAGGCGGGTCCTATGGATGTGATAAATCCTTTAATGAAGTCCCAACGAATTACAATGACTTTTCCGTTTCTAGTTAAAAGTTTTAAAACTCTTAAAAATAATTAATGTATATGAAGGAAATAACGCGTCTCGAATTTGTATTTAGGAGCTCTAGGAGATGGATTATTTTAAAACTCAGCCTTAATCAACAAAGTCATACTACCTCACAAAGTCTTGTCATGTATGAATTTAACGCACCTCTGTCTCTCTTCCATTCTCTCTCTCTCTCTCTCTCTCTCTCTCTCTCTCTCTCTCTCTCTCTCTCTCTCTCTCTCTCTCTCATTCATTATTTCTCTCTCCTCTCTCTCTATCCCTACCCTTTTTACTATTTTGGAGTATATTAAAACGTTTGTAGTAACTTTTGTTTAATGTATTCATTTTGTATAAAATTTATACTCCACTATTTTTGAAATTTATTCGTAAATGTCTGTACCAAACGAGATCCATATATTAAATATAAAATTATATAAAAATAAAATTTTAATTTTTCAACAATTAATTGCTTATTTACAGTGTTAACTATTATGTTTTCAACTGTTAATTTTGGTTGCTCCTAGGTTTTGATTATGATTCTTAGATTCTCAGATTTTGAAAATTAAGCTCATGATTAGAATCTGTGAAAAATGTTAAGTGAATGTATATAAAATAGATTATGCATCAAAAAAATATTTGGTAGTATAATCAGATTACTAGATTATGGATATTCATTAATTTGTCCATGAAGCCCTTGCTATTATTTATTTATTATTCATATATATTGCCTCATTTTCTTTGTAGATGCCCCCTCTGTCCTTAAATAAATGTTCATGTTCTACTATTTAAACTTCGTAAAAAAAAAGTTATATTTTCTAATTTAAAATACATTTTACACTCAATATGGAATTTTTTTTGCTAGAGTGTACTTAGTTTTTGTAGTACAAAGATTTTAAATCATAAAAGTATACTAAATTACAAAATATAAGTATCAATAGTGCAAATTTGGACATTTATTTAGGGACGGAAGGAGTATTTGGAAATAATTTACAGTTTTTTATTATACATACACATTATGAATATATGTTTTATAGATGTTAAAATATTTAATTATATAATTAAATTTAAAACTTACTATAGTGTATAAATGAGGGCTAGATCTGTCAAATGAAAATATAGTAAATGAATGGTAGGCTTAGAAATAGTAAATAAAAGGTGAAGGATAAAATGGTCCTAAAAAATGTGAAATCTATAATCATAATCCGAGTTGTTTTTGAGATTGTGGCTCCTTATGCCTGTTTTGATAATGATTCTGGCATAATTAGATTTATAATGTGCACCAAACATTTTCAGAATCCATAATCAGAATTCTATAATCCAAAATGAGGTAAACTAATGTGCATCAAGAACCCACAATGTATGTACAAATGTTAATTGTCTATACTAGTTGTTATAAAATTGTTAATTTCTATCTAAATTAACAATTAATGGTGTTCAGTTAACATTTAAACAACATAATTTTACAATTTACAATGTTAGTTTATGTCAAAATTCACAATTAACAATGTTAGATCAGTAATTAAAAGTGTAATTAATAGTTTACAATGCTAAAATTTTACAGTTAACAGTAGTAATTCCACAATTAAATGTGTTAATTTTAAATTTGGTCATGTATAGTGTTTATTGTATATTAAACGTGTTTTTAAGGGTCCAAGCAAGAAATCATAGAGAAAATGACCATGAGGGGTTTGATCCGAGCAGTTTTCGATAAAAATCATATATGTATAGTTTTATCAAAAATTGCTCAGATCAAGCCCTTCCAGACCATTCTATTTTAGGATTCCTCACTTAGACCCTTAAAAATACGTTTTAAACACATTGAACGGTTCGGATCGTCGGAATTTCATCAGAAAAATTGAGAATTCGATGACTCCCACACTTTAGGCAAAGTGTGAGTTCCCTCATTAGAAATGGGATGTGTGTATAAACCCCCTTAACGTTGCATCTGCCAACAAGATGCATTTACATTCGAAATCTACTACCTACCAAACCCTTCCGCTCTTCCAAAAGGCCAAAACCCCAAATTTACTTTTTGTTTCCCATAAATCCTAGTATGAAGTAGGGGTGCACACCGGCCCGGTAGCCCGCCCAGCCCGCCTAGTCCAGTCCATTTTTTTTAGGGCTTGGGATAAATTTTTAGGCCCATAGGGCTGGGCTGGGCTGATATTTTAAGCCCGTTTACTAAATGGGCTAGGTTTGGGAAATTGCTTTGAGGCCCAGCCCGGCCCGATTATTTTAATACTATATAATATATATGTTACAACTCCTAGTTGTTTAGGGTTAGAAATTAGAATACCTCGATGAAGTCGAAGAAGAGGCGCATCTCATCTCCACCTATTAGGTAAGAACAGTGCCCTAGTTTTATAAGAACTTAGAACTTTGAGTTTGAGTATATTATTACGGTTGTGAATTATTATTATAGTTGATTAATTTATATTTGTGATACCATGTTTTAAAAAAAAAATGGGCTTATTGGACGGGCTTGGGAAATTAAAATTTTAATTGGGCTGGGCTTGGGCATATTAAATGAAGCCCGATCATAAACGGGCCGGGCTTGGGAATGCACAAACCTCGTTATTATCTAGTATAAGCCCGGCCCGAACCCGGCCCAGCCCGGTGTATGTGCACCCCTAGTATGAAGTTGTGCACATTAGAACTCTTCTTAAGCGTTCCAAAATTCTTTCATGTTTTTTGTTTTGCCAATTTGTAGATGATAACATGGTTTAGAATTGGAAACCGAACCGAATTGGGCCGGTCTGATAGTTTGGTTCCAGTTTGGTTCCATATGTGTAATGATCTGGTTATGGTTCTTGGAACCGTTAAATATAGTTCGGTTTTTGAATTTCTACAAAACTGGTCCAATCCAAACCATGTATACGATACACCCCTAATTTTGAGTATGGCATTGGGATTTGGCATAACCTTAATGTACCAGGGAAAGTGTTTGGTCCATGAAAGTGCATCTGACATGCGAGATTCATCCAATACACCTGTCGGATGCACTTTCATGTAGGGATGGAAAGGGGGGCGAGTTGGGGCGGGTTTTGATGATTCCGGCCCCGACCCTAAAATTTCTGAACCACCCTTAACCCGCCCCTAACCCGATCGGGTAATTTATGGTCTCCCCCGCCCCTATTTTTTTTCACATATTAGTAAAATATATTTTAGACTCTAATATTAGTGAGCACAAATGATAAAAATTCACAAAATAACATTTACAACTTAACCAAAATCTACTATTTAATGTTGTATTTTAGTTGTAAAAATAAAATTATAAAAATACAAATAAAATTTGATGCATATAAGGGAGAAAATATAATTTGATATATACATATAAAAGTATATAAATATAGTTATACATATTTGTGTATGTCGGGGCAGGTAATATCGGGATGGGATGATCATACCCCTGCCCCTACCCTAACCCTGGCGGGTTTTTCAAAATCACTCTCTGCCCCTACCCGTAACCCAAAAAAATAGAAGGAAAAAAAAAAAAAAAAACCTACCCAATCGGGGCGGGGTAGGGTGGGTTTGGAGCGGGGCGGGTTGCATTGCCATCCCTACTTTCATGTGCATTTTCATGTTTTGTTTTCTACTTTCATGTGCATTTTTATGTTTTCTTTTCAACTGTACCATGCCTCTAATGTAGAGGTGTCAAACGTACGTGTCGTGCCGTGTCGTGCCACTCAACTTCCGTGCCAACCGTGCTTCATGCCATGTCCATTTACTTTATCGTGTCGCGTCGTGCCGTGACATACCGTGTTCGTGTCGTGTCGTGTCGTGTCGTGCCAATTTACTTTACCGTGCTGTGTCGGGTCGTGCATTTTTAAGTCGTGACGTGTCGTGTCGTGTTGTGCTCTTTTTTTTTTTTTTTTGTAGTGTCGTGCCTTTTTAATCGTGTCATGTCGTGCCATGTTATTTTGAATCGTGTCGTGCCGTGCTTTTTTGAATCGTGCCGTGCCGTGCCGACCTGTTTACTCATGTGTCGTGCCGTGCCCTTCTATTTTCAATTATTGGAGGATACGAAACTAGTAAAGAAAACATTGAAAATTTTAATCTATTTAATCAATTTTTGACAATTTTAATCTATATTAATTTATTTCATTGAAAATTTTATTTTTTGTAATAATAAAAAAAACATTTTCTTGTTAAATATGTATAAAGAATTGTGTAAAAAAACGTTTTCTTAAGGATGTAAGGTTGTAATTTTTTTTTTTTTTTACTTGCTAGAGTATAAAGAATTAGATTCATTTACAAGTAAAAGCAACAAAGTTAAGAGTATTAAAAATTAGATCGATTCAATTTGCCAATTTGAATTTTGGACAATACGAATTAGACAATTACACTACCAAAAATACGTATAATGAAAAAACTTACAACTTACAACTTAAAAAATTAAACAAATTCTATTACAACTTACAAGTTTCAAATTACAAAAGTAACAAAACCATACTCCATCTAATTTCAATGAAAAAAAGAAGAAAGGATGCCCGTCCGATGCCCTTGCTCTTGTACTTGGCCTTGTATGGGGTATAAAACCATACTCCATCTAATTTCAATTAAAACTCATATGCATGTGTATAAAACTTGAATGGGGCTCAACAAGCATCATTGCCCATAATTGAAATTCAAGTGCATCAACACAAGTCACACCAAAACTAGCATCCAACTGTTATAGAATCGATTTGGGTTTTGATTTCATCCTAGGAACCACAGGTCCACATGTTACAACTTACAAGTACAGCAAATGCAGCAAACAAGTGCAGCAACAGGTGCAACAAACAGCTACAGCAGGTGCAACGAACAAGTGCAGCAAACAAAAGCAATAGGTGTAGCAAACAAGTCCAGCAACACACACACACAACCCCCCCCCCCCCCCCCCCCCCACACACACACACACACCCAACAAGTGCAGCAACAGGTCAACAGACAACAACCAACAAGGTAGCAAACAGGTGCAGCAACACACACACACACGCCCCCAACACGTGCAACAAGACGGAAAACAAGTGCAGCAACAAGTCAACAGCCAACAAGGCAACAAACAGGTGCAACAAACAAGTGCAGCAAACAGCCAGCAGGTGCAGCAAACAAGTCAACCAACACAACTACACAAGTCACACCTGCACTAGTGCACTAACAATGCTCAATCTACTAACCCTAACAATGCTCAACCAACACAAGTCACACCTGCACTAGGCTCAGAATTCATCATTGCCTCTTTTTTTTTTTAACTTTGTAAATGGGCTCAACAATCATCATTGCCCAAATTCAGTTATTATAACACATAAATTCAGGGCTCAACAATCATCATTGCCGAAATTGGGCTCAACAATCATCATTGACCAAAATCAGAATTCACAAACATAACATAACCAACATTTTTTGCTCAGAATTCATCATAGCCAATAACTGAAAAGGATGCAACATTATGTTGCCATTTAAGACGCTCATAAGTTACAAATCACAATTCATGTGTTATTTTAAGTTTGAACATGGAGATAAGGGGTTGTGTCTGTGACTTATTCATTTCAGACTAAAAGGAGATACACACACATACACCACACTGCCACACACACACACGCACGCACGCACAACTGAAGTGGGGGCAACATCATATTTCCATAAGTTGCCACACCCACACAGAGTCACACACTTGTTGCTGCACTTGTTGCTTCACACACAGTCACACACACACACACACATAACTGAAGTGGTGGCAACATCATGTTGCCATAAGTTGCCACACCCACTTCAGCCCACTAACTGAAATGAATAAGCCACAGACAACTCCAACATAAATAATGAATTCACTAATCACTATCTATATCAGAGTTTGCAAAATAGCCTCTAAATTCATCTTTACCTGAGCCTTTTTCAATTTCAAGGCGTGCATCCTCTCAATCTTTTAAGCACATGAGACAATCCAAAATGTTTGGAGCTAATCTGCTCCTCCTCTCATCCAACACTCTTTTACCTGCACTAAAAACAGATTCAGATGTCACTAAAGACACATGTGGTGTTAGTAGATCACGTGCCATGATTGAAAGAATGAGATAAGTCCTTTCATTTTTTTCCACCACGCTAAGATATCAAAATTAATCAAGTCATTCTCACTAACAGATTCTAGGTCCAAGTATTTACAAAGTTTAGAGCGCGAAGTTACAGTCCTACTTCCAATTCCTAAACTTGAATGTGGACGGCCCACGGAAATCGGTGCGGTTTCGCGTTTGAAAAGATTGAAGATTGTTAGAGTCGCCACCCGGATTTGAGGTCCGAACCCGAGAAACCGATCAAAAATATGACTCATTTGCCCATTTGAAAAAGATTTCACTGATCATGGCGGAACCAAAGATTTCTCGGATTCGGGGGTTTGGTTACGAGAGGGGAAGGATTTTACGGCACCCCTCTCGCCCGGTCCGTGAACCGGTCTCTACTCAACATTTTGTGGGATTTTGAAAATGTTTGAAGTTCAACTTTAAACACGAAATGGGGGATACGGGAATGGCAAAACACGTAAATGAATATTAAAACATAAACTAAGTGATGGTGGATGCTTGTGCAAAGTACACAATGCGATGAAAGAATGGTATAACAAAGAAAATGACAATGAAGGAGAAAAATAGAACTTAAAACATCATTTTGAACAAAATTATTTGTCTTTCCGACACTATTTGCATGTTTTGGAGGGTTTTGATATAGAAATGAGAAGAACATAAAACTACAAAGTTGTAGCCCTTCAAATTATCTACGTTTTGATATATAATACGCCCAAAACGGAGTTTGGAGTAAAAAGTTATGGCTGAAACACTGTGACTAACTTTCTGTTGGGGTTTGAGCGCTCAAGCCCTTCCCAGATCGCCAAATTCTGCTATTTTATGACTTTGAACATTCATACAACCCCAACTCAATGATTATGGTTTGCTTACCAAAACTGAACAGAAACATGAACTTAGAAAACAGATTGAGCGCTCAAGGCCTTGGGCTTGAGCGCTCAATCCTACCAAAATAACAGGTTTTAAAAATGCTTTTCTTGATACTTTTCAGACCTTGTAGGCTCATTTCAAGTATGAGGAACTTGAATGAGCCCACTGGTCTCCCTCAGCAAGACCAAAACATTGTTTTTCACATGATTTTAACTACCTTTTGGCTTGATCAAGGCTTGAACTTGTGGTTTGATGAATGGATGGGTAGTGGCTGTGTTTATAGGCTATAGATGAAGTATTTTGGACAGAGGAGTGTGAGTGTAGGGCTGATTGAGTGATTGATTGAGTGGATGATGGAGTATTTGAGCTTAAAATGGTGATTTTGGCTTGGATGAGGTGGATTTTGGTGGAAGAGCTAGGTTTGGACAAAATTGATGGAGTGTATGGACTGCAAATGGCTTATTAGAGTGAGAGAGGGGCTGTTGAAGTTGGTTTCTCAAAGACCCATGTGTTGTAGGCCTTAAAGATGAGATTTTTGGGTGTTTTGGAGGTTGAAGATGATGGAGGGTGGTGGCTATGGAGGAGAGAAAGGCTAAAACGTGATTGAAGTGATGAGAGAGAGTGGAGAGGGCTGATGAAGGGTGTTAGAGTGTGTAAGAGCTCAGCCAAAGGGGTGGAGGGGATTTATATAGAGAGAGAAATGGGAGGGAAATGAGTTTAATTTTTGAATTGGGTTTGGGGGGTGATTAGGAAATGTTCAAGGGTCTAGGAAGTGTATTTAGGCAGTAGAAAACATAGGTAGACGCTCCTCTTGCAGTAGAATATCATGATTAGATGCTCTGCAGAAAACTGATCTGGAACAGAGTTGAGCGCTCAAAGCCATGGGCTTGAGCGCTCAAGGTGGGATTTTTGGGTTTGAGCGCTCAAGGTCTAGGGCTTGAGCGCTCAAGGCTGTTGCTCAAAAGGTCAAACTTTGCGGGGCCGCCCCGAGTGCTACCGAACTTCGTTTCGTGCGTGGTTTGAAGCGTTGGAAAGCTTGAAAGGTCTACTTTCTAACCCAAGTGATTTGGACCCAAGATGATTTGTACATCAAAATGTGTGACCATTTTACCCTCAGAAGGTCGGGAAAGCAAGTGATTTTGGTAAAACGGGCACATCTCCCTCATTTCACAATGGATTGTGACATATTATATATCAAAAAAGAGGGTTTTGAATGTACTAGAAGATGGTGTAGGCTTGGGTTTGTTTTGAAATGGTTTATGGATGGTTTGAAGGGTATTTTGGTCATTTTGGTTGGTTTAAGGTTGTTTTAGAAGGGTTTAGAATGGTTTAGGGTGGTTCGGTGAGTTCAAGCCTTGTTCTTAGCCTCGAGGTATGCACGATTGGTCTATTTCATCATCGGGAATGCTCGAGCGCATCCTGGGTTCAAAATCGGGGTGTCTACATTGAATTAAGCAGAAACCAAGATGCATCGTTGGTATTTGAACAAGATGTTAAAAGAGCAGCAGTACAGGAAGCATTGGCAACAAACTTACATTCATATTTTGCATACATGGAAGCCATGAATCAGTCACAACAGCAGAAGAAAGTAAAGTAGTAATCCCTAAATTCGTACCAATCTCTCTTAAGAGCACTTCAACACCTGCTAACTTTATCCTAGGGTCCATTAATGCAGCTAACATAAATATTAGTGCCATTTATTCGTAATATTTTTTGAATTTTCCTTCCATATCTATACAAGCATTTACAAAATTTGGTTGTGTCCTATGATTATGAAAATTGAGACTAATATTGTACAGATGATTAAGCACGATACACGAAGTAGGATAATGAACATCCAAACAAGCTACAATAGCACAATAAAACACTTTCAAAAATTTCATGAAGTCAAAACCAATTTTCCAATCAGCTGGAGTTAAAGGAGTACCACGATACCTCTGGTTAACAAAAGCAGATGTAACATTACTATAATTCCTACAAGACTTTAACATAAGGTATGTCGAATTCCAACGAGTTTAAACATCAGAGTTCATTTATTTGGATTTCATATTGTAACATGATGCACACAATTTATCAAATTCTTGTTGCCTAGATGGGGAAGTGCCAATAAAAAGAACAACAACTCTAATTTTTTTGTTTCTGTGGTGCTATATGTTTCAAATCATCTTGCACAACTAAGTTAATGACATGGTACACGCATTGCATATGCAATAACTCACCAAAATAAGGAGTCAAATTTCTTTTAAACAATGGAATTGTAGCAGTATTAGCAGTATGGTTGTCAAAAGTAATGCTAAAAACTTTATCAATAACTTCATAATCCCTAAAACACCCATAATCCTTTCAAAAATCTGATCAGCATCATGAGGAAACTCCACTAAATGGAAAGCAATATTTTTTTTTTTGTAAAGTCAAAATAGAGTCTATATAATGAGCAGTCACACAAATATAACCACGATTATTTATGCCAGACCACATATCAGAAGTAAAACCTATTGAACCAAGTCTAGCAAGTTTCACTAATCAATAAAAATATAACTTCACTATGAGCTTTTTTCGTATCACTACGGGTTGTATTTCTAGAAGGGTCATGCTAATGTGTGCCATAGTGCACCCGTTAAGGGTACCAAATGAAGAATTTAGAAAATTTTGGATAAAATATTCAAATCTAATATCATCACCAAAAGTAAATGGTTGTTCTACTGCAGCTACGTAATAGGCCAGTGCATGTCTCATTTTGTTTTTTGAATAAATGAAAGTAGGTAAACTACTACCAAATTCACCACTGAGTGCAACAATTCTATCGTTATGTTTACTTCTAATATGCCTGCCATGCTGCCCTACACCATGATCACTATTGCAACTATAATTTATGCCACAATAATTGCATACAGCCCTAGGTCCTATGTTATTACCAGTTTTATCTTTGAAGTTTTTTATCTATAGTGAAATGATTCCATACCCATGATGTGCGTTGCCTTTTTGAACCACTACGGCCTGAAGTTGTAGGAGTTGAATCTGTTGGAGTAGAACCTGAAGGTCCTGTTCCAGAGTGCACAATGTTTGCAGCAGCTTCACCTACAGCCTCTATACCCTGTGGTGCAACAGGGTTTCCTGTTCCTGGTAGTGGTGGTTGATGATGTTCATCATCAGAAAAATAGTGGGGCTACGAGCATCCATCTACAAAAAAACAAAAACAAATAATAATAAGAACAAATTAACTTAACTGATTAAATTGAATGAAATAATGAACAAATCGTTATGAAAACAACAAACAAATAAATAAACAAATCTTACCAGTTACCAGAATAGGATCAAACCCTAGGAATCGTTTTGAAACCCAAATCGATCTCAGGAAGCAATCGATCTCAAATGGTCAAACCTTAGGATGAAATCGATCTCAAACCCTAGGAATAAGATGAAACCCAAATTGATTTCAAACCCTAGTAATAGGATGAAACCTAAATCAATCTCAAGCCCTAGGAATAGGATCAAACCCAAATCGATCAAAAACCCTAGGAATAGGATGAAACCCAAATCGATCTCAAACCCTAGGAATAGGATCAAACCTTTAATCTGAAACCCTTAATCGATCTCAAACACACACACACACACACACACATAGAGATAATCATGACTGTGAAGTGTGACTATGAGAGTGAGAGGGTTTGGCAAATATAGTAGGGGTGAGCAGAAAACCCGTCAAACCGTGAATCCAGTCCAAACCAATCCAAATCGATTGGTTTGGTTCGGATTTTTAGTAGCGTGGTTTGGTCCTGGTTTAAAAAAATTAGAATCCGTAGTCAATGGTTTGGTTTGTGGATTTACGTTCATGGTTCCGATTCCAATCCAATCCGAACCATTTATTATTATTATTATTATTATTATTATTATTATTATTATTATTATTATTATAAGCCATAGTCAACTAACTTCCTTCTGTTCCAAAAAAAAAAATCTAACTTCCTAATTTAATTTATTTATTATTCCTTCTCTAACAATATTTTATTTTGACTAAGATTCATAACTTATTCCCCTAATTCTAATAAACCAATAGTGGTATAGTCATAGCAAATAAATTCGGTGATGAAATTCTCCATTCTAATTTTGATTCCACAGCTGACAACACATTTCTATTTTTTCAAATTTCTATACATGATTCGGTCATAGCCTATTCCTATTCCATGATTTCCTTCATTACCATGATTAATTACCCTAAATTTCTATATATGAGGACCTATTCGTATTCTATAGATAAACCTAACGTAGTAAACCTAAATTTTAAGTACTCTAAATATTTTATGGAAATAATATCTCAATTTTAAGCAAAAAAACCGTGGTTCGAAACCGAATCTGATTCGTATTTTAATGGTTTGGATTGGTTTGGTTTGATGCCTTTTGTGGATTGGTTTGGTTCGCCAAATTCATAATCCGTAGGTAGTGGTTTGGTTCTTGATTTACTACAAATCCGAACCAATCCGATCCATGCTCACCCCTAACATATAGACTATAAAGACTTTGAACTGTAAAGTGTGAGAGAGAGACGTTAACGTTTGGCCGTTGAGACGGGACGGCGATCCAACGGTAGGATAACCAGAGTCGGAGAGAGAGAGACAGAGATAACGTTTGTTTGTAGGCCCTAGCCCTAGGAAGGGGAAAAAATGTTTATATAGTGTGTGTGTGTGTGTGCAGCACATGGCATTACCTGTGCGCATAATTAGGTGTAAAGTTACGATGCATCATTTGAGGGCCTTTCGAGTTGTTTTTTGAAAATCGGAACCGTCTATATTTTTTGTAGGATGGAATATATTATTCACGTCAAAAATTAAGTATATTTATTATCTCTATATCGATCAGAGTTAACAAAAATTTTCCTACTAATGATTCTCACGTCCGGGATCTCCCGATCAAAGGGTTTTCAAAATCCGATTGACCCCAAAGTTGGTGAAGTTTATTAAAACACCAAGAAAAACAAAATAGTCGGTGTTGATCGTTGTAATTGTGTTGCGATCGTGTGGCTAACGCACATTAGACTATAGCAGAGTAAAATGGTTCATAACTTAGTAAGTTCAATGTATAACATTGAATGGTGGATACTGATTTGTTTTCTTGAATGTTTGATCTAGACCGACATGATTTAACATCTTATCAATTCTATCATTCTCCCAAAAATTGATGATCATCCGATGTTGGTAACCACACGATCGGAACACATTCAGTGCTTCTAGTGGCATTTGAACACTATAATGCACCAGTTCAAGCATCTGATCTATTTTTTGAAAATCAGAACCGTTAGATATGTTTAAAATGTGTTTATAAGGTTCAATGCGAGGATTTGGAAAAAAAAACTACCCAAAAGGGCTTGATCGGAGAAATTTTTCATATAGCGGTTTTATGAAAAAAAATGCTCCGATCAAGCCCTTCCGGGTAGTAGTATTTTTTTTTTTTTGGTCCAAATCCTTGCGTAGGACCTTAAAAACACGTTTTAAACACATCTAACGGTTCAAATCGTCGAAATTTTCTCCGAAAATTGGAGTTCGAGGTCTGCGATTTTTACACCTTGCGGGATCCTTCGTATGAAGTTTATTGCTTATTTTGGTTAATTAAACTTAGCATTTTTTTAAATTAATTCTATAATATAATTTATATAATTTTATTAATTTCTATAATTTAATTGATAATTTCTATAATATCTATAATTTAATTTGATAATTTCTATAACACATTCATACCCCAATCAAGGGGTTTTCTAAATTCGATCGATATTTAACTTTCCATGATTGATTTAATCAACAAAAAAAATCATATTAATGCTCTCGATTGTTCAATTAGTTTAATTTAATGGAGATCTGAACATATTTGTGCGGAAACTTGTCGTAACTTTTTTTAACCCTTTTTTTTAAAAATAATTTGTAAACTTTTTTTTCTTTTTTTTGTCCAACTCTCTCTCTAAAAAAATTATTACTTTTTTTAATTTTTTAATTTCTTTGTTCATGACTTCATGTTTCTTTTTTTAACTTGATATAATTAAGCGATTCACTAACACAAACAAAAAAAAATTTATTTTTCACCAAAAGAAATTGATTTTTTTTTCAAAATATTTATTAGATAAAAGGCAATGTATATGTGTGGTATACATATTTTTTCATGTTTGAATTTTGATTCAAAATTTTATTAATCGTATAAAATATTTTAAAAGCTTATTTTCTCTTTTTTGTCCAAACTCTCTCTCTCTCTCTCTCTCTCTCTCTCTCTCTCTCTCTCTCTCTCTCTCTCTCTAAAAATAAATAAATAAATAAATAAATAATAATTTGTAACTTCTTTTTCCCTTGTGTTTTTTTTTTTTCCTTTTTTTGTTCATGATTTCATTTTTTTTTTAACTTGATATAAATATATAATTCACTAACACAACACAAAAATAATTCTTATTTTTTGGGATTATCAAAAAATACATAGAAATAAAGTATTTAACTTTTTTTTTTTTTGGTTTTTCCATGCCTCGTGTCGTGCCCGTGCCTCGCTAGAACCGTGTTGTGTTGTAACCGTGTCGTGCCATGCCCGTCCTACTTCTATGCCGTTCCAGGCCAACTTACGTGCTTGTGCCCGTGCCCGTGCCGTGCCGTGCTAGAATAAAGTCGTGTCCGGCCTCGTGCCTTGTTGACTTTGTGCCGTGCCCGTGCCCGTGCCCGTGCCTTGCCCGTAGAAGACTGTGTCGTGACGTGCCATGTGCCGCCTTAAACCGTGCCGTACCCACTCAATTCCGTGCTCGTGTCGTGCCGTGCCATGTCAACTTATACCGTGTCGTGTCGTGTCGTGCCGTACCAAAATTTTACCATGCCTTTAGCGTGCCGTGCCGCCTTTGAACGTGTTGTGCCCGTGCCGACCTGACCCGTTTTACACCCCTACTCTAATGTGCCAAGAGGGCGCGTTGGGTGGCGAAAGAAAGAGATGCACATTTAATGCGCTAGGAGAACGAGATGCGCACGTAATGAGCTAAGGGAGAGGACCAAGTGAGACTTTGAATTATTTGCAGAAGATCCACCCAAAGCATAAAATCAAATGGTAGGACCCGATGGTCAAATGCGATTTTAATTCCTCCCAACCACATTGTTTAATTTCGCTGTAGGATGTTTCTGTTTGATGTCGGTGCTTGGTTAGTAGTATTTTGGTTTCACTGTGTTTTGTTCGTGTAGGCTGTAATGGTGTTATAATGGTGTTATAGGTCTTCTTGCGTTCTAATCGGTTGCATCATTTAGGTCTACTTGTTCCGGCATTGTGCAATGATTATAATAAAATTCTCTTTCTCAAAAAAAAAAAAAAAAATAGTAGGACCCACCCAGCATTTTTCATACTGTCTCCGTTCCAAAATAATAGGATTAGTCCACTACGAAAAGATGTGCAATTTTTGGATAAAAAATAAAATGCTTCTGAGCATTATTTTGTTATTTTATTGGTGTCCAAAAATTTACAAAATTATGCTCAGAATCATTTTATTTTTTGATCCAAAAATTACACTTCTTTTCGTAGTGGACTATTATTTTGAAACGGAGAGAGTATAATATGTCTTGTTGATAATTTTCATTTCTCACATTCTTTTCACCTTTTTATGTAGGAGTAGTAACTGTTTTTCTTAATCAGGTTGGATTGGTCGATCGGAGACTAAAGGGGTAGTTTCCCATTCTCTAAAAGTGCCAAAGTCATGAATACAGATTTCGAGACAGATCATTCTTCTCATATACATCAACTATTCTTAGAACTTTTGACCCGTTTCGCACTTTTAGCACATTTTAGGAAACTAAGCCTAAATGTATATATGATGATGCCTTAATGAATGGGTCTACACATGCATTACATTTTTCATTGAGGTGGTGAGGCTACATGGACCATTGATATGCAGATTTGGAATGTCATCTTCTGAGATACTAGTATTATTTGTATATTCCATACTGTACGTACTATTTTTCCAGAACTGATTATTTAACGGTTGAGTAATTTCTCTATTAATTGTTACATACATCTAACAAACGTCTCAACAGAATTGTAATCCAATCTCATGACATTTGCCATTATAAATTAACACTGTAATGTATTGATAAATCCAACAGGACAAGCTACAATCCTCTTCCCTCAATACAACCAAATAACATTAACCACAACTTCGAAACAAAAGAGACTGCAGCCTTCTACTACCTTCTTCTAAACAGCAGCAAAAACCAGCCCAGAGGCATGGGAGAGCACTAAAAGCCGGAATCCATATTGAACTCCTCCCTTGGTTATCTCATGTCTTAACAGCAGGATCCCCACCAAGGAAAGTAACAGAGGGCATGTCCTCACCAGCATAACTGAGATACATAGGTCAAGAACATGAAACAGGTAATGTCAGTGGTTTTGTTGGTCATTAGTTCCGGGGCGTCGATATGGCACATATCTGTGGTCCTTCGCAGCATTCTTCCTCCTCCTTTTCTCCAGATAGGATTCGAGCTTGCCAGATGCCTAATAAACCACACAAGATTTCTCATTAGTTTCAAGCTCACTTCCTTTCTCAGAGGTAGATGTAGTTACAATGTTGTGTTATAACGAAACTATACAGATACCTTGAGCTCCTTGTATTTCTCAATAAGCTTTTGCTCACGAATTTCAGCTGCAATATCCAGAAACCATTATGAAACACAACTAGAGAGGATGAAACTAGTTAATACAGCTAAAAATGAAATACAGAACTTGGCGTCAAGAAGCAAACTGAAAGAGTATCATTTTGATGCCACTGAAGGAAAAAACATCCTTTTGTGTGTATCTTTTTTCGCCCTGGTTTGGTTTGGTGGGGGTTCACTAAAACTTGCTTTTCTGCAAGGGCTACATATTACTCTTTAACTCCTTTCTGGCCCTTCTGTAGATAACTGATTCACGAGCCCTGGTTTGGATTGGTGGGGGTTCACTAAAACTTGCTTTTCTGCAAGGGCTACATATTACTCTTTAACTCCTTTCTGGCCCTTCAGTAGATAACTGATTCACGAGCACAAAAAATGTGTAGTCAAGTACTTCCACATCTCTGCATACTACTATTTCGCCACGCTTACTACTCACAAGCGAGCATTAAAGGGGCCAGCTCCAGTTAAGATACTGCTAAAGTTATATTGGAGAGGTCCATGGCAAATCTAATGCAGAACAAAGACTAATTATGGTTTAAAGTTGCTGATGAACATGCACAAATGGTGCCTTGGGGAGAGAGGGAGAGAGAGAGAGTTACATTTCTTCAAATAAAATGGTCTTTTCCCTTGCTTTGCAGCCTCTCTCTCTCTTTTCTTGTGCTCGGCCAGAATTTCCCTCTCCGTACGCTTTGATACGGACTTGAGTTGTTTGTCCTGAAAAGACACATAGCAAGAAGAAATTAACTTTAATAAAGTGAAACATGGTAGGATTTTTCTTAGGGGGGGGGGGGGAACTTTAATAAAGTGAAACATGATAGGATTTTTCTTAAGGGGGGGGGGGGCGGGGGGGGGGGGAACTGAAGTTGGCTTCAAAACACGGCACTTACTATCTCAGAAATGCGGTTCTTTAACTCATCGATGACTGTAGGGTCATTTGATTCCTTCACCGATCTCTTCAATTTCTATCGAAGCCCCGACAGAATTAAAAAATGTCATGCAAAAAAAGTTTAAAAGCTTGGCAATCAGACTCCAAAAGTAGACATACCTCCCGTTCAGCAGGAAGCTCATTCTCGTAGAGAAAATTATACCTCTTCTTGAACCTACAAGAACAAATACAAAAGAAGGTATTATGTCTCGCAAAATGCACCCCAAACAAAACCTCAATGCTATGATCAAAACAATCGAAATATCAGGAAAAAACCAAATACTCCCACGGTCCCACCATTCAAGCAGGACCAACTATTCGAGCTCCCAACAATCCATAATATACAAAACTACCAATTAAACAACCTAAGCACATAAAATGAAATAAGCCCACATCAAAGCTCGTGAATCCCTTTCCAGATTTAGACCATCGTACAAGAAGAGAGCAACCTCATAGGTATATGAACTATCCATGAATTCAATCTCCACAACCGTAGGAAGATATTACAACAACAACAATAACAGAACCCATCTAGTTCCCCAATCATTGGGGACATAGGCGAGGATGATTGGAGACAGATCTAACCTTTGGCAATATGCACAAAGTGGCTACTCTTAGAATACCATTAAAATAGTGGCCCCCTATGTTGGGAGTGAAGATAAGCAACACGGTAGCGCTACCATGGAATTGGGGTAGCGCTACCCAGGACCTAATTTCTGACCAGAGCGTTCTGGAGCGCTACAGGTGTTCCCCTGTAGTGCTACCGAGAGCCTTAAAGCCTTTTAGGGTTTCGGCCGACTGTGTGTTCGGTTAGATCGAAAAGTAGTTTTTCAGAGCGTAAAAATAGAGAGAGGCAAGAGAAAACCAATCTCAGAGAGATCGTGAGAAGACTTGTACTCGTTGATTCGATTTCATAGTGGACTGGTGTGGCTCCCGTGGTTTTTCCTCACGTTGAGGTTTTCCACGTATATCTTGTGTCTTGCTTTTCTTTCCGGTTTTTCATTACGCACATATTTGCTTGCTTTTTTCTATGATTCATTGTTCCCAAGATCCGTAGGGGCGTTTGCGTTGTAGGATTGAACAGGTGTTCGCGATAAAATCCATAACAACTGGTATCAGAGCCGCGGTTGCGGTAGGTTTTGTTCGACAGGTTAGGGTTTAATCTCGTTCGGGCAGGCTAGGATTTCAGTGGGAGCTATGGGTTCTGAAGAAGGCAAACAGAGGATCGCCAAGTTTGATGGGTCAGACTTCGCGTACTGGAAAACGCAGATAGAGGACTATCTGTATCAGAAGGATCTTTACCGGCCACTGCTGGGTAAAGAAAAGGGGAAGAAGACTGGAGAGTGCAACGAGGATTGGGACGTTCTGGACAGGAAGGCGTTAGGGGTTATTCGCCTGTCTCTTTCCAAGTCAGTCACACACAACATTCTGAAAGAGAAAACGACGGAGGAGCTTATGGAAGCGCTGAAGAAGATGTACGAGCAACCGTCTGCTGCGAATAAGGTACATCTTATGAAAAAACTTTTCAACCTATCTATGGCAGAAGGGGTTTCCTTTATGTCACATCTCAGTGAGTTCAATATGATAGTTGATCAACTTACGTCTGTCGATATCGAGTTTGATGATGAGGTTCAAGCCTTGTTAATTCTGTCTCAGTTGCCAGAGAGCTGGCAGGGTACCGTTACTGCAGTCAGCAATTCGGCAGGGAAAGAAAAGTTGAAACTGAGTGAGGTTGTCAGTTTGATTCTGACTGAGGAGGTCAGAAGGGGTTCGATCGATGGTTCAGGTAGTTCAGGTTCAGCTCTAAGTGTTGAGCAGAGGGGCAGAGGCCAGACCAGGGGTGGTCAGAATCAGAACAGGAACAGGTCGAAATCCAAGGGTAAGGGAAATAAGGCCAAATCTCAGGTTCGGCCTATTAAAGGTGAATGTTGGAATTGTGGTCAGACAGGCCACATGTCACAAACTTGCAAAGCACCGAAGAAGAATAACGGTGAGCAGGACGCTCACATTGTGCATGATGCACTTATTCTTGCAATGAACAGCGACGCCGAATCGTGGGTGATTGATTCGGGTGCCTCATTTCACGCCACTGCTAACAGGGAGGTTCTGCAGAACTATGTAGCAGGGGACTTTGGGAAAGTATACTTGGGGGACGACGAGCCTTGCAGTATAGTGGGAAGAGGGGATGTTCAGATTGCGACGCAAGGGTACAGATGGTGTCTGAAAGATGTCAGGCAAGTTCCGAATTTGAAGAGGAATCTTGTTTCGGTTAGACAGCTTGCAGCAGCAGGTTATACTTCGACATTCACAGGGGACACGTGGAAAGTCTCCAATGGTACCATGGTGGCGGCTAAAGGCAAGAAAGTTGGTACACTTTACTTGGCTTCACATGGTAGCAATACACTTGCAGTTGCAGACAGCAATGAGAGTTCAAATCTGTGGCACTATAGGCTGGGGCATATGAGTGAGAAGGGAATGAAGGTTATGCAGTCGAATGGGAAGCTACCGGGTTTAGAGTCAGTGGATATTGACATGTGTGAGGATTGCATCTTCGGGAAACAGAAACGGGTTAGCTTTCGGAAATGCGGCAGACCTCCCAGGGCTCAGAAGTTAGAGCTTGTCCATACAGATGTGTGGGGTCCAGCTACAGTGTCTTCTATTGGCGGTTCTTATTACTATGTTACCTTTGTCGACGATCACTCGAGGAAGATATGGGTATACTTCATGAAGCACAAGTCAGAGGTCTTTGAAGTATTCAAGAAGTGGAAGGCCAGGGTTGAGAATGAAACAGATTTGAAGGTGAAAAGGTTGAGGTCCGACAATGGCGGAGAGTATGAGTTGGGGGAGTTCAAGAAAGCCTGCGCTCTATTCGGGATTCGTTTAGAGAAGACACCTCCAGGGACTCCGCAGCATAATGGCATTGCAGAGAGGATGAACAGGACTTTGACTGAGCGTGCTAGGAGCATGCGGATACACGCAGGGTTGCCCAAGATGTTTTGGGCAGATACAGTTGACACAGCAGCATATTTGATCAATCTTGGGCCATCAGTTCCGTTGAATTTTGGCATACCAGAGGAGGTTTGGAGTGGTAAAAAGGTAAACCTCTCACACTTACGTGTTTTCGGTTGTGTTTCCTATGTGCATATTAGCGACAAGGACAGGGATAAACTTGATGCTAAGTCACAGAAGTGCACCTTTATTGGGTACAGCGGAGATGATTTTGGTTATCGTTTTTGGGATGACAAGAACCGGAAGATAATCAGAAGCAGAGACGTTGTGTTTGATGAGAAGGTGATGTACAAAGACAGGGACAGCAAACAGAGCAGTGAGAGTACCATTCCGGATGGAGATACATCCGAGTACTTTGATTTGGAGGATCTTCCAGATGACAGTGGAATTGAACAGAGGTCTGGTAAGGCAGAGGAGAGAGCTTTAGATGAGACAGTTTCAGAGGGGACAGTTTCAGATGAGGTAGCTCCAGAGACAGGGACTAGTTCAGCGGTCAGAGAGTTGAGGAGGTCAGCCAGAGTACCCAAGCCGAATCCGAAATACATTTCTTCGCTTGATTACTTGCTTTTGACGGACAGTGGAGAACCAGAGTGCTATGATGAGGCTATGCAGGTTTCCGAGTCAGCTAAGTGGAAGATTGCGATGCAGGAAGAGATGGATTCTCTTCATTCCAACGATACTTGGCAGTTAGCTCAACTTCCCGCAGGAAAGAAAGCCTTGCAGAACAAATGGGTTTTTCGACTTAAGCAGGAGAGTGATGGCAAGAAAAGGTACAAGGCAAGATTGGTTGTAAAAGGCTTCCAACAGAAGGAGGGGATCGATTATACAGAGATATTTTCGCCGGTTGTGAAGATGGCCACTATCAGAGTGGTGTTAAGTTTGGTTGCTGCTGAAAATCTCTACCTTGAGCAGTTAGATGTTAAAACTGCTTTTCTTCACGGGGACTTGGATGAAGAAATCTACATGAAGCAGCCTGTTGGCTTCATTGTGAAAGACAAGGAAGAGATGGTGTGCAGGCTCAAGAAGAGTCTGTATGGTTTGAAACAGGCTCCCAGACAGTGGTACAGAAAGTTTGATGGTTTCATGCAGTGCAGTGGCTACACAAGGTGCAATGGAGATCACTGTTGTTACTTCAAGAGGTTTGAGTCTAGCTACATCATTTTATTGCTCTACGTAGATGATATGCTTGTAGCAGGTTCCTGTGTTAGGGAGATCAACAGGTTGAAGCAACAGTTGGCAACGGAGTTTGCTATGAAAGATCTGGGTGCAGCTAAGCAGATACTTGGGATGAGGATCAGTAGAGATAGGGCTCAGGGGACCTTGCGGTTGAGTCAGGCTGAGTATATTGAACGTGTTCTAGAGAGGTTCAATATGCAGAGTGCTAAGGCAGTTGGCACACCTTTGGGAAGTCATTTCAAACTTTCTCAGGGGCAATCACCCAAGACAGATGCAGAGAGAGAGTACATGGCCAAGGTTCCGTATACCTCGGCCGTGGGTAGCCTGATGTATGCGATGGTGAACACGAGACCAGACATTGCCCATGCAGTGGGAGTTGTGAGCAGGTTTGCTAGCAATCCAGGGAAACAGCATTGGGAAGCAGTAAAGTGGATCATGCGATATTTTAGAGGTACCACTGATTTGCCACTTTGTTTTGGGAAAGGGAAATTGACAGTGCAGGGATTTGTGGATGCAGACTTTGCCGGTGATCAGGATACGCGGCGAAGTACCACAGGTTATATCTATACTATGGGTTCAACAGCGGTGAGCTGGGTCTCACGTCTGCAGAAATTAGTGACACTATCCACGACAGAAGCTGAGTATGTGGCCGTGACTGAGGCTACAAAGGAGATGATTTGGTTGAAGGGCTTCTTGGAGGAGTTGGGTTTGAAGCAAGAGAACTGCGTTCTTTTCAGTGACAGCCAGAGTGCTATACACCTTGCCAAAAATCCAGTGTTCCATGCCAGGATGAAGCATATTGATTTGAGGTACCATTTTATCCGTTCGCTTTTGGAGGATGGGGATTTGTTGCTAGAGAAGATTTTGGGGGATCAAAATCCGGCAGATATGTTGACCAAGTCTGTTACTGTTCAGAAGTTGAAGTTGTGTTCAACTTCAGTTGGCCTTAATGCGTGAAGAGTTGATGGGCCAGGAGTCACACCAAGAGGGGTCAGATGACTACGTCCACGGTTTGATTGAGATCATTTGGGTTTGCAGTTGTTTGTTTGTGGATGCTTCAGGTTATCTTCAAGTGGGAGATTGTTGGGAGTGAAGATAAGCAACACGGTAGCGCTACCATGGAATTGGGGTAGTGCTACCCAGGACCTAATTTCTGACCAGAGCGTTCTGGAGCGCTACATGTGTTTCCCTGTAGCGCTACCGAGAGCCTTAAAGCCTTTTAGGGGTTTCGGCCGACTGTGTGTTCGGTTAGATCGAAAAGTAGTTTTTCAGAGCGTAAAAATAGAGAGAGGCAAGAGAAAACCAATCTCAGAGAGATTGTGAGAAGACTTGTACTCGTTGATTCGATTTCATAGTGGACTGGTGTGGCTCCTGTGGTTTTTCCTCACGTTGAGGTTTTCCACGTATATCTTGTGTCTTGCTTTTCTTTCCGGTTTTTCATTACGCACATATTTGCTTGCTTTTTTCTGTGATTCATTGTTCCCAAGATCCGTAGCGGCGTTTGCGTTGTAGGATTGAACAGGTGTTCGCGATAAAATCCATAACACCCTAAACCTCCAAGAACCGAGGAGCTACAGGGACATTTTGCTGCAGAACCATGCCCACAAATCAAAGTCGAAAGGCATCAGGGTTGGCTTAGAGACCCGAATCAATTTTTGTGCTCATTACCATACTTCTACAGGAAGATATTATGAAACAAATATTCCAAACCAGACGTCCATCGAAAAGTCCACACAGTTGTATCAAACAAAGATGTACAACTTAGTTATTCATATTTCTTACAATCTTTGCATTATCCTTGTTTTCTTCAACCTATAATCTATTTAGCACCTCAGGGAAACAGAAGGATGATCCTCACCTAAGATCATCAACATAATGTAATTTTCTTAGTGGAAAAAAACTTGAGAAACAATGAAGAGACTATAGACATGCCTATCACATAGACTCCAAATATGAAAAAATCAGGGTTCTTGAAATAAACTTGACATCTCTTTGAACCATTGGTCCTAATCCCCAAATCAAAAGTTTTAAACTAACTTATAACTTCTACCCTTAGTTGCAGGATCCTTATAAAATGGGTGCGCTCCCTAGACGGGAGCTCGAATCCGCGCTCCCAAGACGGGAACTCGCTCCCGTCCAAAAGGAAACCTGCTCCTAAACAAGATGGGAGCTTCCACACTACTCTTAAGGACGAAATTCTCACTTCTTTTTCCAAATATATGTAAGGAAAAAGAAAAAGACAAAAGAAGTAGGAAAGATTTAAGACTCTCTCTTTCTCATCTCATATTTTATTGTTTATCTACATGTTTAGTCCATATATTTGGCATAAAATAATCTATTGAGGTCTCATTTCTCACTCATGCTTACCTAGGTAAAATGCTTACATACGTGCTCCCTTTGCAACTATAAAATATATGGCCAATACATATAAATATATATAAGTTTATTTAAATATATATTTATTTATTAAACACTCCCTCGCCGCTCCCAACCTAGGGAGCTTCGGCATACCCCCGCTCCCCCGCACCCGCTCCCGCCCCCGTTCCCGCTCCCGCTTCGTGCAACTTGAAATCGGGCCAATTTTGTAGTATTTTGTATTTGAGGAATGTGAAATTTGATTGGATTATTCAAACGAATTGGGCCGGTTTTAGCCAGTTTAGGTTTTATTCGTTTCTCGACTTCGGCCTAAATTTAGAGTTTTTGGGAGTTATCAAAAAACGAGTAGAGAAGACAAAAGAGATGCAAAATTATGTTATAATGTTAGAAAATAGACCGCACAAAATGGTGCACAATACCTACCGCACAACGTCTCTCCCGGATTCGTGCACTGTATACTACACAATTTGCCAGGGTTCTTGCATCTCACTAGGAGGTCAGGAGTTCGAATCTGCCTGTCTGCGTGCATGGGCTTTTCCTTTCTTTGTTTCTTTCTATGTTTCTATCCTGTAACGGGCTTATTTCTTATATTGATTAAATTCTTGGGCTTGGTTGTCTCGTGCACTCTCACAATTCATGTAGCTTCATATGTGATGTAATTGATCTCTCTTCTATCGATCGACAAAAATAGAAAATACTACACAATTTGCCAACATATTGTTGGGCTTGCTCTAAGGGGGTGTTCCACTAACAAAAGACTGTTTTTCCTAAAAATCGAGACAGGTCATTCTCTCACAATACATCACATAAAAAATCGTAAAAAATCAATTTTTTCAAAAAAACACCTTAGTGGAACACCCCCTAAATCTCTAAAAGAACCATGGGGCCTCCAAAATTCTCTCCTATACTATAAAAAATTAAAAAAAGGAGAAATAAATTACAAAATCCAATCCACAAAGGACAGATATTATTAGTATCGTACAAGAAGTTTGATAAGAGATGCACCAAGAAGGCAAGTAGCATCACGTCCTCGAAAGAATCACTGGCTCAACCTCAACCACCACGAACTGCGAATCCTCTCTCTCTCTCATCTTCCAATTTCGCTCGCGTGTCTGTGTCTCCATATAACGGAACACTTGTACATACCTACACAGTCCATCCTCATTTAAAAGAACAATTCTACGCGCACATCACATACGCGCATCCCTAATGCACACCAGCGCACACCAGCACATTTTGATCGTCCATTTCAAGAATCAATGGTCCAAATTTTAAAAAATTTGGTCGCGCAAAAAAATATATTGTTTGCATGAACAATTTATTTAAAATTCGGATCGTCAAAAATGCACACGAATTGCCATCCGTAGTGGCGTGCATTTGGAGTGCGCGCATCTTTTTCCTCATTTAAAACCGCTGCTAGAGTGGTTGAACTAACAATTCAACAAGAGAGAGAGAGAGAGAGAGAAGAGAGAGAGAGGCAACGATGGTACTGGACATGGAATCCACGGCGTCGGCAATCGGCGTCTCGGTCGCAGTCTTCCGTTTCCTCCTATGCTTCTTGGCCACCATCCCCGTCAGCTTCCTCTGGCGCTACGTCCCGGGAGGCCCCCAGGTCAAACACCTCTACGCCGCTGCCACCGGCGCCGCCCTATCCTACCTCTCCTTCGGCTTCTCCTCCAATCTCCACTTCCTCGTGCCCATGGTCCTGGGTTACGCCTCGATGGTGCTCTACCGCCCTCGATGCGGCATCATCACCTTCTTCTCTGGATTCGCTTACCTCATTGGCTGGTGCGTAATTAATGATTTCGATTTGCGATCTGCAATTGCTTCGTTATTTGGTTTTTTTTTTTTTTTTCCTAATTTTTTCTTTGGAAAACCTTGTTGGGCGATGTTCGGCGTCGGGTTGACTGGACCAGAGGTTTGATTTTTGGGGTCGTTGACTTGGTTATGAGAAAAAATAAGTGTCAATGTCAACCGCACAATTGATCAGAATTCAATTACTGGCTTAATTGGTGCGAGTGAGGAAAGGAAAATGCTAATCACAGTCCATTAAGCAGTGCTAAGGTGTAGAAATTCTGTTGGATTATGCCAATTGCGTGTAGAAATATGAGAAATAGTGAAATGTGATTGTAAATCTGATTTTTGTGGCATTATTTGGACCTTTAACATAGGACCCTTCAGGAAAAACCACAACTTTTTGTCTCTACTAAAAATGTACTCCCCCCTCCTCAGAATTGTGAAATAAAACTTAGCATTTTGCCACTAAAAAACCATAACAAACTTAAGGAGGCCAAATTGAAATTTGGTGTTTCTTTTTATATTTAGTTGATGTCAGTTGCAGAAGCTCACTATGTGCATGCCTGTTTCATTTGAATCTGAAGCAAACAATCAGGCCCGGCCCTGAGATTTTCGGGGCCCTAAGCGTGTTTCAATAGTAGGGCCTCTTTAGCAATTGTATATATATTTGTTGTTCCAGGTGAGTTACAAAAAACGCCTTATGGTGCATTGGTTGTCTGCAAAAAATAGGTCATTACACCCTGGGGTCTTGTGTTCCACCCTTGGTTCTGTCAGTAGAAGTGGGTTTTTTTGTACATTTTCGCTATATATTGGTTTAAAAAAAGGGAGTTCGGAGGAATCAAACACAGTACCTAACGGATAAAGGTCACTGCACCTACCGCTGAACCACAGCAGCCTCATTTGCAGAACTACTGACATACTAAATACATAATATATTCTACAATTTTGGGGCCCTATTATTAGGCCCAAATCAGGGGGCCCTAAGCGACGGCTTGGTGGGCTTGTGCCCAGGGCTGACCCTGCGAACAATTGAAGTTCTGATTTATGCATGGCTTGAGAAGTTTGAATATTTTCCTTGATTAATTGGAAATAGATGTTGGATCATGGATGTGTTAAATGTCAGGCTTTACAGATATTAGGATTTTGAAATGTTAAATGTCACCACTAACAACTTTTTCGAGTTGCCACACTTAGGGATTTGAAAATTTTGGTTGTGTCGCAGCTATCTCATTCTCAGGCAATAAGCAGAATCATGGAAGTTCTAGCCTTTACTTTTAAATTTTTATTGATTCATTTTGTTTTTGAAACTTGGATTAAATTGTTAATGTCCTAGTTGGTGATATGGCTTTTAGTGTGGGGAATGCTCTTTTCTCCTTAAGAGTGCAATTATCAACCATAGTTCTTCATTGTGAGGAATTTAGGTGAAGAATGTAGGTTAGTGCAGTTGCTTTATAATTTGATTAATGGGCTTACATTTGGTACAACTGCAAAATGACTAACCTCAAATTATAGCATTTTTTATACCTCCATCCTATTTTCGTCACAAGTTGATTACTAACTTTCTGATACGCTTCAAGTCTATAAGAGTAGCTCTATTTCGTATATATCTTGCATATAACACTTGGCTACTTCTTGAAAACATGTAATTTTCATTGAAGCGATTCAAAATCTTGACTATTTATTTTTGTAGCCATGTATATTACATGAGTGGAGATGCTTGGAAGGAAGGTGGTATTGATGCCACTGGTAAGCATCATCTCAAACTTTCTATGCGCCTTATTTTCCATCTTTCTAGATGTTATGGCATTGAATCCCAGGATTACTCCTGTTGACTATCTTTTAACCTGTCACAAATTCAATGTTATTTGGAAAATAAAAGGCTTCAAACCGCATACTTGCATGTGTTTTACCTTCTCAAGTTATGGTAAATCTGAGTCATGCAAAACTGTGTGGTGGTTTATTTCCCTTTCTGTTTGTTGGTTTGCAACAGTCAAAAGATTGAATCTAATAGATGTGAAACACAGCTCCAAAAGCGAGTGTTAAGGTTTTGGCTCACTTTATTTAGATGGACTATGTTAGATTGTCATGTTAGAGAGAGTGAATGAGTAGAAAGCCGAGTGCTTGGTCGTCATTTCAAACTCTGGAAACATTCGACGTCATCAAAGATTAATATGAATTCTGAAGGAATCTAATATGACGGAATTTTATGGCCTTCGAACGTGTCACCCATGAAAACTTGGGGAGTGTTTGACTCACGTAATCTAACATGGGAGTGGAAATACACATGGAGTGGGCCCACACTTCCACCATTTGGATGCATCAAGTTGCTTTGTTGAATTGATATCGGTTGGATTGTGGATAATATTTGTACAATCTATTGGAGTGCGGTAGAAGATAAGAGAACTTATGGGGAAGATTATCCGGTTAAAATCTGCTAGGACATGGTGGATATAGACCTACTTCCTCCGGAGTTGTGAGGGGCAGGCTATTTGATTGCTTTGCTCCTGTTAACCAGCATAATTGGCCATGTTATTAAGTGTGCTGTTTGGGGGATTGTAATGAGCTCATTGTGAAGCCTAAGTTTTGGTCATAATGGTGATATATCTTGCGGCTTACTTACTGGAGAAAATATATATTGTTGGATTTTAATTCCACGGGTGTGCAGTACTTCCAACCAATTGGATTGCTTCAGTTATCACTGACAAGAACACATGAATAACGATTCCTTTCCTTTTAGATGTCAAACAATTTGGCCAGCCACTTGTAATGCAAATTTCAATTTTTGTTTCAGCCACAGTATGTTGAATGCCTTTGTAACTAATGGAGACTTTCCTATATTTAAGTGTCCTCCCTTCATAAAAGGTGTTTATAGTGGGGGGAAACTTGATAGCGTCTCACTTTGACAGAGCAACAACAAAATTCTCACGACCATCAAAGGAACAACAATTCCTCGAACTATCTCAGATTTCTTCTAAACTTGTAAATTGTGATCATCCTAGGAATGGCCATATTACGATCTTACCTTTTCTTTCTGTTATTCTTTATTGTTGCTTTCTGATAGTATTTTTTAATCGACTGATGCAATAACCTCATTGTATAGATTTTATGCGATTTATTTTATCCTAACCCAGTTGTGTTCTCTTTCTGGCAAATAGGCGCCTTAATGGTGTTAGTACTGAAAGTCATTTCGTGTGCTATGAATTACAATGACGGTTTACTGAAAGAAGAAGACTTGAGTGAGGCACAAAAGAAAAATCGGTTGCTTAAGCTACCCTCATTGATCGAGTACATTGGTTTCTGCCTGTGCTGTGGAAGTCACTTTGCTGGACCAGTATACGAAATGAAGGACTATCTCGACTGTACAGAAAAGAAGGGGGTAAGTCTTATAGGTTATTCTAGCATTTTTCTATATGATGTTTGACTTTCTGTCTCGGTGATTTCAATTTGTGCTTAGCTTTTATTATTATCTTTCTTAGCTTTGGGCACATTCTGAGAAAGGACTGTCACCATCACCTTATGGGGCAACACTCAGAGCGCTTGTCCAAGCTGCTTTTTGTATGGGGTTGTACTTGTACTTGGTACCTCAGTTTCCACTGTCGCGGTTTATGGAACCTCTATACCAAGAATGGGGTTTCTGGACACGGTTGGGTTACCAGTACATGGCTGGCTTTACAGCACGGTGGAAGTATTATTTCATTTGGTCAATCTCAGAAGCTTCCATCATCATTTCTGGCCTGGGGTTCAGTGGTTGGACAGATTCTTCTCCACCAAAACCAAAATGGGACCGTGCAAAGAATGTAGATATTTTGCGGGTTGAGTTTGCAAAGACTGCAGCTCAGATTCCACTTGCATGGAACATTCAAGTCAGCACCTGGCTACGCCATTGTAAGTTTTCATGGCTTGGGTGGGCTACTACTTATTGCTTTGCTTCCAACTGCTGAGAACCATAGTTTTGTTTTTCATATATTTGGGAGAAATAGCCAGACAGTTTATTGTATGACTGTGAATGGATTTCATTAGTGGTATGATTACAATCTATATATTGCTGAACTCTACCTGATTGGAGAAAAGTAACATAATTAGTTACATAACTTTTCTTGGCTTTAGAAATTACTATTCCTACTACCTGTATTCGAGGTTGTGATAGATCGACTGTCATCTTGCCTTCAAAATTCTATACGTTTCCAACTAAGAAGCCCAGATACAGACACAAGACACTGATACGACATGGAACAGACACTCGGATACATTATTTCTTTAAATTGTAGGACACAAACACATTGAGGATAAGTGCACTTGCATTGATCTAAATATATTGTTACTTGTAAATATCACTATATGTATATGTCCAAATTGTTTAACATATAGGACACAATAAGTCCTGAAGAATAGTTGACAGGGGACTCAATAATTCTTCAAAAATAAGACATAAGCCCGGTTAGGGATGTTCAAGAAATCTGTGACAAACTCTTGTTAAATGTAATATGATTAGTTGTAAGAAGTACTAGTTTCCAATTTTGTAGATCATAGTGATATGTCAAATTCTGATATGGTTGATAGTCAAAGTGTCTCACATACTTTTTGTCATACAAATGCAAGAAATGTGTTGGACACATGTCTGAATTGAATTATGTTTTCTAATTGTGGACACGAAAAAAAGAGTATCAGATATGTGTCCGAGAATGTCTGAGGAGTGGCAGTGTTTGCCATCGGACATAGACCCGCCACCTTCTTTTAAGTGTCCATGTCTCTTAGGTTTCCAACTTAAAACCTATACGACCCTTTTCACGATTAAGTGTGACATCAACAACCCCACGAGAAATTTTGGTTCTCCATGCAATATGAAATTATGGATATCCCTGAAAGTGCAGAGAACAGAAGAATCCTGATTTTGTTCAACTTTAATCATGAGCATTATCAAAGAAACATTTGTAATTTTGAAATTTGTTGATTTCTTCTCATTTCGCCAATAGATGTTACTTATCTATCATAGCATGATTAAGACTTTGGGTGGATGTGTACATGGTCCTTTAGTTTTCTATTTAACATCTAAGAGTGTTGCATTAACATTTTTATGTGGTAGATCTGTCATGCCATGAAAGATGTGATGGTTGAAAATCATTAAGATGCATTAGTTCCTCATATGTGGAATTGTGATCAAATGCGTAAGAAATTGTTGAATTGCTAATTGCATGTATATATCTATTCTCTAATACATCGCTGTTCTTCCAGATGTTTATGAGAGGCTCGTGCAGAAGGGAAAGAAACCTGGTTTCTTTCAGTTGTTGGCTACCCAGACTGTCAGTGCTGTTTGGCATGTAAGATTGTATATCAACTCATGCTATTCAAAGAATGTTTCATTTATCTATTGATAAATTAACTATAGTGCACAAAGCATGGAATCTTCCTAGAATTGGTTTGCAAACGTGTCCCTTTGTTAGATTACTGTAGGATTTGATCTTATGGCTGAGTGGAGTTGGTTCTCCCATAACTCCAAAAGCACAGTTCAAGTTTCAACTTGGGTTGGGACATGAGTGTGTTTGGTACTCCTTTCGAGGAGAAACACAAACTAAAAAGGTAGAAGTTCTAAAGATGACGTAGTCACCATTATTTGACATGATTCACTTAAGTAGTGAGCGCATTTTTGTTTTCTCTCGGGAACGTTCAGTTTCTTATGGGGGAAAAATATCATCTTGGGCATTTGAATATTTTCTTGAAGCCACCTTTAGGGGGGTGAGGTCTATGGTTCGACTGCTATGGAAAGCAGGCTGGCCCCTGTAGTAATCTAACACCTACTAACATACTAATGCTCCCTTCTGAAAAAAAAGAAAAAGAAAAAAAGAGCTAGTTGTAAATTATTTGACTTCTTGTTCAAATGGTCTCATTATGCTGTGCAGGGTTTATATCCTGGATACATCATATTCTTTGTGCAGTCAGCATTGATGATTGCTGGTTCAAGAGGTGAGAATCAGGGTCCTCTTTTGTCTAATTATGTTTTATTCAGATGTTAAATCATGGTTCACTGATTGCGTACAACTTTTGTTGGTCCATGAGCAGTTATTTATAGATGCCAGCAAGCTGTTCCTCCTAAAATTGATCTGGTGAAGAAAGTATTCGTACTTTTAAACTTTGCTTACACAGTTCTGGTGTTGAACTACTCCTCTGTCGGTTTCATGGTACTGTCCTTTTCCTTTATTTGCCCTCTCTCTTCTCCCCAGGCTTAAATCTTGCTAAAACAGACGTGTACTGTTTTTCCTGCTTGTATGTTCACAGGTACTAAGCCTACATGAAACAATTGTTGCATATGGGAGCGTGTATTTCGTTGGAACCATTGTTCCCATACTTGTAATCCTCCTTGGTTACGTAATTAAACCAGCAAGGCCTTCCAGATCTAAAGCTCGGAAAGAACAGTGAGGTAGAAAGCCCAGTTTTTGCTTTGCAT
Source organism: Vaccinium darrowii (assembly GCA_020921065.1). Classification (NCBI taxonomy): domain Eukaryota; kingdom Viridiplantae; phylum Streptophyta; class Magnoliopsida; order Ericales; family Ericaceae; genus Vaccinium; species Vaccinium darrowii. The sequence continues at coordinate 22,332,406 of CM037162.1, read as the reverse complement.
TGGAATGGTCGGAATGAACATAAAAATGGAAGGGCTTTGCTTATGCTGTATCAACTTGTTCTTTTCATACCTTGTAACTTTGTTCTAATCTCCAGATTTTTCTTTTTTTATGAACCTGTTTGCATTGACCTTAATTTAAAGCGTTGGCTTAGTTCAATTGAATCATCACGACAACCTCGGAAATCTTTAGATATCTGTTCAGCTATCTGCAAATATTTTTTTTCTTTTACTTCCCTCCACCCCTGCCCCACCCGGTTGTATGCACAGTTGCACACGAGTACTCTTCTAATCTTCTTAACATATTTCCTCCCTTGCTTATCCTGTCACTAGGGAATGCCCGTGCCTAGAGGCACGGCACGACGTAATTTGACATCAACCTATTGATCTATCATTTCGCTATTTATCACTGTAAATAGTTCAAGACTCTGATCCGAATTTTGGCTTAATGAAAATTTTCGTCCATAAAATTAACAAGGCACTCGAGAGCATTCTCGGGTCTGTCAAAATTAACCATCCCAAATTTCTAATCAAAGTGTAATTTTATAATATAGGAAATAATAGAAAGTTCCTGCACAACCCGCAAGGATTGGCATTATGATCCGGTGGACCGGTGTGTAAACAACTGAGGGGTCCCCCATTTAAGACCCCACCAGCTTTCCCTTGATTTTTGATGCGTGTCCCATGGTCTACACAGATAGTGTAAAAATGCTTTGACCATAAATGCTGAAGTGCTGGCCATTTTGTGAACACCGGCTTGGGAAAATTATCATTTGTTTATTAGAAGAGTGAGAGCACAAGTGCTATCTCCCCCAAGGAACCCGTCCTTCAAAGTATGCTTTTGAAGGCGCACAGCTGTCTATAGCTGGCAGCGTTTGGACCCAAATTGTTTCAACCGAAAAGGCATTGGCTACCACCTTTTGAACGATAATACTTGTTCACTTGCAGGGAGAGATTGCATTTCACTCTCTTCTTCTCCAGTTGAAAATAACCTCCGGAAAATTCGGATAAACTCTGGAAAAACAGCTCCAAATTTGGAACTCATAGAACTCCACTGAACAGCCCCAAATTTTGGGTGAACTGCAACTCCGGTGATAATATGCTTAAGCAGGTTGTCAAGCCCAAGCAAAATACACTTCTTGAATAGGTGTTCCTCTGAATTAAAAAGGGTATATTCCATAGGTCAAAAAAAAAAAACAGGAAACAGGAGCTGTGCATGAGGGGTTCTTCTATGCATAATATGGAGAGTAATGCAAAGAATCAATAACGAATGATAACTTTCCTGACCCAAACAGATATAAAGAAATCAAAATCAGTCAAGATGAAATCCATAGGTGTACGGAAAACATAAAGGAAGAGATGATTTTTTTCCCTCACCATAATCTGAAAGCATGAAATTTGCAAGTGCTAGAAGAAAAAGTGTTCAAATTGAGTAAAATATGTTCAGTAAAGAAATAGAGACTTCAATTATGCAAAATCAAAACCACCACCTAATAAGAACACCATCAGTATTTCATGGATACAAAGATCAACGAAAAGCCTAGAACATTGTGGATGATTATAGCATCATAGAGAGATATTAATCCAACCCCTAACCTATAAGAAAATCATCTTTGTTCCTGCAGATTACAGATCATTGTCCATTACTGATAGAATCCAAGGGCGTGTGAAAACTTCCCCCGACTTATTGCCAGCGGCTGTGATTCCACCGGAAGGCAATAGGCCTGCAAACAAACTTTTACCAAAAATCTGAATCGAAAACAGAACTCAAGTCAAATGAGTAAATTGCTATTAGCAGAAATGAAATCACATGTGATTTGAGTGAAGAAATGGGTCATGCAAATTGTACAGCTCGACTTTTGTTACCTTTTCTGCCGTTGGTGTTTGTATCTCCTCGCATCTAAATGAAGGTAGTAAATCAAAACCCAGTGCTTGGAGATTTCACAGGACAAAACTGGCGGTCAAATTTGGGGAAACAAAAACCCCAATATTCTTGAATGAAAACATAAAAACCTAGATAGTAAATCCAAAACCTCGAACCTCGAAGTATATAATCTCAGCAAACCCCAGATCTGTATATAATCTGTACAAAGCAGATTCAAATTTAGGGAAAACAAAAACCCCAATAAAGATTGAGAACCATAGTAGAAGAGACTAAAAAGATCGACAACACTAAAGTAATCAAAGATTCGAGTACCCAACATTTACCTCACTAAATCTCAAAGGAAGCCCTGGCAACGGGATGTCTATGGCATACGGAGCTGGAGCTCTAAATCTCACTTTGACATGGGAAATTGATTAACCAAGGGAGTAACAGGCGGATAAAAAAAAGAAAGTAATAGGCTCACATGCTGTAAGAGACTAAAAATGATAGTTGGTTATCTGCAGTAATACCATGTTCTCAATCAAGGAAGGGAAAGATGTTTCCTAATTGGAGTTGCATACGTCAGAAACCTGAGAAGATATTTAATCATCTATTGCTTGCTGGGAGTTTAGGAGTTTGGTTTCCTCAGCATTTGGTGTTTATAAGGTTATTCTCACATTGATGACTTGAGTTGGACTGAAGGCGCGTAATTTGCAACAGAAGGAGAGCTAGGAAGACCTTTTTTTTTTTTTGAAAAGGAGCTAGGAAGACTCACAAATTGAAATTATGCTTGATTTGTTCTGAACTTGTGATTGAGGGAAAAGAACTGTCAAACAATTAAGAAGTCTAGAGAGAAGATGAAAGGCCTAATAATTATTACTTTATAGTTCTCAACATCGGTTTGGTTGCATGAAAATCTTGTGAATCTTCCATTCTCGAAATTTTTCAAGGAGAGCTCCGTCTTAGCAAAGGCACAAATCTGTATAAGCTATTAAGCATGGGTTTGGATGACCTATTTGGTTGAGAATGAAATGCTCTGTCAACATTCTTTATAATATCAAGCAGCTCCCCAGGTGTCGTTAATATGTTTATGACCTGCACAGACAAAAATGCAATTAGCATAAACCAGAAACAAAGTGAAGATAGATAAATATATTAGGTCATGACCTAACATTCCAAATTCCAATTCTCCGGATTCTTATTTCCACCATACATGCTTTTCTAAATGTCCTTCGCAAGGTTACCACTCTGATTACCTTACATGTATGAGCACTAAGTAGATAATGTTCAACAATTCAACCCAACCAAGGTTGATCTCATAAATAACAGCATTGGGTACGCTCCTTGGTGATATGTTAACATCTCAGTTTGTGAAACCTACAAACATAGCTCAACTCTAAGGTAGCCAATTTATGCAGTTACGCCAAACGTCCAGTCCGTAGACGTCAAACCTCCCAGTTTCTTTGGTTAAAAGTGAGCCAGACCCGAAAATCGATGCGTTCTATTTAGACAAACATTTTCGTGTCAAACTGAAGCCAATGTTTAACAGACAACTCAACAAAATCCTTAAACTGCTTTAACAAATGGCACCTCAAATTATGTATAGCCAATACACGACCCAAGGGCCAAAATCAAATTCTACCACTAACTACGAAAACCAATCAGCATATACAAAGTTGCATTCTTTAGTGCGGAGATCTACCATAACTCACTCATATTAGAAAGGAAATTATTATCTCATCGAATTTCATGAGCTGTTCAAATGAAGCAATCAACATATCAATTGAAGTCTTCCCAACTCTGTCCGAAGCCAGCCAACTACAAAACACAGAGGAATTAGATAACTCATGTGCGCATCCACATGAGGCTATACACATCTCAACAGCACAAATTGGATTTTTTTTATCCCCTGCCAATATTTATCAACAGCCAAACACTTCCTCTATGAGCCAGAATTTGGAAGTGTCTTGAAAAAATCATGGAGGACACCCATACATGAATCAATAACTAAATACAAATGAACAAAAGGGTTTCCCACTCCATCTTCCTTCTATTGAGAGAAAGAAGGCAGGGAGGGGCAGAGAAAATATGCCTGGGTTGAGAAGCCTCCTTTGAATTTTGAGAAAACTTCCTTGTACATGCTTTCCTGAGTTTATACCTTTTCACTTCTTTGCACCATATAACCTACAAAAACATCAACAAAACAAACAAAGGGATTCATATTGCTTGTAAAAGTAGCAGCAGTACAGACAATGAATTTAGAATCGCCATATACTGAATTTATGTATCGAGAGAGAGAGAGAGAGAGAAAGAGAGCGCAACGAAGCATAATGCCAATCACAGACTTACACAGGATACTCTAGTATTAGCAAAGCTAAAAAATAGAGCAATTGCAATTGAAGTAAACACATGTAGAGAACTCTCTTCTCTATTCATCTTCTAATTCAGACTACCATTTGGTTTTACATTTGGTCCCATTACTCCTAATCATGAACATGGAATAGGAATATAAATAGAAAAACATTGGGAAATTAATGTACCTTCTAAAAGACCTTGAGATACCTTGAGAGTCAACTTGATTCCATTTGAGAGTGAATTGAGCTATGCAATTTTGGAACTGTATTTACATATCCAGCAGCAATAACACAAATCAATATAGATAGCTCAAGTTTAACATATTGAAATACATTTAGGGCGTGCTTTATGATTGTTTAGAGAAGGTTGAGACTGGATATACCTTATAAGTGTGCCAAACTCATTGTTGTTGTACTGATCCTCTTGCCAAAACCTATGATAGTTGACATGGTGAGTATTGTTTTTTTTGTTTTGCATAAAAATATAATGAAAATGAATTTTTTTTTGACTAAATGTTAACCTTGAACACTACAACAGAACTTCAGGATAAACAATATTTGTCATGGAGTCTGTAGCGTCCTTGGGGAGGAGGACACTTATGCGGTCAGAAGATGTGCAACTGGACATCCCCACATAACCTTGCCCATGACTGAACACCGGTACGGGCAAATCAAGCCCAACGTATTTCCAAAACTGTCCTTGTGATTTGTTAATGGTCATAGCATAATCAAACATAGAGAGAACTCAAACTGCCCAAGGACCTCAAGAGTCAAAGACCAAACAAAAATAATGGAAATTTTGTATTTCTTCGATTCAATATTACATCCACAAAACCACTATTTTTCCAATCAAACATAGAAAAAAAAAAAAAGTCGCATACATGTCTCACACTACGATACAGTAAATATTAGGATTAAAATGGTTCCCCTCTCTAAAACCATGAAATGTGGACTGAAGTGGAGGAAGGTCCCTTTTTTTTAATAGCAAGTTTGTCAAGGCCCTTAGGACCTAAGTAATTTGCTTGGAACTTTGAGCACATATGAAACATCACACTTGAGGAAAAATTCGAAAGGGGACAATTCCCTAAGAAGTAAAGCGGTAACCACGCGTACAAAAATATAGTACTTCATGATCCAACAACACATGTACCTCAATTCTTGAAAACTTCCTACAAAAGATGGAGTAAATTTACATGAGAAATCATACCAATCAAATAAATGAAGGTGAATTTGGAAAAAAGAGTCGGGTTGAAAGGAAATCTGAACCCCAAAAAGGAACTTTATTTTTATGACAGCAAACATAAGTGGTGGTGGAGATGGCCAAACCAAACTTTTCCCACCCTTTCATAACATTAGTAGTATAGTAATAGTATAGTAATAGTTCAAGACTTTATTATAACCGATGAACTAAACAAAGTGAATGAGAAAAACCTAATCAAATCAAACTCAAACACACACACACACACACAGAAGAAGACCTTAATCACTCGGAGGCGTCATGAACGTAGGTTCTTCGGAGATTGAAAGTCAAAATTCAACCTGCAAATTCAACTAATCAAATCATGTTCATCGAATAACCAAAACTCATCGTTGCAGAAACAAACAAAACCTAAGTAGTCATCATAAGGCTACTTGCACAAACGGTGAGTAAACGAAAGTTCTTCTTATCACTAATGATAATGCTGACTAATGCTTGGGTGTTTTTTTCTTTCAGTCATTTCATCAAATACATTTTCCCAGTAAGAAACCTTACCATAGTCAAAAGAAAATGAAATTCAAGTGGTGAAATTAGCGACAATCACATCTTCCTTAAAATAGACGTTAATAACCAAAAGAAAGTGGCTTCCCTAATTTTGATGTTTTACTGCAAATGGTTTACCATGTTTATAGTCTCCAACTAATAAAAGCTGCTCGTGACTACGTAAAATGTCTACAAAAGTGCTCAGAACAAAGAAGTAAAAAAGGTTTCTTTCTTTTTTATCATGTCTGTAACTAAGAGTTACCGAAAGTTAAAGATAGAATGTCCAAGGATCATGCCAAACGTAAAGGGCAAAATTAGACAATTAAGTGAAATTTTTTTCCGGAAAGAATAGAACTGCAGCTGCATCGACTTCAAACTCAATTTCAAAAAGGAACTAAAAAATGCAAAGTATTCTGTAACGACAGGTTATTAACATCGAATTCCAATCTGATCAAATAACTTCAAAAACAAAGAATCACAGAACAGGTACATAAAACCACCAACAAATGAAGCCTTACAATTGATGGGAAGCTCAAACAAACAAATAAACAGCAAGGCCCTATATGAGGGAGGATTCAGGCCCATTGTTTAAAAAAAAAAAGGAATAAACAGCAAGGCCCTATGTGAGGAAATAGCATCAATAGAACTCCGGTGAGAGAGATCAGTGGCGGATGAGGGAGGATTCAGGCCCATTGTTCTCGCCGGAAGCCATGGCTACCGGTGTGTATGTGTCGAGAGAGGAAGAGAGAAAGAAAGAACGGAGAGAGAGGGACATATCATTATCGGAGAGAGTGGTAGCAGGTGGTGTGGGGTAGCGGTGCCGGATGCTGCTGCTGCTAAAAGCCCTAGAACCCGGCTGCCATGGACGATCGGTGAGGTCGCAGGTGGTGTGGGGTAGCGATGCCGGTTGTTGCTGCTGCTAAAAGCCCTAGAACCCGCCTGCCATGGACGATCGGTGAGGGACAATCGCTGCCACAGAGAGAGAGAGAGAGAAGTGTACGTGATCTCTGGGAGCGTTTTATTAAAATACCGTTGTTTTCGAAACAATTTAGGAGTTGTTTTCGAAACAATTTAGTAATCTACTGTTGTTTTCAAAATATTCATAAAAATACCGTTGTTTTGTACTTCTTATTTTGAACCTGAGATCTTTAACCACTTTCCAGTCTCAACATTAGAAGTCTCCTAAAATTTCTTCTGACGTGTCCCCGTCCAGCATGGATGTTTGTCCAGCGTGTGCATACATACTTCTCATTTCCAAATGAGAAGTCGTTTTTATTTGAATTTTGTACCTGAGAAGTATAAGAGATTACGGGTGTACTAATTGAGAACATACTTCTCGTATTGGACCTGAGAAGTATTTTATACTCCCTCCGTCCCTTAAAGTTTGACACTTTCGGGAGCGCGTGCCATTTTTAAATTGCCTATATCTTTCAATTCATAACGTTTTATGTGATTTTCATAACTTTGTTTAAAAGAACTAATTGAAATCTATCAAATTAGATCCATATTGCTTATATAAAACATTATAGATTAAAAGATATAATCAATTTTTTCATAGGGCTGGAATAGTGAAAGTGTCAAACTTTAAGGGACGGAGGGAGTACAACTCATATTGAGCCTGAGAAGTCCTTTTAACTTTCTTTTTTCCCCTTCTCCAACGAAAACAGTCGTCATTCTCAAACTTGCGTCCTCAGGAAGATTGAAGCAGAGAATAACGAAGAGCGAACGGAGAGCTTCTTCCTCTAAAATGCATAAAATGATGATAATAAACAGTAAAAATGCGACAAAATATTAGCAAAGAATAATAATATTTTGCAGAATATTTTTTAATGAAATTGTATGCAATAATCAATCAAATGAAATGTATAAAATGATGATAATAAACCGTAAAAATGCGACATTTGTATGCAATAATCAAACAAATAAAATGCATAAAATCATGATAGTAAACCGTAAAAATACGACAATTGTATGCAATAATCAAACAAATAAAATATATAAAATGATGATAATAAACTGCAAAAATGCGACAAAATATTTGCAAAGAATAATAATATTTTGCAGAATATTTTTTAATGAAATTTTATACAATAATCAAGCAAATCAAATGTATAAAATGATGATAATAAACCGTAAAAATGCGACATTTCTATGCAATAATCAAACAAATAAAATGCATAAAATGATGATCGTAAACCGCAAAAATGCGACAATTGTACGCAATAATCAAACAAATAAAATACATAAAATAATGATAATAAACTGCAAAAATGCGACAAAATATTTGCAAAGAATAATAATATTTTGCAGAATATTTTTTAATGAAATTGTATGCAATAATCAAGAAAACAAAATGTACAAAATGATGACAATAAACCGTAAAAATGCCACAATGGTTTGCAATAATCAAGCAAATAAAATGCATAAAATGATGATAATAAACAGTAAAAATGCGACAAAATAATTTTAAATCGAAATTAAAAAAATTAATTTTGAATTGCAAAGAATAACAATATTTTACAAAATATTTTTTAATGAAATTGTACGCAATAATCAAGCAGGTTAAAAATGTATAAAATGATGATAATAAACCATAAAAATGCGACAAATGTATGCAAAAATAAAGAAAATAAAATGCATAAAATGACAATAATAAACAGAAAAAATGCGACAATTGTACGCAATAATCAAGCAAATAAAATGCATAAAATGATGATAATAAACCCTAAAAATGCGACAATTGTTTGCAATAATGAAGCAAATAATATGCATAAAATGATGATAATAAACAGTAAAAATGCGAAAAAATAATTTTAAATCAAAATTAACAAAATTAATTTTGAATTGCAAATAATAATATTATTTTGCAGAATATTTTTTGATGAAATTGTTTTCAATAATCAACCAAATAAAATGCACAAAATGATGATAATAAACCGTAAAAATGCGACAACTGTATGCAATAATCAAACAAATAAAATGCATAAAATGATGATAATAAACAGTACAAGTGCGACAATTGTATTCAATAATTAAGCAAAATAAAATGCATAAAATGATGATAATAAACAGTAAAAATGCGACAAAATATTAGCAAAGAATAATAATATTTTGCAGAATATTTTTTAATGAAATGGTATGCAATAATTAAGCAAATGAAATGTATAAAATGATGATAATAAACCGTAAAATACGACATTTTTATGCAATAATCAAACAAACAAAATGCATAAAAAGATGATAGTAAACCGTAAAAATGCGACAATTGTATGCAATAATCAAAAAAATAAAATATATAAAATGATGATAATAAACTGCAAACATGCGACAAAATATTTGCAAAGAATAAAAATATTTTGCAGAATATTTTTTAATGAAATTGTATGCAATAATGAAAAAAATAAAATGTATAAAATGATGACAATAAACCATAAAAATGCAACAATAGTTTGCAATAATCAAGTAAATAAAATGCATAAAATGATGATAATAAACCCAAAAAATGCGACAATTGTTTGCAATAATCATGCAAATAAAATGCATAAAATGATGATAATAAACAGTAAAAATGCGACAAAATAATTTTAAATCACAATTAACAAAATTAATTTTGAATTGCAAAGAATAATAATATTTTGCAGAATATTTTTTAATGAAATTGTATGCAATAATCAAGAAAATGAAATGTATAACATGATGATAATAAACCGTAAAAATGCGACAAATTATATGCTATCAAGCAAATGAAATGTAAAACAAGATTATAATAAACAGTAAAAATGCGACAAATTTTATGCAATAATCAAGAAATAAAATACATAAAATGATAATAATAAAAAGTAAAAATGCGACAAAATATTTGCAAAGAATAATAATATTTTGCAGAACATTTTTAATGAAGTTGTATGCAATAATCAAGCAAATAAAATACATAAAATGATGATAATAAACAGTAAAAATGCGACAAAATAATTTTAAATCGAAATTGACAAAATTAATTTTGAATTGCAAAGAATAATAATATTTTGCAGAATATTTTTAATGAAATTGTATGCTCTAATCCAGCAAATGAAATGTAGAAAATGATGATAATAAACCGTAAAAACGCGACATTTGTATGCAATAATCAAACAAATAAAATGCATAAAATGATGACAATAAACCGTAAAAATTCGACAATTGTATGCAATAATCAAGCAAATAAAATACATAAAATGATGATAATAAAAACTAAAAATGCGACAAAGTATTTGCAAAAAACAATAATATTTTGCAGAATATTTTTGATGAAATTGTATGCAATAATCAAGCAAATAAAATGCATAAATTGATGATAATAAACAGTAAAAATGCGACAATTGTATGCAATAATCAAGCAAATAAAATGCATAAAATGATGATAATAAACAGTAAAAATGCGACAAAATAATTATAAATCAAAATTAGCAAAATTAATTTTGAATTGCAAAGAATAATAATATTTTGCAGAATATTTGTTAATGAAATTGTATACAATAATCAAACAAATAAAATGTATAACATGATGATAATAAACCGTATAAATGCGACAAATTGTATGCAATAATCGAGCAAATGAAATATAAAACATGATTATAATAAACAGTAAAACTGCGACAAATTGTATGCAATAATCAAACAAATAAAATGCATAAAATGATGATAATAAACAGTAAAAATGCGACAACTGTATGCAATAATCAAGCAAATAAAATATATAAAATGATGATATTAAAAAGTAAAAATGCGACAAAATATTTGCAAAGAATAATAATATTTTGCAGAATATTTTTAATGAAGCTATGTGCAATAATCAAGCAAATAAAATGCATAAAATGATGATAATAAACCGTAAAAATGCGACAAAATAATTTTAAATCGAAATTGACAAAATTAATTTTGAAATGCAAAGAATAATAATATTTTTAATGAAATTGTATGCAATAATCAAGCAAATAAAATGCATAAAATCATGATAATAAACAGTAAAAATGAGAAAAAATATTTGCAATAAATAATAACATTTTGCAGAATATTTTTTAATGAAATTGTATGCAATAATCAAGAAAATAAAATGTATAAAATGATGACAATAAACCGTAAAATTGCGACAATTGTTTGCAATAATCAAGCAAATAAAATGCATAAAATGATGATAATAAGCAGTGAAAATGCGACAATTGTATGCAATAATCAAGCAAATAAAATACATAAAATGATGATAATAAAACGTAAAAATACGACAAAATATTTGCAAAAAATAATAATATTTTACAGAATATTTTTAATGAAATTGTATGCAATAATCAAGCAAATAAAATACATAAATTGATAATAATAAAAAATAAAAATGCGACAATTGTACGCAATAATCAAGCAAATAAAATGCATAAAATGATGATAATAAGCAGTAAAAATGCGACAATTGTATGCAATAATTAAGCAAATAAAATACATAAAATGATGATAAGAAACCGTAAAAATGTGACAATTGTATGCAACAATTAAGCAAATTGAATGCTTAAAATGATGATAATAAACAGTAAAAATACGACAAAATATTAGCAAACATTAATAATATTTTACAGAATATTTTTTAAAGAAATTGTATGCAATAATCAAGCAAATTAAATGTATAAAATGATTATAATAAACCGTACAAATGCGACATTTGTATGCAATAATCAAACAAATAAATTGCATAAAATGATGATAATAAACCGTAAAATGCGACGATTGTATGCAATAATCAAGCAAATAAAATGCATAAAATGATGATAATAAACCCTAAAAATGCGACAATTGTTTGCAATAATGAAGCAAATAAAATGCATAAAATGATGATAATAAAAAGTAAAAATGCGACAAAATAATTTTAAATCGAAATTAACAAAATTAATTTTGAATTGCAAATAATAATAATATTTTGCCGAGTATTTTTTAATGAAATTGTACGCAATAATCAAGCAAATTAAAAATGTATAAAATGATGATAATAAACCATAAAAATGCGACAATTGTATGCAAGAATCAAGGAAATAAAATGCATAAAATGATGATACTAAACAGAAAAAATGCGATAATTGTACGCAATAATCAAGCAAATAAAATGCATAAAATGATGATAATAAACCCTAAAAATGCGACAATTGTTTGCAATAATGAAGCAAATAATATGCATAAAATGATGATAATAAACAGTAAAAATGCGAAAAAGTAATTTTAAATCAAAATTAACAAAATTAATTTTGAATTGCAAAGAATAATATTATTTTGCAGAATATTTTTTAATGAAATATTTTGCAATAATCAAGCAAATAAAATGCACAAAATGTTGATAATAAACTGTAAAAATGCGACAACTGAATGCAATAATCAAGCAAACAAGATGCATAAAATGATGTTAATAAACAGTAAAAGTGCGACAATTGTATGTAATAATTAAGCAAATAAAATGCATAAAATGATGATAATAAACAGTAAAAATGCGACAAAATATTTGCAAAGAATAATAATATTTTGCGGAATATTTTTTAATGAAATTGTATACAATAATCAAGCAAATGACATGTATAAAATGATGATAATAAACAGTAAAAATGCGACATTTGTATGCAATAATCAAACAAATAAAATGCATAAAATGATGATAGTAAACCGTAAAAATGCGACAATTGTACGCAATAATCAAACAAATAAAATACATAAAATGATGATAATAAAATGAAAAAATGCGACAAAATATTTGCAAAGAATAATAATATTTTGCAGAATATTTTTTAAGGAAATTGTATGCAAAAATCGAGAAAATAAAATGTATAAAATGATGACAATAAACCGTAAAAATGCGACAATTGTTTGCAATAATCTAGCAAATAAAATGCATAAAATGATGATAGTAAACCCTAAAAATGCGACAAATCTTTGCAATAATCAAGCAAATAAAATGCATAAAATGATGATAATAAACAGTAAAAATGCGACAAAATAATTTCAAATCGAAATTAACAAAATTAATTTTGAATTGCAAAGAATAATAATATTTTGCAGAATATTTTTTAATGAAATTGTACGCAATAATCAAGCAAATTAAAAATATATAAAATGATGATAATAAACCATAAAAATGCGACAATTGTATGCAAGAATCAAGGAAGTAAAATGCATAAAATGATGATAATAAACAGAAAAAATGCGACAATTGTACGCAATAATCAAGCAAATAGAATGCATAAAATGATGATAATAAACCCTAAAAATGCGACAATTGTTTGCAATAATGAAGCAAATAATATGCATAAAATGATGATAATAAACAGTAAAAATGCGAAAAAGTAATTTTAAATCAAAATTAACAAAATTAATTTTGAATTGCAAAGAATAATATTATTTTGCAGAATATTTTTTAATGAAATATTTTGCAATAATCAAGCAAATAAAATGCACAAAATGTTGATAATAAACTGTAAAAATGCGACAACTGAATGCAATAATCAAGCAAACAAGATGCATAAAATGATGTTAATAAACAGTAAAAATGCGACAATTGTATGCAATAATTAAGCAAATAAAATGCATAAAATGATGATAATAAACAGTAAAAATGCGACAAAATATTTGCAAAAAAATATATATATTTTGTAGAATATTTTTAATGAAATTGTATGCAATAATCAAGCAAATAAAATGCATAAAATGATGATAATAAACAGTAAAAATGCGACAATTGTATGCAATAATCGCGAAAATAAAATGCATAAAATGATGATAATAAACAGTAAAAATGCGACAATTGTATGCAATAATCAAGCAATAAAATGCATAAAATAATGATAATAAACTGTAAAAATGTTGCAATTGTTTGCAATAATCAAGCAAATAAAATAAATAAAATGATGATAAGAAACCATAAAAATGCGACAATTGTATCCAACAATTAAGCAAATAGAATGCATAAAATGATGATAATAAACTGTAAAAATGCGACAAAATATTAGCAAAGAATAATAATATTTTGCAGAATATTTTTTAATAAAATTGTATGCAATAATCAAGCAAATGAAATGTACAAAATGATGATAATAAACCGTAAAAATGCGACATTTGTATGCAATAATCAAACAAATAAAATGCATAAAATGATGATAGTAAACCGTAAAAATGCGACAATTGTACGCAATAATCAAACAAATAAAATACATAAAATGATGATAATAAAATGAAAAAATGCGACAAAATATTTGCAAAGAATAATAATATTTTGCAGAATATTTTTTTAAGGAAATTGTATGCAATAATCAAGTAAATAAAATGTATAAAATAATGACAATAAACCGTAAAAATGCGACAATTGTTTGCAATAATCTAGCAAATAAAATGCATAAAATGATGATAGTAAACCCTAAAAATGCGACAAATCTTTGCAATAATCAAGCAAATAAAATACATAAAATGATGATAATAAACCGTAAAAATGCGACATTTGTATGCAATAATCAAACAAATAAAATGCATAAAATCATGATAGTAAACCGTAAAAATGCGACAATTGTATGCAATAATCAATCAAATAAAATATATAAAATGATGATAATAAACTGCAAAAATGCGACAAAATATTTGCAAAGAATAATAATATTTTGCGGAATATTTTTTAATGAAATTGTATACAATAATCAAGCAAATGACATGTATAAAATGATGATAATAAACAGTAAAAATGCGACATTTGTATGCAATAATCAAACAAATAAAATGCATAAAATGATGATAGTAAACCGTAAAAATGCGACAATTGTACGCAATAATCAAACAAATAAAATACATAAAATGATGATAATAAAATGAAAAAATGCGACAAAATATTTGCAAAGAATAATAATATTTTGCAGAATATTTTTTAAGGAAATTGTATGCAAAAATCGAGAAAATAAAATATATAAAATGATGACAATAAACCGTAAAAATGCGACAATTGTTTGCAATAATCTAGCAAATAAAATGCATAAAATGATGATAGTAAACCCTAAAAATGCGACAAATCTTTGCAATAATCAAGCAAATAAAATGCATAAAATGATGATAATAAACAGTAAAAATGCGACAAAATAATTTTAAATCGAAATTAACAAAATTAATTTTGAATTGCAAAGAATAATAATATTTTGCAGAATATTTTTTCATGAAATTGTACGCAATAATCAAGCAAATTAAAAATATATAAAATGATGATAATAAACCATAAAAATGCGACAATTGTATGCAAGAATCAAGGAAGTAAAATGCATAAAATGATGATAATAAACAGAAAAAATGCGACAATTGTACGCAATAATCAAGCAAATAAAATGCATAAAATGATGATAATAAACCCTAAAAATGCGACAATTGTTTGCAATAATGAAGCAAATAATATGCATAAAATGATGATAATAAACAGTAAAAATGCGAAAAAGTAATTTTAAATCAAAATTAACAAAATTAATTTTGAATTGCAAATAATAATATTATTTTGCAGAATATTTTTTCATGAAATTGTTTTCAATAATCAACCAAATAAAATGCACAAAATGATGATAATAAACCGTAAAAATGCGACAACTGTATACAATAATCAAGCAAATAAAATGTATAAAATGATGATAATAAACAGTACAAGTGCGACAATTGTATGCTATAATTAAGCAAATAAAATGCATAAAATGATGATAATAAACAGTAAAAATGCGACAATTGTGATAACATGGAGTACTTAGAGAATATGTTATACTTGGATTATGCTCATCTAGAAAAAAAAATCTATTTTTTACTTTCGAAAAATGATAACATTGTTGTACTATATTGGTGTCATTGTGACATAATCCTAAATTCAAACAACTGAAATAAAGTCAAATTTTTTGATGCATCAATTGGCTTGGGTGATGTGCCAGATTTAACAAAGCCAAACTTGTAGTTAAAAAAGACACCGCATATGATTTTTCTAATTTTTTCCCACACTTTTGACTCATGAAAGTGAACTTTTTGTAAGGAGAAAAAGAATTTGTCAAATTATATTTTAGCAACAATGGACTTTCTCTTTTTAATACTAATTCCGTCCGCCTTCGTTGGCTCATTTTTTAATCTTCGTCGTTTTTTTATTACTTATATCTTTCAATTTATATTAATTTTCATGAGTTTACAAACTTTGTGCCATTAATTGAGATCTATCAAACAAGATACATATTGCATATGTTTTGAGATTCATATTTAAAAATATAAGCAATAAAAAATAATCTTTTTAAAAAAATAGACAATCAAACGCGGACGAAAAAATGACACAAGTTTCAAAAATAGATTAATAAAGACGGACAGAAGGAATACTTCGAAGTGTCCGACAAACATTTTCTATCTTCTTTCTAACCACGAGAGAGAGGAAAAAAAGGGAAGGTAGAAGTCGGCCAGGTGGAAGACCAAATCAGTGTAAAAAGGTTGTCTCTTGATGGCGAGCAATTTTTCTGGTACTCCATCAGCGCATCTAGGCCATCCATTTTAGTTTTGAGCGGTCCGGATTTAGAGAGAGAAATAAGAGAGAGGGTGTTTTAATTTTGGCTATCCAATATATTTTCAGACTGTCCGAATACAATGTTCGAGTATCACGTAGGCTCAGCCACGTGGTACCCGGTAGGTATCAAAAAAAATTTCCTTGATCAGCGTTGTTTTTATACCTTTTTTTCTTATAAGTTTTTATTGTCTTGAAGATATAAAAAAGAGGAGGAGGTTGTGGTTGGGCTTTTTTGGGAGCGACAAGAATCTCATTTGATCGAGTAGCCAAAATTCGCTTTTCTAACGTTGAATTCTTCAAATCAAGTTTGACTAATTAAAGTATCATACGTCATTTTTTTATTATTTATAACCAGATATCCGCGTCAATTTGCATGCATTTTAATTAATTCTGAAATTTAAAATTTAACAACTGGACAAATCTCTAATGACCATAAAGATTTGAAATTTTGGCGTTAAGAGAAATGAAACTTGAACTTTGTGAAAAAACACTTATAACTTTCTCGTAACACTTCGTCAAACTACATCGTGTATCCTATACTTTCGATCCAATGATCCTCTCGTCTTATTAACCTCGCCATAAATAGGATTAGTTTTCCCTTAGCTAAGATCACTTCTCTAAGTCTATGTTTGGAAGTTGAGGAAAGAAATGGAAAAAAAGAGAAAATTAAAAAAAAAAATCTCTCATTTGTTTGTTTCCATATAGAAGGAGAAAGGAAAAGGAAGAGAAAAGAGAAGAAAGGGAAAAGTAACTATTTTTTTTTTCTCTTCTTCTCTCTTCCATGACTGCAAATTTTTCTCTCTTATTCACAAACCAAACAAAAGAAAAAAAAAGAGGTTTCTTTCCCAATTCTTTCCTTTTTCTCTTCTCTTCCACAACTTCCAAACACAGCCTAAACAAACTTTGAAGGCTTAAAGCAAAAACCAAAATGAGGCTTTTTTAAAAAATCTTAATGAACAAAATGCAAGTAGGTAAATTACAACTCCAAAAGCAAATACCAGTACTTATCAAGAAGAAATAGCCCCCAAAAAATAACAAAACATTCCAATATTTAAAATTTGTCACTTATATATTACTAATCCTAAAATTTATAAATAAAAAAAAAAAGTACCTTACATGATTTTAAAGCATTCATCTAAATATCAATCTTTTCAATTTTAGCAGCAAAAGTATTAATTATATACAATGTGCATTTTTTTTTATTACAAAAGATATGTAGGAATACCCAGGGATACTAAACTATGGGGCTCTTAAAATTCGTATTTTCTGGTGGAGCCCAAATTGACCGCAGCGCTTGTTTTAGCTCAGGATTGTCTCTGTCCTTAGCTGTCTCAACAAATTATTAATGCTACAGGAACTAACAAATGAGAGGAGTCACTATACACTCACTTTCTTTGTTTTAGTATTTTCCCACTGCCACTGTACACTCACTTTCTTTGTTTTAGTATTTCCCAACTTTACAAAAAAAAAAAACAAAATTAGAAAGATATTTGAATAGAAAAGTAGGAGTAGAAAGAAAGAATATTTTAATACAGTAAAGTTAAAATAGAGAATCTGATTCTTTGAGTTTTTTAAAAAGTAACTTGTTAAAATATAAAAGATGTTTTTGAGGTTAAATTTGGTGTTCCTGATAAGTATGCTCTAAAAACCTCTCAACTCTCATTTGCTAGAAGCATTCAAGTGATTTTAGCAACTGACTTTTAACAAAAAGAGTAAATGAGAGAAAAATTACTTTTAGCAATTTAACTTTTAGTTAATGGGAAACAAATTGACTTTAAACAACTTAGCTATTGGCACTTTTATGGAAAATTGGTTTTTAACGATCGGTGTTAAAAATGAGAAAGTCAACCTTAATTAGCTATGGGTCTTGTTAACCTCCGCTCATGTTCAGATATTGATACACATTTCACGAAAATCAATATATTTCACGGATATCAATACACTTTTCACTTATATTGATCCACTTTCTAAACATTATCCTCTACCTTATGGGCTAAGGTTAGTATTTTCTATTAGATATCAATAATTGTCTTATCAAACTACATTATTATTGTTTCCGTAGTTGAGGGTCAAACAGGTCTTCGACAAAGGAGATGACATTTTGTTTCCATTTCCTAGCCTTGTGAGTTGTGCAAGGCATTATATACTAGTTAGTAGTTACCTATGTTGGATTTTATGATCGTACTTTGTTTTATCTGCGTTCACATCCCTGTTGTTCTTTCTTCGTTCAGGATAGTTTATTCAATGGGGACGTGGACATGGGCTAACTCACACCCCATGATCATAATAGATGTTATGTATTACCCATTATACATTGATATGCGGTTGTGCATGGTTTTGCTAATTATCTCACCAATGCGGATTGTGCAGGGGAGTACTCACCTTTTCTTTTCTTGATTTTCTTTCTTCCTTTTTTGTTTTGTTTCCGTTTTTTGAGGTATGCTCCTTGTAAACTTGTATATTCACTTAACTCCTTTTATATTTCAAACTGATTAACCCCAAAAAAAAAAAACCCACATTATTACAAGAAAATGGATGTTATAGTTAACGACCCTTTTATTTAAGTCGTGTGATGAGATCCTAACATTTTTTTAGATAAAAAAAAATAGAAACATTATTAATCAACAACCTGAAAGATGGAGTCACAACAACAACAAAAACAAAACGAACTACAAGCAAGACAAATAGGAACAAAACAGCAAGCAATAACTTAGATCTAACTCCTCGCCTCTCCATCACCAGTGTCCAGGTGTGGAGTGCATGCCTGGCAAGAACATGGGCTCGCTAAACTATCCTGCGCTGGACCTTTGAAATTCTGCAAAAGCTTAACTTGGTTCTCTCTTTTTTCAGGTTGTGAATAAAAAAAGTGGCATGATAATGGCACTCAATCCTGCTCCCTATCTGCATGATGGCATTAAAGTTGTCATAAAAAATACTCCTATAAAAAGAATTATAATTGTGATTTAAAGCCCATTTAACTGCTTGATGGATTGCTTGGATTTCTGTTTGGAGAGGGCTATTACCATATGTTTGACATAGAAATCTGTGCCAGAAGTCTTCCAAATTTGGAAGACTTGCCGTAAAACCCAGCCCACTCCAAGCATGACCATCTTTCCGCACACCACCACATGGAGCAAGCAGGTTCTACGAAAAGAGCAAGCGTTAGAATAATGTTTCAATATAAATGAGGAGAATTTGCACGTCGGAGGAGCATGATGCGTAGTCTTTGTGAGCCATAGAGAAGCTCTCTGAAACCAAATCGCCTAGAAAATAGCAATAAAGAAGAAAATTTTCTGCTTGTCTATGCAGAGAAGGATAATCCAATCCAATGACCAATCTTTGAAGACAATGCCATTGGTAGGTATGGAGAGAAATCAGTCACATTCCAAATCGAGATTGTGTGATGGCGGAGGCAAAATAGATGCTCAACAGTTTCCTCTTCAGAGTCACATAAAGGGCAGGAAGCGGAGAATCTATTTAGATTAATTGCCAGATTTTGTTTATCTGCAAGAATATCCCTTAGACACTTCCAAACAAAGGCCGCATTTATACGCTCGGGAAGATCCAGGTTCCGTACTGTATTCCAGACATTGTGGTCTTTGTATATCTAGATCGAGGGAATTGAAGGTGAATTATTGCCCCTACGAGTATCATACAGTGATCGGTTTCCTGATTTGGTAGTGTACTGACCCGTTGTTGTAAATGGCTAGACGTATTGATCTGGACAATTTGCAGATGGTAAATTGATAGCCAGAATCTTGGAAATAAGAAACTCAGGAAGTAAGTCAGCAATTTTGGTCTAAATTCTAGGATGGTCCAAACGCAGACGGGGTCCAGGAGGAAAGAAACCTTAAAGGAATCAGGTCCAGCATAGGAAATAAAGTGATTGAGTGGCTTGTCCATATTAGGAATCAATTTATCATGGAACAGATTTATTGATTCACCGTCACCTACCCTTCAAGCAACATGCTTAGCAATAAGATCCCGACCAAAGAGAATACTTTTCCAAGCCCAGGAGGAGTTAGAGTGTGCCTTGACCTTGAGCAAACTACGTAAGAAGAGAAGGATTGTTTAAAAGCCGCCAACATTGGTTAGCTAGAAGTGCCTGATTCACGAGATTAATGTCTCGGATGCCTAAACCTCCTTCTCTCGTAAGCTATAATAAATTGAATTCTATCTCCGCAAAGTTTTGGTAGAAGGTTAGAGATAGGAAACCGATACACTGGTTATCCATTTTTGGCTTGGGTAAGGCCCTTAAAAAATTACTCTTGCAACAGAAGAACAAAAAACAGTGCCATTTTAATAGTATAGTATAGTGTGTGTGTATATATATATATATCGAAGACCAATTATACAATTGATAGTTGGCTTATTTTGTAAAGAAAGAGCCCGGCATTCTCATGAAAGGTAAAAAGAGGTCGCCTTCGACTGACTGCCTTGTTACGAGACTTCCTAGTCATGATCGGGAGTCGAACCGCAGTCTATGGGGTTCCCAGTGAACTACCCTAGTGCCGAGAAACACAACATTACAAGAATCGAGAAGTCAATCTTCAGAAATTGTTGGTCTGCTTCTGCTAAAGGGAAAGTAGAGTCGTTCCGATTATATATATATATATATATATATGGTAAGCTTCTCCTCCGGACTTCTGGACCTCCATGATCCGAGCATTTTTTTGACTATCCGAGCCGTCCAATGTGTTCAGAAGGTGTTTTCATGGGTTCACGCGGGAAATCTCCAAAAAAAAATACCGGGAAGGGCTTGATCCAAGCAGTTTTTCGCAAAACTGTATATTTACAAAAACACATTCTGAACACATTGGACAGTTCGGATTTTCCAAAAACAATTTGCAAAACAAAAAAAAAAAAAGAGATTTTCCTTCAATCCTGTAGTCCGGATAGGAAAATCCCCGTATATCACTAGTGTTCTAGTCAAGGATCCCGGATTTGGGATAAAGTCCACATCTCACTTTGCCTATCAAATTTTGATGATCCAGACCATCTATTGTGTTCAAAACGTGTTTTTAAGGGTCCATGCGAGAAATCATAAAAAAGAATGACAGGGAAGGGCTTGATCCAATCATTTTTTCATAAAATTGCAAGGCTTGATCCGAGCATTTTTTCATAAAACTACGCATATCGCTATTCTATGAAAAAATGCTCAGTCAAACCCTTCCCCCTTTTTTTTTGTTCTCTTACGGACCCTTAAAAACACATTTTGAATACATTAGACAGTCTGGATCATCAAAATTTGATCCAAAAAATAGAGTCCCGAACTACAAAATCCCAAAAGTACTGCACTTACCAAGGGCTTCTAGCCCAGCAGTTATCTCCTAGCTCTCCCACAAGGAAAACCAGAGTTCGAGCCTCGGCAGAGGCATTTGGGGTTTAGAGCTATGGATAACTTCCAGACCCCCCCTGGACTAACTCTAACTCCCCTGCTAACCCCTCACTGATGCATATTGAATGACCAAAAAAAAAAAAAAAAAGAGTACCCTTCGCTGAAAATGACTACTGCCAACAATTTGGAGCAATCTGAAGAGATTGCTACAACTGTTGTCAAACTAAGACCAAAATGCAGCTTCAACAAGCTAAAACAGCTGCCAGAAAATATTTGTGTTAAAGTCGGTCAAAGTTAAGTGCAATGCCAAGTTTCGATGATTGACAGATTTTTTTCCAAAGAATAAGTAAATTTCTTTTGGTATTTGCACAAAGAAGTGCCAAGGGTCCATCTCCTAGCCGGCCTCAGCGTTGTACTACACTGCAAGGCCATCTCAATATCCATGGTAAACATCAAAGTTTTAAACTCAGAGTCAGCTCTGCAGACAATTTTGGGTCCAAAAAACAGTTGCAAATTCAAAAACCGACCCCAACAGGTTGTTGCCGACCATGTTGAAGTCTGAATATATCACGTAACTAATCAAATTTTCCACAAAACTAGCACTGACAACTTTCATCACTCACACAAAGATGAAGTACCACATGCAGCTTCAGATGGCAAGTCAGAAGACAAAGTTCAATTGCTGGTGCTTGGATGGTCTACCAATAACTAAAGCACACCAAACAAGCGTCTTATGTACATTCATTGGATTAGCAACTAAAGATGCTCAATCTATATATAACCAAAAAGTTGAAAATACTCCTTTCTGAAGTACCAAAAAAAAAGTTGAAAATAGAGCACATGCTTTTTACTGGACGCTCAAAGCCAGCACTTCCCCAGGTTAAAATTCTTGAACATACTCAAACACCGGTGGTTGATTTGAAGTGAAATTCATCTATAGTGGAGTATATCAACCCTTCCTCTTCAAGAGTTCTGATAGATTCACTGGCAAGAAAACAGGAAGAAAAATATTTAAGTGTTTGTCCACACACACACACACAGACACACAGAGAGAGAGAGAGAGAGAGAGAGAGAGAGAGAGTACATGATCTTCTCCATAGGAATTTTTAGCTTCTGGGACAGTTCATCCCTATGGACCCCCTTTTCCCGTCCGCTGCAAACATAAAATGCAAGAAAATATAAGCAATATGTAGAAGGGGTATTTTAACCATAAGAGAAGGGGTGTGACAATATCTACTTAGGAGTTAGGATTATCAGAAATTAAAGCTAAAAAGTGGCTATATGGTATGGTAGTTGAATTTTATTTTATTTTTTAAAAAGAAGCATGCTTAATGATTGGTTCTGGTAATACCGGCCAAAAAAAATCACAAAACAAACAGATAATCAATTACTCACAAGTTTGAAGGTTGCTGCAGATAATCAAGCACCATTTGATCAAATCCCTTCAACCCATCTGCACTATATTGCCCAGCAAACTAAGGAGGGAAAACACAACCAAAAGAGCAAAATAAGATTTTGCTGTCATATAAAATAGTGAAGACATCAAAACAGAAGTTTGTTTCCCAATATGAATATCATACATGATTTGGCGGTGTTGACTGGTATCCATTTGATCCATCCTTTAAAGCTGTGTTCGTAGATGGATTTACAGAATGAGACTGAGTGGTGGCGTCTCCTTGCAGCTTCAAGCAGAATAAATACAATGAGTTATAGGCATGGCATTTCTGAACACCAGTAAGGTGATTATTTAGTTTTTTGGCATTTCTTAACACCAGTAAGGTGTTATATATTTATACCTTTGTTTTAGAATTTTGCACTTGGAAATGTATGCACTCGATAAAGTGTAAGGTAATCTCATCAAAGTTTGTCACAGGCCTGAAATCAGTCCAAAACAGCTCTTTAAATTACTAACTGATGATAATAACAGAGGACGTGCACCGACAAATGATGTATGCTATGATGAACAGGTAAGAAGCAAGCAATGACATATATGCATCAGCATCTTTGCGCTCCTCCATATAGATGCATGCTACCACAGACATGGTTACTGTACGTACCACAGAACTATACTCTACAGACTGTAAAGGCATTTGCCGAAAGCTAACATAACGAAGACAATATTTGAAGCTGTTAAGGGCTATTGTACAGCATGACAATGATTTTACAGCCAATATTTTCAAGCTAATATAAATTAAGACAAAAAACAAATAGGTTCGTCTTATCACAAGCAGATCTCAAGCTCTTCTATGTTCAAGGGCAATACACACAAAAGGAACAATCCCAAAGCTGTCATTAAAAAGGCAATAAGGCATAACAAAACATTTAAATCTGATCTACAATAGCCCTAGGCCCCTATTGAAACCAATAAAGAAAGGAAAACCAAAATAGAAATATATGTCACATATCTAAAAGGCAAAGAGGATGGCAGACAACAAAAAGTTAGGCAGAAAGTCCAAATGAAATGTGAAGAGTACGGAATGAGAAAATGAGTGGCAAGTTATGACTCTTAACCAACCTAAGAAAAAGAGGAGAATAACCTAATTACGATGAGAACTGAAATAGTGAAGAAACTCTATCAATGGTTAGAAAAGAGCATCACTCGATTGCATCAAGGAAATATCCAGACACAAATAGGAAATCTACAACCAGAAAAAGTAACCCACCCCACTTTGTTTCTCCAAACCAACAGAAATATCTGAAATAACAACATTAAATTGAAGGCAGTATCAAACAAAGGGTTTCAAAGTTTCCTCCTGATGAACAGCCATTTTGATTCTTTTGAGGCAAATCCAGGCGGAAACAGTAATGCTGCAGACCCCTTTAGCAGTTTTCATCCATGAAGTGACTAGGCATTGCAAGTGTCTCATCAATCTTGAGAACAGTGAGAAAAGATCAAAGCCATTGTTGCATATGTACTGTAGTCACGGTAAGCACAGTAACCGTAAGTTTCACTTGGAGTGCACTTCACGATTTAATGACCACAAGCTCATCAATCTTTAGGTCGATATTCCAGTTCCGCACTCACAGTTTTCTCCAAGGAAATGGAACTCAAAATATTGCCTCATGTATGCACTCCTCCCAGTGGCAACGCCATTAAGGGAGTAGTCGGGTCAGATGACCCCATGTGACCAAAAATGCTTAGACTACCCCATAAGTTTTTACCCCTTTTTGATGTATGTAAAATGTCTTTGAACCCACTCAAACAATGGTTTTGAACCCTTTGGTTGAATGATAATTATGTTAATGTTGAGTGGCAAATTCTAAAAGATGCTAAGTTTAACTATTGTTTAAAGGGAACTTCCAAACACACCTCTTGAACTTCTATGTATACCCACTACATCCATTACTGATCTTGTAGAAACAAAAACTTCTGCACTTTATAATAAAATAGGTATGAGAAATTTATTGGATGCATTTGCCAAAAACATTACAAACACGTTTACAGGACTATATGCATTATTGGTTTTTCAGAATAGAACATATGCATTTATACATACTTTCATACAAACATATTTCTAAAATAGGGAGTCAAATATTGCAGGTATATATGTTTTACCGGTAGAAATAGCGAGTAACAGTATCAAATCTTCAAAATTATGAGCTGTTCAAAGAAAGAGATATTTAAAATTATGACCCCACTGTAAAAGTTTCTAGAGTTGCCACTACTCCATCGGTCCAAAATCTGAAACATTAACGTGATAACTATATGTTGTTGCTATACAGAGAAAGGGATAGAAAACAATTGAGGGTCAGTTGAAAAGAACAATCATGTTTCTCACCTCATTCATGTGGCACACTTTTACCAATGTTGGCACCACAATCGTTATCAGAAAGGCCCAACAAACTAGAAGACTCTTGCACATCATTATAATTACTTTATAGCATACTCCATAATAAGTACTCCCTCCCAAATTAATAGTCCATGTCACTATTCTGACTTGATAAAAAAATTGTTTATATCTTCTAATATATAAGACTTCCTATATGCAATATTGATCTTATTTGATAGATCTCAATTAGTTTTATTAAACAAAATTTTTGAAATCTTAAAAAATATTATAAACTGAAAAATATAGAAAATTGAAAAGAAAATCGAAAAAGTGAAAGTGGATTATTAAATTGAGACAGAGGGAGTACATCCAAAACACACCAGATACAGAGATTATAAAAATCATCCTTTGCTTCCATCCAAATGTATAAGTTATCTTAAACCACGATTGGAAAAGAACCAAATATCAATGTAAAACCAAAATGTCACAAGCAACAGAACAGATGGAATTATTCTGAGTATCAACCTAACAGAAATTTGAGTAAAACATGTACCTAACAGAAAAAGCAACTAACTGCTTTCTGCCTTTAAAGCTTTTTAAGCGCCCATTGACACGAACATATGTTCCATCTCTGTGCAAAGAAAAACAAGTCATAAAAAAAATTAACTGAGAAAATATCGCATCCTACAAGGAAATCAACAGATTAAATTCACAAAGTCAGACAGCAAATCTCTATCAATTCAAATGAAATTGAAAACATACTGAATGTCTTCCATTTCCTTCGTATCAAAAGCTTCATTGATCCTGATGAGAGATAAACATGTGCTAAGTCTGGATTTCTCTGTGGCAGTTTTATATCACACTCTGAAACTTGCACATCTAATATTTAAAACAAAAGTCCAAATAGTTACCATCTGTTACAATCAATTTGTCCAGTTCCATCATCAATAGTGAAAGAAACATCAGTAACCCTTTCAGCCTTTTTAGACACTATACCAATCAGCGTAACCTGAAGCATCGACAAATCAAAAGGACCATTAGGAAACACAAGAGAAGATCAAACAAAATACGTTTGTCGTAACATAAAACAGACCTAAATCCTCAACATAACAGGAATTCAGCATCCTTCCATGCCATTAATTGTCATCTGACAATTCTCTTTAGTGTAGGAAAGGATGGAACAATACTCAAAGAGAGGGAGGGGGACACTGAATGGGAGTAAGAAGTACAGAGGTAAGGGCAACTCTAGATCATTAACAGGGGAAATTGGTACATGAAGTCGTCAGTGTAATGTACTCCTAATAGAATTGGAGTACAAAATGCTATTACGAACAAAATTATGAGCAAAAGTGCTTTGTAATCATTAAAGAGACCCACAAAAATACCTACACGTCAGGGAGTCGAGGACATTCTACTTTTGGGTAAGGGGATCACTGCACTTGGGCAAAGTTAAACAGAGGCATTGAAAGGAACATTTGTGAATTTAGTTTAGGATCAATCTTAGACAATTAATGGAATTTGAAAGTGTCAAGTTGCATTTGTTAAATCATTATATTTGAGCAATGATAGGGACAAACCCAAACTTACATCCATTCTTACATCCCTCTCACAAGTGAGGGCAGTACCCATAACACTATTCAAAGTGCCCACCATCAATTGTGAGAGATGTGATGGCGGTACCCACAACACTATTCAGAGGGCCCACCATCACTTGTGAGAGAAGATGTAAGAATAGATGTAAACTTGGATATGTGACTAGCATTTTTGTTATTTTAATATAGGGGTGCATTGTGTGCATTGCTTTTTACATACTCCCATGAGGCCCCCCCTAATTGTTTACTCCCAGCTCCGTTCCTTAACTGTGGATCCAAAGAATTAAAAGATTCATCAAACATTTCATTTGGTATGGAGTAATCACATGGAAAAATCCAAACATAAGCACAAATTTGAGTAAAAACTTTATTAAAGCATAGTCGTAGTAAACTGTGAAGAGCAACACAAGCCTACAAAGAAAATTGAGTAAGAATTTGAGTCACCCTTTATTTTGTGAAAACTTTGAGAAAACTCACAAGGAATGGAGTAATTTCTTAGAAGGGCTTTACTCAGAAATTTTGTTCTGAGTCAATTAAAATAGTAAGGGCGGGAGACACAAAGAGATTTCTTAAACGAAGAAGTTTAATTGAAGTTTTTAAGGAGATCTGACAAGGTTCATACATTAGCGACATCGACACCATCAATTACGAAATTGGACTTGTCGTCAACGGAATCGGAGGCTTCGCTAATCTGCTTCACCGTCACTGGAACCAGTCCATAACTATCACGACTCTGCAATACAGCGGAAATACAAAAATAAATAAATAAAATAGTAAGAAAACATGGAAATGACCGTTTGGTAATATAGAAATCATGGCTGTACTTTGGCCTGAGAAGAGCCCTGATCGGAGGGCTGAGTCGATTGAGAGGACATAAATCCGCCGCCGTTGAAGGCGGAGCTGGTATCGAACTGACTAGAGTACATTCCTCGGAACCCTAGCTTCAGAAAATAGAGAGAGAGAGAGAGAGAGAGAGAGAGAGAGAGAGAGGAATGACTTTTTTTTGAGCGGAGAGACAGGAATGACTGGGAGGGATGTTTTACGGACACATGTGTGTACAGTACTATGTATCGAAGTGTTTCCCGCCACTTTGTTTTGTAGTTCCCGCCTTGTTCTGCTCGGGAGCGGGAATAGACGCCGGATTCAAGAAAAATTATTCGGGTCTTATTCGTTTTGGTTTTCAAAAATCAATTTTCTTAATTATTATTCAATTATAACTTCTCTTTTTGAATACTCCGTATTATTTTTATTTTTCTCTCTATCTCTCTCCAATCATTAATACCTATTTTTTAATTATTATCCTTATTTTTCCCTCTAATCATTACAAAAATCAATACTCAAAACCCAAGCTAAACACAACTTCAATGCTTCATAGTACAATATGAGGTATTTAAAAGGGAGAGTTGGTATAGGATCCACTATAGCAATCCCCTATAGTGTAAGGTCCACCCAAATATTCTCTAAGACATAAGATCCACTAGAATAACAAAAAGACCCGACTACCCCCACTTATACGCAACCAAACACAGAGCTAGTCGGCTGCTTTCGTCGCCGGTGTTAGGTTCCCGTTGTTCACTGCGTGACTGGAGAGGGAACAACGGCAGCAGCTCCGGATCAGCCCCTCCTCGAGCTGTACGGAGCTGCAATCGCCTTCTCTTCTTCCTCCTCCTCAATTGGCGAACATGTCTAGCGGCGACACGGGCGAAACATCACCTTATCTCCGGCGGCGGCCCCATACCCGAAAAACCCCTTTATTTCGACCCAGCCGGGGAGTAGTGGTGGTTGAGCATGGTTTCTTCCATCGCTGATTTAGAAACGGAATAAATGGAGCGGCGTCGAACTCTAGCCGGAGAATAAGGTAAGAAGGTAATAATAAAAATGAAAAAAATGTGGAAAAAAGAAGCTAGCTGTCTACTTAGGCCTGTGGCCTACTGGCCTTCATAATTGCTTTAGTCTAAAATTGTGTAGGTCGTGGCAGTACCTTTGTCCAAATTGTGTACTTTTTCTCATACTTTTTCCTCTCTTTTTTTTTCCCCTTTTTTCTCGTACTTTTTCGAGAAAGGAAATGGTTAAAGGAAGGAACAAGGCAAGCAAGTGGGGAGAATTAGGTTGAATTTTCAATATCGTCTCAGTATTTTTAGAAGAGAGAAGACTCATGGCAAAGGGGGGAGATGAATTTTGTATAAAGAGACAATTCACCACTCCCACGAGGGAGGACAGAGGTGATGTGCTTCATTAGTAAATAAGGTACTGTCACCAAAGCACCAAAGCATGGAGTATATTTTTATATTTATTGTTGAATTTTTATTAGCATTTCATTATTTTGATATCTTATGGGTATAGATAACCACCTCTTTTGAGTCCAGATAATCACCTCCATTTTAAAAAGTGTTTTTTTTTGTTTTATTAAATTTTCAGTAAAATTTCTGGTAAAATTTTATGTTAAAGGGAAAATTATCTAAATGGTCCCTGTAGTTTCACCCGAGTCTCGATTTGGTCCCTCTAGTTTCAATTGCACTCCAACGAACCCTATAGTTTCAATTTTGGTCGATTTTGGTCTAATTGATAACGTCCGTTTGCAAAGTTGACGGAAAATTCAATTTGGGACTTTTTTTAGGGGTAAACATGACTTTTCGCCCAATCTTCTTCTTCCCCAATTTATTGTGTATTTCCTTGGAGCAAAAATTGAGTAAAACACCACAGACAAAAAAAAAAAATCCATTTTGTAAAAAAAAACATCTCTCTCTCTCTCTCTCTCTCTCTCTCTCTCTCTCTCTCTATATATATATATATATATATAGAGTCTCCTTCCTATCCACACCTCTACGGTATGCGTTTTTATGAAAAACTGCTTGGATCAAGCCCTTCCGGGTATTTTTTTTTGCCAAATCCTCGCGGGGGCCCTAAAAAACACCTTCTAAACACATCTAACGGTTCGGATCGTCGAAATTTGGCTCGGAAAGTGGAGGTCCGGACCGTAACACGGTCCGGGATCCTTGATAGGAAGTTTATTGTATATATATATATGCTCAAACTTCTTATCCACACTCCCAGATTTAAGGAAAAATGGGGTTTTTTTGTGTTGCAAATTTTTTTTGGAAAATCCGATCCGTCCAATGTGTTCAGAAGGTGTTTTCAAGGGTCCACGCGAAAAATCTTCAAAAAAAAATACCGGGAAGGGCTTGATCCAAGCAGTTTTCGCAAAAAATGTAAATATATATTTTTTGCAAAAACTGCTTGGATCAAGCCCTTTCCGGTATTTTTTTTTGAAGATTTTTCGCGTGGACCCCTGAAAACATCTTCTGAACACATTGGACGGATCGGATCGTCAAAAAAAATTTTGGATCATGAGGTGCGGAAATTAAAAGTCCGGATGTGAAGCAAACCCTATATATATATATATATATATATATATATATATATATATATATATATATATATATATATATATACGATCCGGTTCTAATCCGGACTTTTGATTTCCGGACTTTTTATACAAAAAAAATTTTGACGATCCGATCCGTCCAATGTGTTCAGAAGGTGTTTTCAAGGGTCCTCGCGGAAAATCTTCAAAAAAAAACACCGGGAAGGGCTTGATCCAAGCAGTTTTCGCAAAAATATATAAATACAGTTTTTGCGAAAACTGCTTGGATCAAGCCCTTCCCGGTATTTTTTTTTGAAGATTTTCCGCGAGGACCCTTGAAAACACCTTCTGAACACATTGGACGGATCGGATTTTCCAAAAAAAATTTGCAACACAAAAAATCCCCATTTTTTCTTATTTCCGGGAGGTGTGGATAGGAAAATTTCCGTATATATATATATCTCCTACCCTGTCACCTCGAAATGCCTCACATCTGTTACCTCCCTCTATTACTAAGTTACCATCCACTAACACATTAATTCCACACACCAAACTCTGACCATTCAAATGGAAAAAAAAAAACTTTGTGAAGTGAAGCGAATAACCAAGCTTCTCGCGGCCGTCAGCCACCTATTGGTTTTCCATCTCACCGTCGGCCACAAGCTCATCATCAGATCCCACCTATTGGTTTTCCCGAACGAAACGGCAAACAACGAAGCTTTGCGAAACAAAGCCTGTCTATCATGGGTCTCTCTCCATTAGTCCAATCCAAGCCAGCTGATTTCGCCGGAGTGATATTTGATGGGCACATCGCCGTAAATACATTGATGGGAACTTCCTGATCTACATAGTACATACAGATTTCATTGAAGTTTTTGAACTTTAGAATTATTTATTTATGGCATATTTAAATTTTCAATTCATGGGTTCTGAGATTTGGGGTTTTCCATTAGAAGACCTCGACAACTAATTTGTCTGGGCCCGGAGATGAAAAAATAGAGAGAGATTTGTGGTGTTGATGGAAGTTGTTTTGACTAGTGAGAGATCGGCTTCATTTGTAGAGCTTCATCCTCCACAGTTGGTAAGGCGAGTAAAGATGGATGTCGTCAATGTCTGGTCACTGGTGATGGTCTTGTGAGACTCGGCCACGACTCTCAGAAACTGGAGATTCTGCTTCGCGGTAGCCACTAGATCTATGCCTGGACTCACCACTGCCTCCTCCGTTATCTCGCTGAGGATTCTTGCTGAGCCGCCGTCGGAGACGCCACCGCCACCAAACACTGCCGACATTTTTGGCGTTAAGACGTAGGGATTCGAGAATCATAACAATCACAGGCCTTTAATGAACAGTCGGACATAAGGCATGAACAAATCCATGTGCAGGGTAGGAGAGAGAGAGAGAGAGATTTTTTTTTACAAAATGGATTTTTTTTTTTTTTTGGCTCTGGTGTTTTGCTCCAAGGAAATACACAATAAATTGGGGAAGAAGAAGGGTAGGCGAAAAGTCATGTTTACCCCTAAAAAAAGCCCCAAATTGAATTTTCCGTCAACTTTGCAAACGGACGTTATCAATTGGACCAAAATCGACCAAAATTTAAACTACAGGGTTCGTTGGAGTGCAATTGAAACTAGAGGGACTAAATCGAGACTCGAGTGAAATAACAGGGACCATTTAGATAATTTTCTCTATGTTAAAAGCAGAGGGTTTGTGCTGCTACCTTGTAGTGCTTGGGTGGTTGAGGACTTGATCCCAAGTAAGTTTTTTAAACAAAAATATGCCCAGATAACCACATCTTATGAGTACAGATAACCACCTATTGCAAATCAAGATAACCACATCTTGTGTGTCCAGATAACCACCTCTTGCAATTCCAGATATGGTTATCTGCGCCCGGCAACGTTTCCGGCGAAGTCCAATTTTCCAAAGATTTTTCCGGCGCCGGCGAAATTTCTCGGCGAAGTCCAATTTTTTGGCGACTTTCCGGCAGACTTTCCGACGCCGATGACTTTTTCCGACAAATGTATATTATGTATTAAATTTAATGTAAGGGTACATTTGTCTAGTAAAAAAAATAGAATGGACCTAAGAGAATAAAAAAAAAATGGATTGGTGGATTAGAGATGTTATGAAAACATTAGGTGGACTAGAGGTGTTATAAAAAGCTATAATGAACCCTATAACAATTATATTTAAAATACCATTTTCCATGGGTAGCGTTGTGCCCTCGACGCTAGGGAAAATTGAAAGAAAGTCTGCATTGATTTTTCCTTTTTCCAGTTCTTCATATATTGGCGGATATAACACTTGTTTAGGTAATTATAGTCACGAAATTATTAGCATCCTATTTTAAAATTACAATTTTTTTTCGAAAGCATGTAGTACATGCTAGTATATTTTATGGGAATTGATATTGACACTTTTTTTTTTTTTTGTCTTTACATATAAAACACATGAGTAAGTTTACCAAATAAAGACAAAAAAAATAGTGTCAATGACACTTCCTTTTTTATTTATTGTGCATTAAAGAAAACAACTCTCTCTCTCTCTCTCTCTCTCTCAATTATATTATATTCTTGGAGCATTGCTCTACAAAAGTGAAGGGTTTTGAATGAAGAAAATACTTACATCACAGTAATTCGAGATCGATCTATGATATATCCTCTTATGATAATCTCGCTTAGGGATGATTTGGTTAATTTGAAAAAGCTGTTTTTTTTTATAGTTTTTTTTTTTGTTCTATTCTTATTCAAAAAAAATTGCATTTGCTAGTTTTCGGTCGATTTTTTTGCGGTTTCTTGGCTTGTCTCGATGAGATGAATCTAAAAAGTATAAAATTATTAACAAAACTTCAAGTTTTGTGAATAAAAACGAAAAATAATGACAAAATTTGATTTTTTTGGGTTTATTTTCGGCTTTATTAAAAAAACTATTACTTTTGGCCATAATTTTATACTCTTTGGATTCGTCTCGACGAGAAAAATCCAGAAATCACAAAATTTTGACGCAAAACTAAGAAATACAATTTTTTTAATAAATACAAAATGGAAAAAACCCCAAAAATCAGTTTTTTCAAATTAGTCAAATCATCCTAAGATGCTTGTCTCCAACAGGGCTCGTCCGAGGTATTTGGGTGTCATAGGCTTTTTTTATTGTGTATTTGTATTTTTCAAAGTGTTTTTAAAAGCATCTCCTATTCTTTTGCCTCATTGATTAAACACAAAACTTTTGAGCTCCTTATACATGTGAACACTTAATAGGCTATTAAATGTGGTTAGACTCAATAAGAGGTCTCGCGCGCTCAGAAAAATGTGCCAAGATCCAAAGCAATTTTGAGGAATACAATACGGAAACCAATTAATCGGGTGCGCGTTGTGAACCTCACACACATGGGGTGCAAATCCCCACATTTGATCCTCGTGCACATACGACAAATTACCCTCGCATTTTGCTGCAAAATAATTGCAAGAGCAAGCCTTTTACTTTTTTAAATCCCATGAAGTTCTTTATTTGGGCCTTTTTAAAAATAAATCAGATTGGACCTTCCATTTTTTCTATTGGGTCCATTTTTATTTTTCTATTTGACTAAAAAAAAAAACCTACTCAAGCCTAATAACAATTTTTATGAGGGTGCCCCTAAAATTTTGTGAGGGTGCCCCTAATAACAATTTTTATGAGGGTGCCCCTAAAAAAAAAAACCTACTCAAGCCTAATAACATATGTACTTGTATTTCTAGTCGGTGAAGTTGATTTAATACGACTCCTCACTGTTGAAATTTCGTATTAAATCAACTTCACCGACTAGAAATACAAGTACATATTTTAACTTTCTTATTCCATTATGTTAGATTACTTTTCAAATATTACTAACTGACTGACTCATTCAATCAATTATAAGTTAGTCAAGTAGACGTGCGGATCCCATCTTTTGGCCAAAAGAAAATAATATATATATATATATATATATATATATATATATATATATATATATATATATACGGGGCGGTTCCATGGACACAACGAATAACACAACATTTGACACAACAATATTCGGAACCCCACACTTACAATCGGACCCGATCAAGTTGTTTAAAATATAGTTTTAAGATTACTTGTTAAAAATCAACTCATTTGGATATCGGTAAAGGCTTGATCGGTTCATACACAAAGCATATTAACACAAATAAACTTTTCGTGTTAACTCTGACCCCACGAATTTTGATACTCAACGTATTTCTATTGTAATACGTAGTTACTTGCCATTTCTCACCTATGTAATTGGATACCGATGTTATATATAAGAATGTCAACAAAAGCCTATATATTTTTTTATTGGAAAAAATAATTTCATTCATCACGAAATAATCGGGATACAAAATGAAATCAACAAAAAACGGTAGGAAAAGAAATGCATCGAGCAACTTCTTCTCGCGAGATCTTAACTGCCTCTCGATTTTTTTCAAAAATCTGTTGGCAAGATGCCAACAACACACCCAATAGGCTAAGCCCAAAATAACACCTATTGTTTAAACCAAACATCAAATCACCCAAAACCAATAAAAGATTGGGCCGACCCACCTCAATCATCCAACCCCAAAACCCTAGCCCCTACCACCTCCCACGTCTCCGCACCAGCCCCACAGTCGCCGACCACCTCTTCATCACCGCTGCCCCTCATCCCACAGCTCCAACTCCATCGCACCAGCCCCAAAATCGCCGATCACTTCTGCTTCTCCTCTTCATCACTTCCACTTCCAACTCCAAGCATCCAACCGCATCTCAAAACCTCCTCCCCTCGCGAAAAACCACCCAATCACCCCCAAAGCTGCTAACCTCAGACCCACCATAGTGCCAAACCCAATAACCACCACCCACCACAAAAGGAAACGCCCCAATGCCGTGAAAAAAAAAAAAAAAAAGAGTGAAGAGAGGAAAGGTTCAAACTTATTCCAAGATGCCAAAAACAAAAGCAGCTAAAAACCCAAACCAGAACCACCCAAACTCCACCACCATAGGGACCCACCATCCACATAGCCGTATCACCAATACGAGCCTCAACCACCCAAAGACCACGCAAAACACCCAAATAGGTGTGCCACAGAGAGCTCCAATCAGATTAACATTGTCATCCAGGAGCACCGATGTTGCCACCATAAGATGACACGAGACCCCACCACTTGGAAGCAGCCCAAATGCTAACCGTTAGGCCAAAACTGAGATCATCCAACAAGGAAACCGATGAGGATGGCCAATGGACCGACACACCGTTAGGAAAAGAAGCCGCAACCAACACTACGGTTCTAGTCGGAACCAAACTAGATGGGTAGTGGAGCAGGAGTGAAACGGAAGATGAGGGGGAGGATGGAAGAGGGGAGGAATCCTAGATGTGGCGGCTATGATAGCCCCTTGTTTGTTATTTTGCAAATTTTTTTGAACAAATTATAATCTATTTGACTTAGTATTATACGTAAGATGAATAGAAAATAGTATCATAATTATTTCATTTTGTTCTGTGCATACCACAAGTTTATGATAATTACTGTAAGTGCAAGAAAGAGCAATTTGTAAAATTTGTGCCCAATTTGGTAATTGGAACACCACATCATTTTTTCCTTTAAAAAACATGCTTGTCTTGAATGTGTCCATACACGCGTATAATTTTGCATGAGCATGATACCCGTGCTATGCATGGAAGTACAAAAAAATTATGTTACATTTAATCATGTCAACATTGTATTTCAACATAGGCTTTTTAAACTATATGCAAATTATTTGCAAAATGTAAACAACATGATAAATTGCATGAAAAAATATCATATGATAAAGTGATTAATCATGGAGTTGTCAATGAAAAACACAATTAATTTTATCAAAAAACACTAGAAATATGTATAGACACGCAAATTAACAAGGTGGGAAAGTGAAATGGTGAAATACATAAAGAATTGAATGAAATATTAGTAGATGTGGTTTCCATTTCAAAGTGCTCTTTTTTCCTTTCAATTTATGTAGTTTTTTTTTTCAATTTTTAATTAAAAAAGGAGAGTATGTCGTTTGTCATACACGTACTTATATAGCATAGATTTGTCAATAAGTATGAATTTAGTTAATTTTCCATCTTATGAATGTTATTGCACTTAACCTAGAGATGGAATTTTCACAGGCACACCTAAAAAATAATTGAATTCAAAATTGTTGTGATTGATTTCCTCGAAACAATTTAGGATGAGTTTGGTCAAAATTAAGTTTTCATAAAGAAGTCAGTTATTGACTTTTAATATGATATTAATTTTGTGTAGTTATTTGTCAATTTTTTCTATTAGTTATTCATTTCGATGGGAGGCTTCAAAAAACTATTAACAGAGACAAAAAAAAAAAACTGATATGAAGTCATTAACACAACTATTTCAATTGTTTTTCACCATTAATGATGTCTGTTTGGCATTGTTTTTTATTTTGTAGATAATTTAGACAAAAATCGATGATTAATTCAGGAAAATTGATGCAAATCTCGTGAATTTTTAACAAAAATATTGAGGTCAAAATTTATGCCAAAGTGTTTACTCCACTCATAATTTTTAAAAGGCACACACAGTTTTCTTTTAGGTTATTTATTCATGGAGATTTTGCAAGTACAACATTTAAGTGCGGCCATTTTTAATTTACATTCCTATACTTCACTATTGGATAACCCCTTACGAGCGAAATGAGACAATTAATTTTTCTGTTATTGACAAAAAAGTAACATATGCGAACAAGTTAATAATACTCCAGCCGCAAACCACTAACAATGGTCATATTGCCCTTACAAGCAAATTTTGCATGAACGAAAAAGGTGTAAAACCACATATTTATACATACCCACACATAGACTTGTCCACGGATTGGTTTTGGGCGAATCAGGTCAATTCTCATGCAAAAACCCTGAAATTCGTGTATTTTTTTATATTTAAAATGGGAAATTTTATGAAATTGCATTTAAGTGTTGGAAATGTGGACCAATGTGAGAAATAGTTTTAGTTGGGGTTTATTTGTAACACATTAATGTTTGAGGGGTTTGTTTGTACTTGCACTATATAAGGAGTGAGGAGAGAGAGAAACTCATGGGGCGTTTGGATGGCGGATTTGATTTTGAGTGGATTTGTAATGAGGGCGGATTTGAGGGTGGATTTGTAATGAGGGTGGATTTGTAATAAGGGCGGACCCACCTCTTAAGAAGGGTGGATTTGTATATTGGGTGTTTGGATGGTATTTTGAGAAGGGGGATTTGGAGGGTGGATATGATAGGATAGGAGGCCAAATGACTTAATTGCCCTCATCTTATTAATTTAGTAAATAAAATTGATTAACTTAATTATAATTATAATAATTTCGTAATAATTTTAATAAATAGACAAAAAATACATAGAATAATTACAACAATATTAAAACTTTGTATTTTTTTTCCCCAAAAAAAAATTATTTAAATAATTTGTAGTGCAAAATTTGTAACATTAAAAGAATATTTGTGGTTGAATTGAATGGAGATTAAGTTTTTTAAAATTTGAAAATTATTTATTTTTTGTTGAATGGATAGTAGATGGTGGTTGAATGGTGAATGGTTGGTGGAGTGGTAGATAGGTGGTTGAATGGTGAATGGTTGGTGGAGTGGTAGATAGGTGGTTGAATGGTAAATGGTTTATTTCCTATAAATCCCAAACAATACTCATTTTATGTGACAAGCAATTTTTCAATCAAAGAAAGAAGTCCTATATTTTTGTTTTTCACTTTGTTTTAATGGCACATCGTTGTTGGAGTGAGGTGGAAGATGAAACTTTGCTTCAATACCTTACTGCCCTTGTAGATGAGGGTGTTTGGCAAAGTGATTTCGGATTTCGTCCCACCTATTCGGAAGTCTTGAAGAATCGGATGCTTGCTTCTTTCCCTGAATGTGGTATTGAAAAAATTCATATTGAACGCAAAATTACGCTTTGGAAGCGGGATTTTTCCAATATTAATCAGTTGCGTCAAATTGATGGATTTGAATGGGATGAAAATGAAAGCAGATTGTTGGTGCAAAACGATCAACTCTGGAATCAATTTGTCCAAGTAAGAATTCGTGAATATGCATAAATTATATATGAAGTCTTGTTTAATATATGCTTGATTATTTGTTTTTTTTTTTTTTTTTATGCAGGGTCATCCAAGAGTTGCCAATTGGAATGGAAAACAATTCCCCAATTACAATCGATGGCTCTATTGCTTCACACCTCAAAACGGCGGGGATGATGAAGAAGAATGAAATATTATATGAATTGTTTGTACAATAATCAAGTAATTTGATAGTCTATGTTTGCTTGAGTATGTATGTTTGGGAGTTTGTAATGCATTTCAAGTAAGTCTTCATATTTAATAATAAAGCGCACAATATGAAAGGTAATAGTTCATTCGGAATCAAATAGATGTGCAAACAAAATACAAGCAACAAAACCTAAAAGAAAAATGACAATGGGATCCCAACACTTGCACTATCAGTTGATTTTTGTTTCATTTGGGTTGCTTGCATTCACGGGCAATGTTCAATGAACTGCAGCTTCCTCCCAAGTATTATACATCCCCGGGCAATGTTCAATGAAAACCACCCAATACTAATCTCTATGTTTACCTGCCATTAAAAATTCTAGTCCGAACACAAGCATTGATCAAGTAAAAAAACCAAGGAATACTAAATGAAGGACAAAATGCAGAAATTTAGTTGGCTCAGATATTTGATTCACTGGCACACAATTCACAAGTTTCAGATCATATTATGTTGCCAAACGGGATTTAACCTGTTGGCCATCAAAATCAATTCCCGCGAATACAAGTGTCGTGCCTTTTTTTTTCTCTTTTCATATCATCATTGCCAGTAATGACTATGAAATCTCAATAATGCCAACATCTCAAAGCCAAGATGTTACCAAATTTTTTGCGGCTACCAGCATACGCGACATCTACCTGCATCAGCGGCAAATACCAGCAATATGCAGCAGCAACACGAATAGTTTGTGCAGTTTTCTGGGTTGAGTTTCTGCAGTTTTATGGGCTGCCCCCCACACACACACACACTAAAAACACCTTGGCTCAGAACTATGTTAATCCAGCTCACGATGGACCGTTTGGCTACAACTTACGTTGCCAATTGGTTACTTAACCATTGACCTTCATAAGCAGTCCCGCCAAAGCGTACCCTGTTGCCTAAATGAATGTGCCCTAATTCATCATAGCCAGAAACATCCAGAAATATGGTCAACATTTACCCAGAAAACTGCCGCAAAGTTAAGCCAGAAAACTGGTAAAAGTTTGGCCACAAAATTGGTAAAAAATAAACCTACAAACTGCAGCAAAGTTAAGCCAGAAAACTGGTAAAAGTTTGCCCACAAAACTGCTGAAACACAACCCACAAACTGCAGCAAAGTAAGGCAGAAAACTGCAGCAAACACAGCCCAGAAACTGCTCAAATATAACCCAGAAAACTGCAGCAAACACAGCACACAAACTGCTCAAATTTAACCCAGAAAACTGCAGCAAACACAGCACAGAAACTGCTCAAATATAACCCAGAAAACTGCAGCAAACACAACACAGAAAACTGCTCAAATTTAACCCAGAAAACTGCAGCAAACACAGCACAGAAACTACTCAAATATTACCCAGAAAACTGCAGCAAACACAGCACAAAAACTACTCAAACATAACCCAAAAACTGCTCAAACATAACCAAGAAAACTGCAGCAAACATAACCCAGAAAACTGCAGCAAACACAGCCCAGAAACTGCTCAAACACAACCCAGAAACTGCAGAAAATCAACCCACAAACATAACTGCAGAACTACGCAACAAAATGCAGAAAATTAACCCTCAAACAGTAACCAAACAACTGCAGAAAACTCCATGCACAATCCAGTAACAAAAGCAAGTAAACCCAAAATCTTGCATATTTCAGACTTTGCCCTAATTTCAGAGTTTGCACATAACCGCAACACACACACACACACACACACACACATGGGCTCAGGATCCATAAATATGTTCTCACATAGTAGCACCTGCTTGCAACTAAGTTGCCATGCAAAACAAGTACAAACTAAGTTGCCAATCGTTGTACATTTCGGTTGCCAAGTTATCCCGCATTTGTGTCCATGCGGTGGTTGTCTCAACTTGTGTAACGTACTCTTCATTGGGCACATTGTGTAGGTTTTGTTGCTCGCACATGGTGTACTCATGTTCAATGGGATCCACAGCCATTTCTCGCTTAATTAGGTTGTGTAGAAGGCAACAAGCAGTGATGATTCGAC
Organism: Vaccinium darrowii; assembly: GCA_020921065.1. Taxonomy (NCBI): domain Eukaryota; kingdom Viridiplantae; phylum Streptophyta; class Magnoliopsida; order Ericales; family Ericaceae; genus Vaccinium; species Vaccinium darrowii. Next base: position 22,291,513 of record CM037162.1, on the reverse strand, counting down.
ATTGAGTCCTAATGGGGTAGTATGAGTAGGATCTCAAGATTCTGAATCTCATCTTCAGGACCCCGAAGGTTCTCTCTATACAATTTCTTGCCGCGGAGTCCTTCATGTTGAAGAACTTTTCTCGACTCTCAGGCATGTGTCCTTGCCTGCAAATGTTAATGTGGTAACGTTGCCCCCTGTACGGTGCTAATAATCCCGGGCCATTTGTGTAGCCGGCATCGACAAGGTAGTAACGACCTACGAATGGTAGACAAGGCCCATGTGAGTAGATTTACAAAAATAAGATCTACTCTAAACCAAACTTTTATCAATGACATACCGTGTGGAATTCTCAAGCCGTGAGGCCTGACGAGGGCGTTTAGGAGAACTCTCGAGTCTGTGGCAGAGCCTTCCCAACCAGACAATGCACATATGAATTGTAGATTTCTACTACAAACGCCTAACACATTTGTTGCAAGATCTCCTTTCCTTGACCTATAGCGTGCTTGTGTTCAGTTGGGGGGAGAACAGGCACATAAGTACCGTTTAAAGCCCCTAGACAATTCTACGAAAGATGAGGGAAAATTGTTAATAGTATGGTTTCTCATGATTAAGTCACAACTCCAGAAACATTAACATGAAGATATTTAAAATATGTACCTCAAACCACTTCCACCTCGAATCCGGCTCATTAGCGGGAATAGGTTGGGGCCGATACCACAACACATTGTAAAGCCGCAACACAGCTAACAAAACTGCATTGAAATGCCTACTAATTGTCTCCCCCGATCTCCAAAATTGGAATGTCGTGCACCTGTTCTTAGTGTGGTGCGCAATGATCCACAAAAATATTGCCACTTTCTCTACAACAGTGACATTCCTAGATGCAGCTAGTCCTCTTTCAGTAAGCAAAAGGCATAACTTCATGAATACAATCCTATTTACCCTTAGTTGCTCGTGGCAGTGTTTGTCACACCCGCGCACTAACCTATTAAGGTTGTCTACTTGGTTTTGAAGAGCATTGGGCTGGGAATTTAAAAGAGGCACCTGCCTTCGTCGAGCCCTTCTCACAGCAAGGTACTCGGTAATTAACATGTATAACTGGAAAACATTGGTAACTACTCTCAAAAAACAAATGATTGCTACCAATGCCTTGTTCCTTCGTTGACGTTCGATAATCTCGCCATCTGTTTTTAAAATCAAACTCAAACACTATGAATTAGGACATTGGGCACAAACGTAGTTCAAATTAGGGCAACTCTGAAATTGGGCATTCACGAAAAGGACATCTCTGAAATTATAGGGCATTCACGAATTAGATCAAAGTCAAATGACCCAGAAAACTGGAAGAATCAGCAAACACAACCCAGAAAACTACTCAAACTTGCAAACACAACCCAGAAAACTGTTCAAACTTGCAAACACAACCTACAAAACTGCTCAAACATAACCCAGATCGAAAAAGTGCAGACATAGGTCTCATATCAAATCGCAAAAACCAAAATAGGGCACTAATCACATCGTAAATGACAAAGATAGGGCAGAAATCAGATCGATTCAGATTGCAAAAGCATAACAGGCCACAAATCATATCGTAAAACCCACAAATATAGGGCACAAAACAGTTCAAATCAGATCTCAAAACCCAAATATGGCACAAATCAGATCGAAAAAACCCAAAAATAGGGCACAAAACCACCATCATTCAGATCGGAAAACCCAAAAAATAGGGCAGAAATAGGGCTCATTGAGATCGAAAAACCCAAAGTAGGGCATAAATAGGGCTCATTCAGATCGAAAACCAAGAAATAGGGCACAAATGGTTCGATTAATACCTAAACCAGACGAAATGCGATGAAATCGATAATCTCGTCGTCTTCTCTCTTCGTTCGTCCAAACCAACACAGAACCCAACAACACCAGTCGAATGGTAGAAGAGAGACAAGAGGTGGATTTGGAGGGGTATAATCGACCCAAAATAGCCTGGATTTGCCAAGCGGTGCTCTGAGGTAGGGCTTCACATATCCACCTTGTGGTGGATTTAGAAACCCAACAGTAAACTTATCCGGCCTCCAAAAATCGTCCCCAAAGACCTGATTTGAGAGGAGGGTGGATTTGATATCAGGGCGCGTCGCAAATCCGGCCTCTTCTCCGGCATCCAAACACGCTGTCATTTTCTTCCCCTCTCCCCCCCCCCCCCTCTCTCGATTTTTCTCAGGCCCCTACCCCAAGTTCTCACTTCTCACCTCATACTTAATCCCTGTATAGATCCACTCCCAAAACATCATCTACGCATCATTTGAATACGGAGTTTGCGTGCAATCTCTTCAGGAAGCCTTTTTCGGTGGGATTCAAGCCCCGAATGGGTGGATGATACACGCCGACCAAACTTTACGTTTCAAAGGCAAGCTATTCATACCTATCGCGTGTTGGGATGAGATTTTGCGAGAGTTTCACCATTCACCGTTAGCCGTGCATTCGGGTGGAACGAAAATGTATCATGATTTACGTAGGCAATTTTGGTGGCCAGAGATGAAACGGGACGTAGCTACTTTTGTATCGCGGTGTCTTACGTGCCAACAAGTAAAAGCGGAGCATCAACAACCGGCGGGAGAATTACAACCATTACTGGTAGCCGAGTGGAAGTGGGAGAACGTGACCATGGATTTCGTGACGGGTTTACCGAGATCGCCAAGGGGTCATGACGCCATATGGGTTATAGTTGACCGATTCACCAAGAATGCTCACTTTTTGCCGATTTAAGTCGTCGATACTGTAGAAGCACTTAGCCGTTTGTATATCCATGAGATTGTCCGACTTCACGGGGTTCCGGTATTGATAATATCCGATAGGGATCTGCGTTTCACTGCTCAATTTTGGAAAAGCTTGCAAGCCACGCTTGGAACAAATTTGTTGTTTAGCACTGTGTATCATCCTTAAACCGACGGGCAATCCGAGATAACAATTCAAAATTTGGAGGATATGTTACAGGCATGCGTGTTGGATTTTTGAGGTAGTTGGGAGGATCATCTATCGTAAGTTGAGTTCGCCTACAACAATAGTTACCAAACGAGCATCGAGATGGCGCCTTTCGAGGCATTGTATGGTAGGCCGTGTAGATCACTGGTGTGTTGGACCGAATTGGGAGAAGTGACATTAGTGGGGCCTGAACTAGTTAATGAAACTACTAATAGCATGAGATTGATTCACCAAAGGCTTAAGGCTGCGCAAGAAGTAGTAATCGTGAAAGGTCAAAGTGATTCATCAACGCTTGTTAACGGACGTCCGTTATCATTTGAAGTGGGAGATCATGTATTTCTCAAAATATCACCGCGTCGGGGTTTATCACATTTTGGATGAGGGGGCAAGTTATCACCGTGTTATATTGGGCCATTTGATATTATTGAGAGGATTGGGGAAGTCGCATATCGCTTGACTTTACCGCTACGGTTATCGGGGATTCATGATGTGTTTCACATATCGATGTTGATGAAGTACGAGCCGGATCTGTCACGTACTAGAATGGTCCGAATTAGAGCTAGAGGTCGATGCATATTATGGGGAGAAATCGATACGGGCCGTGGACACGCAAGAGAAAACACTAAGGGGCAAATCGATTCGGTTAGTTCGGGTACTATGGAATAACTTCGGGAGCGAGGAATCGACATGGGAAAGAGAGGATGAGATGAAAGAGAAGTATCCGGAGCTATTTTCTGCGTAAACAATGCGAGTACATGGTGATTTTGTTGTTTCATATCGGAACGGTGTCGGATACGTATCCTACTTTCATGCATTGTATATATGATTGTTGATTGATTGCTTACGCAAATTTTGAGGACAAAATTTTTATAAGGAGGATAGAATGTAAAGGCCCGAAAAATCATATTTATTTTTCATAAATAATACCGGGGTAATGTGAGAAATTGCATGAAATGATAAAATGACCAAGTGTTGGAGCGTATAGTGTATTGTGTGAGGTGGGACCACTTTGGTTTACACAAGCCACTTTTGGGTATTTAGTGTAATTTGTTAAATGTGTGGTGTGTATAGCTTTAAGTAATGTGTAGTGTGAGTGAGGGGAGAATAACACCTCCATCTTTCTTTCCCAAAACCAGCTACTCTCTCCTCCCTCTCTCCTCCATTGAAGCTCTACTCCACTTCTTTCACCAACTTCTATGAACACAAGTCTCCAACCAAAACCCCTTCATTAAACCTTCCCAAAATCGCGTGATCTACGAATTGGTGTACTTTTTTCCTACCGGTGTTTTAAGGATTTTCATTTGGATTTTGAGCTTGGGTTGGGGTTTCAAATTCATCACAAGAGGTAGGGAATCATCCCTCAATTCTTAATGGAAAATTCTTAATGGAAAATGTTGATTGTTTGTGGGTATGTCCCTTGTTTGAACCATTTCCTAATGTATCTTGGTTAATCACTTAGTAAGCATGATTTTTAGTCTCTCTCTCATGAAAGTATGATTGTTATTTAGTCTCTCATGTGACCCCCTTCCTAATTTGTTGGCCACGTAGTTCAATCCATCCTATTCATGCCTTGTTTAGTTAGTTTGAATTTGGGAAAAACTCTCAAATCCTGTAAATTGGTGATATGTTGTGTTACAATGTTGTTTGAACCTCTTTTGCATCTTAACATGTTCATTTGGAACTAAGAAAATGCCCAAAAAGAAACCCCATTGATCACCCCTTTATTTGAATTTTTTTTGATCTCGTACTGTCCTATCGATAAGACTATCGATAGGACTTCATCCCTATCGATAGGAGCCTTTCCACTTTTGTTTTAGCCAATCTAATAGTTGTCCTATCGATAGGACTTGATCTCCTATCAATAGAAGCCTTTGACGCCCCATCAATAGAATTTTGCCTCCTATCAATAGGACTTTCTGATGCTTCAATAGTGACTAATCTGATCGGTGTCCTATTGACAGGACCTAACCTCCTATCGACAGGATATCTATTTTTTTGAAAAATTTCTTGAATCGTAATTCGTTGATTGTGTCTCGTTTATTAAGTTGCTGGTCACACATTAAGGTCTGGGAGGGTCACTTTAACATCCTTGACACTCGGGTCTAAATTACCTTTATGGACACGTTCGGGTAACACGAAACATGAGGTTGACGTGAAACCAATACATGAAATTAAGATTACGAGACACATGGGCACCGTAATGATATTAATGAGCATGAAATGAAGTTTAGAATGTGGTAATAATGACACGGGGCTCGATAGGGTATGCCCAGAGTGACACGGGGCCCAATGGGGTATGCCTAGGGTGACACGGGGCCTTTATGGTTTGCCCAAAGTGACAAGGGGCCTATATGACATGCTTGGAGTATAACCTAATGTTTTAAAGGAATGAGATGTATATGGTAAACGTTTAGGACACATATGGCGTGTTGGGTATGTATTAGATACGGCGGAGTGGTAATTGGCCTAGTTTGATGACAATGGACCTTATATCATTCATAACACTTGTCATTGATTTTCTTAACCTTCTTATATGATTTTATCTTCTTGTTGTGCTCATGAACATCTCATTTCCATTTAGAATTGATAGATGTTTTACTACTGGGCTAGTGAGCTCACCCTATTAATTTTCAGGTACACAGCATGGATGATCATGGCTTGGCGTGTGGGAATGCATGCATGACTTCATTTTTTTGAAAGCTCATTCAACTAGTTAGGAGATCATCTTGGATTAGTAGTATTTTGGAAAAGATGAACCCTTTACTTGTAATGCATTGCTTTTAGTTGTGAACTTGTAAACTTTAAGACTCATGTAATCATATTTGGGTACGTTAGACTCTTTGACTTCCATTTGACTATCGGGTTGTATTTGACTTTGACTATGGATGGCGTTGACGTCCACGTAGAAAATATGTATTTATGTTTATGAAAATCAGGGCGTGACATGGCAGATTGATCCCCATGTTTTGTTTCTCGATTGGGTTCATCTATTGACACTTGTTTGGCCTCTATTTGCAACCTTGCTTGTGATACGTGTGATCCTACTTCAATAACTTCATGAAACCTACTTAATCTCCTAAGGTTATAAAATGGTTAGATAGATGATAGGATATGTGAATTGGACACTTGGTTGATAAATGCGTAATGACACGTGACAACACCTTATGTTTAACAAAAGGTCAAGTTTTGAACAAACGGAAAGAGGACGCTTAATGGTTTTGAAACGAAAATGAGAAGTAATTGATTTTATGAAAGGATTGTGGATACTAGGACCACCACTTGGTGCATCCCTAGACATGGGTAAACAAGGCCCGTGAATCTTGGTAGGGGTAAACGAGACCCGCGAAACACAACCGGTGTAAACAAGGGCCGTGAATCTCTGTAAGGGTAAATAAGGCCCGTGAATCTTGGTAGAGGATTGTATGTCCTAAAGGTTTCAATCCTTGTGATTGTGAAGAGTAATAAGTTATTGGAATGAAAGAGGAACATGCTTGGAGATTGATTCGAACCTTGAACTTGACATAAAGGAGTTTCTACCGAAAATTGATATGAGACACTTGGTTACCTAAGTTGGTTGCATATTACTTCTTCCTTTAAACATCACTAGTATACTTCATTGTACTCTCATCTTGGACATTCATTTTGCAAGCATTTAGAGCAGTGGCGGCTCCAAGAATTCTCTTGAGGGTGTTCAGAAATTCTACTATGGTCCTCTAGAAATCATTTTTTATATAATTGGGTGGTCCGGACTATCCTGCGCGCACTCATGTGTAAAGGGGAAGGAATCCAAATTGAGCAATTTTGTTGTGAAAAGACGAAGACTTGAGTTGGGTCATGACTTGTTTGGCTGTTTGCATCCCACCCTCTTCCACTTGCATTTACTGACAGGGAGAGAATAGACTAGGGATTGATCTTTCTAAACCATATTTCACACACAAAGGAAAAGTATGAGAAAATGGTGCCATTCGACAGGTAAAGGCTACTCTCTAGTCCTGATCCATCCACTCCCATCCAATTTTGGGGACTACTTTTTTTTTTTTTTGTTAAATCAAAACATTGTTGCCACAAACTCATACTACATGGCAGTGGGAAGAATAGAATTTTTCAACTTGTATTAGTGCTAGATTTGAATTTACAGTAGGAAGTTTGTTTTACATACATCTATACCTTTCGAGTACTTGTGGATACTAAACATGACGTGCATGGAGGAGAAGAGAAGTTTTAACTTGAAGATAGAGACCATAGACTTGGCTTTTGTGGTCCTGTATTGTGGTCCTGACCTTTTTTTCTTTGGAAGTTAAGGTTGATTGCTCAAGATGTTACCCCGGAAAGACCGACGTGTCCTTTGTACTATTTTTTTTTTATCCACGAGTTTTTTGCACTACTGACAGCTCCATGAATTCTCTTGAGGGTGTTCAAAAATTCTACTACAGTCCTCTAAAAATAATTTTTTATATAACTGGGTGGTCCGGACTATCTTGCGTGCACTAATCCCAGGGTCTATTTGCGCCTCACCACACACATAAACCGGTAAATAAATAAAAATAAAAATTCTACTAATACAACAATGCTACCGAAAAAACAACAATTCCAAGTCAATACGGCTTCGCTTCGACGAGTTTTAGGGGTTGCTATCATCAAAAAAGTTTCAATAGGAAATGACTCTTGCACCATTCTAGATTTTCTTATCACAAACTTGTCTATGGTTCCAACTACCAAACAAAAATTAAAAAAGAATCAAACCTATGAATGGCCTATATAATAATCCAAATCTATTGTGCATATATATTAAAGTGTTTCACAAAAAAAGATAGCGAGCATATATTAAATTATTGATCTTTATTTTGTAATGTAATGAGTAATCACTTGGAATAAGTATAAATAGATTAAAGAGAGATAGTTAAAAGTGTTCTTATCTCTTTGAGCTAAATGTGTTGAGACAAAGAGACACCCAAATTCTCAAATATACAATTTATACTATTCCCTAATGGAGTATCAAATAGTGCATGGTGAATTCCGTCATTAGGATTGGGTGTTCAAAATTTTTGGGTAATGTGTTCAAACATTTTGGGTAGAGTGTTCAAATATTTTGGTTAGGGTGTTCAAAATGACAAAAAGTAAAAAAAAAAAAAAATTTACATATATATCTAAAAAAATTATTATTTTTAGGGTGTTCGAGTGACCATCCTCGGCTCTTCTTAGAGCCGCCTCTGATTTAGAGATTGTAGATGTTTCCCTACTAGGATACCCTATCATTTTTAGGTACAATATATGGAGCATAAATTGAATTGCTAAGAGTGCACGGCATAGTTGAACTAAGGAGGTTGTTTTATCATCTCATGACTTCATTTTTGGAGGATGATTTTGTAACTCCATTTGTTGAATTTTTTGACATTTGAGAAGTGTAATAACTCTTCATATTTTTACTTACTTTTATCATTGGGTACATGTACCTGGTTTAGACTTAAATTCGGTTATGTGAGACATTGTGAGACCTATTTGGATGAATATGTATGGAGTTATGAAACAAATTTTCCTTCAAGAAAGGATAATTAAAGGAATCTATAATCATCTTATGTATCATGCCTTGGAAATAAAAAATGTAATTGTATTATTTTTAACTCTTTGACTTTAGAGGAATGTCACAATTTTTTTTTTTAAATAACTCCTATTTGTATTTTCTCATGGGACATGGGTACCCGAATTAGGATTTATTATTGTCGTGGACTTGGAATGATGTGAAGAGGTGAATCTGGAAGGAAATGTGTGATATTCTCTGATTTTTTTATTGGGAAATGATTTATTTATTGTGAAAATCTTTTTCACGGCCCAACCGTAAGATGGATGATTACAACAACCAATCACTTTTGAGCACCTCAGCCAAATTGAACTTTCAATGGTAGGAAAAAAACAGACGTAAAACTCCACCAAATAAAAAAACCTCATCTTATTCAAGTACGGTTGGACGGTATAGATATCAGATATTACTTCAGACTGAGTTGTAGCCGTAATTAAATTAGTGCCACTCAGTGGTCACTATCCAAATTTTGTTTTCATTTTTTCTTTTCCCCCCCTTTTATACTAGCTGACCATATAAAAAGGAAGAAGACAAAAACACACACACTCACATTATACTGTATCTTGAGATCGAGTCTGATTCTTTCCTCTCCCATGTAATAGATTAGGAATAACAAATGACCAAAAAAAAGTATTTCTTTTCACGTTTCTATACACTTTCACATATTTTTATACATTCAATACACTTTTTAAATTTTAACGACCTAGAGGCCTGAAATGGTCTGGCCACAATTTATTACTTGACATACGAGAACAATTTTCCTCACCTTCACTTTTGATAACCGACGACGGTAACTTTATGCACATTTGTGAGATATAGTGTGGGTCTTGCTTTAATTCCATGATTAAAATCATGAATTTTGTAAAAGTTCATTTTTTAGGAGGTCCCATAAAAATTCAACTCAATCGAAATTCGATAACAAGTTAATCAATTAACCAAACAATTCCAATTCTGCTCTATTCTAGTCTAGACCCAACAATTGGATTTTTGGATCAAATCTAGAGTTTTATTTATTTTTAAATAATTGGATGTCTAAGCAACAACTTATAAACAGGAAAATTTCTCGATATTTTTTTTTTGACAATTTTGAAACTATTTTGTCCACATCAGTAGGGTCTAGTAGGATAAGGTGTTGAAGGTTTGTAGGATAAGTTTTTCTCTATTAAAATGATGAAAAAAAATTATCGATGGATCAGCCGCAAATAAGATTTTTGCATCACCCAATAGTCCTTCAATAAAATAGTTGAAAAATGTAAAATAGTCCTTCGGTAAATTAATGTAAAATAGTCCTTCGGTAAAATAGTTAAAACATTTGAAAAAATGAAAATTCTAAAATTATTCCACTGAGATGTCATTAAGATTTAAAAAGTGTATTGAAATGCATGAAAAATGTATAGAAATATGTAAAAGTGTATAGAAAAGTGAAAAAAAAATACATTGAAATGTGTGTTTTAATCTTTTTTTTTTAATTGCCAGTCTAGTGGAATGAAAAAAAAAAAGGGAAAACCAAAACGGAAAAGAAAATTTGGATGTTTTGTTAATCAGAAACTTTATTTTATTTTATTTTTTAGTGAGTTGCAGCATTGTAATTAGGCAAATGCTAGCAAGTGCTATGTAGCGCTAGTTATACGCGGATCCCCAAGGCCAAAAGGCTGTCCGGCTGTCCCCACTGCGGATTCCCATACTCTCTCTTACGTCTCCTCTCAATCTCTCTCTTCCTAACTTCTCTCTGTGTCTCTCTCTCTCATCACTTTCTTTCTCTCTCCTCTACTTAACCCATTTTTTCCTTCTATTTTGTTTTTTACAAATTAAAATGTTTATAACTTTTATTTTATATATCCAAAAATAAAAAAATTTATATATTTAAAATGTACTCGAGAACATCTATCAAACAAGATCGCGAAAAAACGAGCCTATACGCAAAAGATTATTTTTTCTATACATAATATTCAATATTGGTCTTGTTTGATAGATGTTCTCGAGTACATTTTAAATATATAAGTTTTTTTATTTTTGGATATATAAAATAAAAGTTATAAACATTTTAATTTGTAAAAAACAAAATGTGTGAGATAGTAAAAATTATGAGGAGAGAGAAAGAAGTAAGGGGAGAGAGAAAGATTGGATGGGACGGAGAGAGACATGTCAGGGAGGAGAGAGAGAGATGTTGCATTAATGCGGTTAATGGGTTGGAGGGAAAGGGATAAAAGTACAAAAATTAATAAACAATTGCCCCACTTTCGAGGTTAGGGAGTGCCATATGGCACTTGTTAGCCGGACCCTTGTAATTATGGCTACAACTGAGCCTAGCCTGAAGCTATGTCTGATTAACTGTACTTGAATATGAGGTCTGATTCAGTGGAGGTTGCGACTGGTTTTTTCCCACAATTGAAAGGTCAGTTTGGCTGAGGTGTTCCAAGATTATTGGTTGTTGTAATTATCTATCTTACGGCTCAGCTGTGAAGAAGATTTTCTCTTATTTATTATGTTGAAAATAAGGACGTGGCATCCCAAATCGATCTGCTCATCTCGGATTGTCATTTTCCCCATCCGCTCCCATCTGTGAGTGGTACGGTTGGGTCGGTTTGAGTGCACATCGACGGATTGAGTGGATTAGAGGAGTGGAGAAGGGCTATTGGGCGGATCGGGCAGATCGAACGCGAACCAAATCCTCCAAAATTAGAATAATAGAGTCTGCATCCACCATAACATACCTTGGGTGGGTTCGTGGATGGATCGATTTGGGCGGATCGGTTGATCCATTGGGCACCCCTTCGGCCACTCAAATATTGACACATCTCCAAAACTATGAGGTCAGACAAATTTGTAAACTCATACATGGACATTTTCCTCATGAAATTATCTCCTCGTCCCATTACCTCTTTCCACGAGCCCTTTGCCTTCTTAGTTCCCAACTCCCTCACCTTACTTTTGTTGCCTTCTACGTAGAGCTGCAAATGAACCAAGCCCTTTGTTAGCTAGGCTCGATTCAGCTAAAAAAAGAGCTCCTTTGAACTTGATTTTTATTGAGGCTCGGCTAGGGCTCGAGTTCATAAAAACCTTAACAAACAAGCTTGAACACTGCAGGGCTCAGCTTAATAAGGCTTGTTTACTTTTTCAAGGAATAAAATAATATAACTTCTTATTCCAATTTGATTTTTTTGTTGATCGGTTATTCCAATTTGATATATTAATGCACTATCTTTTAAGAAACTTATTAAATTTTACTAGTATTTTGAAGTTGAGACTATTCTTATATAGAGTATATAGATATAAAACATATAAACATGCACAAGTAAAACTTTCTTTGTTGTCTTGAGTCTATGTGAGTGTGTGTATTTGTTGGCTCGTGGACAAGCTCGAGCTCGAGTTAAGCCTAGGCTAGCTCAGCTCGAGCTCGATTCGTTAAGTTTTCATTGAGCTTGTTAAAAATTTAATAAACAAACTTGAACATGGTAAAACTCGACTTAGCTTAACTTGTTTGCAGCATTACTTCTACGTATGAGCTTTATGCTTCCTGGTTCCCTATTTCCTCACGCCATGTTTTCTTTTTCTTTTTTTGATCGAATAAAAGGGGTAGAGGGGGCAACTAGCGTAGCAGCCCCCCTTGGCGCATGACCATAGGAGCTCCCGACCCCCTAGTGGAATGTTCAGTTTGAGCCAAAGCTAATGTACGTGAGGACAGACCGTCACCACGACACCACCTAGGTAAAAGTGCGCATAAGTCTGTACCCCCACAATCCCTTGCCATTGGCAAGACTCAAAACCGAGTATCCCCTGGGAATGTGAGGCACTCCGCCCACTAGGCTACCACCATTGTGGTCCCTCACACCATGTTTGTTGGAGGATATGAGGGTGGGAATAAGGATTGGCCGAATATAGAAATCCAACACTGATGTAGCCGGTGTTATTTTGCGTTTGGAAAGCTGGGATATGTTTTGGAACCACCCAAAAAAAATTAAATAAATAAATAAGTAAATAATAATAATAATAATAATAATAATAATAACCCCTAGTCCCACCCCTGACGTGTAGAGAAAAATGAGCTAGCTAGAGAGAGAGAGAGAGAGAGTACTTGCCTTTCTTTTTTATTTTTTTACTTGGGACAAAATGGAAATTTTACATTATTCAACCCCTCATATTGCTCTTCTACAACAACAAAATAAACCAAGTAACTTTTAATCTTCCCTTCTAAAATAGTAACGCTCTAACCATATCCATCTCTATATATATCCCTCTCTTATTGTATCCCCCTTCCCCCCTATATACATATGCTACAAACAAACAGGGCATCAAGGCCTTAACCCTTAATTTTGCTGCCGAAGCTATGTTGCCACCACATTTTTCTTCTTTCCATCTCCCATCAGGCCACCATTGAAATATATCCTATGTCCTAGCCCCAACGCCTCAACTTCTAGGTATCACACACAAAGAGGCCCGACCGAGGGGTGCCAACCTAGTTGGGATGTCTCTTAGCGTTGTGATGCCGCTCCCTCGGTTCCATTTAATCTTTGTAACTTGGTTCTAAAGATTAATAAAATTCTTTTTTGCCGTTCAAAAAAAAAAAAAAAAAAAGAGGCCCGACCGAGGCCTCTTCGGCACACCGCTGCAGAGGAACCATGTTGAAGGAAGAAAATGGTTTATACAATAAAAATAAAAATAAAAAAATGAAGAAGAAGAAGCATGGAGAGGTGTAGGAAGGGACTTGGGTACCATTAGGATTGAAAATCTGATTGTGGGTTTTTATCTAATTTGCACATTAATTCTTCTTCGATCACTAAAAAGAAATGCAATCGTTGTATTTGAACTTCAAGCTTAAGGTTAACTTTTATGCGACTAAGATTGTAAAATTGGTCAGCAAAAATGATAAAGGAGTATATCTAGAGATTTTATAGGGGATTCACCTTCATTTTTTGATTCATGTACTTCTAATGTAAATTTACTCACTTTTGTAGGAAGTTAAATGAATTGAATAGGACAAATCAGTTGCATGTTGTTGGCTCATGAGGTACCATAATATTTGTACGTGTGGTTAACATTGCCTTTAATTTTATCTGGTCTTCCTAAATTTCTTAGAGAATTGTCCTCCTTTTGAATTTTGCCTAAAGTGTAATGCTTCAACTATCTCTCAGCTGCTCCCCTCTCTATTCAATGATGTCCTCTTTTGCTGCCAATTTATTTATTTGCTTGGTTTTCTTTGATTTGATTTGATTATGTTATAATCTTGGGTTTTAAAGTGTCTGTTTAGTTGGTTTGATTTGATCATGTTGTTGGCTTGTGAGGTACTACAATCTTGATTTGATTATAATCTTTTGCTGCCACATAGTTGGCTTCAATTAGAGGTGTCGGGTGACTCGGGTGGATGCCTCAATTAAACTCTACTCGGGCATGTCACTCATTTCGCTTGCCGTTAGTTTTAGTTGGGTTGCATATCTGGCAATCGCTTCATAATTTGTACATGATGAGTTCTATTCGCTCAAGAATGGATCTTTTGTGTTTTGCATGGCTGTTTACATTTTTTTTGTTATCGACTTTTATGAAATGTTTATCTTTTTCCCTCTCTTCTGCTTATGGCATTTACATGTAGTTTTTGAATTTGATGGAGAATACATCAAGCCTTTCCCATTTATTTTATTTTTCATATGAGTTTTTCCCCCCCTCCGATTGTAGGAACATGCTATGCATTAGAAGAGTTTGAATCCTTTCATTCTTTTGATGCAAGTGGGGTTAAACTGGAGACAACTTTGGGAGAGGCGAAATAGGTGTGGACATCTATTCAGCTCATTACGGTGTTATTCTAATTGCTATTATATTGGATTCAGGCGAAATAGGTATGGACAACTTGCATGTCTACAATTATTGATAGTTAATTGGTCACAATGATTTTAGAGTTTGATGGCTGTGGAGTTGTATAACTGGCTAAGTGATTATTTTCTCAAAGTAGATACGCAATTTATTTTACGGAATCTCAATAACTTTATCCGAAGTAAAATTGTGTTGGGGCTATATTACGTTCCTAGGTGCATTCACGCTCAAGCACTCGCTAGATAATAGAACATTGATAAATGAAGTAAAACATTGAGGTGACAAAAATAAATCACAACCCTTTCGTTTAATCAAATTACGTCGTGCCGTGGGCATTCCTTAATTCGTTTATACTGGGTATAGTTATTAGAAGTGTAGAATTGTGCTTTATAATTCTCATTTAAGAAAAATTATAAATTTCTACGTAATAATTATGTACTAAATGAACCAAGTAGAGTTTGCCATAGGTGGCCGCCCTTCTAGCCTCTCAATTAATTGGGTGAGATTGTATCTGAATTTTAGAATTCATTATGACCTTCATTTAATTTTACTTGTTGAATACGATGAAAAATTGGGCCTAATTTTTTTAAATAGGGATATAAAGAAATTGGAGATGGAGATATATTGAGAGTTTAAATAGATTCCTCAATTTACTTATTACCAAATTGGTTGGAACACTATTTTACCAAAAAGTTTAAAATCAGAATCTTATTTTTTCAGGGAAAAAGTTTTCTAGTACAAATTTGCGGGACAGGGTGCCAGGAATTTAACCCATTCACTTCAAGGAAAAATGGGGTTTCTATGCGAACTTATCTATATGCACATCTATCACTTTGAGGGGTCTATTTTGGGATCCTACACAAGCAATTTAATGCGTTCAATAACTTTAAAACATGTTTTCGAATAGCCCTGTAATACATCAGCTCAATTGAATAACTCTAAGGGTTCATCAATGACATAATCAAAATTGAATAACCAAAAGTTGCGACATCACATTTTGATTATCTATTTAGAGGGTGGCTAAAATTTTACAATGGAATAATCAAAATTGTGTAGCTAAAACTTGCTGCATCAACTTTTCAAACTAAAGAATAAATTGTTTTGTTTTGTCCAAACTCTTTCAGAAAACATATGAAAGAACATTTCTTTGGAAAAAAATAAAAAAAATAACGGTTTTTGAAAGAAACTAAAAAATTTTGAACAAAAAAACAGTTTTTGAATTTTTTTCTTTCCAAAATAACAGTTTTTTTTTAAAAAAAAGATAAAATAATTTTTTTTGAAAACGTTGTTTAAAAATAGAGAGGGAGAGAAGAAATGTAATGTTTTTTTTGTGTAATGATACATTTACTTAATTATGGAGATGTGGGGGTTCAAAAACAGAAATATATACCGATAGTGGATTCAAAAAGTAAGATGTAAATTGAAGCTTATAATGAAAAGGTTGATAGCTTTGATTATGCAGATGCCAAAATTTAGTTTTTGTGTTAGAGGTTGTTAACTTTAATTGGAACCGGGGAAGGTGCTGTGCAGCCTTGTGCTGCGCAGCGTGTCGTGTGCCCCATTTCAGCACCGTGCCGACACTGTTTCAACAATCGGAGACGTCCACCGCGTAGAACTCGTCGAGTACTACAAACGTACCAAAAATCAACTCGATCAGATATCGTTAAGTGCCTCATCAGAACAAAAATAAGTTGAAAAAAAAAATATTGAAACTATTTTTTCAACCTATTTGTATTTCGATGAGACACTTAGCGATATTCGATCAAGTTGATTTATGGTACACTTATAGTACTCGACGAGCTCTACGCGGTGCTGAAATAGGCTCGCACAACACACTGCGCAACACCCCCTGTTTCCACTTTAATTACTATTATATTGTGAGTATTTTTTGAGCCCACATTATTAACTTTAACAATATTTTACTGTTGATTATGTTATTAGGGATAAACTAATAAGATCTTGTTTCCCATAAATTGTATGGGATAAACTAATAAGGCCTTGATTTTATGGAACTTGATCCAAATGTCCAATTTTCGATTTAAGCCCAGTTTTTCAAAAAGATTTTAGCATCCAGGTGTGTACTTTAGTTTGGTGCAAAAAAAATCAAAAAATGATATACGAAACCACTTCATTTTTTGATTTGAAAAAATCATGATTTTGGCACTCTGGTGTTAAAATATTTTGGAAAACTGGGCCTAAGTGTTCAAAGTCATCTAAAATTGAAGATTAGATAAGATACTTAGAAATATCTATAAAGTTTATGTTTTACGGTGCCACTCGAAAATGTATGTTAAAATTAATGAACGGTTTGAATTGCTCAATTGTGACCCTAATTTTTCAAAAAATTTGAGTAACTCAGTTGCTAAAATCAACCATAATTTTAACAAATAAATTCACCCGGTGCCTAAAAGGATCATAGTTCTTCCCAAGAAAAATCTTATTCACCTCCACGTGGCGTGATATTCTCGTGATTTTTCATTTATTATTATTTTTTTGAAACTGTGATTGTTCATTTATGATTACGTGGACTCTTCTGATTACGTCAGTCAGAATAATTGCCCGACCCAGCCAGTCGCGTGATCACTTCCTCGGGAGCTCCGTTCGCCGACGATAACCTCGCCGGGCCTGACATCGCTGGTATAGTAATGAGTTTGACGTCTTAAAATAAAAATAAAGAATACCGACTCATATGCACATCTGTTGCATTAATAGCACTTTTTACCCACAAACTTTGTAAAAGTTCCACCCTAGCCTACATGAAACTAAATTTTTCATAAAAGCCCCAACTTTTTTTCTTGTTGAAAATATTTTCATGTTATTTAAATTGTTTATATGCATTCGCATAACAGACAACATAGAAAATCACTTATTTCTTTTGATAATTCAATTATCGTGTTAGGTTATCTACACATCGATTAATTCAATTTTGAGGGTCAATCGTACGGTTCATTAATGAGATTGCTGGGCTTAATTAAAATAGGAGTAAAGTCCCTATGAACTGGGCCAAAAGAGTTAACAACACCAGGAAAGTTGCTATTTGTGACCTTAGAATGGAGTAAAGCCCCAAGAACCACACTAATTAATTTTATGTATTTGTTTATGCACATTGATTACTAGCCAACTAATACTCAAATTGAGATTGAGAAGAATAGAACCTTTTCCAGAAAACAGTAAAAAAGATTTTTAAGAATTAATTATTTTCGAATATTTATTTTTGAAAATTAATTACGGGGTATGCAAAATAACCCAGATAAAATCTACGGGGGGCAAAGTGCAATTCGCCCTATTTTTTACTTGTAGCAATCTAGCGCTGACCGATGAGACAACGTTTTCCTATCGGCCCCACCTCTTTTCAATTGATTTTTTGAACAAATTTTCTTGCCGAAAAAAATTGATTTCTGATTGATAATACCTCTCTCTGTCTCTCTCTCTCTCGCTCGCAGTTCTCCCCACTTCTCTCTTTCGTCACCGGCCAATCGACTGTAGTTCAGCCGGAAAAGATCTCGCTCCCCCTTCTCTCTGCTCTCTCTCAACTCGTATATGCTCAAATTTACAGGTATTCTTATAGAGTACCTTTCTACGCGTGCGGATACTCATATGTTCAAAAATTCAGTAACGTGTGCATTTCTTCTCGATTTCTAATTTTCTCTCTCTCTTTCAGTTCTGCAGCGAATCCCTGTCTTAATTAGAGAAAGTCGGATCGTGCACGTTTTTTGAGATTGAAGATTATCAAGAGTTGGAGGGCGGCGAATAATTGGATTCGAAATTGTGCTGGGACTTGTTTCATCTCCGTTAGATTGTTCGGTCTGATCGATGATGACGATTGATCGAGTTACTTAGGGTTTACTTTGATTTGTCGGAAGTTAGGATACAGTCTGAGCTTCCGGATTCGTGAGATTCGTTCCAACTTTTTCGGTAGTGTTTGAGAGAGAGAGAGAGAGAGAGAGGTTCGAAATTAGTGGGACATGTCGAAGGTGGTTTATGAGGGGTGGATGGTTCGGTATGGTAGGAGGAAGATCGGACGATCCTTCATTCACATGCGCTACTTCGTCCTCGAGTCTCGATTGCTTGCTTATTACAAGAGGAAGCCTCAGGAAAACGTGGTAATGCCTCAAATTTCTTGAATTCTGTTATTAGCCTTTTGTTTACATCACATTTATTTTTTTTTGTTTTATGCTGTGTGCAATGAAAACTAGACTACAGTCGAAGCAATTTGTGGATTGCATCTTATCAGTGGCGACTCCAGAAGTTCGGAAGTGCGGGGTCATTCGTAAATGTCAAATACTTTTACCAATTATAAATCAAAGGAAAACATCACAATAATGGCAACCAAAAATCTTATTGCAACAAAAATCACATTTAAAGCTCAAGCAAGACAGATCAACATCTCCTTGTCAAAAGAACAAAACGAATTACTAGAATTCAAACAAATAAGTAACTTTTATGAGCTTTTAGGAGTTGTCCAGTGGTGGTACCACGAAATTTAGGGGGTTCATTTATGAATTTTTTGAAAAGTTCAACAGAATAGTAGTATTTTTTTTTCCCGTGGGGTCGGTTGACCCCTCTCTCCATAATGTGGAGTCGCCCCTGCATCTTATTGAAAATTGAAATTAGGCTTATGTTGTTTTGAGGAACTTGTTTAGTTGTGGATGCCACTTTGCCACCCCGGGTTCGGGGATCCATCTCCCTACTCCGCGGTGAATGTTGGTGGCTTGGCCCTAAGGCGAGTTCAGTGTTTTAAAAAGCGCGCTTAAGCTCAAGGCGAGGCGAGGCACGGCACACCTCTAGCGCTTCATAGGGTTACGATTAAGCGCAGAACCATTAAGCGCAGCTTAAGCGCAAGGCTCACGAGGCGCGCGCTTTTGTGTTTTTTTGCCTAGATAACATCCTAGCCCTTCATCATCATCTTCTTCTTCTTCCTTCTCTTTCTCCCTTCTTCTTCTTCTTCTTCTTCTTCTTCTTCTTCTTCTTCTTCTTCTCCTTCTCCTTCTTCTTTGCCAGAGTCTGACTCTGAGCAGATTTCTTTTTCTTTTTTGTACATATCAGGAAAAAAGAAGAAGAGAATTTTGGTACTGAAATTATAGATTACTTTTTCTATGAAGAGTACATGACCTCCACGTAAGTGTATGATCTGTTTTTTGAGACATATCAGGAAAAAAAAATAAAAATTCTTCTTACTCTTTGGAGGATGATGATTATTGCCTATGCATGACACTATGACAGCCATGACTCTAGATTTAATTGCTGTTAATCATTTTGTTGCGTCTCTAAAACTATTTTGTTGTTGACATGTTATGTTTTATGCTTTTATGACATTTGAATGTTTTATAAGTGTTTGCTTGTGTTGAAAGTATTACCTATATTTGAATTCTACTCGTTCTAAAAAAATGTGCTCCTCGCGTTCAAAAGGCGCTCACCTCGCCTTGCGCTTTGTGCTTAAAGCTCCAGGGGACCATGGCGCCTCGGTGCGCCTATCGCTATTTAAAACACTGGGCGAGCTAAACGACTACTGTTTACGTGTCCTATGGTTAGTGGTTGATGTAAAGCCTAGCATATATATGATATTATGATGTGGGCTATCGTAGCTCGGTTTTTCTTGTTCTTTGTGTCTGTAGAGAAAATTGGGCAAGCTGTCTCAGGAAGTCTTGTTCAATTGTGGATATCGGGGTGTCTTGTTTCTTGTGTCGTGATTTGATTTATCTTCACACTTTTTTTTTTGTGTGTTTGTGGGGTTCGTCACCTAAAAGCTTTCATCACACAAATTTGTTATTTTAAAGGGTAGTTGGTTCCTTTAGCCTTCGAAGGCTCAGATATTTATTTGTTGTGAAAATGAAAATGGAAGAACAGTATGCAAAAGCATCTGACAATGTGCAGTTGGTACTTGGGACCATGTCACTGTTTTTAGGCTATAGTACAATTTTCAGTCATCAATTGCAGAATTGATTCCTTCGTGTTCTATGTTTAATTAGGTTCCAATCAAGACCTTTCTCATAGATGGCAATTGCCGGGTGGAAGATAGAGGCTTGAAGACTCATCACGGACATGTAAGTTGCTGTCTCTTTGTTTGTCATTTTTATTAATTGTTGATTAATTTTAGACATGCGTCTCGGTAATTATAAGAAATTTGAGCTGCGTTCAACTGCAAACTCATGAACCAAACTATTTGGCCCATGAATAAACTGTTTGCATGTTTCCAACATTGATTGACGGCGGAAAATGTTGATTTAAAACCGTTGTCCTTGTAGGGCAATGCCACTCTGTTTGTTTCTCACGCGGGAGGTTAGGGCTTGTGGTCCTTTGGTGTCTTGCATAACATGAATAAAAAGAGAAAAAGCAAGAAGAAAAAAGGGCAAGAAAAGGCGATACATAATTGCCTTCCGTCATGGTTTTATGTTTGGTTTGTATTGATAATTTGATATTAAGAAGAGAAGGGGTTAAATTTCAATTACCAAGTGTTGCATAGACAAGAATTATGTTGCAATCATGCAATGAAACACTAGTCAATACCATGATACCCAATGGCCAATGCCAGTTTTATTATCTGAATGTCATGTTTTTGCTATGGGGTAAGCTATTTTTGAGAAGCATATTGATATGGTGTCCTGTGCAAGACAGATTGATTAGTTATTAGTGCTTAAAGAAACAAATAAAGAACTCGGTATTGCATCCATTTCTCATAGTCCTTACAACTACTGTAGCTTATAAACACTAATTATCCATTTTTTTACTTGAATTAATCGCCACTGCATTAATGTGAGTAGTATGCAAAACGCATCACCATTGGTTGCATTTACTCACTTCTTACTCACTTAATGTGATACTAATCCAAGAAGTTGATAATGAAATCGAAGCAATTTGTTTGGTCCTTAGATTTTGACGTGCAGGTGCTAATGGCGTGTGCATGTGGGTTTTAATATATCCATTTTTGGATGGAATTAGTGGTCCCATGGAGTCTAAAAGGTTGCGGTTGCTCGCTCTGTTTCATGTTTGAAAAGTTTTTTGCCACGTAACTTAGGAAAATAATTTTCGCACCCCCCAAATTGTTAACCGCAACCCCCCAGGAGTGCGAAAATCAATTTAGAGTGATTTTTGTGCTCCCCAATTTATTAATTTTGGGGGGTGCGAAAATCATTTCCCACAACTTAAGATGGTTAGCGTTCCTATATTCTAAAACTACAACTAGGAGAATTGTCTTTGGATTGCAATCTGACACTAAAGTTGCATACTAATGGCAATAGGTAGCCCAAGTTTGTCTATATTACCTGTGCGTGCCATTTCTTATTCTAGCTGTAAACCTCATTGCTATAATATGGTGCCTTCACTTTTTGCTTGACTCACTAGCGTTGTAAGCTGATCGACAATGCTTTAGCTTATCTAGCTTATTCTTCTAATGCTGAAGCTTATCTAGCTTATACTTCTAAACCCTGATGTTATCATCAATGTTTTTTCCTTTTAGTGCATTATTTATTAGCCAAGTGTTACTGTATTAGAAAGATTCAAAAGTGTTGGGGGATATTCTAATTTATTTGTCAGTCGGTATCAGTAAAACAAGGCTCCCAAACAGAATGTGCCTGTCACCATAGGTTACAGTCACATCGATTAGTTTGAAGCTTGCAGTGTGCTCCAGCGCTAGAATAATTGCTAAATTTGTTGCCCAATCTGTGGTTTTGAATTACTTTTTGCTTTGTTAAAAACTTGCTACCTTGAACTTCTAAATTTTCAAGTACCACTAATCTATTCACAGTGTCCTGATAGATTTCTGCTGCACATTGTTTTGCTTACGTGGTTGGTTGTTTAGGATGGTTGCCTTGTTACCATCTGCAGTCCTGTTTTTAATTTGTTTATGCATTATAGTGCTAACCAGATATGTTTAGTTTCTCTGTCATTTTTTTGCAAAATCTGCGGATTTGCGACTTAATATTGGAATGGCGATGAATATGTTTAGTTTGCAACTTTGCATGCTTATTGTCACGAGATGCGAGTTTGTGAAGCCGATTGTCATTTGGTCCTGTTATGATTCTGAAAACAGGATTACTTCTGAACTTTCTGGCTTACTCAAACCCCCCTCACACACTGACACATAAGCTTGTTGGGCTTGCACTCAGAAAGCACACTACCACTGGTACATGAAAATTTGTGTGGACACTTATCGTGTTTAAGTTTTGGTGCTGGTAATTATGATTTTGTTGCATGTTGTTGTATTCGTTGATGTCCATCTCCTAAAATCGTCCTTTTATTTGTCCTTTTCGCACTTGCAGATGGTCTATGTTTTGTCTGTCTACAACAAGAAAGAGAAGTACCACCGAATTACCGTGCGTAATCTTTTCTTCCCTTTTCTGTAGTTGTTGATGAAGATAATTCAGATTTGAAAATTTGGCACTGTGGGAAATAAGTTATTTAGGATAGGGATGTTGTATTTTCCCAGTATTAGTTAGGTCAGGTTGTGCAAATGAGAAATGCATCGCTTGTAACATGGCTTACTTAAGTTAATGATGTTATGCCACACGCCCACACAAAATTATTTTAGTAATCTGCTGCATATGATTTTGTTTGGGTTAGTTAAATCTTATATCAAAACAAACCAAGATTAATGGAGACAACCCACCCCCTCCTACTATATAGCCAAAACACATCTGAGAAGCAGAAAACAAAGCTCCAGCCACTGCAGGCTGAGATGGAGCAGATGAAACTTTGGGCCGGCGAACATGGTGGCACAAGAAGAGGCGGTAGTGATGGTACTGGCATATACCGAGGCAGGTTCTCAGGAGAGGAAGACAGGAAATAAGATAACGACTCATTGAATGTAACATCAGCGATGAAATGAAGATGCACGGTAGGAGAATAACACTTATAGCCTTTCTGAGTGCGCCATTAAGCGAGAATCACACTTAACGGACCAAGGATCAAGTTTATCCTGACCTGGATCAAGGACGTGAATTTAGCATGTGCTCTCAAAAAATTTAGGAGGTAAAGACTAGAGTGGATGGTCAGGACGAAAAACAGTGCATGGAATCTGAGTATCTGACCCCCCTGGACTGTAGAAGACACCGGTTGACAAGATATACAGCAATAAGAACATCACTCCAAATGGATTTGGGTCAAAACATGAACAGGCATCGCAAGCACAGATCGATGATGGTTGGGGGGCTAGGGTTTGGATGACGGATTGACAACAAAGTGAACTAAGAGGGTTGACGACGACGGGTTTACGGTTTTCGATGGATTTCAAAGATCGACTGTGAGGATCGAGGGTGGGTTTAGGTTTTCCGGTGGGTTTCAATGGTAGAAGGTAGGGTTTCCTGTGGTAGGCGGCGGTGGCTATTGTGGTGTGTTGGGGTTAGGGTTAGGCTCTAATACCATGTAGAGAAGAGGAAAAGTGTTTATGGTGTTAATTAACCTTCACACACGAAAGGTTAGAGAAAGTTTCAAAATAGAAAAGGCAAAACCACCCTAACTAAATATGATAAAGCACAAACTCCTAACGGGGTTTAAACATTAACCTAATCCGTTTCTTGTTATACCCTTTTATTGATCTGCATTATCGTGCACATTATTTTTACTAAGAAATCTTGCTCCTTTATTTCAGGATATTAAGTTGTTTTTCCCTTCACAGGCTGATAGCTTGCAGTTATTTGATATGAACTTTTGGCGGTTGGCCCTAGCTGTTATCACTCTTTTGAATTTGGGCCCTATGCCCCTATCCTCTCAGTCATTTTTTATTCATTTTTATTGCATACTTTTATATAGTATACGCAATTTGCTGTATATTTATGTCCTGGTGGAGAAATATTTGGATTGTGGTTGTGCTTTGGTTTCAGATGGCAGCATTTAACATCCAGGAGGCACTTGTCTGGAAAGACAAAATCGAATTTGTTATTGATCAGGTTTGTTTCCTTTGACTGCTGCATTCCCTCTTTTCCTTACCCTCCCTATCCAAAACAGATATCTTGAAAGAACCTAATGATAAACACGAATAAAATCCGGTTACATGGTCTTCTCATCTCAACACACTTGTATAATAAGGAAATTGAGCCACCATGTGAGGGAAAATGACCAAAGTACCCTTATTTTTCTCTAATTGGAGGTGATGTGGCTTTGTAAGGAGGGGTATTCTGGTCATCTTGGCAGGTTTTGCATGTTACCGTATTCTCCTTACTAGACTTTCGAGATTTTCCGTCTACTTCATTTTTTAACCTGGGTTTTGTCCATATATAAGAGCATTTCTGGGATTTTGGAGGACAAGTGTGAGCGCATGGTGCTCCTTTTTCTTCTTTTCCCTTTTTTCTTCTTTCCTCACTTTGCTTCTTTTCCCTTATTTCCATCTACGTCCTTTTTTTTTGTGCGTGTGTAAGCTATTAGTAATTGGGACACCATTAGGTATTTCATTTTCATAGATGAGTTTAAGTTGAGGGGTTTGGTTTGGTTATTTTAATAAGTTTAATTATGAAGAGAATAACAAAATGAACAAAAGGGGAAAAAAAAATCTCAGCTAAAGTGTGCACAATTGCTCTATGAACTACCATTTGGTTTGGTCTCACAATCAGTCCCACAAAATGCAATCGTAAAATATTCCCAGACTTACCCATATCTCTCTTTGCATTTTTTTTTTTTAAATTTCATAGAAAGGAACGTAATGTATGTTAATTTTTTTTTAAAAATAATTAAGCAGCTCATCTCGAAAACTATGAGCATGCGGTTACATGCATAGCACGTTGCCTAACACTAGTATGATCATAAACAATTTAGCTGACATGGTTGCTTTGCTTAGTTGTAATGACGACTCGAAGAAAAACATTTTCACTGGCTATAGAGAATTGTTGCTTAATGTTTTTGTGAACTCGTTTGCAATTGGGATAACATATATTTGCAGACGGCACCTGATGGTCATTTCTGCATATGCTATAGTGCCTTATCCTCTTTTATTTCTGTGGATGCGTGCATGGGAACTGATTATTTTTCCATTAGTTGCAGCATCAGGGGTCACTGGTTGCCAATGGTAACAAGTACCTTTCTTTTGAATACAAATCTGGAAATGAAAATGGGAGGAAATCTTCCTCATCTGAACATGAAAGTCAGTAAGTGTCTAATTCACTTGCTGTGTGCTCGATGGCTGCTGTTTTTAGATTTATGGATGGCAAAAAACGAATAATGTTTGGACCATGGACAATTTTATTGGGGGGCTGACACAATATCGCTTAGACGTAAACTTTCATTTTAGTTTCTATCTTTGATGGAATGACTTTTGAATCATTTAGAGAATTGCTTCAGTTGTGGTTATTTGTGCCTTCTGAATTCTGTAGGTTCAGTGCCCATGAGGATGAAGATGATTCGCATCCTAATTTGTTGCGGAGAACGACAATAGGAAAAGGTGTCTGTTGAGTTGATTCATTTATTTGGCTTCTAATTCTCGGGGTGTAATCCTATGTTGCATTTTATAACCAAATGTCTTTTTCTAGGTCCTCCTGAATCTGTATTTGACTGGACAACTGAAATCGACTCAGACTTGTCAAATCAGAATGCAAGCAACCAAGCATTCTCGAGAAAACATTGGCGTCTTCTCCAATGCCAAAATGGTTAGTTAAATTTTGTAGTTCGCTTATTTCACAATTCAACAGAGGGAGGACTTTCATAAATAGTTATCCAAGAGCAACCTGAATTATTGAGTCACTGACAATGTTGTAGTGACCTCAATTACCTTAATTGACAATTTCTTTGTTATGTGGTTGCTCGCAGGACTTCGCATTTTTGAAGAGCTTCTTGAAGTTGATTTCCTTGTATGGAGTTGGTTCTTTGATTTGCTTCCTTCGAATAGCATGATCTAGGTTTGAAGTCCATTTATTCAAGGCTTCTTATTGTGTATAGTGTTCTTTATGCAGCCAAAAAGCTGTAGTAGAGCAATGAAGGCTGTAGGGGTTGTGGAGGCTACCTGTGTAGAAATATTTGAGCTTGTGATGAGCATGGATGCAACGCGGTTTGAGTGAGTACTCCTTTAGTCTAAGCTCTCCATGGAATAGTTTTAGATGTTTAAGCTATTAGCTACATCTATTGGCCAGTAAGTTTGTCAGAATTGCAGACTTTGATCCCACATCAATCCATTTATCCATGCATTCAGGTGGAAACTAGTGGGCATAAATGTATCAAAGTTATCAAGATGCGCTACTATTTCTTATTGTTTCTGACAAGTTGTTAGTCTTTCAGTAGTATCTTGTAAAACATGTCTGTTGTCACAGAGTTTAAGAATTACGGCCTAATGTTCTACCTAGAATGCAAGTTGCACTGCTAGGAGTAACCTGATGCTTGGACAAGCAAATATGTAATTGTAGGTTTGTTTTATCATCCAAAGCATGTAATTTGTTAGTTGTTACTAGAGAGACCAAATGGTGTTTTTAGTTGCCTAGCGTTGATAAAAACATGTAATCATCTAATTTTTGCTCCAAATCATGTTCATGAAAGATCAAATGTTCTGGTCTGCTAATTTCCGTACCTTAAAACAGTACTATGTTGTTAGCTTATGAAACTCCTTCCATTTAAGGTTTGAATTTTTAATATCCATGCTTGGCTGTTTTTCAAGGTCAAGATGTTTGATATGCAGATGCAGAACTCCATATTGGCCGGCTTGTGGATTTGAGAACTTACTTGCTAATTGATCACTATGTTCTTGAAGTCTTGGATGTTATTATTTGCACTTCCAGGGCCCTTAGTTTTCTAGTTCGAGGTAGCTTGTTATGATGAGAATTCTTGGGTCACGGAAATTTTCCATCTTGATTTGTAGAACAACCAAACCATAGTTATCAATGTAGAGGGATTGTAAGTGGAAGCTAATTGATGAAGTTACTATACTTTGGGTTATGGTATTTGTTTGTTGTTCAAGTCAGTGATCTTAAAATTTCCCCCTTGACATATTGCAATGCAAACAAAACATATTCTATGAATCACAATAGGTTGCATTTGGCCCAATTTGAATGGTGTGGCCGTAGGCCATAAGAATCAACTGCCAGGCAAGGGGCCTCTTATTACTGCAGACCCACACTATGTCAGGTTATGATACAATTTTAGGATTACTATTCTTGAAAATGATACATTGTGAGTCTGCTCTGTCATTTCCCTTGTTTTGGTTTGTTCATCTATGAAACAAAAGATCCAAATTTTGTCCCTTCACGATGTATTGGTTGCTAGTGTAAATGTACAGCCACTGGATTACTTACTTTCTGGTAGACAATAGTACTCCTGTGCGGAAAGTAAAAAGACTTTCTTCTTTCTGATTCCAGTGTTTTACATGTTGATGTTTATCATCTTATTGAACTTTTCCAAATTGAAAATTGGTTAATCACAAGTAATGAGTTTTTTTGGCTACTGAATTGTTCTATTTTGGTAACCGACAATGTGTCAATGTTTTGATAGTTAGGTATGTACCACCGTCAATGCCCATCTATTAGGCGATTCAGTTTTGCTTCTTTTATCTCCGAAGCTTGTGTTCAACAGGAGCCCAGGAGTGTTGCCTATTAGCTCTTAGAAATTTTGGTATGGTTGGACTTTCTCTACTTATATTCTTGATTTTCATATTGCAGTATTCTTTTATCTGTTTTGTAGGTGGGACTGCAGTTTCCAGTACGGTAGCTTAGTGGAGGAAGTTGATGGACATACTGCGATACTCTATCACAGATTACAGCTTGACTGGTTTCCAGTGTAATAGTCTTTCCTATTTGTTGAAGTTTCTTGTCTACACTCTTGATAATATCTAGTCATTTGTGTTTATGGAATCAGTGCAGTTGGTTTTTCACCATGACTTCACTGACTCCAGTGCAAAATTTTTAAAGTTCAAATATGCAACCCCTCTTTGTAGCAATGCAGATCCATATTTGAACTGAGTGAGGAGTACGAACACGTGGCAAGTATGCATAAGAGGGCAACAAACACACAAGGGGAGACTTTTATGCAGGACATAATGGGATAGATATTCTGATACTTTGTAAATAACTGGTTGACCTTAAAGCTTAAGCTGACCCAAAGCTACTAAGCTCTCACTTTACTATTTGGGAAAACATGTGTCACTGCTAATGATATTACACTAGACTTTAGAGGGCTGTGCTGCATATGGTTGTAAGCGCAATTATGATCAGTTATGTAGATAATCTCACGTTGTTTGGTAGCAAAAATACGTGAAAAAAGCTAGTTTCTTTTTCTTTTTAAAGCTGTTGAACCATTAGTCAATTACGATCTATAATGACATTGTAGATTTACGGTATATTGTGTTGAGGAGTCACGTTATCAATAAGTGAGATGATAAAAGCCTAGGCTGAGTGGCTACCCTATTATTGTGACTCTTCTTGCAATGCTTCTCCTTTTACAAGGAGAATTCAGATTACTTGTTAGGCATTCAAGTGAGTATTCAACCAGAATCATTGGTTAACCAGGCTGTTGAATCCATTAAGTGTGCAAATTCAAATTTCCTTGTTCAAGATCCCGCATCTTGGAGTCCAACAATCTTTTTCCATTATCCAAGTCTTGGTGATTTTTCATTGAAACTCTCAATTCATTTCATCCTTAGTGTCATTTAACCGTACTCTATTCATATGCATTAAAAAGAGTAGATCAAGTACATACATTACATATACATAAGGCCTGATTTGGCCTCTCTGGAAAATTGACTGTCTGAATGGTTTAAGCCTTACTGGTTGTAGGTCAAATTTTTTATGTTTTTGGTTTGTCTTCTAAAAATTGTCTTACAGGGAATGCTGTAGAGTGTCTTATTTTATTTTATTTTTTAGTTTCAATGTTTTCGTCTCCCCATTTTGTTGAGGGGAGAAAGTTTGGATAGTGCCCCACTTAGTGTTTTAAAAAGTGGTAGGCCCACGATAACCTGAAGCCTAGGCATGAGGGAAAATATTCAACGTAAATCAGTGATTGAGATGTGAGTTTGAACAAATCAAGTGAAACACACTTAGGCTCACATTACATGTGCTTTGCATCTCAGCAGCAGGAGCGCGCCACAGGAGCCTCACTCGTGCTTCACGAACTGCGTCTGGCTTCAAGGTGTTTGAGGCACTTTGGTTGTGCTTCGCCTCAGCACGTAGGAAGCAAGGCGTGCACCTTTTAGAACACTGGGCCCGCCTTCTAACAATATTTCAAGTTGTTCTATAGGTCTGCAAAAGATTTTGACTGCAGCAATATCTTTTCCTCATTTCCCGATATCTTTGTTGCGAGAATTTATTCTCAGTTGAAATACTGTGTATTTATTTGGTTTTTTACCAAAATTTCTAGGAACCATAGTTGTGTTGTGATTGTTTTATGGAAACATAAAGATCTTTTTGACGTCTTCTTGAACATGAAAGGCACTTTAGGAGTGATTTCTAGTGTCAGCTACAGTTTCACTTCTTTCTTCAGTTCTCTGGACTTTATTGGAACTGGCATTTTAACTTCATAATGTACCTTCTTTTGGTTGCTATCCAATCTGAAAACCCTACTTTGATCAGCCTGCCTCTCTTCCATGAAATATTTAGCTGCCACACTAAAGAACACATACCAATTTAGTAGATGTTTTGTTCACCAGCCTGCAACCTCCCCAAAACGTTTTGTTTATAAATGTGTTGGTAACATAATAATCCCAGCCCATTTGAGCACCTCTGGCGACCTAAATCTTTGCTTGTTTGCTAAATCTTTGTTCTCAGATAAATTTGTTGTGTTGAGCGCTATATGACATTTCATGCTTTGATAGCTTACTAGCTAATTATTTGGTGTTAAAGCTAGTAGGAAGTAGGGAAGTGCTTTCTTAATGTTTCCTTACACTTCTCCTACATCACATATCTTTATAGCACTAAAAGCTGGTGGTACTATCATTGATTAAGAGTTTGATACGTTTGCATCGGTGTGCTCTCTACGTGATATAATTGTAACGGTTTCATTCTAATACCACTAATGAATGGTTTATAGTTGGTAGGACAAGATATAGTCACTGTCCTCCTGTCTCACTTACGTTTGCAACATTTGACCTTCTATTTCGTTTGATGTAAAGATGTCTTTGAGGTTTACATCTGTGTCTCTCCGGGAAACAGACATTATGGTTTTAGAATGCACTAATTTCACTTATTCCCGGTTGTTGAATGTTTGTCTAGAGAACTGCCAAGAAGGTCCAATGTCTTTTTCTTTTTACATTTTTACTTTGTTGAATTTAAAAGAGGCAACGATGATACAAATGGAAGCTGTTGCAGGTTTGTTTGGCCCCGCGACCTTTGTTATGTCCGTTATTGGCGCCGAAATGATGATGGAAGTTATGGTAATGCGTCTGTCCTCGTTCACCTTAATTTTATCCCCCTTTTCGCCCCAATTGAATTTTTGTTTTTTTTTGGCGATCTTTGTTTTGGTGCAGTTGTGTTATTCCGTTCTAGGGAGCACGAGAACTGTGGTCCACAACCTGGATTTGTCCGTGCCCATATTGAAAGTAACCTCCAAATTGTTTTTTTCTTTTTTGCTTCTGACTGAAAAGATATTTGAGTAATAACCATATTAAGCAGTCTTATTGTTTGTTGTATGGTGATGTTCTCAGGTGGAGGCTTCAACATTTCCCCGCTGAAACCTCGAAATGGAAGACCTAGAACACAGGTACAGCACCTTATGCAAATTGATCTGAAAGGATGGGGCGTGGGTTACATTTCATCATTTCAGCAACATTGCCTCCTTCAGATGTTGAATAGCGTTGCAGGTAAGTTATTACATGGAGTCACTGCTTTAAAGTTGGGATTGTCATCAGAGTATTTTTGTGATGGCTGTGCCACTTTTTTTGGTTTGTGGTTGTGATGTGAGAAGAGAAATGCGTGCTGGAAACATATAAAGGGTGGATATTAGGACGGTTATTGCAAGAGTATAAAGTTTTTCTCTCTCCAAAACTATAATTGGTTAAAGGAGTGATTGGAGTTTTCGGTGGAGGAGATGGTTTTCGGTGCATAATATTTGAATAATGTGGTGGGGGAAATGGTTTTTGGTGCATAAATATTTGAATAATTTGAGTATTGACAAATTAGCTGTGTATGTAGGTGTCATTTTTTCAATGAACTCCATATTCCAATATCTTTCTAGGATTTTGTTGTTCTTGCTAGCATTGTGAATTTCTTTTTTATTCTAGATTTATTTTTCTGTTCATCATGGACTTCTATTCTGAAAAAACATATTGGTTATTATGATAGTTGATAATAGTAAAAGATATATTGGTTGTCTATCAATTTCAGTCTCTTTGTTTGAAATTTAAGTTTCTGAAAATGATTTCTCTTTTGGACTTATCGAGATTGTTTTATTTCAGGACTCCGTGAGTATTTTTCCCAAACAGATGAAAGGTGTGCTCCTCCAAGAATCCCAGTTATGGTAAATATGGCTTCGGCTTCTGCTTCAAAGAAGAGTAAAAAGCT
This sequence comes from Vaccinium darrowii, assembly GCA_020921065.1. Lineage (NCBI taxonomy): Eukaryota > Viridiplantae > Streptophyta > Magnoliopsida > Ericales > Ericaceae > Vaccinium > Vaccinium darrowii. The sequence goes on along the minus strand of CM037162.1, from coordinate 22,259,773 downwards.
CCTGGAGTCCTCCGTTGGTCCTTCTCTTGATCAAATTAACGCTGCGAACAAAAATGCAGTGACTATGGATGAGTACTCTGACGACGACGACGACGAACTCCAAACACCTGACCAAGAGGTTTGTACTATACTATTGTTTTGATGATTTTTGTATACATGTTCTCAATTATTTCTTTGCATAATTGTCAGGGATGCTCATCTAGCTTTGAGAATGAAGTGAAGAAAACTGGTAGATGATGAATAAGTTTTTGTTTTTTTACTTACAAGTCATTAATGTCTGGATTTCGAATCAAGTGGGGCTTCTGTGACGATTGTTTTCTTGCATTGAAGCTTTAGAGGATGAATGCACTCATCAAATTGATTTGTCTGGTTTCTCGGGTAACCTAAGACATGATGACCGGGACAATGGTCGTGACTGTTGGAAAATATCTGATGGAAACAACTTTAGAGTTCGTAGCAAGAATTTTTGTTATGACAAATCGAAGGTCGGCTTATCATTTGCATTTGTTTTTTCAATCCATGCACTCTAACGTCCCTGTTGGGTTTGCTCTGATTTTGTTGTTGCAATGTATATCTGAAGATTCCTGCAGGTAAGCATCTTATGGATCTTGTTGCTGTTGATTGGTTCAAGGACACAAAGCGGATTGATCATGTTGCTAGGCGCCGTGGTTGTGCTGCACAAGTAAGTGTAGTATGCATTGTTTTATCTATCTATGGCCCTACTTGGTTTTTTTAATTCTGTCTTTCCTTGTTTCTTGACGACTAAATACCCAACCTTTCTGTAAATGGGTAGTACCTTCTTAGTTGGTTCTTTCACAAGGTCATGTATTCGGCAGCACTAAAATAGTTAATATTGATCTCTGGTGCTATGTTGGGAACCTATCACAATGGCCTGGTCAGTACCTAATATGACGTGATCATAATGGGATTGTTACAACATGTAACTGCAATGATGGCCTTTTATGGCAGCAGCTACGCTATAGTTCATCCATAGTTCTCAAATCGCGAATCGAATCGAGAATCGGAATAACCCTTTTCCGAATCGTGAATCGAATCAAGGTCTAAGTTTCAAAAATACTTGAAAATTGAATGTATGCACTTGCATAATAAAGATACATTGTAAAATTGACAAATTTAAGCTTAAATCAGTATTGAAGTTTTTTTCTTACATAAACTGATGATTACATGGTCTAATAGGAAAGAGTAGATATTTGTTCATAAAACTAAATACGTTAATAAAATGGATATATGCATATAGATATTAATATTCATTATAAAAATTGAAAGGTTAGCCTTACAACAAATAACAATAAAAGTTTAGGTACAAAACTAGTTTATATGGCAAAATTACGGTAAAACCGCTAAAGTGATTTCACTTTAGTCGAATGTAATAATTGTGGGAAACCTTGATTCGCATATAGATTCGTACCGTTTTTGCATGAATCGTGAATCGAATTGTGAATCGAACCGTGAATCGTATGATTCACTACTGATTCTAGATAAACCTTGATTCACCTATAGCTAGGAAGCACGGGTACCGGTACGTAGTACGGGTACGGGTACGCGATACGGCAAAAACCTAAAGAAGTAGGGTACAGGTACGGTTGGGTACCTAAGTGTAAATTTTTTTTCCCCCCTATTTTACTATGTTCCATTGCACAAAATGAATAATAAACCCATTTACCAACAAAAAGCAACATAAATACATTAATAGATTCATTTAGTGTGTAAAGTCCAAAAATCAGGAGATGAGAGTTGCTCCAAAGTCCAAACCTTCTCCTTGACTTTGTTACTTCAGATCTGTAGAGAGGGGAAGAAATACATTAATAGATTCATTTAGTGTGTAACTGAGAGAGAGAGAGAGAGAGAGAGAGAGAGAGAGAGAGAGAGAGAGAGTGCTGTACTGCTGTTGCTCGAAGTCGATTAGTCGAAAGGGTAGAAGATCTGAAGATGGCTGCTGCTGTTTGAAAGATGACCTAACTGATGAATACCCCTGTTAACTTAAATTGGGTGTCAAAAATACACATGAACCCCTGAAGTTTCAATAATTTTCATTCGGGCCCCTTAAAGTTTTGAAAATTTTACAAAATGGTCCAAACGTACCCAGCCAAGTACCCAATCGGAGTACCCAGGAGTACCAATGCCATACCCGAACAGTGCAAAAGTACCCGGTACGTTTTTGCCGTACCCGGTACGTATTTTGCCGTACCCGTACCCGGTACTGGTACGGCGACATTTTCGGAGTACCCGTGCTTCATAGACCTATAGATTCGTATCGTTTTTTCTTGAATCGTGAATCGAATTGCGAATCGAATCGTGAATCGTGCGGTTTTGACAACTATGAGTTCATCTACCTTTGAAGAGGAGGAATAGGAATGGTAGGGGCCGAGGGGGATAATCAGCATGCTAACATTTATATTGCTCTTGCTTTGAAAGAATAATGCAGTAATTTTTGAGTTCCAACGGTTTAAGGCATGTTCAATCCCAAATCTACATTGGGGGAGTGAGATGGGTTATTGATTAACCTGATTGCAAGGTTTAGAAAGTCTTGAATCTTGATCGCAATCAAGTTTGGGGTTGTTGGAGAGTGAACTGTGAATCTTTTTATATCACATAGGAGGGAGGGAGAGAGACTTACCACTTGTGCAATGATTACATCAGGAGGCACGCTTCTGAATGTTCCTAAATCCTAAGTGATATCAAATTAGTTAGATCCTGGCAGATAGTTAAGGGTAATGAGGCCTCTCTTGGTCGTGCTTGGCTCAAGGCAATGTATGGGGGACACTTGGCGGCCCTTTCCTTCTAGCCTGCCGTGCCAACCACTAGTGCTCTGAAGCCCTACAGTTCTGCTACAGGCCCAAGTCCTGCTCCCTTGTATTAGATTCTTTAACTGTGAAAGCTCGGGGACGCTCTGTGGTACTCGTGCTTACTAGGCTTGAAGACCCTACTTTGCGATATGTCCCTCCATGCTGCCATGTGGCCATTTAGTTGACCTGTCATTGTTGTTTAAGGGGCCATGGAGCATGTACTTATATTAGGAGTTTGAGAACATATACAGGCACGGGCAGGCTGCACGCGGACATGTTATCTCCAAAAACTGGGTCACAGACACGTTAGTGCCACGTTGAATAGTTATTTAGGAATAGAAGTTAGAAACATTGTTTCTATCATGTAGAATATACTATGTAGTATTAACATTATGAAGTTACAAATCAACTGTCGTTAACATAACATATAGAATATACTTTGTAGTATTAACATAACTAATCCTATGGGCAGTGTTTTAAAAATCGGACCGGACCGGCCGGTTCAATCAGTAGGCTTCCCACCTGGCCCCTTGTCCGGTTTGGCTCAACCTAGGAACCGCATATTTTAAAAAACCAGCCTAGTTTCATAAAACCGCCTCAAGTATCCCGTTAAACCTGCGAATCGGTAGAACCGTTCCGGTTTTGGTGACCCAACCTGTTTAAAAAATTTGTACTCATTAACAAAAAAATTATTTTTCCCGCATTGCTGGCAAATGCTCACCAGCTGTCTGTGGGACCCATGGCATACCAGCACATTTCACAACTGGCCTCCCAAACGGTAGATTGCTTTGTGAAACATTGCCCATGGGTACCAGCGAGCATGTATGAGGTTTTCAACATAATATAGAAAGCGTTCATTTTTTGACTCATAATTGTAGTCTAATCATCAGTTAATATTATGAAGTACTTAATACTTTATTTCAAGCAACACTTGCATATCATGACGCAAAATATTTAAGGTAAACTTGAAAATATATTTATCAAAAGTTCATAACCTCCTAACCTCCTTCAAGCCGAATATACTCTCTATCCACGCTCCTTGGTGTTACCCATCATCATCGTTGTTGGGTGGGCTTCTTTTACTTGAATTGGTGACCGCTTGCTTAAGCAATTCTTGGTTTTCTTTGTTTCCTTATACTACAGATGTTTAAATTGTGCAGTAGTGGAATCTCTGTGAGTGCTGTACTATATAACCTTGTTCGTCAATTTTTGAACAGGTTGCCTCTGAGAAAGGATATTTTTCCATTGTTTTTAATATTCAAGTAAGTTGTTTATAGTGGATTTGAGATACTTAACCATCTGTTGTTTGGAAGAGAACTAACATTGTACTTTTACAGGTACCTGGTTCGACACATTACAGTATGGTTTTTTATTTTGTAACAAAGCAATTAGTACCTGGATCACTCTTGCAACGGTTTGTTGATGGGGATGATGAGTTCCGTACTAGTAGACTGAAGCTCATCCCCGGATGCCCCAAGGTACGTCAAGGTCTTTCTAACTTGTGGTGTAATGCTGTAGTGTTGAAGAATCTTCTATTTCCAAATTTCACCTCTATGGTTGAATGTCCATATTCCATGAAAATTTATGCGATCATCTTCCTTGCATAGTTGTTTTTTCCTATGGTTGGGGATGGGTCTATTGTGATGAACTCGAAAGTTATTTATGCGATCATCTTCCTTGTAAAGGTTTTTTTCCCCCAAACGTTCTACATAATCCAATGATATTAGATGAAAGGATGCAATTCTAGTTCATAGACATAGTGAGGCAAAGGTAATATATAATGTTTGACTATTGTTGGGCTAAATGTAGTCATTCTCGCAATTCAAATTGTTCAAGTTGGATTACTTTAGTTTGGTTTACTTATTAATAGTGCTCAAAGTTGTAGTAGTGGTTACTTGGTTCCATGATGCTAAGTACTAGGGCCAGTTACACTAGTTACCCACTTGGGTCAATTTGGTCCGTGTAATTCCAGTTGTGATGCATTTGACTTCAATTTCCACTTTGCGTTGAATGTGTGGGAAATCGTTTGGCCAAATGATGAGATGCCTCAATGAGTATCCTCAGCATGAGCATGGTGCTCATTTGAGAATATGAAATCCTATGGTTTGCTAATGGACCTGTGGATATATTCTCAATTCTCTCACATCTCCAACCTCAATATTCGTTTGAAGAATTAATGTGGGGCATTTCCTATATTTAAGTAAACACATGTTGAACATCCAATGTCATCTTGATTGTCCACAATGTTCTGATTTATTTCCTTTTTTTATGTTTAGGACCGTCTGTTGCTCTCATCCTTTGGGGTGTTTGTGTTAGTCTTTGAGTTATTTTTCCCCAGTTTTTATTATCTTGTAGATTCGTGCTTGACTATAAGATGTCTATCATCATCTAGGGCTCATGGATCGTGCGTCAGAGTGTTGGCAGTACCCCTTGTTTACTGGGAAAAGCAATTGATTGCAACTATATCCGTGGTCCGAAGTACTTGGAAGTAAGGATCTTCTTCCTTCTTTAGTACTGGGATTTTCCTGCATTCGTGTTATTCTGACCACAAGTACCCCTTCCGAGAAACAAAGCAAGCTTGTACAACTACAATCTTAACACTGCTCTTTTTTTTTTTGGCAGATTGATTGTGACATAGGTTCGTCTACCGTGGCTAATGGAGTTTTGGGGCTTGTAGTTGGTGTAATGACAACACTGGTAGTTGACATGGCTTTCCTTGTACAGGTATGTGTATCTTGAATTTTGAGAATTCGAAATCACTCAACTTAAAACAAATTCATCTTTAACTGACATTCACATCACACGTGATAGGATAGTGTTACCCTGCAAAGACTGTATAATGAAGCTATGATACCCTTTATCCCCTTGGTCTCAGGGACATAGCATTTCTTGCGACATGAAACTTCATTAACTCTGCATCATTTGAGATGCAAAAAAAAAGCCTGTTCCTAGGAGAACCGCGATATATTGTTTATTTTCCGGTTTTCCCTATGGAATTACGGATGACTGTAAGTCTGTAAGTGCAGATGGACTCTTGTTTTACTCCCAACGTTCCTGTTTGGGAATTCGAACTTTTCAACGATAAAAGTTATAATGGCCCCGTTCGGTAAGGGGTTTTAGTTTTGTTGACATAATCATTTCCCTCATTTCTCTCTCTCCACTCATTGCACCTGCTTACATCATCAAAACTAAACTAAACTACAAACCAAACACAACCAATAATATTAAATTTCCAATGGGAATGTGGTAATTCCTGTATTTCACTTTTATTCTCGTTTTTGAGAACCCATTTGTGAGAGTGAGTCTTGGGAAACTAAATTTTTTGCTTTGACTTTTGAAAGAGGGCTAACTGCTTTGAACTTCGAAATGAAAACATGGATCAACATTTTACGAATGGCGGATCAACAATTAACAAAGGATGGGTAAACAATTTTATGAAGGGAGGAATAGTCTTCCTTATTTTCGAAACTATGTTTCTCCTGCCCATCTCGTATTGTCCTATATTGTGTTGGAAGATAGTTTTACTACTACTGGGGCCTGAGGGTACAGTTGATACTTGTTCAGTTTCATTGTTGATTTTGGTCTTTTTTCACGGAGCCTGTAATTGATTCCAGTAATTGGAGGACCTTGCGTCGTATTGTATGTAGAATAGAAGCAGAAAAAATAATTGTATTGTACTTTTCGGGAGATAATTGTAATGGTTTGTAGGGTTTATCTACTCTATAAATTATCTCAAGCTAATGGAGTGATTTCCATTTGTTATCAGGCGAACACTGTCGATGAGCTGCCAGAGCGACTGATAGGTGCGGTCCGTGTTTCGCACATAGAGCTAAAATCTGCTATTGTTCCAAATCTTGATCAAGATCCTTCCGGGTAAAACAGCAGTTGCCGTGGAAATTTTCTGTAGATTATTTGTTTACATGCTCATTTTTTCAGTAACCAATTTAACCATCCATTTATTTGTCATCAACAACCTTACGGAACGGAGAATTCCATGAGTAGTTCTTTCTTATAGTTTCTTTTTTTCTTCTTCTTTTGTAATCTTATTATTTCTGAATAGCTCATGATGAGGTTGAGGTATATATTATAGATACACATTTCTACATTGGCTCACGTAATTTGACACTTTTTAAGGTCCAAACTAAACCTCTACATTACATTAACCAACTTCGGCTGGCTTTGCTAATGAATGATGTGGGATAATGTCTAACGCGTAGATTGGGAATGAGAATCCTGAATCCTGTCTAAAATGTATTCAAAATGCAGAATTTGAATTGGATGCCTTCTTTTTAGCCTCGACTTTTTCCTATATAATTATTCTCTGAAATAATATATAAATAAGTTACTAAAAAGCATTAGAAAAGCTTAAGGCCGAATCCCATATGCATTAGAGCATTTCCAACCCATATTATGAATCTCTAATTGAGTGCTAACTAGTCCAGCCCATTCTCTAAACCCTCCTCTACTTGACTATTCAAATTTTTTTTTTTGTCATTCTTCATTCTAAATCTATTACAAGGGTGGAGGAGGGATGAGACTCAATCCTGGGATGCAGTGTGGGACATCCAAGAGCTCTACCGCATGAGCTAGCCACCACTTGCATTTGAGTGTTCAATTTTGATCGTCTAAATTTAGAAGACAAGAGAATATTGAAAATCATCTCTATAATATTATTCACCTTTTTCAATGACATTGTCCTTGTGAGTTTTTGCTAATAATTTTTTTTACAAACCATATCTCTATGAGAGTATTAAAGTAGTGATTTTTTTATTTCACAAATTGATTTTAGAGACAAAAGTAAGAGGGTTTGTGGTTGAAGTGAACATAAATAGTAATTTCCTCTATAATCACTTTATGAATGAAAAAAATTACTCCTATTTTAATACTCTCAAAGGAAGTATTGGTGTATATATTGGGATAATGGGTTCATTTTGATGATCAGAATAGTTCATGCTTTAGTGCTCGTCAAGAACATGAATTGCTCCAAAAATCATGTTTGGATATCGATGCATAGCTCATCGGAACCGTTCACTCTTTAGAGTTCGTCAAAAGTACAACTTACACAAAAATTCATGTTAGCTCTTTTCCGTCTGGTATTGGAATATATATATATATATATATATATATATATATATATATATATATATATATATATATATATATATATATATATATATATATATATATATTTTGCTTAGGGTCCCATAATATGGAAGGCCGAATGTGTAGGAACTGAAGTTGATAGTAATTTTGGTGGATTATGTTTGGCTGAGTGGTCCTCGGCAACAGAACTTTTATACTGTTGGAAATGCTGTTATGCATATGAGTGGTTCATGGCAACAGTATAAAAGTTCTGTTGCATATGGGTTGGAAATGCTCTATGAGAATCTCTCTCCCACTAACCAGTAGTATAAAAGTAGGCAATCCACCAAAATGCTGTGGGAGAGTTATTCTCACTCACAGCATCCATTAAGGAAGTTTTTAACTTGATCTCAAATCGAATAAGGTAAAGAAAAAGGGTGAAAAAGAAAAAAGAAAGTGGATGTTGACATCATGGGTGACGTATATGTGCCCTCCAACTGAGCAATGCTACGTATCTAGAAAAATTACACAGAATTTACCGAGAAAAGAGTAATAAGTGGCTCAGAATTTACCCAATTCGAGCATGGTTGGCCCATGATGTTTATAAACATGTGATATGTACGTTCTTTAGGGCATTGGGCCGCAAGTATTATTCATGTCTCAGGACTACTACTGAATAATTATTCTTTGCTTTTAATTGCTGGTGCCCTAGGCCAAGAGAGGCAATACCAATATGAGAGTAGTAGGAAGAGGAGGAAGGAAATAGAGAATCACTACACTTGGGAATCGTGATTTTTATTATGATTATGAGTGAGTGAGTATACCAATGTCCGTAAATTAGTGGTTTTAGGAACCGCCGTGAATAAGTTTCTCTCTTTTCAGAATGAATTCTGAACAAATTAAAATACAAACGAAAACACCTTTAAACACATTTTCAGTGTGTCATTACAGCATCCTTACATGTGAGAGAGAGAGAGAGAGAGAGAGAGAGAGACCAATTTTTTTCTCAACTTGTGCACAAATGATTCTTGTAATAAGTACAACACATTCTCGGCAAAGGAAATAACACATCATGAGTCATGCATGACCTATATATTAAAAAAAAAAAAAAAAACCAACGTTACATAAAGTAAAGTTACCAAACCCATTCATAACATATACTCCATATACAAAACAAATAAAGCTTGTGTCACATGAAAGTCATTACCCCTGGCCTCCAAAGCACCAAGATGAGAGCTAGGGCACACTCTCATTACTAATATCCATCCATCCATCCATATGAAATACTCCTCTTTTTTTGTGTGTGTGTGTGTGTGTGTGATGTGTGCGCGTGTGTGGCTCTTCTGCTTATTTTTGGCTTATGAAATCCCTAAAAGCATCCAAAGCAGCCTCTGAACTCGCCGGAAAATTGCCCTGATGTAACTTTTGGGCCAATGCCGTAGCCCGCTTGTGAACCTCTTCATCAGTCATCAACCTCTCAATCCCCTTCACTATGTCCTCCTTTTTCACCATTTCATCATCAATTGATACCGTGATCCTGTGCCCTATTTTGAGGTGGTTCACCACCAACTTGGCATCTGTGAACTGATCACCTCTAATGGGCCATGCCAAAAAGGGGACCCCAAGCCCAATGGCTTCCACCGTCGAGTTCCACCCACAATGCGATAGAAATCCACCCGTTGATGGGTGACTCAGTATCATCAATTGTGGAGCCCACCCGCGTATTATCAACCCTCGTCCACCAACTTTCTCATCTAAGCCCTGGGGATAGTAACTAGTAGTACTTTCCCCTTCTCCTTCTCCTCCTCTTGCATCTGGAAAGGGCCCACCTAAGCCCGGAGGTGGTGGTGGTGGGCCGTGCCGACCCGCATTTGGTTGAATCACCCATATAAAAGCCCAGTTGTTGGACGCTTCTGCCAAAGCATCAGCTAGTTGGGCATATTCCCCTGCACTCGGCCCAACTTCACTCCCGAACGACACGTAGATCACGGATCCACGTGGCTTCGAATCCAACCATTGGATCACATCGTCTTCCGAATAATTTGACTTGCGTGTCGACCTAACTTCGCGGTCGTGGAGAATTGAACCGGCAGCTGATTTCCAATACTGCTCCGGTAGTAGTGGGCCCACACCCCACACCGGTTTTCCAACCTGCTTAGCTAAATACTCAATAAAAGGACGTTCCAGATCGTCAGACGTGTTGAACAACATTGCAATCGAGCCGTCCATCTCATCCACCCACGGCGGACCATTATTACCAGGCGTAGGCGGGCCGAATTTTTGCCCACCCGGTGGTCCAGGTAATCCGGGTGGAGGTCCATCCCGGCTCAAGTGCCCACCTGACGGTCCATGTAATCCGGGTGGAGGTGGAGGTCCATCCCGGCCCACGTGCCCACCTGGGGGTCCAAGTAATCCGGGTGGAGGTCCACCAGGGCCCGCGTGAGGAGGACGGGGAGGCCGTCGATCGGAAACGGAATCCAAATAAGTCAAGGCCATGTCTTCGGGTAACCCTGGAAGGATCCGGATCTCACCAGGCTTCATATCCGCCACTTGGGCCTTGGACGACCCCAATTCCATGGCAGCGGAGCAAGCGCCGGAGGTGAAAAACGCCGCTGTCGGAATACCAAATTTCACGAAAACCTCCTTGCTCCAGCTCATCATGATATCAACCACGGCGCACAAGGGTCGTCGGGTCGGGCCATCAACTCGGGCGGATAGAAAAGACTCCATGGACTGACTCATATGTTGTTCGCGGTGGTGGAAAGGGTTTTGTTCGGCGACGGCGTCAAGTGGTGGAGCGTCGTCGGTGAGTTGGGCGATTTCGACATAAGGGTGGAGGCGGAGGGAGGAGGGGACGGAGGAGGAGAGGTCGGGGGAAATGATGAGGATGGTTTTGTAATTGGGAGAGGAGAGGCGTTTGCAGAGTTCCATAGAGGGGAGGAGGTGGCCTTGCCCAAAAAAGGGTAAGATGTAGATTTCTCCAACAATTGTAGCCATTTTTATTTATGGAATTTGAAATTGGAATTAGTAGAAGTGGTGGAGTGGGATGGGGGGTTTTGGATGGAATGGATGAGATATGGATGTGTATTTATAGGTGGTGTATGTATATTTAGAAGGTCGGGGGAAGAAGAAAAGAAGGAAGAAGATCGAAGAGGGAAACGGAGAAGCTTAGGGACGAAGTAATTAAAAGGATTTGACTGATGATATGTCGCGTGGGAGCTGCGAGAACTTTGGATTGTTTTGGGGGATTTGACTGTTTGGTTGGAAAAGTGGCATTGAATTCGTTTCTATGTCGGGGAAAATCCTACTAGCATTTTGGATTTCTAGAATTGCGAAACAAACTACTCCCTCGCTCCAAACGGATAGCCCGGTTTTCAAAACGACAAATTTACTAGTAATACTCCAATATTTTGGGTGCTGATTTTGGAGCTTCTTTTTTTGATGCAGACACTCTAATATTCAATGAAATTATAAAATTATCCTTTTTAAGATATAAAAATTACTTGAGGCACTCTATCCCCAAATTATTTCCTCATTTAATAAGGCACTCCAAACAGAAAAATGAATCAAAACTAAACATAAACATTAGGTTCTAAACATTAGCATTAACATTACGTTCCAAACATCAAATATCCACAACATAAATATTAGGTTCCAAACATTAAAATGCATCTATGTCAGATTGCTTCACACCACTTTGAGCACAAAAAAAAAAAACCACTAAACATTGCTAGAATTCTCTGAAATAAACAGCACACAATTGAAAATGTTGATGCATCAAAATCTTCAAAACGGTTGCGACACAAGACCTTTACATTTTGGTACTCATTATCTATTATTTTTCCCTCAAAATCTTCATAATGGCTGCAAATCTATATTTCAAAACTCATAGTGAGACAAACAAAGCACATTACCAAAGTTAGAGAACTCTTGAGAGGAAAAGTAACAGAACTCTCAAGAGACTTTGCGTGGACAAAAGGATGGTTCTACAATCATAAGCCGAAGACCACTTGTCCAGGTTGTCTTGGTGCAGAACACGGGGACAATAACATAAAGACTCTACCAAGGAAACATTACATATGAAAGTAGGCAATTCAGTGACGTGCAGTAAAAGGAGTTGAGCAACTATCTACTTTTTTCTGATAAAAAAAATTATTTGTTTTTTTTTAGTGTCTGAAGTAAATGGGAAGAGTAAATGTTTTTTGGAGTGCCTGAAGTAAATCATGAAACTTGCAAAAGGGTAATTTTGAAAAACTATTGTAGTTGGAGCCTCTGCATCAAAATTGGGAGTGCGAATATCAATTTCCTAATATTTTTTTTTTAAGAAAAATTTTGAATTTGTTTAATGAATTAAAATAGTTCATTGATATCCAGTAGATTGCTAACATTTGAGTCATGCATGTTCATCAGAACCATACTCCTAGGAAAATGGAACCGAGGGACTTTGCTAAGCGCAATGCTCTGCAGGCCTTGTCGAGCACATCTCGGCCATCCAAATGTGTTTTGGACAGTTCATATTTGATAGGTGCCGAAATGTGTTTTGGGATTTTAACCCCCTCAAATCTGGGCAGTTCAAAATGTGTTTGATCAACTGAGATGTGTTCGACAGGACCAGTTGAGCATTGCACTCAGCAGAGCCCCCGAGTTTAGGGAAATGAGGTTCACTTTTTTTCTTTTCTTGGTCATGTTTATTGTTTCAAAATCTTCCTATTTCTATGGAGCATCGCGGATGGTCGAAGGCGGCCCAACTCTATTGAAGGCTAATTAGGTTGAAAATTTGTTGAGGCTACTAAGGCTGTTCTTATTGAACCCAGTCCTCAGAGCCAATCATCTACGCACACTAAATGCACACCAAGTTAACTCTTCCAAGTAAGAGTTAGACTCTTCCATGTAAGAGTCAACTTGTTGTGCATTTGGTGTGCGTCTGTGGTGTACTCATAGCATTGTTTATCATAATAATAGAGACAATTATCCAAATAATCAAACAAATTTCCAAGATGAACCATTAATTTGAAAATCAATTTTACTTTAACCATCATCAATTCACTATCTTTGTACTCCCCTAATTTTAAATGCTCCATACGGGAGGCCGTGGAACTTTGACCTCAATAAATATAACACCTTTGGAATTATTTTTTAATTTGTTTGCACCGTTTAAAAGATCTCAGTGAGTACTTTCCAACGGCGTAAAAAGTTCAAAAAAATATTTTCAAAAAATATTTTTAAAAAAAAAATCAAAATGACGTGACTTTTTGTAAGAAACATTTAAAATGGACCAACTAAAGTAACAAGTACGAAACCTAAGGTCTCATGTTTGAATAATCTTGGAGGCCAATTCTACAATCTATTTGTGAGGAGCTCAATTAATTAAACCTGAACAAAGCTATCTATGAATTGGTCCCTTATTACCAAAAGAGTTTATAACACCAAAGAGACTTGGAACATGAAATCTTAAGAGGGGAGCAAGCTCTTAAGTTTCATTGTTAAGCTATCCCGGACACACGTGTGATTAGAAAAACTAAAGTAACAATGATGGTCTTGTTCGTTTCCCAGTTTACTTTTAATTTTAGTTTTGATGACATCATCATTTTTCTCATTTCTCTCTCCACTCATTACACCTGTTGACATCATCAAAACTAAACTAAACTAAACTATCTAACCAAACACAGCCATTAGAGTTAAAGTTTCCAACTTCATGAACACATAAAGGCAAATTGCATCAGAAAAGAAAGAAATCGGATAGTCAACGTACTTTCGACTTCAAAAAACAGAAACTCCTACTAAAAGAAGATTTGGTTGGACTGGTAGTTTTGAAAGGTGTTTGTTTGGGTTTGGGCCCCCCCGCCCCGCCCCCCCCCCCCCCCCCCCCCCCGGCCATGGTTCTTTAATTAATTATACATTTATTTGAACAAAATCCAGAATAAAAAAATGGGAGCAGAAGGATAATCTATATATATATATATATATATATATATATATATATTGTGGGATTGGTCGGTTGATCATGTCGGTCAGTACTACGTGTTGAATCTGTTGATAGCTGCTGGCAAGGTAGCAGCAAGCGTATTACTACGTGTTGATAGGTGTTAAGCTCATATGATATGAGGAAAAGGGTTTGCTTTACTTTTGCGTGTTCAAAACGTAAAGCATTTCCACAGTTTTAATAAGTAGGAAATTGATTTTTATCATCCCAAATTGATATTTATACTCTTTTTTTTTGTATTTTATTGAAGCTTTTACGCATATCAACTTTACTAAAAGGCAAAAAAGATGTCAATAACAATTTGGGGACGTGAAAATTACTCCTCCTTCTCAATTTAATTGCTCCCTACGGTATATGCGTGCCTTTTTAAAACTCTTATAGTTTTCATTCTATAATGTATTTTATATGCAATATGGATCTAATTTGATAAATCTTAATTATTTTTAAAAAACAAAATTCTTAAAAACTTTAAGAACACTACAAATAAAAAGATATTAACGTTTAAAATGGCACGAATATTCGCAGGAAGTAATTAAAATGGGACAGAAGGAATACCTAGTTTTTTTTTTCCCCATAGACTTTAGATCTCAGATTATTGATTTTGTTTTGTCAATGCCAAAACTATTTTTAATTGTGCCAAAACTCCGATGCATAAAGAACTTGTATTTTACACATGAGTACAAATATTTCACGCACTTGCGTTTTGGCACAATAAAAAATGGTTCCTTTGGATTTTTAAATTTTCAAGAAGCTTTGAAGGGTGTTTGTTGCAATTTTGGATTCTAAATTAAACGTTATAGAAGGTGAAGAGTATCGTTTGCTTTAAAAACGGTAAAATGAGTGGTTTGAGAATTTGAAGTAAATTAGTCTATAATTGTTAGTACGATATGGAAAGAGTTTTCAAGAGAAAAAAGGGAGGCACGTGTTCGGGTTTTAATACCTTTGATTTTATTAAAAATTGTGGTTCAAAAATACACATTTTTTTTTAATCTTTATGTTTTATACCACTAGTTCTATAAAGATCTGAAAAAATGTACATTTTTTGGACCACTGTTATGCCCTCAAATTTTCAAAAAGTAAAAGTAACATAATTCCACGTGGAAAGTCAACAAAGTCTAAGGTCCGGGTCAAAGTTCAAGCTTGACTCATATAGTCAAAGTTACACACAAAATAGTTCACGTGATTCCTGTGCTCAAATAAGTACATGAATTACAAGTGTTATTACAAATCCAAATCAAAAGATGAAATTTAATTAAGTTACAAAATCATCTCATAAAAAAAACAAGTTCCAAGATGATAAAGTAACTCCTCCATTAAGCTTTCAAAATAAATGCATGCATACACTCAAAGCATTCCAAATCATGCTCCGTGCTGGGTACATGAAATTATTAGGGTGAGCTCACTAGCCCAGTAAAGAAAAATCTAAAAAGTACTGATCGATTATGAAGTCATTTATAAATCAAGTTTTCTTTTGCGACCTTCTCTAGACGAATGAAATAACTAGGAAAGTCCCAGATCGGATGGCCGGACGAGTCTAATTAGAATCACCATTCCTTCGCGCTGTCTTTTTGACAGACTTTTAAGGGAACAGCCTTGGGCTATCTCACAGTCCAAAGTTAGTCAAACTATTTACTTGAGTGAAGTTATTTTAAGAAAAAGTTTAGTCGACCACATTTTCCAAAAATCAGGGGGGCATTATAACGGCGTAATTTTGAAAAGTCAATTTTTATCCGGGTATTATAACATCGTAATTTGGTAATTCAATTTCTATTCAGACATTATAACGACTGCGTGAGGTTTAGAAAAATGTTTGGTTAAACACTGCTATCTTTTACCAAAAACTTTTTAGAACAAGAAACTTTCTAGGAAAATGATTATGACTACGGTAAGTAACTTAATTTAAGGAAAAATTTAAACTACTACGAGCATTATAACGACGTAACTTGACTACTTAAGATTAGATGGAAAATCTACCTTAGTTTTTGGTTGTTAATCGGAAGCCAAAAAGCTAGGTTGGACTCCAAACTCGAAACTACCGAAAGCTACAAACAAGTTTCTAACTTTCTAACTTCTACTTTTTGGATTGAGTGGTGGCTTTGGGTGGCAGTTCTACTTTGAGTTCAGAAGAACAAGGTTGAGTTTTTCAAGAAAACTCAAGCACTACAACTTAGAAAAATACTACTTGAACTACAAAGGAAGCAGGGCCGGCCCAAGGGTTTGGAGTGCCTTCAAGTACAACGCTGAAATAATTTTTTGAGTAACAATCACAATACGATGAGAGACACAAAGAGTTGAATTATATTGTTGCTTTTTGCCTTTTTTTGAACATTAAGATTTTGATTTTTTAAATTTATTTATTAAGTTTAGTCTTTAGGCCCTCTTATAACTTATCTTTGGGCAATTTTTTTTAGATTGGGTCACAATGGTTTGGGCTATTTTGTAACCAATAATGGATTTTTTTTTCTTTATGTGGGTAAAAAAAGAGTCCTAGTCTAGCCCATTTGTAGAAAATGTTGGAGTGCCCAAAAAATCAGCCATTTTTGGAGTGCCCTAGGCCCAGGCCTTGTGGGCCTTGGGCCTGAGCCGGCCCTGATTTAAGGAAGAGAGAAGTTTTTGGTGTGAGTTTCAAGTGAGGATTGACTTGCTATTTATAGGCAAGGGTTGAGCTCCCTCCCTCTCTCTTATGGCTGGTTCCCTCTCTCCCCCATGTGCCACAAAATCTCAAATTTTAATGCAAGAATAAAATCCATGGATTCATGGGATTTTGCTAGAATAAAATTCTAGGCTTGGTATAAAAAAATCTAGGTGAAAATCCTGGGGTTTAATGGAAGAAATCTAGGGTTTTAATGAATGACACTTTCTAGGTAATTTCCTTGGTTCTAAGTAGTGTATAATTTTGCATGGCCACCTTTGTTTCATCCTTTAGGGAGTTTTGGGTACTAGTTATACACTTACTAAGTCACATGCCTAATAAGTCTACTAAATCTTAGGCAAATCTAGGGTATTAATTAGAGAATAAGAATATATTCTCTTAATTAATGAGGGAATATATTCCTTCAATAATTAGGAAAGAAAACCCCTACTAAATAGAGTTTTTGGTGCTAGTTATACAAACAAGTGTACATAAGAATATATTTTCTTAATTAATGAGGGAATATATTCCTTCAATAATTAGGAGAGAAAAACCCTACTAAATAGAGTTTTTGGTGCTAGTTATACAAACAAGTGTACATAAAATAGACATAAGCCTAATAGTCTACTAAATCTGGGAAAATCTAAGTGAATATTTGGTGAATCTTCCCATTAAATGGGAGAACAAAATCTAGGCAAAATTCCTAGATTCATGGGATATTCTAGGCCAAAATATACACACATGCATACACACACCTCTCTCTCTCTAAAACACAATCCCCATTTATGTGGGGAGAGGGAAAGAAAAACAAGATCGTGTTGGGAAAAAAGGTGGCAAAATGGTGTGGGGAATTTTGGGTAGGTTTTGGCTTGTAGTTGGTGTAGTACATGGCTTGTACATTGGAGTGCATGACTAGACATACCAAACTAAATAATTAAAAGGAATTTTAAATAATTAAAAAGGGAAATAATATAATTATTATAAATTAAAAGAGAATTATCGGATTATTAAATCGAAATTTTTATTCACGAAAATTAGGGTCATTACAATTAGGCTTAGGTATGCAATTTGCTTATTCATGGATCAGCCGTGAATAAGTTTTTCTCTCCTTCAAATTTTCAAATTGAAGAATCTCACTACTCCAATCTTCTTCATTTTTATTCTTCAAATTGAAAGACCATTTTTTATCCTCCAGATATGATGGCCCTCCGAATGAAGAACCTTCTTTATTTAATTTTCCAACTTTAAATTACTATAATATATTATATTATAATTTATTCATAATCTCATTTGTCATAAGATTGGAGGACTTTCAGATCTTATGATCTGTTGATTAGCAGTTGGGTTCTGAACCCTTCGAGAGCTATGAAACCCTTGGGTTTATTTTTTGGGCAGGGAGTGGGGGAGGGGAGAGTCAACAAACCTTGGTAATTTGTCTGAAAAATTATCAGCGCCAGCGGGTTGGCAACTTTGACAAGGCCGGCCATACGGCCGTCCATTATCACACGGTCGAATAATTGGGTCTGAATAACTTTCAACTTTCAGCGTTGCATACGGATGAGAGCAGAATTGGTTACGTTTGTCACGATCCTAGCTCAACTGATCTTGATCATAGATAATTTAAACCCTACATGAGTCTCACGACAGATAGACGTAACTTATAGCCGGCCCTACAAGAGGATCCGTTTCCGAACTCAATATGAGCAAATCCAAATCCTAGACTGATTGTTGTGTAAGGCATACCTGACCTTATGGGGGTCTGAATAACTATCAACTTTCGGCATTGCATACGGATGAGAGCAGAATTGGTTACGTCTGTCGTGATCCTAGTTCGACCAATCTTGATCATAGATGATTTAAACCCTACCTGAGTCTCACGACAGATAGACGTAACTTATGCCGGGCGAGGATCCATATCCGAAGTCAATATGAGCAAGTCCAAATCCCAGAGTGGTGGTTGG
Source organism: Vaccinium darrowii (assembly GCA_020921065.1). NCBI lineage: Eukaryota > Viridiplantae > Streptophyta > Magnoliopsida > Ericales > Ericaceae > Vaccinium > Vaccinium darrowii. The sequence goes on along the minus strand of CM037162.1, from coordinate 22,241,308 downwards.
ATAGAACCTACCTCTATAAGTTGCACGGGCGACTTTATAACGGTTTTGTAGATTTTAGTGCAAGAATAACACTCGCGTCAGAAGATATCACAACTCCAGCTGACCTACGGGTAGAAAAGGGTAAGGTAAGGTAAACTTCCATTTTCTCCCCCCATTTCAACTCCTGATTACATTCTTTCGCCTTATCGGAGGGTCCTTTTGAGGACATCAAACCCAGGAGGCTTTTTAACCTCTTTTCATCAGGAACTTTGAGGTCGAATCAAGCCAAACCAAAAATGGACATCACTTGTGGAGCTATACATTGCCACGACGTAAACCAAAAGGAGTGTCAGCAATAAGAGAGATCAATTGCCAATTAAAAAAAAAACAAAAACAAAGAGAGATCAATTTGAAAGGTCAGGTATATACCACAGTAATTGTAAAATAACCACAATATAACCATATAAAGTTCTAATGCACAAAAAAACTTTTTTTCTCCATAATGAAAAACCTAAAACACCAACTTGCATTCACTATATGTACCCCCATTAAATGAGAAACTTATAGAGTCTCAAAAAATTTTAAGCCACTGAAGCTGTAAATACATTGATATCAACTTTTGAACAATTACTCAGAATTCAGATCACCTTCATGGGACCCCCATGCTATCATGACATGAATGTAAACTTGAAGCATTTCAAAAAATACCCTACTGTGGAAAAATCCAACTCCCAGACATCCCACGAGTCAGTAAACCATCTCTGCAGAAATAGGTATGTACGGAACACACTTCGAAGAGAGCTTATACAGGTTCTGCAAAATATAAAAGATAGCATGCTAAGGTAAATATCGGTTGGGGGATTGGTAGACCACAAAAGGGTAAAAAGTCATTTGGGGAGGAAAACGAGAAAGAAAAGAAGTAAACAAGGCATCTTCAATCAGAAGCAAAATCATAAGTTTATGTTGTCTCATCGTGCAAGCCATATTAAGATGTCATTGTAAAATATGATCTAGCGTCAGAAACAGCCGCTTTTCAAGTTCTGATTACCTTTGCAACTAGGGATGCCATAGGAAATATTGGTTCTTTGTTCTAACAGAAACCACTCCAGCCAACACATTGTCGTAAAACAATTGATAGTGTCAAAGAAACGGACCACCATGCAACACCAGAGAAGAATCCAATAGTGGATATTTTGTAATGGAAATTTGGATTTGTAAGGCAGGTATGGTTTCACCTAAGAAGAAACAGAACCAAATTTCGTTCATCTTAAATTTAACCGAACCAAATTTCGTTTGTCTTAGATTTTCCATGAACTTTTCTTCTTTCTGTTTCCACATAAGCATGTACCAGTCTCAGACTCTCAAGTCCGCCACTATCTGGCAAAAGATAGAGAGAAAGAAGCATTCTAGTTGAAGGACAGCTTGGACAGGAAAGTGAAAGGAAATAGGGTGAAGGAATGATACAGAAAACTTATCAACTTCTACAAAATTATGAAGTCGATAGCCTAGTGTAAGCAGTTCTGGACCCAATGAGCTTTGGACGAGGATCCTGAAGACAAAAATGTCTGGCTTATTCTCCCTGTGAAGGTAGGGAAAAACAACCCAACAATGGGGAAAATGAAAAGCTCTAGGCAGCACTTGGATTGAGAATCACCAGGGGCTGGAAATATCTTACACGGGTATTTATCTCAAATCTCAAACCAGAATAATCTAGAAGGATTCCAATCCATAAATCTCCTTCGACGCCAGGAAGGAATGCCAGAACGTTATTCGAGGACAGAACAAAGACAAAGGATTATCAAACGAATGTGAAATATCTAGCTGGTTACAATTTGGCAGTCTAAACATGTCAATGTCGAACAGGGATAGATCATTATTTACCTGAATTATAATTGGAATTCTTCCATATTGTCATTTTTACCAAACGGTCATGCCGATGGAAGAATATCCAAGGCAACTTCCTTCAGGGATGGCATCACTTCCTGCTGATGCAAGCAAACATGTTTACCTCTTACTTTTCTGAGTACCTTCCATGGACCAGGATAGGACCTTGAAAGAAAAAGAAAAAAATCTGTTACTGAAAGTGGTCCAATTAAATAGCAATTATCAAGAAAATAGGAAGTTCCCCACTTACCATATACAATATCTTAGTAATAAGCAATTCAAGTTTTCAGCCTTTTCCAGCATAAGAATCATTTTGTCCAAATAATGGGTTTAGGAGGTTCCAAACCTGAAAAGGGTGCCTCCCCTGGTTCCTTTAAAATTGTGAATGTAATACACAGTCTCCATTTTCGGAAAGAGTGTCCTAGAAAGTGCTGCAAGCTTTGGATAAAAGAACGGTGGATAATCTCTTAATTCATCTCAAGGAAAATACCATCTGAGTGACAACCCAAAAGGAAAACCAAAAGAGTAGAAGTGAAATTAATTGGGCAAAAAATCTGATGAAGGGATAAAAGAAAACTGATCCTCTTCTATATGCAGCAGAAGAAAAATATTGACTCATCTACTCCTTGTTGCGCACTAAGCCGGTGTTTCGGATTAGGGATTTTGGAGGAAAAGGAAAAGGAAAAGGAAAAGGACAAAAAGAAAAGGAAAGGGAAAAGTGCAACAATCTGACAGCTGGATTTAATCTTTTTTCCCTCCATAAATACCTGCTGAAATCGTTGATTCAGATTTAGCCTTGGAGTATATTTTGAATAAAACAGAAAAAAGAAATTCTCCCTTGTATTTTCAAAACTACAAGTTAATCCCTCCCTCTCTTAAAGGATACACCCTGATCTGATGCGGTCAAGTTCTCCATTGAAGATAATCAGTTTCCGGGTGGTCTTTGCAACAGCTTCATTGTAAAGCTCTTCCACAACAAGCATCTCTGTTTTGCCAAAAGGAATGAACAAGATTAAACAAAAGTAGTATCAAAACAAAAAAGAAGAAGTCTGAGGCTACCATTGACGTTATAATATGGATAGGCAACGAGGAACATTTCATCTTCTGGCTTCACGCGGTCTGCCATTCTGACTTTTGAGACAAAACCAAAATCCTCAAAGAACGATGGTTTGGTGAGATAGTCCAACTTAAACGAAGCTCCTCCAAAAATTGATTGTCTTGCAAATTTAACCTCATTAGCCTCTGGAAAAAACTGAAAGTTTACATTAAAATGGTACGATCATAAATTCACCTAACAAAATTTTAGGAAATTCTAAGCCTTATAAGAAAATTTATGCCCCGTTGAAATTTAGGGCTGGGTTTTGGTCATGTATTTGTGGATTGACAAAACAGTGCTGTCCTAAAGATTAACAAAGTAGGAACTACATGCAAACCACAGAAAGGATCCAAACATAAAGGCATACTATTCTGGTCCGCGTAGCCTTTTCAGGAATGATGAAGAGGTCACAAAACTCGCGAATCAATTGCATACTTCCAGTCATTTCTATACCACCTTCACCATCACCTGACACCAAAATTACATAGAAAAAGAGAGACCACACAAATTAAGGGAACATCAGGCAGGACAATTAGCAAGGAAAATAGAGAAAAAAAAGTAATTAGAGACAACCTGGAACAGATTCAAGTCCAGCAGTTGGAAATTCAATCTCCTGTGATGGAGACTCGGTCAGAAAACAAAGGAACTCTAGGTGTGATGTATACTTCTTATCTTTAACGTTCCCAAAAGAAAAGAGGCAAATTAATGTGTAAGGAGAGTAAATTAATATTTGTTATCTTAAACTCACCATCAATTGTTTATTATCCTTCAAAGCCAATTCAGTGGCTTCTTTCGCCTGTCAATTGGTTATAAAGCATACTAAAGTTATCATTTTTCAAATGGAAACTAATTATTCTAATAGACAAAAGATGGAAAGTTTCCAACAAATATCAGCACTGAAAGCAAAAACAATCACATGACAAACAAAGGAAGTGCGAGGACAAAGGACGGAAAGACTTTTTGCTACTTCATGACCAAAAGATACAAAGTGTCTTCTAGTCTCTAGTTCTTCTTCATCCTTGCTCTTCATAGAAGATAAAAACTTTCTATTTTAGTTTTTACCAAATACATAACTCCTTCCCAGGCCCTGAGAAAAAGAAATGTAAAGAAACTAAAAGAAGAGGAAGAAAGAACAATAAAGAGACATAGACAGAGACAGAGATTAGAAGATGAAGAGGAAATCTAGCTTTCAAGCTTTTTTCTCATAGAAGATAATACGAAGAAGTGAATAGCTAACAAGGAGAAATACATTAAGATGCAGAAAGAGTAAAATGATGGGGAAATGAAAATTTTTTGTCCAAAACGATTTCCATTAACAATTATTCTATGACAAAATCCCTCTTTGAGCCATTTCCAGGCTTACTTTGAAAATCCTAAAAGAGCAGAAGACACATTACCTAAACCATGTATATTAGGGATCAGAATTGGTGAAATCACCCAAAATAGTGGTTAAGTGCTAACTAAGCTCCAGAACAAGGTAAACCGTACTATGCAACTAGAAGAGTTGGCCCTATATATATCTATTTTTTTTCTTCAATTCGATTGCAGTCTCCGAAGTCCTTCTTGATTGATGGTCCCCATTAACATTAGTGCTTATTAGCAGCCGCTCTTTGTGGAAGGCGAGGTACTTATGTCAAACATGATCATAAAACCAAACTCACTGCCGCAAGGCTCATGTGGGAGGAACATCAGCATTTTACTTCATTCAACCTTGTGGGAGTTCCATCTAAGTTATCTAACAAATGATATCAGAGACAAGTTCAAATTTGTCGCCCTGGCACTGCCTTTGGCCATGTATGCCACTACAAGAACAATGCATCAAGAAAGCTTACTTGTTCGAGAAGTTCTAAATAATCTTTAGGAAATGGAACATTGAATCCAAGTGAAGCATCACCATTGCTAGGAATGGAATTGGTCACGAAATCAAGCTTCCTAGAATTGTTGTATGTAGCAATTCTCCTGTTGCACAAGCGTAAACCCCTTTCGATCTTGAAGCTTCTACAATTGAAATCCTACATATGGTGTATCAATCAGAATATCAACAAACAAAGATCAATGGAAATTACAAGTATTCAGAACTCAGAACTCAAAAGGGGGAGGAACCGAGTTGAAGATTTGGGCATTGGTTGGGTTTTAAAAGTTAGTTTTTGGCTTGCAACAGTGTCAAGAAGTCAAAAAGTAGCAGTCTTTTTTTAACGGCTCGTCCCATTTTGCACAATCTCAAATCCATCAGATTAAACTCTCTCATTTTTTAATACAAATCAATTGGCTTGGATGAAGTGTACAAAGTGCCAATGCAATCCTTGGTGCTTGCCTTGCCAATTTTTAGCATCAACAAATGGCAATGGGTGGATTTACATTACATTTTTGCAAAAAAATATGCCAAATTATGACAGTGGCAAGATAAATGGCTATAGGCATGGGGAGACTTGCTCTACCAAACTAAAAAGACTACTCAATTAAGGCATCACTAGCCCTTGGTCAAATTTGAGCAAACAAAAACCATTAGAGCTCCATTTCACTCCTCGACTCAACCCTATACCAAGTGCATGCATTTAATCTTTACCAGAGGCGTAAATTCGATTTTGTATCTATCAAATTCACAACAATCCCCTTTATCAAGCTTCGAATCGAATCTATATATAACAGTGAGTTGGCCATAGTTGGCGATGATTCTTTTGCACATATTGGAGTTGAATTAGGAGTAAGGATTGAAGATGGTATTGGAAACGTTATTAGTGGTTGCCGTGATTGCTAATTACTACTTAATTTGAGTCCGGAAAATGAAATTGAAAAAAATCACGAAGATTTGTGATCTCCAAATTGAATGATACAATTTATTACTACTACTTTTCCCTGTTATTTTATGAGCATAAACAGAGGAAAGAGAAAATGGTGAGGTATTATCAAACCTCTGGATTCGGTAGACAAGGGATTGCGATGGGAAGCCTAGAGGCAGTTGGGGCTCTGGATAACGGCATTTTCATACCACAATCTCTTCCCAAGGGGCAGAAATAGAATAATGAGAGAGCGCGCATTGAACCGTGCAGGGTCCGGTTAAATCAAATCACTATTTGGGTTCTTTCAGATCCGATTTGTTTTCTTTCCAAACTTGTTACTATACAATATTAATCAGGTTAAAATTATGTATATCGGTTCATATAGGTGATGGTTCTTGCTTGATCAAATATTCAAAGAAGAATAATGAGTTGGAGAGGTAAGGATATCCAATAGTAAACAATATGAGTGAGGGAATGAAGTGATCTAAAAGAAGGGTGAAGAAAAAAGCAGGTATGCACAGAAAATGCTAATGCAGTACGTTGCTCTCAGGCTAATCTATACGATACGCCGGTGACCTAGAGAATATGATGATCTCACAAGGAAGAATATTCTTCTTCCGACTCTGTGATTACCTTATCTCTCTAGGATGACATGTGCTTTGTCAAGAATCACCTCTCGATATTGTGAAAGGCAATGTCCCATATTTATAGGCACCTTGGACCAATGAGTAGGTGTCAGGCTGTCATCCTATAATACGAAGACACATGTTCTTTCCATACAACCTGGCAGCACAGGTGACGTCATCTACAGTGCAGCTGACCCGCGTGGTGGTACATTGTTCCAACCCTCATGCAACGAACTTCTTAATCTTTTATAGCCACCAAACCACAGGGTCTCCCTTCATTCCCGTTAAGGCAAGGTCGCAACCTGTTTGGTCGCACCTGTACCACAACCAAGCCTCAGAGGGCCCCTAGGGTCCTGCCTTTAGATCGTAGCAGGTATAATTACCTGAGCTAAAATAAACTTACTTCTCGCTTTCTCGTCCGTGTCTCTGGGCCTCACTAGTCATTTGGGTCATGGGCTTTTCTCCTTATCCGGATGGCCCATGACCAACCAGATATTTCCCTTATCGGGTCTAATTTGCGCGCCAGTGAGGCGCCCGGTGATGGGTAGTCCCGCGCTAGTTACTAATTAACAAACTGAACAAAACACATTATTCTTAATAAAAGAAAAAAAAAACAACCAGAATAAATGGTAAAAACTGGATTCAATTGGAAAAATGGAGTCCTAGATCCCAACATAAACGTCACCTCCTCCGACCGCTAGCGTACTGCGACAACAAACATGATCAGAGAACACTACACCTTCAATCAATCGAAATAGAGATGGATACAAATTAAGCAAATGTAACAACCAATATGAGAGACCTCATTCTAGGACAAATAATTGGTAGATCAAAGAATAGAAGACGATAAATGCTAATAAGAAACTTTCTCTAATCATTTAATGAAGCCAAGCTAGAGCCCTAAACCCCCAAAATCTGCTAAACACCTCGACAACCTTGGTTTCTTGGAGATCACGAGGAACTCAACGGCTTGGCCCTTGTGGAGGGTGTGGAAGTCGTCGGATTGTTGGTAGACTGATGGACGAAAATAAGTTCGCCACCGTTGTTGGGGCTGAAGGCTGATGAAGTCGAAGCACTTGTTATCGTCGAAGCAACTGACCTCAATGGTGTGTACATTTGTTGCACCATGGTGTTGATGAAATGGAGAATCGACAATGGTGTTCTTTGTCCTGAGAGAGAGAGAGACGCAAGGGAGAGAGGCCTTCAAGATGGCGCTGAAAAATGGGAGAGAAGTTTGAGTCAGGGCTTTTGATCAACCGTGTCTTTCTTATGTAAGCAAGGGGTACTATTTTATTTTGGTCACACGGGTAGACTGCATTTGTTATGAAATTATGTAGTGGACCTGGGACTCTAGGAAAGTGTTATAGTGGACTGAGGAGTAACTGACCCTGTCACACCCTCAATTTTAATAACCAAAATACAATTAATATTCACGTAGGATCGATCAAAGTCAAACAACTTCCCATCGAAAAGTCAAAGTCAAAGTACAATGAGTTTCTACTTGGGGTACCCGTACACAGGCATAAGTAATCAAGAGTTAAGAGTTATTACATAAACCAAGTTTTGTCAAAAGTTGAAGAAAATAGAAGTTGCAAGATCATCTCCCAAAATATATTAACTATGGAAAGGATAAAATAACTCCATGTCAAATGTGCTTCATGATATGCATCCACACGCGAAGCACCCCAATTATGTGCCTTGCCGAGTACCTGAAAATGATAGGATGAGCTCACTAGCTCAGTAGGAAACTTATCTACTAATGCTAAGGGTATAGATAATGAAATGTGCATGCGGAATCAATGACTAGAAATGAGAAGCCAAAAGAATGCTATTTAAGACTAGATCAAGCACCGAGTGCCCAAGAAATACCTAAGTGTCCAACCAAGTACCCAAAAGTCCCAAAGGAACCCAAGTGTCCATCATCTTCCTCCTAACCACCATATTCAAACGTGTCATGTGTCCAATTTTATCAAAATATCGTATCTTTCACAAAGAACCTCATTTTCAACATTTCACAAAAAAAAAAATAGCTACTTGTCTTTTAATAGGGAATCAATCCCTCTACCGGATTTCGTGAGCTTTGAGCACCCCGGCCCGATTTCGTGGGCTCCGTGCACCCATGGCCAGAGATGCATCGAAAGGTGGCCCTAGTATTAGATCACCATTTAAAAAAAAATCCATTTAATCCTCATGTATCCAAAACATTTGTTTCGTTCAAAACAAGATGTTCATTCGATGTTCACGAGGTTACATGTGTCAAGCGTAAGTTGAAAACTAAGGAAAAATAACCAATCATACAAAGGTAGGCTAGGAAGGGGTATTTAGGTCATTGATGAAGTGTACAATGTGGATATGTCAAAGTATGGAACCAAACAAGTCAATCGGAAACCAAAGGAATGTTTTTGGAAGTTTTGAGAATGGTATGGATACCTCCCCAGAATTGGTATGGATATCAATGCCCAACCAGCGAACAGAATGTTTGGTATCCATATCTCACGAAATTGGTATGGATACCAAATGCTACAAAAAGTTTTGAGAAAGGTATGGATACCCCCTAAAATTGATATGGATACTAATGCACAACTAGCGAACAGAATGATTGTATCCATACCTCACGAAATTAATACGGATACCAAAGACTACGAAATGAAATTTTTGACAGCTTTTCACAAATGAAAGGGGGTTTCAACCCAAGTCACTTTGGGGTTTTCAATCATCAACTAAACACGGAATAAGAGTATATCAACCACCAATTCAAATATTTAACAACCAAATAAGTGGGAACCAAACTCAATCAAAACTAAACCCATTTCCATGGAGGTTTTCAAATGTGATTAGAAAATATGGATAAGCCAAGCCAAGAACCATGCAACAAATCAACAATATACCATTAGAAAGAGTAGAAATTGGATCCCTACCTCAATGAATGAGCTCCAAATGTGAAGAAGATAAAAACCCAAACTCTTGCTTCTAACCCCAACCGAAAGAAGCTTTCCCAAGGTGATTCCAAAGAAACCCGGGCTCTAAACTTCGTGTAGATGACAAATATGAGGTTGAATCTTGATGGGTTTGAGTGTGGAGGGTGGATTTGTGGTGAAGAATGAAGGTTTTTTTAGAGGAGAACGAGAGATAGAGGGAGTCGGTGTAAAGTGTGAGAGTGGGAGTAGGGGTGTAACTGGTTCGGTTCAATCCGGTTCGGGAGGGAATTTGATTGAATCGAGTAAAACCGGTTCGGGAAGGACATGGAACCGAAACCGGTTTTTTACTAACCGGTTCGGTTCTTTCGATTCGGTTCGGTTCCACCACCGGTTTGGTTCTTATCCTAGGCAGCGATTCTGGGCCAAATTTAAGCCCATTCTAGGCCAAATTTAAGCTCATTCATACATATTCTAAGTTTCTAATTTTTGGCCAAGCCCAATGAAATATAAAAAAGGCAGCAATAACAATAGCATAAAAACCTTGGGCCCAGCCTAATAAAAAGAAAAGAAAAAGGGCAGCAAGCAGAAACTACGGCTTCACCATCACAGGTCCATCATACAATATTACAAGTTCACAAATTACAACTACAAATTCAAAGTTTCAGTAGTTAACAAATTTTCACCATCACAGGTCCATCATTCAAAGTTTCACAAATTACCACTACAAATTCAAAGTTTCAATCAATACCGAGCAATTCAAATACAACCACCAACTCAACTCCAAGTGAGTAATTTAAAGTTCCCACTTCCCAGCAAACACAATCAGTAGTTCAATACCCAGCAAGGCAGCAATTAGTTGATCAAAAGGTTTCAAACCTACAAAGCTAGGCTAGTTTAGGACGTATTCATGATATGAACAGGAAGTTAAACTAACACAAAGCTAAACTAATCATGTGAAATGATATAACAAACACAAAGCTAAACAACTTTAGGACATATTCATGATATAACGAACACAAATCTAAACTATTCATGTGAAATGAACAGGAACTTGGCAAAGCTAAACTAATCATGTTTGGTTTGATTGAGTAAAGGAAATTAACATGATAATGTACCAATTAGAATTTAGAACAAGAAATATGCAACAAAAAAAAAAAACTCACCATAGCTTTTCCTATAACTGAGTGACACATGAATCCTCAAATGAGTCCGAAACCACTAAAAAATAAAAAAACATAGACCATGAAACAAGTTAGACCATGAAATACTAAAAACAAAACTCAAGCAAACTATAGTTAAAGAGTAGTACCCGATTCAAGTTCATCAATCTCATCTAGTTGATCTCTAAGAGAAATTTCACATGGATACCTCAACCAATTTTGAACACAAATAAGGGCTTCCGCCATTTTGGGAGAAAGAGAGGTCCGGTATGGATAAAAAAATACGACCTCCGGTGCTAAAAGCGGGTTCGGATGTAACGGTAGATACCGGAATAGCTAGAATGTCCCGTGCCATTTGAGTGAGAATGTGATACCTTGAACAGTTAGTGGATCACCAAGTCAAGAGATCAAACTTCTCAGTTTTTCGATCTTCCATAGCCTCCAACGAATGCCTCTCTAACTCCGATTTGCTCACCATATTAGTCTCCTCTTCCATGTGTTGATCAAATTTCAAATCCAATGTCTCACTCAAATCCATAACCCGCGTTGCATTCTTCTCCTTATTTCTAGACTCATCAACATTCTTCTCCTTATGTTCAATACTCCTCTTCTCATACCAATTATAAACCCTTTTCATCCCTTCCTTAATCTCAATAACCTTGCTTTCAACCTCCCTTTCGGTTAGGTACTTTCTCAAGCTCCATCTCACATACTCAAAATTTATAACGGGGATAAAAAACATTAGCATACAACAAGAATTGGTTAATTTTCTCAAACTTACCCCAATATTTGTCAAACTTCAAGTGCATGCCCTTAGCCAACATCAACAACTTTGGATCATCACTCAATTCCATTTTGGCGATTGCATTTTTAATGGTTGTGACCTCTTTGTAAAATGTATTGCAAGTCACATATAAAGAACCCGATAATCTCTCGGTTACAATGTAAAATGTTCTAAGAATTTCAACATACATTGCCACAACATTCCAATCATCACTAGTAGGAGTACCAAACTCTCTCCCTATCCCCTTCCCTTTCCCTCTCTCGCTTCCCCCACCAATTACTTCTCCTTCCAACACATTTTCAAATGCATTTTCATGGTCTATTACACTAACCACATCATCTCTAACCCCCATGACAACATTTAGACCATCTTCCTCTTCCAATCTCTCAAATGCTTTTTGATAAATCACATTTTTTTTCCAACATAAAGAAAGTTGAGTTCCAACGAGTGAGCACATCTAGACAAGACACAAGTTTAGAAACAATTCGATCTCTTTCAACACATTCTCTAAACTTTCTATACCTTTGGGGTGACGATCTCACCTTTCTCACAATATTGCGCACCCTTCCAATTGACACATCAACCTCTTTCAATCCCTCACAGACAACCAAATTCAATATATGAGCACAACACCTAACATGTAAAAACTCATGGTCTAGAATAGTGGAGTCTCTTTTCATTGTCTTCTTCTTCAAGAAATCAATTATGCCATTTTTGGAGCTTGCATTATCAATTGTGAGTGTCAAGATTTTGTCAATTCCCTATCCCACCAAACATCTTTCTACCTCCTTACCAAGTGTCTCGCCTTTGTGATTTGGAACTAAACAAAAGTTAATAATTTTTTTATGTAGTTTCCAATTACCATCAATAAGTGGGCCGTAAGACACATATAACTAAGATTTTGAAGAGGACCGTAAGACACATATAGTTAAGATTTTGAAGAGGAGTCCAAATGTTCGTGGTAAGACAAACCCGTTGATTCTTAAACACTTTCTTCAAAGCTTGTTTCCCATCTTTAAACAATTGCAAACAATCTCTTGCCACCGTTACTCTAGATGGGATTTTGGTCCACTTTGGTTGCATCACATGCATAAACCTCCTAAAATCATGACCCTCAACGAAACAAAATGACAATTCATCAATAATAATCATTTCAACAAAGGCCTTTCTACATGCCTCCGTACTAAAGCTTGTGGCGGTAAGCTTTAGAGCTGTATCTCCTACAACAATGGGTTCAAACTCTAGGGTTTTTTGCCTCTTATCCCCCCACGCTTCTTCATATACCATTCGCTAAGCTCATATTCTCTACATCTTTTAACAAGATGGGTTCTCATTGACGATGTCCCATTATTATCGGAATTACGAGTAAATTCAGTTCCACAACAGTTACAAGTAGCCTTCTCCTTGTAATTCGGTGGTAGTACCTTGGGCTTGGTGTTTTTTTTTTGTACATGGTCCCATACAAAGGAGGAATTCTTAGCCTTTGATCTCTTTTTTGGGGTTCATTTTCCTCATTATTCTTTAAGATGGGATCGTCATCAATCTCATTATCTATCTCAATATCAATCGTATTAGACCCAATTTTAGTAACCCTAGATACATCTATCTACAAGACAAAAATACAACCACACAAAAAGTAAATAAGTACCATAGCAACCACCAAATAAATACCATCAAATCACATGCACAGCAACAAGCTCACAAGCCAACCGAACTCCCATTAATCGACAATAACCACCAATTGAGTTGAAACTTGACACAATAAACATAAAGGCAAAGGGGCAGAGCCGCAGAAGGCAGAGAACAAGTTTAGATTTTATACCTTTGGCATGCAAGTCAAAATAGAACCAGCAGAGTCAAAATAGGGCCGCAGAAGGCAGAGAACCAGACAAATCTAACCACAAATCGTATTTGCGTGTATATTTTTCCATTTGTTAGCAAAAAAATGGAGTAGGTCAAATAAATTGAAGAACCGAAAAACTGCGGTCTGCGGTACCTTTGGGAGGCTTGTTCTATTCTCTTTGATGTCTGTACAAAACAGAGGAGAGAGATAGATGAAACATTGGTCATTTAATAATTTATCTGGCTTCATCTACTTGCGTAAAAAAAAAAAAGAACCGCAAATTAGTTGCAGTGTATGTACATATATACACTATTGTATACATTTGCATATTAGGAGTACCATTTAACCAAAAACTTGAAGGTGGTTGTTGCTACCATAAAGATCCGAACAGTGCTCGAAGAGATCTCAAAGACTCGAACAATCGAACTCAAACAGCTGAACAGGCACTTGATGTCTTGATCAGTTGATTCGATCTCAAAGACTCGATCAAGATGATTAGATGAGAGAGAGAGAGAGAGAGAGAGAGAGAGAGAGAGAGAGAGAGAGAGAGAGAGAGAGAATTGAAGGGTGAGTCATCACCGGGGTAAGGGTTAAGGTTAGGACTTGGGAGTTGGGATGGGGTTAGAGAGAGAGTGAGAAATTGAGGAATGGGTGGGCGGCTGTTTGTGGATGAGAAAATAAGATTTCAACTTTTAAGACTAATATATATATATATATATATATATATATATATATATATATATATATATATATATATATATATATATATATACAACCCGGTTCCTATCAGGACACCCTGATATAAGTTATGTCCGGACTTTTAATCTCGGCCGTTGGATCTCATCCAACGACTCTGATAAAAGAGGAGTATCTCGTGGGTCAAATGCTACTGGATCCGGGTAATTTTATCTCGCGGGTCGTCTACACACCAACCGGGTCATTCTTTCCCCTTCTCCTTTCAGACGACTAGAACAAAGAGAGAGAGAGGGAAAGAGAGGCGATTCACGAACGGAGAGAGAGAGAGAGAGATCGTGAAGAAGAAGGCCCGAAGGACAAATCCAGGTAGAAGAAGAAGAAATTGACATGCCAAGGTTCAAATCTGTCCCTCTGTCTCGTTTTTCTGGTTCGAACAAATCTAGGGTTTCAAACTCTAACTATACTAGGGTTTCGAAACCTTTTTCTGGTTCGAAATCTATGTATATAGATGAACTAGGTTTTATTTTTTTCGAGTTGCAATTTCGTTCGAAAGAGATCTATGTGTGTGTGTTGATTTTGTGGAAGAGAATCCCTCTCTCTATTCGAAACAAAGGGGTTCGGTAACATGATTCTTCTCTATGGCGAAAATTGCAGGTAACTCGTGGTGGCATAAAATTCAAGGCAAGTATTGGTCTCCTCTGTTGATTTTGAATTGTTTTGAACACAGGTGTTGTAGACTGAATACTGTAAGAGCAAATACTTTTGCATAAAATTCAAGGCAAGTATTGATCCACTCTTTGTTTTCGCATACATCTCTTCTGGAATGTCTTTTAGTTATGATTTCCAAGATGCTTTTGTAATCAATCCACCATGTTTTGATACTAAAACTTTTAAAAAATTTGCATGGAGGATGCTTCATTTTTCATGATAATGCTCTCAATATCACATGCTAATTGGCTTTTGTTCCTACAATGCATATTACTCTGATCTGAGGATGGGGCCAGCCATGTTGTGCTTAATTCTAACTAGTTTCTGTAAATTTTGGTGTAGTGATCACTTTTTTTTATTTACTCTATAGTAGTAAGTAATAGTAATGTTTTTGTCGCTGCTCAAGCTTAGTTTGTATGCCTTCAATGTTTTGATGATACTATACTTCAAATCATACCTTACATACTGTGACTATTGACAGAAATTATGTGGCGTGTTTCCTATGTTTCTAACGAGTGATGCCTTTGAATGCAGTGAGTTATTAGTTGGAAGCATTTGAGATTGAGAAGCAGCAACTCTAGCGGGTGAAGTTTAGTATCAAAAAGGGGAGGGAAATGGAGAAGGATAAGTTGAAGAAGGAGCGGATGAGACTTGAGAATGAAAGGATGTTACTTCTTCTTCGCCGGAATGAGCTCGAGTATCTTGATCTTTAGCAGCAACAAATTTCCTCAAACAAGAGAACTGATCAATCCACTGTTACTCTATGAATTGTAAACTGGAGTTGGTGCTTTCGGTTTTTTTTTTTTTTTGAGATGCATTTGCTCAAAAAGGCTAGGATCGAGTTCGTAATAGCTTTAAGTTCACTTGTACCCCTTCTACTGGGAACTAATGTATTCATGATACAAGGTAATTTAACTTTGAAGTTCGTTATCCCGGTGCCTGTTATAGACCAATGAGTCTGATACTCTTTTGAGACTCTAAATGCACTTAGGATTTGGATGAATTTGCGTTCTGTTTCTTTAGAATTATATATCTATGTGCAACGCCAATGCTCTGGATGCTGAATGAAAGAAGCATGGTAATGTGCACATAAATCAAAATGATTCTTGGGTCTGCCCTCTCTGATGCCTTTTGGCTTTGATTTGAGGGCATGATTCCGCAGCAAACGCGACGGTATAGGGGGATCACTGTTTCAGTGGTATTCTGTGAGCAGCCACTTTGTGCATTTATTGCCAAAGGTTAGGTCTGTCTCCAATCCATCTGTTTCAGTGGTATTCTGGGAGCAGCCACTTTGTGCATTTATTGCCAAAGGTTAGGTCTGTCTCCTATCCTTCCCCCGCCCATACCCCCAATTATTGGGGACTAAATGAGTTATGTTATTGTTGTGTTCTTTAGAATTATATGGCTCTTGACAAGGAATTATATGTAAAATGAGGGACTCAACTGGTATGGTAGGACAAGAGCAAAAGGTGATGGTATCACCCACATAACTGAAATAATTACCAACATGGGCATTACTTCTGCCCTAAGAATTGAGTAATGGAAAGGTAATGGTATCACCCACATGACCTCATTTGAGTATGGTGGGTTAATTCTTTATTAGACCTTGTAGAGTGAACATGTACATTGTACTTGTCAGTCAGGATTAAAAGTAAATGTGAATCTTAAACACTCCAATTCTTCTTGAATGTGACTCTTTAACAAATAAGTTAATTCCTTATTAGACCTTGAAGAGTCACTGTTTGCACTTCAAAGTGGTTCATCAATCAATAAAATTGATCACTTTTCATGTTTCTCTTCAACATGCAGCTAAGTGGCAGAACACTTGTTGAGTAGGTGAATACCAAGTCAATTAAAAATAAAGAGGAATATCATGGCCTTACAGATTAGTCTTCTTATATATCATGTCCTTACAGACACACACACATGCATGCCCTTGTTGAGTAGGTGAATACCAAGCACTTTCAATTACAAAGACATTCAAAAGTGCCCCAAGTCCTTACCCTGCATTTTTGGCTATGGAAAAAACAGAACACCAAGAACAGCAACAAGATAGCAAATTCAACCTTTGCAACTAGGCACTAGCATCAAAACTAACCAAACCACAGCTAGTTCGGAAATCAGGAGAAACAAAAAGAAATAAACCACATCATTCAGGGGAAACATTTAATGAATAGGCACACAATTCCCCATTCTAGAGCTACCAAAAGTACAGCTTCAATTAAAAAGTGACCATCAGATATAGTATTACCAACTACAGAAATCAAGAAATATCTAAGAAATACAATTCCAGCCGATTTCTGAATCCATGATTTTTTAACATAAACCCTTGATTTCGAACTGAAGCCAGGTCATTCGAACCGAAACCCTTCGTTTCGAACAGATATCGAACCAGAAACGAATTGCAAATTGAAAAAAAAAAAAACAAAAAAAACCCTACATTCGTCTACATATATCGAACCAGAAACGAGAGAGAGAGAGAGAGAGAGAGAGAGAGTTCACAGTTCGAAACCCTAGTTTCGAGTTCAAGTTCCAAACCCTACATTCGTCTACATATATCAACCTCCAAGGTCTCTCTCTCTCTCTCTCTCTCTCTCTCTCTTCGCCAGTGAATCGCCTCACCTCTCTCTCTCTCTAGTCGTCTGAAAAGGGAAGGGGAAAGAATGACCCGGTTGGTGTGTAGACGACCCGCGAGATAAAATTACCCGGATCCTGTTGCATTTGACCTGCAAGATACTCCTCTTTTATCAAAGCCGTTGGATGAGATCCAACGGCCGAGATTAAAAGTCCGGACATAACTTATATCAGGGTGTCCTGATAGGAACCGGATTGTATATATATATATATATATATATATATATATATATATATATATATATATATATATATATATATATATATTCCATTAACACAACGAATAACACAACATTTGACACAAATTTTTTTTTTTGAACTACACGCGAATGATCGGAACCGTTCAATTTATTTAAAATATGTTTTAAGATTACTTGTAAAAAATCAACCCATTTGAATATCGGTAAAGGCTCGATCAGCTCATTTAGTTGATTCCTATCAAATTTTATAGGATAATTTTCAAATGAGTTGATTTTTTACAAGTAACCTTAAAAACATATTTTAAACAACTTTGAACGGGTTTGATTGTAAGCGTGGAGCTCCGATTATTGTTGTGTCAAATGTAGTGTTATTCGTTGTGTCCATGAAACTGCCCCGTATATGTATATATATAATTATAACCGGTTTGGTTCGAACCGGTTTCAAAAATTTCAAGGACCGAGAACCGAACTGGTTTTCAAAAAATTTAATTCCAGTGAACCGGACCGAACCGGGGTATGTTAAAAAATAAAAAAAAATCCGGTTCGCACCGGTTCGGCGGTTCGGTTCGGTTCGGTTCTCTTGTTTTCTTTGTACAACTTTAAGTGGGAGTATGTTTTGTCCCCAATTTTTTCTCCTAACTAAGTGTATAAACACCCCTCCTATTTACACTTTACCCGCTCATGTTACATATGCATCTCAAAGACACTCATGTGCATTATCTAACTCCACATTAACCCCACTTCTTTAATTTCATTTCCTCACATTTCCTCAATACAATTTCCGGAATAATGCATAAAAATACTGGTCCTTACAGACCCAATAAACTTCTTGATCAATACAATGGTTCCTAGAAAGTGAGAGAGGTTAGGTAGAGAGATGTTAGAAAAGTATTTAGCAAAAAAATTATCCTGATCGGATATCGATACGTATCAAAACAATTCATATTTTTAGTGTTTTATACTTATCGATGTCTAATAGAAAAAAATAATATTTTACTGAATGCTCTTCTCAACAAGTCTTACAACATCTACGATTCAGATTAATGGGTTACCAAGCGTACAATTGTATAACTTTTCTTGAAAATTCTTTCGAATTATAGGGTCCTGAATTCGGAATGAATTATAATCAAACGTATTGCCTCAATTACGCACAAATATCCGATGGGCATGATTTTCTCCAAGACTACTCGAATAATTATTTCAAAAATAGTTTAACGATTCTGATCATTTGTGTGGAACTCAGAAGTGGGCTCCATAGAACCACATTTGGCGAAGAACTTGACTTGCGCACCACAACAGCGCCGTTTTGGTGCGCTGCATATGGTGCACTGCACTTCAGGGTCTCGCTCCCCTCTATTTGATACCGCAGATTTTCCCATCTTTAAAGCAAAGGACACCAAATCAGGAAAAAGCATGCACCGAACGCATCCACCCACTCCTGGAATAAGTCTCCTTGATCTTCTTAGAAAAATATTTAAATACAGTAGTAGTTGGGATCTCACCAACTTATTAGTTTAATGTCTTGAATTAACTTTTACTATACCCATCACGTTGAAAAAAATAATCAAGAGATGAACCACAAGTCATAATCAGATCTCTATAAAAGCTTCTACTTCTTTGACACTTATTAGAAGCAAAACAAAGAGAAATTTAACAATGGGAAAGAGCAAGGTTCTTGTTGTGGGGGGTACTGGGTACATTGGTAAGAGAATTGTTAAGGCTTGTTTGGCTCAGGGGCACGAAACCTATGTCCTCCAGCGCCCAGAGATCGGCCTCGATATCGATAAACTTCAGATGTTACTTTCCTTCAAGGAGCAGGGGGCTCGACTCATTGAAGGCTCATTTTCTGATCACAAGAGTCTTGTGGATGCTGTTAAACAGGTTGATGTGGTCATTTGTACCATGTCTGGTGTACATTTCCGGAGTCACAACATTTTGATGCAACTTAAACTGGTTGATGCCATCAAAGAAGCTGGAAATATTAAGGTACAATCCCTCATTTTTACATCAGTCGGTCTTGTTTTTGGTATATCGCAGAAAGCAGATTTTTCGGGGGGGGGGGGGGAAACAAGCAAGAACTTTTTGCAACAAGCAAGAACTTTTAGCATTTGGCTTCGCCTAGACTAATTTGTCTTAGAAACACTAGGTATTATAAACATATGAACCGAAATAGAAAAAAATCCAGATAAATACCTAAAGGCAATAAAACAGTTCTTTCGAACTAACTTTCTTGTTTTTTTGGGTCTTTGGTGGTTTTGTAAAAATTGTGATAAAAATTTGTTATCTTTATAACCATGTGTCTTGTATCTCGACTCATCCTGAGACTTTGCAATTAAAAATGAGATAAACAATTATTATGGTTTGTTATACGTTACGATACTGATAATATCAATATTACACAAACCATGATTGTTTGTTGTTGTTGTTGTTGCTGTGATGAAGAGTGTTTTAATGAACCGGACTAATCTCTTCATCCCATCACACAGTTCTTTCCATGCGTTTGCGTAAGGTGAGCAGTCTTTTCCACATGTTAGGTGATGTGAGGTGGTTCCGAGGACGAATCAATGTCAGGAGTATCAACCCTACCACCTTAGAATAATAAGTATTTGAGGCAAATCGACTAACCGCTGCGATATGAGTCATTTACTAATCATATGCTTGAACATAAAGCGATTTCGGCCGTGGGGTAAAATTGTCAGTACTACTGATACGGCAACATAGTTGCATATTATGGTGGTTCTTTTTATGTACTGCTGCTTTAAATTTTGAGGCATTTTATGGATTAAGTACCTTATTCGATCCTGTTGTGGCCAATATGACATGAGAGATAATCGAGGGGTTATTTTGCATGGGTATCTAAATAGCAGCAAGAATGTCAAACAAAATTTCTTTCTCCTAACTCGTTGAGGGTGAACCAAGGGAAAATGAGTGTCCTTGTAGTTGAAAGTGAACAAGTGTACGTAATACTCCACTTAACACCATGTCTTTTTCTTGCGTTCGTAAAAGCTGTTGACAATTGAGGATAATGCCGGTCGTGTCATGGAATTTTGCCAAGAATTATTTCCTCAGTCTTTCAACGGTAAATCCAGGGGTACCAACCCCTTTGTACCGACCACACACAAACAACGCCGGAGACAGTGGCGGAGCCAAGTTTGAGAATTCCGGGGGGCCGAGTTCAGGGGCGGCTCCAGAATTTTCATCTAGCGCTGACAAAAATACACAACGTATTTATGATGAAAAGTTGTATGCAAAGAAGTCATTTAATTCCCTTCAATTTTTTTGTGTTTCCACACTGAACCTAATGTCAGGCAATCGTTATCCTTACATATTTATTATATATGGGCTCTCATAATTGGGCTAGGCTTGTTTTGTTTTGTTGGGGCTATAACAATTTGGTTCAAATTTTGTTGGAAATAATTATTTTAATTTCAAACGAGTAACCCAACGCTGACAATAGCAAAGAAAATTTAATTTATATATAAATTTTATTTTTTTCAGTGTATTTTTTAAACTGCGGGGGGCCAGGGCCACCCCAGCCCTATGGTCTCATAATTGTCCTATGGTTCGCTGGATTCCCAAACGGTCAATCCGAATCGTTGATTCATCTCAAAATTGAATTCCAAGTGGGCTCACGCTAGAATCGCTGCCATCAGACGGCCCTATGTGCTCGATCCAAAATCACCCCATTTTATTTAGCCGTCTGCATGTGGTCGGTACAAATGGGTTGGTATGTTGTTGATCTTTCAATCCATTATTACTATTCAAGTCGTCCCTTCCTAAATTCTACACTATTACTAACCCAAACGGCAAACGGTCAATGGTGTTTTTATTTTTGGGTAAATTACCAAAACCAACCCTGAGGTTTCTAAAAATTACAAATTACCCCCTCACATTTGGAAAATTACAAAATACCCCTATCGCATAGCAAATTACTCCCCCGTCGTTATGTAGCCGTTAAGAAAACAGAATCGGTCTAAAAGCATTTTTCAACAACTCTACACTGCTTTATTTTGTTGTGGTAAGCAACCATCCATTGTCTTTTCTTTCTTAAACATGGCTTGTCAAGTGACCATAGGTTAATTGAGCCCTTTGGTGCGTCCTTCTTAGACATACAAAGATAATCGGAGTCATTTACTTTTCAGACTTTGTTTGAAACAGTAGTCATGCCAAAAATCATGCTAATCAAATCTCGCAAAACATGATTGTAGAATCTCAATATAAATAGATTATGATAAAGTGTGAAATATGTTTTTACTCCAAGATAAATGAATTCTAAAGTCGAAGTGGTTTATACCCGATTATATGACTTTTGAAATGGTTGATATTTTTGGCGGGATCTAGAAAAAGAAAATTTTCAATGATTTTGTGGACCTAAGAAAAGCTCACAAAGGGGTTCAATTAGAGGGTGCAGTCAAACCGTCTTTTTTTTTTTTCCCTCCCTAATTTGCCTCGAGTGTTATTGTTAGTAAATGGTAGTAAATAAAAAAAATCGTTCGTTTGAATGAAAATTATGTACACTTATGAGAAGGATAAAAAATCGCTCTCCAAACTAGAGTTGGAGAGAAGCATTGCCATGTTTTAAATAGACTTGAGTAGGAAAAGGCAGGGTGTGTTTCGTCATATCTTGACCCGACCCAAAATTATGACACAGTCCCAAACCTAAACCGATCTCCATAGAGTAATTTATGGGTGCTCTTGTTCCAGACTCTTTGGGGTTTGGGTTTATTTGGTCCGCCCGTAAAAAATGAGAGAAAATGTCCATACTAAAAGAAAAACAAATGAAAATAGTTATATATATAAGGTGGTATCTTAGCATGATGATAAAAATAAGAGGGTAAAACTAAAATAGTATATGTGAAAATATTTCGGGGTGGGTAATTAGACTGAGGTAATATCAACTCAAACCCGCCCGGACCCCGATCGGGTTTTTCAAAATTTCCCGAACTCAGTCCAGTACTTAAAAATTTGACGAAAACCAGCCCCGATCGGAGAGGATTTGGGCCGGGGCGTAGACTTGTGAAAACTTTTATATGCTGCAAAGAGAATTTTTAGAAGTTAAAACTCATCAACAATAAATGTGAAGACATTGTAATGAATTCTATTACAGCCATTTTGTGTTTCCCTCAGTTTAAAATTGTAAACACTAACAAGTGTCAACTCAGTTTAAAATTGTAAACACTAACAAGTGTCAACTCAGTTTAAAATTGTGTCATACTACAGTTGCGTAGTCGGTCTGTTCAATTCCTATAAAGAGAATGTTGATATTTTTGTTAAGAGTTACTATATGGCAGTATTAAAATTTCTGAGCAATTTGTGTGTGCAGCGTTTCTTGCCTTCGGAGTTTGGAATGGACCCAGCAAGAATGGAAAATGCTATGGAACCTGGAAACATTACTTTTGAAGAGAAGATGACAGTTAGGAAGGCCATTGAAAAGGCCAAAATACCCTTCACTTATGTCTCTGCCAACTGCTTTGCTGGATACTTTGTTGGTAACCTCTCTCAACTTGCTACCCTCCTTCCTCCCAAGGACAAAGTTGGCATTTATGGAGATGGCAACCAGAAAGGTAACCTCCCTTTCCAAATTAAATTGACTATGTCTTTTAATTTACTACTCCATGTGATTTTAAATATTTTTTTATACAACAAAATTCATCATAATGCATTTAGAAAGTATTATAAATTCAAAAATTTAAATTTTATGGTGGGATCAATAGGAATAGAGACATATTAGATATTGTTTTCTCATTCGGTATTCATTTTGATAAAATATTTTACTATTCCCTAATGAGAAAACATTCTTTACATCGGCGGTGTAAATCAAAATTTCCTCCAAATTAATTGATTGCAATGTGACATGTGTCAACGTTCTACCTTTTGGGACTACTATTTGGACACATGACACAATGTCACAGACTTGAAGGAAACTTTGATTTACACCGCCGGTACAAGAATGTTCTCCCCTGTCAATATATTGACCGCAAAATGTTCATACCTTTTGAACATAAATTTAGAGCTCCCATCTTACATCGAACATCCCACAACAGATATAGCACATGTGAAAGAAAAAATAATTTTTTTTTATCGTCTGAATATGTGTAGTGTACATCCGTCCGTGTCGATAACATTGCTAAGGAATTCGAGTGAAAATTAATTTTCCTTCTTACTTTTCTTTTCTTTCCTTCTCTCTTCCAATTTCCTTTATTTTTTCTCGAATTTCCCTCTCTTATTTCCTCGGATGCCTTCCACAAATACTAAACTATACATTAGTGTACATCAAAAAAAGAGTTTAATATCATTGTAACCAAAGAAGTTTATGCACTTTTGGACCAACCCACAAGTGATAAGACAGACATAAAATTTTATGGTCTCCTTAATTAATTATATTTATAATAGTATTATATATAGTATGATTTGGTTTAATTATGGAGTGTGTGTTTGGCATGCAGTTATTTTTGTGGACGAAGACGACGTGGGAACATACACAGCGAAAACAATAGACGATCCACGTACGTTGAACAAGACATTGTACCTTAGGCCAAAGGAAAACATCCTTACTCAAATGCAGTTAGTTGACAAGTGGGAAAAGCTTGTTGGTCGGACCCTCCACAAGTTCTCCATCTCTGCCCAAGACTTCCTAGCTTCCATGAAAGGTGGTGTACTACAAATAATGATTTTAACAACATTATTTTTACAACACTTGCTTTAATTGTTTAATTTATTTGGATCGATCGATCTGTACTGTACTGTTCAAGTGGAGCTCAAGTTCAACTAAGTTTCATAGAATCGATGCCGATCAAAAAAAAAAGTTTTATCGAATCGTCTAGGCTCAGTTCGACTTGCTTATTGTCCTAGTTAAGATATGGGATTGATAATTTTGAAAGATGGATATTCTTGTGCACATTTTCATCTATGTTCTTCTCTTATATGGTTCAGTAACTTCTCAGAGATGTAGGTATCGCAGTGATCTAATTTTGCTATATCCGTCCAATTATTAGTCCATTTTTCGAAGTCATAGGAATAACTTAAACTCCCCTGCATAGTTTTTAAAATCTTTTTCTGACAATAAAAAAAAAATCATTTTTCATCTGATTGAAGTTATAATTTTCCATAATAAATTGCAGGAATGGAGTTGGCTGGGCAAGTGGGAGTGGGGCATTTCTACCACATATTCTATGAAGGCTGCTTATCCAACTTTGAAATTGGGGAAGAGGGTGAAGAAGCTTCAGAGCTCTATCCAGAGGTTCAATACACTCGCATGGATGCCTACCTAAAGCGCTACTTATAAGACGAAACGCTACGGCCAACTTCATACTATATATCACCGTCCTATATTGTTTGTCGCCTTTTTTACTTTTTTAATGTGATGAATTGTGTCCACTTTTTTACTTTTTAATGCCCCAAACTATTGTCCTTTCTTAAAACTTCAAGAGCAAAGTCCTAAGAAAATTTTCATTTACCCTTTCTTTCTGGATCAATTAAATTTCTTGCAAGACATTTTTTGGATGGTTTAAAAAGTTTGCAAAGTGTGATGATTATATTCTTCTAATAAGTTGTAAATTTAAATTAAACAAACAAATAGAACGGAAAGAGCATATATTCAGTAATGATGTGATAAAGCTTCCAGAGAAACTGCTAAATTGATCGATTTAGAGGTGTGGTCTTGATCTAGCCCTCTCTTTTCAAGAAACTCATTTTAGGAGATTTGATATAACAAAACTACGTGATCAATCGTATTTACCAATGTCATGAGAATTAAAAAGTCCGAATACATATTAACCGTTTGTGGTATGTAGTGTGTACATTGTTGGTTCACGTGTATATCGAGGAGCATATAAATAAACCCTATAAACAAACAACTCGAGAGACACTTTCATCATGTGAAATAAATAAATAATCAACTTAAGTCGTACCATTGACAAAAAGAACCCCATACTTTGAGTTAGTGACCAACTGAGCTAATCGTGCTAGAGGAAGGAAGTAAACTACTAGAAATAAACTACTCAAAATCGATTGCCTTTTTATGTAAGCTCTATAGGTCGACCTAGCAATTTCATGTCAAAACACACTTACATGTATCCTTCTTCTTTTTTTAATCGATTTGTACTTTCTTTCCTTTATTCTTTTAAGTACTGTGTAGGATGTGGAATGGAATCGTTGTGTCTTGTAATGAGTGAGCGAGAGTTAGACATTAATTGAGGTGTTCAGCATCTAAAAACATAATCTATAGATTTCTAGAAAGTGGTTTGAACCTCTATCAGGCTTAGTATCCATCGCCACTGAATGAAAGCGGCTCGAGCCAGTTCTGCATGTAGAGCAGCTGATTATAAATATCATAATTAGGTCAAAATGTCATAAGTATTTACGAAAGATAGCAGCCATAACTCGGTCTGAGAGCAAGAGAACTTTCATATGGCATTTTTTCTTTGTATCTTGGAGATAATACAAGATCCATGGATTATTGATCGTTCAAGACATCTCCAAGAGGTTAAGTTGCTTCTAGTGGATTTATTGAAGGGTTTTTCAAGTACATATGATGTTGATCGTATTTTGTTTATTTTCTACCTATTGCTTGGTGATTGATCAAGTAGGATCCAACGTACGGGATAATTGTCAATTTGCTTGAGTTTTTGTTTTTCTTTTTATAGGAAGAAAATTTTGCCACTAAAAAATTCCACCTTTCTTGAACATTTCGACCTAATAGTTAGTGTTGGTCTCCCCTCACTATTTATCCAAAACCAGCAAAAAATTGGTTGGCCCAAACGTATATATTAAAAAACCAAAAAACATGCACTTCTTAATTGGAAAAGAGCTACCTTACCATAGCTTTGAGATAAAGCCAACCCCATTTGGTTTTGGGGTTAGTAGTGTCTCTCTCTCCCCTTTTGTTTTGATCAAATCTCTCTCTCACACTAAACAACGCATGCAACGATGCAAACATCGCATCACCTACGATTGGTTGGGAGGGATTTTTGTTTTGTTTTTATTTTTTTTGGTTTGAAAAGATTGGTAAGGACTCAACGTCTATTGGCTTTTTAAATAATACAATTAAAAGTTTTTTTTTTCTTTTTCCATTGTATGCTATGGGCAATATTTAACCAAATACAGTAGCCCAAGTTAAGAAAATTAAGCTCATAATAAACGATCCATAACAATGTAACATATAAAGCATTAAAGCGACGTGTAAATTTAGGACTTGCATAAATAAATTACAAGAATGCTATGGGTACACTACATATGGGTACCCCAAATGTACACCACCTCATCCCGACTGTCTAAACGCTTTCATCGACATTCCAGATTTAAAATGCACTCTTACCGGTCAGTGCATTTTAAATCTGGAACGTCGAAAAAAGTGTCCGGACGGTTGGGATGAGGTGGTGTACATTTGGTGTATACTTGATTCTGTACTCAAATCATTTTCGATATAATTTTCAACAATGCTATGGCTCACCTAGGGTACCCCAAATGTACACCACATCATTCTGACCGTCCAAATGCTTTTTTTGACTTTCCAAATTTAAAATGCACTAACCGGTAAGAGTGCATTTTAAATCTGGAATATCGAAAAAGCGTTTGGACAGTTGGAATGATGTGGTGTGCATTTGGGGTACCCTTGGTGGTGTACCCAAATCATTTTCGATATGATTTTGGCACTCTACTTTTTGAGAACCACACTACAAATTCATCTTTTAGTATGTTTTGAAAATTGTGTTATTTGCATTTTGGACTCCAAAAGACAAATTATGGAGTGTGATTTTCAAAATGTACGTGGGTGATAAAATTATTTTTCTTATACATATTAAATAAAATATCTACTTATACACACATATACACAAATATACATGTACATTATTTGGGTGCAAGGCGCGTGATTAAACTTATTTGGTTGCAAGGCCTAAGAGCTCGGGGCCTCGGATTTTGGTCCAAAAAGGCCCCTATTACAAAGAGTTATAAATATTAGTTTTCCATATCCTAAATAGAGATGCTCTTTTTGGTCCAATGGTAAGTTGAATATAGTCCACACTTTGTGCTTGAGTTTGAATCTTATCATAACACTTTCATTTTAAGTGTTTTAAGTAATCATTTGTCAAAAAATAATTCTATTGTAGGAATTTGGAGCTACTACGTATTGAACGTTAAAAGACAACCCATGAGACATCTATGCCACTAGAACCAAAGCATGTTCAGTGTTTAATTATAAAAAAATATGTAGAGCCCCAATTGACTGTTGGCCTATGGCTTTTAAATATCTTGGGCTGACTCAGAAAGTGACTGACACATGCCATGCCATTCAACCCATATCAAGGAGGACACCCTCTATTTATAAAATTGAAAACTTCCTCTCTTTTTCAATTTGCAAGTTCATCTTGTCATGATATAGAGCCTTCATTTCCAAGCGAATAAAGAAACAAAATGGGTAGTTGTACAATCAAGGTTCTTTTAAGGCAGTACTTATGGTAAATTTTACACCATAAAGTACAATCCCATATGGGAGAGACATATTTTGCAGCAAAAGTGGAGCGAAATTTGAGATGCAATAACCATGTGATGTGCTTTTTTGTTTTGTATCTTTCAACTCAAGTACTTCAACATTTCCCATGCATGGAGAAGTTGTAACCTTTATTTATTTATTTTTTTTTTGCGGCACCACTCGGAAAATAATTATCCACACATTGCCTAGGTAATTGGAATTTGGAAGGATTGTCTTGGAAAATTGCAATCGTTCATTAATAAATTGAGAGAACAAAGTTTCAAGACTACATATAAACTTTTGGAAAATTTGGGAAATTCATGTTCAAATTGTCAAAAAGAAAAATGAAACAAAGACAAGGGATGTGATTTATTTTTACAGAAATGCTAGGGCCCTGAATTGAAATGTAGGAGCCAAGACACATATAGGTGGGGTCTTGGCGTCTTGCCCATTAACCCCAAACAAATTCTCTCACTGCCCCTTTTACATACCCTGCCTCAACCGACACCCCTCCCCCTCTCTGTCACACACACACACACAACCCTTCTCTTTCCTTTCCTTTCCTTCCTATGGACACTAACTCAAATAGCACCACCACCGGCGATTGGTCCACAATAGCAGTATAGCACTACCTCTTGGACTACCACCTTCTTCCCCACTTGCCTGATGTAATTAAATCCATCCTCAATTGATAACTCCCATTTCTATACACAAATCCTTAATAACCCATATTACGTAAGTATGATGCATGTGTGTCTATATTGCTTCAAGAAGTTATAATGGCATTAGAGTAATGGGCAATGGCAGATCCAGAAATTAGACCTATGAGGGGCACCAATTCATTACAATTTTAATCATTTTTGTCTACAACAAAAATGTTAACCGAATAAAGCCAAAGTCTCCAAATACATATCATCTCAAGAACGCATGAGTATCACTTCAATATTACTTGTCTTGCATTTCTAGAAGCAAAAGCATCAATTAGACTTGTATAATCAACATCTTCCACCAAGTCATTTTCAATCAATAACATGATAACTCATTTAGTCTTTCTTGATGGAAGGTAAGATTTGATCACTTCCAACTTTGAAAAACTTCTTTCTCCTGTGGCAACAGTAACGGGTATATTCAAAAGTAGTCTATATGCATTTCATGAATTTGGGAAAGAATCCTCCATCTGTTTGATAAAATTGAGCACTTCAATTGGTTTCTTCACTCCTCTTGGCAATCCTGTAACACCCCGGGTTTTTTCAAAAATATTTGATACCTTTTCACGTGATGCTAGTGGACCTATTGATATGCTCGTATACGCGGGGTACGGTTTGAGGTGTTTGTGAGACCCGAATTATGGAAGAGGGAAAGAAGGGAAAGGTAATTTTCATAAGTGTTGGGCTTAAAGCTAATAGCTATGTAAGTTGGAGGGGTCAAAGTGTAATTTGGGCATCAGATATTTTATTTCTTTTCCTTCTTATTGGGCTGATTGTAATCAGAGAGGAGAGAGGGGTAGACTTTGCCTGGAAGGAGAGAAAGACCGAAAGAAGAAGAAGAAGAAGAAGAAGAAGGAAGAAAGAAGAAAATTTGGGGAAAACCCAAAATTAAGGTACGAATTGAAGTTTGATTTCCGAAATTCTTGATATATGTTGCTCATATACAAGTTAATCACTGATTTTGCATCTCATAGGAGTGATTTGGGGTTTGTTTTTATGAAATTCGTGAGAGGAAGATGAAGGTGTTCACTGACTGGTTTTTCACAAAATCAAATTTGCCACGGTTTTTGGTGAATTTTAAGACATGGTTATAGAAGTCGAAATTTTACGAGATTTTTACAGTGGATACCCATGGATGTTTTCTGCTTTGTGTAAAAATTTCAGAGTTTAATTCGAAGTACAGAAAATATGAAAATTCGTGAATCAATCTGCTGTCGGGTTCGTGTTTGTGCAGACAGCACTGACATGCCTTGGGAAAACAGTTATAACTTCTAGCGTGGGTATCCGATTGGCACACCGTCTTTTGATTCTGAAACTAGACTCGTATACCTTCGAAACGATGTATGATTTGTGCCTCAATTCTTTCCAGAGAATAGCAGTTTTTAGTTTGAAGTTGGAGAAAAATCTGTTTTGTGGAATTTTCAGCAAGTTCTGGGTTAGTTTGACGGTTGATTAAAAATAGTTACAGGGCTCAGAAAATTCTGAATTTTTGATATGATGATTAAGTATGAGTTTGGAGGTTGTGGTAAAAATTTCGTGGGAAATGGATTAGTAGATTAATTCTGGAAATTCGCAGAGTGCAGCACTGTTGGGTCGTAGAATACATTTTCATGCATTTCACTTGCATTTGGGCATGAATTTTTGGTAGGGAGCTTATGGGTGATATATAATTGTTATTATAGGTGATGTTATTATAAGGATGGTTGTGGTTACGCCTTCGGTGCACAGAGGTTGAGTGTTTGGCGGAGTTGGTCCTGTTGTGACAGGTGAGAATGTACAGCCTCTATAATAAATAGAAATGTGTAGTGTTTATGTGGTGTTTTCAAATGTGTGGTGTGATTATTGATGTTTTGAAAACTCTCCTTGTGATTTTTGTATATGTTAAAAATATTATGTTTGGACGGATTAAATGATTTTCAGTGATGGATCAAATGATTTCTGGTGGGTGAAAAGAGAATATTTTATGCCTCTTGTGCCAATGTTTAGTTTGCAAGGTTGGCAACTTGCATTCGTGGGCTGTGCCATCTGGCTGTGTGCCAGCATTTTAGCCAAAAAGTTACAAGGTTGGCATCTTGTAGCGTGGGCTGTGCCAATATTTTAGTTTGCAAGGTTGGCAACTTGCATTCGTGGGCTGTGCCAAATGTGAGCAGTGCAAGCTTAGTTCTTGCTTTCTGTGTGGGCTGCACCTACCATTGGTGATAAAGAATGGCCCTCGTCACCGCCACTATATGTGAGCCTGTGAGCGAGGTAACGGTACCGTCATAACTCCCGGTCGTGAGGTTGGCGACTCGTTGGCACATTGGGTAAATTGATTTGATATTATTTTATATTGTGAAAGAAAATGTGAAATATTTTGCAAAACCTGCAGAGGTGTGTTGATGAAATGGGCCGGTGGGCCGTGTTTTTGAGATGAGCCGATAGGCTGTGTTTTTGGGATGGGCCGGTGGGCCATGTTTTGAGATGAGCCGGTGGGCTGCATTTTTGAAATAAATATGGTGGGCTGTGTTTTTGAGATTAAAGTGTGGGTGTGATGTTTAAAACTGTGATCCATCTGAATTGTTTAAGCAAATGTGTTGGTGTGTGTGTATGCTTCGATCCATCTAAATACTTATCATTTCCATTTATTATGTTGCTAACGTACATTCTCCTGTAACCTTTTTGGTTGCAGATTCTCAGTTGAGCTAGACGTTGGTCCACTACAGTGCTAGGGTGTCAGTCAGGTGTTCATAGAGGTTGAGTTTTATAATTCTGTCAGTTAGAGGGTGTTGTAGAATGACTATATAATTTGAGGTTGGTGTGGTTCGGTACAAGTCTAATATGGTTGACTGTACAATTGATGTGGAGGTGTGAACACCTGTTTATTTTTATTGGTTCTGCTGCGAGCTGTAGTCTAATTTTGAGTATTATTTTCGTGAGAAGCCGGAAACCTTGTCATGCTTTAAATCTCTTAAAGGTTGGTACAATGATTTTTGAAACGTTCATCAATTGAACTCACCTTTTCCAAATCAAAAAAGAAGCCAAAATTTTTCTCATATACTTCAAATTGTTGGAACCTACCATTGATTGAAGAAAGAGCTTGATTTACAATTACCAGGAAGTAATTCGCTCTAAATGATTCTTCAGCTGTGTGCAGGAATGGATCCAAGGGAGGTCACCCGAGGGGACGTGCACCCACTGACCCAGCTCAAAACTCAAAAAAAAAAAAAATTATTATTATATGTTTAGCATAATTATGTAATATAACGCTAAATTTAGAAAATACACTTATATGTATATATATGGCCAGTTCTAGGGACACAACAAAAAAACACACAAAAAATACATGTTTTGGAGCCCTGCATTGATAATCTGAGCCGTTTAAATAGTTTAAAACATGTTTTTAAGGATACCTGTAAAAAATTAACTCATTTGAATATCGATAAATGCTCGATCAAGACAATTCTGAGAACACCAATTCCTATCAAGTTTTTGAAGAACTGTTTGGATCAAGCACTTATCGATATTCGATTGGGCTAAATTTTTACAAAATTTCATATTTTATCCATTGAAACAAAGTGAACGGTTTACATCATCACAATATAACCCGGAACAAAAGAGTGTGCTCTTTTATGTGTTTTTTGTTGTGTCCCTAAAACCGGCCCCTATATACATATATACACAGTTTATCAAAAACTGCTCGGATGAAGCCTTTCTTGGTTTTTTTTGGCAATTCCTCACGTTTTAAGCACATTGAGCGGTTCGGATTGTCGTGATTCAACCCCGATCCATG
Organism: Vaccinium darrowii; assembly: GCA_020921065.1. Lineage (NCBI taxonomy): Eukaryota > Viridiplantae > Streptophyta > Magnoliopsida > Ericales > Ericaceae > Vaccinium > Vaccinium darrowii. The sequence goes on along the minus strand of CM037162.1, from coordinate 22,209,053 downwards.
AGGTTTGCACGGAATTTATGTGAGGGATCCCTCAATAGATCATTTTCCTATTACACACGCACGCGCGCACACACACACACCTATATATATATCAAAAAAAATGTAGAATTAATTTTGTACTTCATTTCGTTGGCTGGTTCATTTATAATTATTGATTTATAAATCATTTGAAGATTTATCTTTTGATTTTCTTATTTTTAACCATCGTGAGTAAATATTTATAATAAAGTGTATATATATATCAAAAAAAATGTAGAATTAATTTTGTACTTCATTTCGTTGGCTAGTTCATTTATAATTATTGATTTATAAATTATTTGAAGATTTATATTTTGATTTTCTTATTTTTAACCATCGTGGATAAATATTTTTAATAAAGTCTTCAATAAAACCATCTCGATGATTCTAAAGACTTGTCAAAGTTAATGTAAACCATACTCTAAAAGTTTTGTTTAAGATTGTGTGCTTAATTTTTGTTCTCTTTTTTTTTTTAAAATTAAAAGTATGCTTTATAAACTTTATAGTCCATAATAAATGTCTTAATTTAGCAAGATCATGGACTAGAAAAAAATTGCACGATTATAATTAACTAGGTGCCCCCCACTGGATTGGATTTCTAGATCAGTCCCGGGCTGTGTGTCACCTCCACTAAAATCCTCATCAAATTGCTTCTTCTTTGAATGATGCGCTTTTCAACAAACTGAGGTTCAATTTCATTCGCCATTTCAGTAGCATCAACCATTGCCTCTGCAAAACCAACTTTTCTGTACTTCTCAAAATAAGTAATAAGCCCTTTTAACATCTCTATAGCAAGGTCTATGTACATGTTTTCACTTTGGAAAAACTTGCTCACAGTATTAACAGCAAACAAAAAGTTGTACCAAATAACTGATTGATAAGCCCCCAATATTGTATATATCCGAGCTTATCTAGCTCTTTTTGTTCACACACACACGCATTTTAATGCCTTATACGATTGACGTTGAGTGACGTGTATGTTTGGAAGTTTCAGGTAAAACCACAGCATAAGGCGTATTTGAAGCGCTTTGGGAAGCATCCCAAGAATTCAAGGGCCAAGCGGCCCATGGCATGCCACCACCGGGAAATGAAGACTTGGCTAAGGCCCGGGAATCTGAAAAGTCACAATTCAAGTCAATGCTTTGAAGCCGTGTCTCGAGCTCATCAAAACTCCCGGTGGAGTCCGGGGGTGAACGAACACCCAAGTGACCAAGGAACACCTCCCCCGAGGGTCGCACAACTCATTTAAGCGTTTGGGAGGAAGTCCGGAAGTATGCAATTCAATGGGAGTGATCAAAGAGGTCAAATTCAAGTCAAGATAATTTCGGACCGATCCGAAATTATTCTGGACCGATCCAGATTTTCCCAAAGTCTTCCAGATTAATCCGGACCGATCTGGATTAATTCTGGACTGATCCAAATTTGTTAAGAAATTTCCAGACGATTCTGGACCGATCCGGATTAATTCTGGACCGATCCGGATTAATTCTGGACCGATCCAGATTTTTCCAAAATTTTCCAAACGATTCCGGACCGATCCAGAATTATTCTGGACCGGTCCAAAAATGCTCTGAGGCAATTTTTGTGGACTTTTTGCATCTTCTATTTATGGAAAGCTTTTTGTAATGTGAGAGTTTTATTTGGATATTTTGTAGAGAGAGAAGTAAAAGACTATAAAGACACTCTCCTCTCTCCTTCTCCCACACTTTTACTCTTTCATTTTAGGCTAGTTTATTTTGCTCTCCATTTGAGGACTTTTGAAGCTCTCTCTCTCTAGTTTTTCTCATGTAAGTGTTTGTCTTATGTTAATTTCATGTTTATTAATCTTGTAGCTCTTGCTTAGACCTTCCTAGTAATCTAGTTAATTTGCATTTTCATCAAGTTTTTAGTGCATGTGTTGTTTTGTCATTTCTTTCTTAAACTCAAGTTAGTAATGGTTGTTTGTGATTTTCTCTAGAGTTATTGTTGTAGGTACACTTGAGATCTTCATTAAAAGTCAGTTTTTAAGTTTATAAATCATGCTTTGCATTGCCTTCAAAGTTCTAGTCTTATTTCTTGCTATGGTTTGTGAGTAGTTTACGTAGGCTTAGTCATGGGGTGATTAACACACCATGACTCGAGTTTAATCCATTCATTTCATCAAAAATCTTTCATTTCCTGTTTATCAATGACTTAGTGTTTCATTTTATGTACCAAAGTTTGAGTTTGTTAATCTCTTTGATCACACGTAGCCAAGAGCTTGACTACTTGGCACGTGTGATGCTTAGGGCGATGTCAACTTAATCGTTTGACAAATGAACCAAAAACCCTAATCTTTGGTAAACACATTTTCTTGTAAATGGTTTTAAAATCTAAATCTTCCGTTCGGGGGCATTTAACGATGCCCCGAGCCGGTAATCAAGAGAGAAACGGATTAGCTTCGGTCATGATTGTTAAAATCCCCTAGACTTTGCCTTAGTTTAATTAGTCTTTTAAATCTTCCGAGTCATTCTCGAAGGTGAGAGAATTCTACCAAACAAACTACCAAACTACAGTTTGCTGCTTTAAGGCCGAAAACCTACACTTGCAAGACAACTCTCACGCCGGGTGCGTTCAGTCCCTGTGGTCATGTTTTACGTAGTAATGATCGAGTAGTCATTTTAGGCTCGGTCATGGGGTGATTAGCACACCGTGACTTAGACTCATTCGCTCTCCTCGCCATAATGCAAACATTGCTTGTTAATCAAAGAGTACGGATTGATTTTATGTATCAAAATTTGGATTTGTTAATCCCGTTGATCACACGTAGCCGAAGGCTAGACCATTTGGCACATGTGATGCTTAAGGCAATGTCAATCAAAATGTTTGTATAAATGGCACAAGAATCCTACTCTTTGAGAAACACCATTTCTAGTCAAACGAGTTTAAGTACCAAATCTTCCGTTCGGGGTCGTTTAATGACGCCCCGAGCCGGTTATTTTAGAGGAAAATGAATCGGCCTAAGTCATTGGTGTTATGAGCCCTTTGACTTAGCCTTGTTTTAATTAGTCTTTTTAATCTCGCGTTATTCACGAAGTTAAGTGAATTCCACCCCCAAACTCCAAATGCCAAGTTTCCCGCTTTAAGGCTACAACCAACATTCGCGAATCAACACTCACGCTCAGCGCATTTGGTCTTTGTGGACTTGACCCGGACTTCCGGTTTTGATGCTACGCGACACCTAAACCCTACGCTTGGGGAATTAACATTTGATATGCAATCCAAGGTCGCAAGCACTGATAAACAAGAACTGAAAATTCTCAAGTCCGGGAGTTAAACGGAATTTAGCTTCACTTGTGCTATTGGCTCTGCCGTGTCGTTCGCCAAGTCTATCAATGCATCTCTTATTTTTTAGGCATGGTATCTTCTTGGCTTGATGCTTTCAATGCAACTTTCCCAACATGTTTGTGACAATGGCTTAAGCATGAGACCTTTCAAATCCTTCAAATTATCTTTTAGAATTATCAATCGTGAGATTGAAGAGGAAAACAACACATACAGATGTTGTACCACTCCGAGAATGATTTTGCTTTATGAGAAGAGTTGGCCATATCAAAAAGAACAAGATTGAGACTATGATAACCATATGGCGTATGAAATACTCTAGGATTTACTTCAACAATAGACCGAAATAGTTTTTAGAATTTTTTAAGGTGGCTCTAACATGAAAGGATAAAAATAAGGATGTGCAAACAAGGGTGCTTGAAGTAAATCCAAGAGCATTCTATACGCCATATGGTTGCCATAGTCTCAATCTTGTTCTTTGTGATATGGCCAACTTTTTTCATAAAGCAAAATCTTTTTTCGGGATACTACGTCTATATGTGTTGTTTTCCTCTTCAATCCCACGATGGACAAATTTAAAAGATAATTTGAAGGATGAGAAAGGTCTCATGCTTAAGTCATTGTCACAAACACGTTTTGAAAGTTGCATTGAAAGCATCAAACTGAAAAGATACCATGCCTAAAAAATAAGAGATGCTTTGATAAACTTGGCGAACGACACGAAAGAGCCAATACCACAAAGTGAAGCTAAATCCCTTGTAACTCTCGAACTTGAGAATTTTGAATTCATGTTTGCCATGGTTATTGGTACAACTTGTTATTTGTTGTTAATACTATGAGCAAGTTTCTTCAAAGTGAAGATATGTACATAGACCTCGCTGTAGAGATGTTAAAAGGGCTTAAGAACTACAGAAAAGTTGATTTTGCAGAGGCAATAGTTGAGGCTACTGAAATGGCGAATGAAATGCGAATTGAACCTAAGTTTGTTGATAAGCGCATCATTCAAAAAAGGAAGCAATTTGATGAGGATTACAGAGGTGACACACAGTTGAAGAATCATTTAGAGTGAATTACTTCCTAGTAATTGTAAATCAAGCTCTTTCTTCAATCAATGGTAGGTTCCAACAATTTGAAGTGCATGCAAAAAATTTTAGTTTCTTGTTTGATTTGAAAAAAGTGAGTTCGAATGATAAACATTTAAAAAATCATTGTACCATTATTGAAGAAGTTCTAAAGCATGGTGGGGCTTTTGATATTGATGGGAGAGATTTGTTTGGGCAGTTGAAAGTCTTGCAATGAAGTGCTCAATTTTATACTAACACATATGGAAGATTTTTTTCCCCAATTCATGGAATGAATATAGAGTGCTTTTGACTATGCCAGTGATGCCGGGTTTTGTCGATAAGAAAGACAATAATAAAAAAAAATAATTAAAAAAAAAAAGAGTATAGAAGCTCACGACCGAAGTAAAACAAAACAGGATACGGATAATTACCACCGAGGTGTCTAACAACGAATACAGGCAAATCAAACTCGCCACCTATTGGAATCCACCGAAAGAAAAGAGTTAACAAGAAGAACAATTCTTCTCACAAGCCAAAGGCTAATAACTCAAATACTCAACTGCCATTTCTTCCGTTAGCAAAGGATTAAATAGGAGTTGTAAGGATTAAATAGGAGTTGTTGGAATATCCCTCCAAACATAGGTAAAAAAAACCTTATATTTTCAAGGCGATAAAAATTAATATGGTCTATGACTTTACTTTGACTACTAAAAACTAGGTAGACTCTTTGAACGATTCAATGACTTTTCAAACAACTAAAATGACACTAAAAATTATATAAATAATACTTAGACTAATAATTAAAAGACATAAAACAATAAAAGACAACTCCTTGGTTCAACCGTTATCATTATTTGCTCCTGCATCAACCGGTTATCGTTGCCACGAGAGAAAGAAGCTTTTCAAAGTTTAAATTGATCAAATTTTACCATGATTAACCATGTCACAAGAAAGACTAAATGGGTTATCTATGTTATCGATTGAAAATGACTTAGTGGAAGAGGTGGAGTAGAGAGGGTGGAAAATATCATAGATAATTCCAAAACTAAGTAGTAATGCTTTACTTTTGGTTAGGACTGTAAATAAACCGAGCCGTTTGTGACTATTCGAGGCTTTGCTTGGTAAAGACTCGTTCAAATTCGATTCGGATACTAAACGAACTGAACCTGGGCATCCATTTTAGACTCGTTTAATAAATAAGGCGAACTCAAACCTAACAGAACTCGGCTTGACTAGACCCACAAACTCCAAGTATATGTGAATATCTCCTAAGAATTTTACAAACAACCTTGAATATATATAAACTTTAACATGTATATAATGAATGTTTTATACTCCCTCTTTCCCTATTAAATGTCTTCTTTGGGAAACATGTATTTTAGTGGACGTAAAAAAAAAATATTTTCATAGTAATTTTTAAAAAGTTTTTACCAAATTAAAGTTTTTATTGAGCACTTTAATTTGGTATTAAAAAATTTAAAAGTTTATATAGAGAGATTTTTGGAGGGTTTGAAATTGCACGTATTCCTATAGTGGACATTTAAAAAGGGACAAAAGGAGTAATTTGTACATGAATAAACTTTTAAGAGAACTATAAAGTACCAACTTAAAATTTAATGTATTTTTATAGTTTTATATATGTATGAACTTATTTACGTACAAAATAAATAATTCATTCAAAGTTCTAAGCCTGTATAAAAGCATAAATATCTAATATTTTTTAACTCGTTAAGTCTCGTGAATAAGTTCGAGTTCAACCCAAATCTAGACAAGCTTGGCTCAAGGTCGACTGGTCAAATTTTCATTGAGCTCGAGCTTAGCTCAAGTCCACATAAAAACTTAACGAACAAACCCAAACATTTTAAAGCCCCACTCAATTCGGCTCGTTTGCAACCCTACCTGTGATGCTAATTCAAACTTGATATTCCACAAATGGAGCATCTATTATCTGATCAGTTTGAAAAGTTCGGCTCTAGATCAAAGCCCTATTGAGTAGGACATACAAGAGGAAGATCACGGCAGACTCTGCCGGGCAGAGTGACAACGCAAGTAGATTCACTGGGGACTAGACCCATGCATTACTGAAAATAAGTAACAGAACGATCACATAAGCAATTGTAACTTCTATTGATAGATTTCAGATTCCTACGAAACCCGGGAAATTCCAAACACACACACACACACACACAGAGACAGAGAGAGAGAGAGAGAGAGAGAGAGAGAGAGAGTGAGAGAGAGAGAGAGAGAGAGACAGAGACAGAGAGAGACAGAGAGAGAGAGTACAGTCTGATATGTGCAGATGGCTATGAGATGCGCAACCTGTGTTCATTACCCCTCCGCATCTTCAAATAGCACCTGGGAAGCCTTGGCCTTGGGGCTGCATTTTCTGCTGTTCTTTGACGTTAACTCAGACGATTGACACTGATGTTTTCAAATCACACTAGACAGCCCTTGAAACCTTTCCTTAGTGCAGCTTCATCCAAATTCCTTCCTATGAAGACCAGCTTATTAATCCTCTTCTCATCGGGTCCCCATGCCTTTCCTGGGCAACCATCTAAAATGGAATGCACCCCCTGAATAAACATGTTAAGGATGTTCACTTCTAATAGCAAAAAGAGTAGTACTACAAGATTTGGAAACACCTGATGAAATAAGACAGTATTAAAACCTGAAAAACATAACGCGTATCAGAATCATTTACAGACAAAACCCCTTTCATCCTGTACAAGTCGTCCCCCTTTTCTTCGATTATTCTTTCAAGCCAATCATCAACCTAATTCATTAAAAAGAGAAGGGTATAAGTTGCAGTTGCCAACTTAATTGCAACAAAAGGAAACCTTTCGTATGTCAATTATGAGGCTTGGCACTTCCATACATTCCGCTAACTTGGTAATACGGATGAAAATCTAAACAGGAAAACTAACGACTACAATCCTTCTAGCATTTGTTACCTCATCAAGATCAAGAATACCCTCTGAAACAATACTGACACTGGAGACGGAAGAATCATGTTTATGGTCGTGATGATGTCCCTTTTGGTGGTCTGTTGAGAACAAAACCAAAAAGAAGAGTTACATGAGAACTGGATCTCGAGGTCTTTGGAAACTCGCTCCAAACAGCATTACCCCAAAGGACAATCTGTTATAAATCGACTTAGATAATAACGATGCCCTCTGCCAAAGGGCTCAAAAAAAAAAAATTCATAAAAAGAGCCCCAGCATAAATGCTACTATAATGTCTGGACAAAGAGTTCTAGATTGGTCGACTCCCCAGACACATGACATTGAAAAAAAGAAAGGACACTTACATCTACATGAAAATAGCAATCATGAGACATCATGACATCTCTCCCAATAGCCCTATCTGTAATCTGAAGTTCAAGGTCAACATTTAAGCTTTTGGAATCGTTGCCAAAAAATATGATCAAGGATGGAGCCAGGGGGTGACGAGTAGGGGCCCTGCTATAATTTGAAAAAACCATACTATTACATTGAAAAATATATATATCATCAAGTTATATAACTCTGCTCCTCCTCTACATATATGGCTCAGCCCCACTATGCAAAAATCCTGGATCTATCCCTAAATATGATCACCATAAATAATTTTTACCAATCCACAGTACTCTGGTCCAATTATACATATTAAAGAAATTATCCAAACATTATAGTACAACTAAAGGTTGTCAGAAAATATTAAAAAATGGTACAAGAATAGTACAGCTAGGAGGAGGATAGTCGTCCCTCAGTCTAGAAGTCCATTTTTCTTTTGAAAAAAGTCTAGAAGTCTTGAACAGAGAGGGTAATAAACTAAAGTCCCCAATAGCTCATCAAAGACTGGAGGGAACAAGAGAGTGTAACTTAAAATAAGTAAGGCATGTACATTTAAAAAAATACAAGGACAACATCAGGGAAGACGAGAGACATTCAAACAGAACATGAATTTGCATGAAAATATGGGAACATGAGATGAAGCAGAAATTTTGGAAGTAAAATGGGAAGACTTAATATCTAGAATCGACTGACATTAACTAATGGCAAGTAAAAAAGTCCTTTTCCTATTCTAAGTATGAACAAAAGAGTCTGCCTTGCCCAAAAAGTAAACATAGTAGAAATAAAACAAGACACCCAAAAGATAAACAGAAAGTAGACGTACTGTGCCCGCTTTCATGGTTATGAGTAGCACAATGAGAACTATCTGGCTCAACTTCTGAATCAATTCTGCAACATCCAAGTTATGTTCAAGAGTCAAGCAAAATGATCTCAAATGCACCAATAACATAGAAATGCATCAACAGCTATTTGAAAAGACTCTCTCGTACACGACCAAATTTAGAATGACAAAGAAAGATCACTTGTATCAACCTTTCAAGATCATAGCCTCCCACTCCCAAAACAAAGTCCATGTCGACAACACCATATTTAGCAAGCTTTATTTGAGCTATCCCATTGATATGCTGAAAGAATCCATCCAATAGTCAGTAGCAAGTCTTAAGTCACAAAGAGTGGATGAAGAAACCACCGTAACATTAAAAGCATGCCAAAGCAAGTAAAAGACGATGGCGCAGATGAAGCAACAACTGCCTGTTTATTCAAAGTTGTCTTCCCTTTGTGACAATCAACAAAACCGCCAAACAGAAAACCTACCTTAATTCTCTTTGTCAAACACTCCAACTCAGCCTCAGCCACCAAATCAGTCTGCCAAGATTGAGAAGAAAAAAATGCGTAAAGATAAGAGCGCACAGTCCACAGATTCTATACAAAAGTTACAATTGGTGATTCAGGTAAAGCAAAATAAAGAGCCTTGATTGTTGAATGGCACAGTCAAATTCTACCTTGTTTACAATAATACGGTCTGCGTAAGCAATTTGTTCCACCGCCTCATTTACCACAAATCTTGGTTTCACCTCATTCAAATGTTGCATGGCATGCTTAGAGTCGACTAAAGTAACAACTCCATCGAGTTTCACATGACGAGAAACCAGCTCATCCGTACAGAATGTTTCAATAACAGGAGCTGGCTTCGCAAGGCCTGTTAAAAGAGCATCAATGAATATATATAGGATGCCAGAACTCGTAATACATTTACATTTCCTATTTACACTCTGTGCAACAGTTATTAATCACACACATTACACAACATAACAAAATGTTTTTCTTCAAAATTTAGTAAACAGTAGAGCTTTATTTAGTTATTGAGTATTGATATAAGAGGGTTAAGTATAACTTATATAAGTGATTAATTACCCGGGAAAAAAAAAAAACCTTGGATGAGTGACTTACTGCCTTTTCTACTTCCAAAAGCTTATTTACCCTCTTATACAATCCCCATCAACGAAAACTTTTCATATTATTCCATACAAAGATCTAATTAAGCTTTTTAAAACCTAATCCCACCTCAATACCAATCATAGAGGAAAATATCTCAAGTTGCAGTGTTGACCTACATAAGTCCCGTACCAGAGCCTTTTGGGGACCAGTCCCAACTGCCAACATAATTCAACTTTAGAACTTTTAGGGTGAAAATCAATAAGATGTGATTATAAGCCTGAAAATCAATAAGATGTGATTATAAGCTTTACCTTATCAACCTATCACAACCTCCGTTTCTAACCTTTGCCTAGTGGTTCATTTTCATTTCTAATCCTTTAATAATTTGTTAAGAGAAACAAGATGTTGAAAATTTTAAGAAAGTTTTCAACCTTTTACTTCGCGTGGTAAAATGTGTCCAACATGTGTTGCTTTCACATGTGTTTGTGTGTGTCTCCTTAAATGAGAAGCTCACTTTGATATGAAAAACAATATCCAAAAGATCACGTGGGCCCCCCTTGGAGTCTCTTTCTAGTTAACATATGCAGATATGCTTCCCTTTCCCCACCAAAAATGAAACAAGAAACCCAACAGATTCTTCTAAAAGACCATTTTATGGCCCTAAAAGCCCTTAATTTAGATAAGCAAAGTCTTAATCTTCAGATTCCTTCAAGTTTACATGCCTTTTGACAAGAGTAAGTTTACATGCCTTTTGACAAGAGTAATACCAAATATTTAACTCTTAATCTGCAAAGAAATAAACGCACAAAAAATTGACAACGTTCAGATTATGACTCTTCAGTGTTATCATTCGAAACCAACCACATTATGTAAACCAAGCTAGGTCCTTTTAAGCCATGTGATTCAGCCTAGGGTGTACATCCAGGGGACAAGACACAGGAATGCGGGACTCAAATAAAACTACTAAGAACAATAAGGAGACAATAAATCCATAAACATATGAGAAGCTGTCGATTAATAATCCTTTGTCAAACATATATCCTCACAAACTTGGTTGGTAAATCAGGATACCTGTTGTTTCGATTACAATATGATCAAAGTTATCTCGCTTCTTCTTAACCAACTCCAAAAGCATTTTAACTAGATCCCCACGGACAGTACAGCAGAGACAGCCATTATTAACCATAACGATTTCCTCATTGGATGAGGAATGACTAGCAACTAAGGCACCATCAATATCCACCTCCCCAAACTGCAATTGAAATTTTACAAAAAAAAAAAAAATGGATCAATAAACAAATCGGGAAACAAAATAACAAACCCAAAACAGTCCATGTATATAGTGTCCAAGAACATGGGCATTGCATCATTCATGTTACAGGATCAGAAGAATTGCATGAAATGATAATTTCAAAGACCTGCCTTCCGATCTTTGAAACACGAGACACAGTAATCCTAATTTTCTTCAACAAAAGATTGCATATTATGTTCAATTGGGATAGTGATTATTATCATACTAACCCCCATAGCTACCATTATTTAATGCAGTGGTCAGGTGACTTTGTTGAGATGCGGATATAGTGGCTAGTTGACCATCAACTGTAGATACTTCACCGTTTCAACAAAAATGCGCTAAACATCCTTAGATTTAATGAACAAGGATAAAAGGAATACAGTTGATTCTTAACTGTTTCTCAAGATATCAGATTACTATTGACAGGGAACAAGTTTGCCTCCAAAGTCACAGATAGAAACTTAACTGATTGCAAAGTGAGTAATAAAAAAAATAAGTTAATGATGTTCATACACTTTAGAGACTACAAAACCAAAAAAAAGAGTAGTGTGAGAGCTGGAGTGAATATTATTTTCCTGCCTCAATTCCACTCTTCCTTTTTTTTTTTGGAAGGTAAAACTATTCTACAAATCCCACGAAAAGAAGTTTTTTAATTCTTCTCCCTTCCTAGCAGTCAAATCAAGAAGAAATTTGTGAAAAGCTTGTTACATAAGAGACCTGGCAGAAAAAACATGCCTAAGTGTAAAGCTTTATCCTTAAGAGAGAGAAAAAGTAATAGACTCATAATGAGAAGCAGCGATAGTTCATAAATCCGAGATTGAAATGGAGAAACCACGGTACCTCATTTTCAATGACAGCAATCCGTTTTCCATGTTGAGATGTCAGGATATGATTCAACAAAGTGGTCTGCCACAGGAAAATCATGTCATTGAGAAAATATACATGTTGTTGAGAAAATATTTTTCTTTTTTGCATATAAAAACTTAACTCGGTATTTTTCTTTTTTTGCTTGGCGAAAGTTAGTATTGTTAGTTGTAGTTACTAGTTAGTGAAGTTCAACCCAAGTCAAATGCATGGAAGCACATGGTGCCTGCCACTGGGATACCACTCCAGTTGCAGGGAGCCTCATTTTGTTTGTTTTTAAAATTTTGCTTTTTAAATTTTTTACTTTTAGATTGTGGCCAAAATGTATTATGAATTTGTAGAGTGTTTGGGAGAAATGTGCATAATATATTTTGCAATAGGAGTAGTGTTTGGGAGTTCCGTGCTACATTCCGTATCTTTTTGTAAACCAAAATGGAAAAAGTGGAAAATGAGAAGTCAAGCCTCTCCCCCTACTTCTGACTTCTCTTTTTTAAATCCAAAAACCCAAAACTCATTTTCCTGTAACTTATTATTGGTACCTCCACCCAAACCCCTATAATTCAAAAGGTAAAAATGAAAAGAAAAAAAAAAAAAATGAGCCATCCAAACAACCTCTTAACTAAACTATCCTTAAACATGCAAAAAGAACAACCCTTGCTTTTATTAAACTTCATACCTGATACACCTATTTGGCTTTATAAATATGAGTTGGTTAGAGCATCTCCAGCCCTTTCTCAAACATATACGGAAGCTTAACTCAGACTCAGAGTCAACAAATACAAAACCAACTTCAATCCTTTATTTTGCGATTAACAAACCCCACCCCTCTTGTCTTTTCCTCTTCACTTCTTTAATCAAACTCATACGAAAATGAAGCTCAGCAATTGCTCAAACATTTCAAAGGAAAGAATACTTTTGAATTAACCAAGCTCTCAATTGATGGAGTTTTTACTCAAACTTATACTTGAATTGTCGTTCAAGTACAGAGTGCTTTGTATCAATCAAAGCTTTTACATAATTTTTTTCCAAAACTGAAGACAAGTCTAAGTTAAAGGGCAGGAGACGGCATTATCAGCGAATAACTAATGCTTTAAAGATACGCCCATTTAGGGTGATTTCCATTGAAATTCCTAGAATCTCAAATTGACAATAAAAAGGAGGAGCAAAGAAACCCGACCTTTCCAGAGCCAAGAAAACCCGTGATCACGGTGGCAGGGACGCGATTGTCGTGGTTCAATGCGGCTGCAACCGATGCACCAACGGAATCTTGAAGCTCGTAGTCGGGAGCAGAGGAATTGCCTCTGGAATGTGCACGAGGGAATTCGAAATGTCGGGAAACGAGGTAGTGGAGGCTTCTGAGGAATTGGGAAACAGTGGGAGAGTTAGTAGGGGAAAAGCCAGGTTTGAGGGGTTGGCGGGGTATTTGAGATGAGGATTTTGAGAGGAAGAGTCTGGTGAGAGCGGCCATGGAAGTGTGGCCGAGAGAGAGACAGAGAGAGAGAGAGAGAGAGAGAGATGTTTGGAGAGCGGGAGAACGTGAGGAGAGCTTAAACCCTAGGGCCCGATTGGCTATGGGTTTAAGGAGGGGGGTACAAGGAGCTCTTCGTCTTACCCCAATCCCACCGCTTAAACCTTGGTTTGGCAGATTTTTTGGGAAGTATTTATAGTTTTATGCCCTCTCAGATAAATATTTTTGGAGGGACGAATTAATAACAGGGGTGTTAATGTTATACCCCCAGATCAAAAAAAATGTTATCCCCCTCGGCACCCTATTTAAAATTACCTCCCTACCCTCCCTTATCCCCGTTACCTTCTCCCTCTTTGACTGCTTAAATAAAAACCGAACCCCGTTAAATGTTTTACGGGCCTTTGTAATTTTCTTCAAATCAAAAAATAAAGTACTTTGAAGTATAATTTTTTATTTTTTTGCACCAAATTAAACTACTAATTGAGATCTTTAATTCAGTACAAAAAATTGGCAATTTTTTATACTTTAGAATTTGACATTATATACGAGTAGTATATTCTACCATTATTTGCACGCACTGTAACTTCTCTTTTTTTATCTAAGAGTATGAAATATCAAATAAATTAAAAACATTGCTAATAAAAATAAATGGCATTACAATCTATCCTGCTTAAAATAATTTTGTCCCTGAAGTTCACTAGTTGAAAGAAGTCAAAATAATGTTTAAGAGAAACGTAGTCAAAGTTTACCGTGAAGTTTTTTAAAAAAAACTGATTTTAAGAAAATACCGGATATTACATTAACCAAGTTCTGAAATGTGACGGTACATAATTAAAAAACACATAATTATAATTCAAACAATATGTAATTACTAAAGACGTAAAAAATTTACTAAAGACGTAATTAATTCAAAGTATAACATAAAAATTAATAATTAACAACTAAAAAACACGTAATTAAAAATAGCAAAAAATTAGGTGGTATGCAACATTATTAAAATGAATAATTAAAAATAATAATAGTTAAATCTTTTAATTTTTTAGATATAATTAATAAAAGAAATTATTATATCATATTTTTTTACAAGTATAATTAATTTAATTAGTCTTGTATTTATGTATTTATTTTATCATAAAATCTAATATGATCCATGCACAAGGACAAATAAGTTATTTGTCTGGTTTTTACATCATCCGCCTAACTTTATCCCCCTTTATCACAAATTCATCCAATCACATAATATTTAATTCTCACTTCATAAATGTTACATTAATGTGGGTCCACCCTTATTAAATGATATCCCTTACTATCTTATCCCTTTATTATTTAATTCCACCAAAACTTATCCCACATCCAATCGAGCCCCCAAGGCCCTGTTTGGATTGAGGTATGGAAGGGATAACATTTCACCTCCTCCTATCCCTCTGCCCCACATTGTATCTATGATTTGGCAAAACGAAAAACCAGGGATAAGGTTTCACCCCCTCTAAAGTTATCCATCTATGAGGGCATAAGGGGATAACTTTTGGGCACCCTTTGGCCTCCCCAAAAGTTATTAGTCTATAGAGGGGTGATTTTTTGACGATTTCACCTTCTTTTTTTTCCTTTACCTTTGATTTTATTATCCACCCCCTCGTATCCCACATTTTATTAAACATTCAAACCAAGTCATATTTTATCTCCATGCATCCATACCATATACTTTTTTATCCCCTGCATAAACATCGCATCAATGTGGGTCAACCCTCCAAAAATAATACCCCCTCTTATCTTAAATCCCCCATGTATAACTTATCCCCATAAATTTATACTCCATCCAATCGGCTCCTTGAAAGTGGGGTTTTAGATGGTCTAACATCTGTGAGTGGGACTTGGTAGAAGTTTAAAGTTCAAACGGGGATTGCCGGATTCATATCTGAATTTGATACTTTTTGGTACCTTTATAGGGGTGTCTATGATACACACCTAAATAAAAGGGCGTGTATCGTAGTCTTTCCCTTTTTTTTGATTTTTGTTTTTTGTGTTTTTTTTAACTTGAAGTGAAGAAGATTTATTAATTGGATAGAGGGCCAAGAGCCCTTACCTCATCAAGAACTAGAGAGGATAGTCATTGGGGATAATCACTCCGCTAACATATCGTCCTGACATCTAAGAGAGAATGTTTAGCCGTAGAATGGGCTAACATGTTGTAAGCTCTATCGGTCACGACCTCTTTTATTGGCAAGTCTCATGACAAAGACACATTATATTGTATCTCGTATTATTCAGCATGTAATTAATTTTTGTTTGGAAAGTCTATTTAGGAAATATTTCTATGATTTTATGCAAGCAAATTTTATGGACTCATGATTTGCACAAGATTGATTTGCAGCCAAATCAAATTGGAAAGTTTTTTTTTTTTTGCTATTAGGGAACGTTACTGCAACAAGGAAAGATTTTATTTTCTAACTTACAAACTTGAGCCGTGCTTCTCAATGGATTTGTGGCAATAAACATTGGAAAAGGCAAGAAAAGGGATGCTCTCTGATTAGAAAGTTTTGGACGTTGGTCAAGGGTTTGATTAATATATATACAATCATCTTTTGGCAGCTTTGGGCATCACTTAGGAAAGTTTTGGACGTGGTCAATGCTTTGATTAATATATATACATCATCCTTTGGCAGCTTTCGGTACAACTTGCAAAAAGATACTGAGAGCATTATACACGGCTAAGTTTTGTGAGTTTGAGTCTTGGAGTACACATGTTCAATATGAGCACCAAGCTTTTCGATTAACTCCAAGAAGTTTGTCTATCTCTCGATTCAATAAATTGGATCATTCTTCCGGTGGATTCTGGAAGTATCTCAGAGGACTTGAGGATTCGAGGCGTTTGGCAATCAACCACTTGGTGCGGTGTACGTGGATTCGGCAAAACAATCTTTGGTTAGTCGGTGAGGATTCACGATTATGATTATTGAGATTGTTTTGTAACTGCACAATGGTAATTTTTAGTGCGTTGATTTCCTCCCGTGGTTTTTACCCTTTTTAAGAGGTTTTCCACGTATATCGTTGTGTTCATCGTTCATTATTTTTTAATTCTTTTTAGTTTGCTTATTGAGTATTGGATATAAAAAAAAAAAAAAGGAATTTTCACTTGGTATCAGAGCGGGTTGCTCATTTTTTTTTGGTGTTCTACCTTGAGTAGATCTTTAGCAACAATGAACACAAACATGACTCATATATCTAGTCATATACCTACCTTGGATAGTGAAAACTTTGACTACTGGAAATCGAGAATAAAAGCTATCATGAGGTCTGTGGACGAGGAAATATGGAATTCTTGCGTTAGGGGATATAGTTTTCCCACAAAAACCGTAGAAGAAAAACAGGTCCCTAAACTCATTGCTGAGCTATCTCCCACAGAAAAGGCAGAATTACAAGCAAATAATCGTGCCTTAGATATTTTATTTAGTGCTGTTGATGTGATTGAACACCGTAAAATTGCTAATTGTGAAATTGCTAAAGATGCATGGGACATCTTAGTTACTTGTCATGAAGGTACAGATGTAGTCAAACAATCTAAGTTACAAAGGCTCACTACTGAATTCGAGGTTATTAGAATGCAAGAAGATGAAACATTTAATCAATTCTACTCTAAATTGATCTCTATTGTTAATAGTTGTGAAACCCTCGGTGAACCTATCCCTCCTTTTAGAGTTATTAAGAAAATTTTGAGATCCCTACCAGAACGGTTTAAGATGAAGGTCACTATGCTTGAGGGTAAATGTAAACTTAAGGAAAAATCCGTCGAAGAAGTGGTAGGCATCCTCCAGACTTATGAAGTTGATATGCTACAACCTGAGTATCAGAAATCAAAAATTAAATCTTCAGCTAAACCGATTGCTTTTGCAAGTTCTCAAACCAAGTCCAGAGATTCAGATTGTGACAAGGAATATGATTTTGAAGCCATGGCTTTGTTTGACAAAAAATTCAAACAATTTTTCAAAAAGAAAAATATTATTAGTGATGGGAATAAGAAATCTGGAACCAAAGGAAAGAGTGAGTCTTCGAGTAGTGGAGAAAAGAAAGGGATAAAAGGTCCTCCTACAGGCTTTAAATGTTATGAGTGTCATGGTTATGGTCATCTTGCTAATGAATGCATAAACAAATTGAAAAAGAAGACTAATTTTAAGGCCAACATAACATGGGATGACGATAGTGAATCTGAAAATGATGAGGAAGAACAAGCAGACCACACAAATTTTATGGCGTTTGGAGTTTCACTTCAGTCAAATTGTAGCGAACACGAATCCACTGATGTGAGTGAGGATGAGGGAACTGTCGAGGTTCTGAGTTTTGATGAGTTAAAAGAATCATATGATATGTTGTATAAGGAAAGCGTGAAAATTAGTGAGACTAATTTGAGGTTGGTTGAAAAATTTAAAATTTCTAACTCAGAGTCAATAATAGCTAAAAAGGAAGTAGAAGAGCTGCAAGAGTTACTGAGTAGTGTCACTAGTGAGAAAAACAAGCTGAGCAAGGAAATTGAAAGTATTTGAGAAAAGAACAGGGTCTTGACTGAACTAAACATTGCCGCAGAAGGGAGAATAGATATGTTGAAAACTGAACTTGATAATGCTAATGTTTTGCTTAAGCGTTTGAATACAGGGTCAAAAACCTTGGATGATATTCTCAGTATGCAAAGACCGACAAGTGACAAAACAGGGCTTGGATTTTATGAAGCTACATCTTCAAAAATACTCAGAGGTAAAGTGAATGAGTTGGAATCTAAGAAGGTAATCCCCAAACTCTACAGTATAGCTATTGCGAAGAATATGGTTGAAAAGGCTCATGATAGTAAAAGGGACAATTTTGCTAAATTCATCCCCACATGCCACTTTTGCCAAACTAAAGGTCACATTAAGCCAAATTGTTTTAAATTGTATGGCTACCCCCAAGGTTTTCGACACTATAAAAAAAATAGTATAAGAAATAGTGTATTTAGTTTTACCAAGTTAAGAAAAAGCGAGAGCATGAAGTCAAAACACGTGTTTGAAAATCGAAAGAACTTTGAAAAAATTCAAACTAGACAGATTTGGATTAGAAAAAGAGATTTGTGTTGTATGTTTGTTCACACTGCTTTTAAAGCTCGTAATTCCCACATTTGGTATCTTGATAGTGGTTGTTCTCGTCATATGTCTGGTGATAAGTCTGTTTTTGTTGATCTTGAAAAATATAATGGAGGTATAGTGACTTTTGGTGATGGAAACACTTCGAGAGTTGTAGGTAGAGGAACCATACAAGCTCCTGGAATAACTCGACTTGAGAATGTTTTATATGTGGACGGATTAAAAGCTAACCTGCTTAGTATAAGTCAGATGTGTGACTCTCATCATGAAGTCCGTTTTTCTAAAAACGATTGTTATATCTTGGATAGGCAAGGAAAAAGTGTCATGCATGGTACTCGTACTGCTAATAATTGTTATGGCATTCTTCCTACTAATGAGTTAACTTGTCACTCTACTAAGTTAAGCGATATGGAACTGTGGCACCAACGTCTTGGTCACATTAATTATAAAGATTTATCTATTTTGACTAAACATGAATTGATTAGAGGTGTGCCAAAGCTCAACAAACCCAAAAATCATGTTTGCGGTCCTTGTCAACTTGGGAAGCAAATCAAGGCAACCCATAAAAAGAACACTGGGATAGCTACGAAGAGGCCTCTTGAACTCCTCCATATGGATTTGATGGGTCCTTCCAGAGTAGAAAGCATTGCAGGTAAAAAGTACATCTTCGTTGTCGTTGATGATTTTTCTCGTTTTACTTGGGTAAGGTTTCTTCGTGAAAAATCTGAAACTATATCTGTGTTCAAAGCTCTTGTTAAACAAGTTCAAAATGAGAAAGGGTTGAAAATTGGTTGCATTACTCATATTCGCTCAGATCATGGAAAAGAGTTTGAAAATGCAGAATATGCTAACTTTTGTGATGAACTTGGTATTAAACATGAATTTTCTGCGCCTAAAACTCCACAAAAAAATGGTGTTGTTGAGAGAAAAAATCACGTTATTCAAGAAATGGCACGTGTTATGCTACATGCTAGGAAAATTGCTCGTAGGTTTTGGGCCGAAGCAGTTCATACTGCTTGCTATGTTATTAATCGTGTCTATCTTAGACTTGGTACTTTAAATACCCCATATGAGTTGTGGAAAGGTAAGAAACCAAATGTTAAGTATTTTAAAACTTTTGGTAGTAAATGCTATATTATGAGAGATAGGGAGAATTTAGGTAAGTTCGATACTAGAAGTGATGAGGGAATTTTCCTAGGCTATTCCACGGATAGCCGTGCTTTTAGAGTCTATAATAATCGTACCCGCAGTGTCATGGAGTCCATAAATGTTGTAGTTGATGAAAATCCACTAAATGAGACAGATATCATCTCTAACGATGTGTATGAAACCTTAAGTGATCAGAACACAGGTATTGCGGAAGAGTCAAATTCAAGCGATGATAATTCAGATACAGATGCATCGAAAGAAGAGTAGCGAAAAGATGATGAGCATGATTGTGAAAGAAACAGGTAGAACCATTGAATCCATCAGCACGAGTAAAGCTCAATCATCCCACAAGTCAGGTAATCGAAAATATAGTGGACCCAATGAAAACTCGCAGACAGCTAAGGGATGAGGTATCGTATGTTTGTTATGTTTCTTTAGTTGAGCCAAAGAATATTAAAGAAGCTTTAATGGATGAATGTTGGGTTGATGCTATGCATGAAGAGTTACATTAGTTTGAGCGAAATAATGTTTGGGAGTTAGTTCCAAGACCCCCACACACTAATATAATCGGGACAAAATGGATTTTTAAAAACAAATCTAATGAACACGGTATTGTAGTTAGAAATAAAGCGTGTCTCGTAGCCTAGGGATACACACAAGTTGAGGGAATTGATTTTGATGAAACATTGACCCCTGTAGCTAGGCTTGAATCTATCTGTATTATGTTAGCGGTGGCATGTTATTTGGGATTTAAATTATTTCAAATGGACATTAAGAGTGCCTTTCTCAACGGTGTCATAAAAGAAGAAGTCTATGTTTCCCAACCTAAGGGGTTTGAAGACCCGCACAAAACGGACCATGTCTATCGTTTAAATAAAGCACTCTATGGGTTAAAACAAGCTCCCCGAGCATGGTATGAGAGGTTGACCACTTTTCTATTGAGTAAAGACTTTGTTAGAGAGAGTGTCGATAAAACTTTGTGTAGACACCCCAATTTTTGGATACCCGTGCATGCCCGATGACGAACAAACGATTAAACTGGCTTAGAACTTGTCCAGAAAAATTGGAAACCTAGCCACACAAGCTGTGCGGCTCCTGTTACAGGCCGTACGGTTCCCCCTTCTTCACGCAAGCCGCGCGGCTTCTCCTTACAAGCCGCACGGCTCCCCCTGGGAGCCGCGCGGCTGGTGTTGTTATCTTCTGAAATATTCCTGACAAACCAGACGTTCAGGAATATCATCATCGAACCGCCGCCGAATATCATCATTTTATTCCCTCAAATCCGGCTATAAATAGAGGCATACTCTTCCTCTCAAGAGACACCGAAAAATCACACCCCAAGAGGATTTCCGTACGATTTTCCGGCAAAATTCTCAGTGTAAAACTGGCAGTAAAACTTCCCGAAACTTCACACCTTCCACCCCATTTCGACTCCCCTATACCACTCCCATTCATACCAAATCTCGATCCCACAAGTCCAAACCCGAAGAATCCGAAGTTTTCAACCTCTGTTTCGAGTTCCAGAAAGGTATAAATCATTTTCAAGCTTCGATTCTCAAATCGTGGCTCTCCGAGGATATCCTCGAGTTAATAATGGTTTCAACGACCGTATATTGACTCGGTAAACCATTTTCAAAACAAAAATCGGCTTTTCGGAGCCGTACCGGGCGATTTTTTCTCGATAAACGCACGGTACGATCCGCACCGGAAATAAGTTTCATTTCAGTAACTCGTTTACAAATAAAAACAACTTATTGGGAGTAGATTTGAAGAAGAAAATCAAGTTTTGAACGGATTTTGGACTCATTGGTCCTGAAATAAAACTTTTAGAAACAGAGTTGTACACAAGCCGCGCGGCTTGTGGTACAGGCCGCACAGCTCCTGTGTATGAGCCGCGCGACTCCCGTTTAAATCAAAATTTTTCCTCTGTTTTTCCTCTGCCCGTACTCTGTTTTCTTGATTTCTCTGTAATTTTTTTTTCTCTTATTACACTTTTCCACCCTTTATTTTCTTGCTATTACTATTTAGTCCTCCTTGTTTAGATTTTATTTCTGTTATGGTTTTAATTTGTTTCTTTATTTGCTTGATTAATTGTCAAAGTTTTTAATAAAATGTTCTCCATAAAAATCCCACAAATTATATAGTAGAGACCGAGAACTTCTCGGGCGAGCGGGGTGCTTTTTAATAAAACCTTCCCCGCGCGTAACCTGGCTTCCGAATCCAAAAGAATCTTTTCGCGGATCAAATCTTTTCCAACGTGGCATGAGAGTCAGCAACTATTCTTAAAACGGTTTCTCGGGTACCAAACATTTTCTAAATTTAAACCCCGGGTGGCGACTCACATTTTTTTCGTTTTTATATCCGAACCTTCGAGCGAGCCGCGTGGATTTCACCGTCCACACTTTGTTTGTCCAACGTAAGGGAAAGCATTTAATTGTAGTTCAAATTTATGTTGATGATATTATTTTTGGATCCACATCTCCTGCTCTTGTAAATGAATTTTCTGATTTTATGCAAAGCGAGTTCGAGATGAGCATGATGGGCGAGCTTACATTTTTTCTTGGGTAACAGGTACGTCAATTTGAACATGGGATTTTTGTCTCTCAAACTAAGTATGCCTTAAACCTTGTAAAGAAATTTGGACTTGATTTTGCTAAACACTCTCGCACACCCATGAGCACTACTACTAAATTGTCAAAAGACTTAGATGGTGCCTCGGTTGACCAGAGTCTTTATCATAATATGATTGGTAGTCTTCTATATCTCACTGCTAGTAGGCCTGATATTGCATTTAGCGTTGGAGTCTGTGCTCGTTATCAAGCTAATCCGAAAGAATCGCATCTTACTGCTGTTAAACGGGTAATAATGTACGTTAGCGGAACCGTAGGTTATGGTATTTGGTTGTCTAAAGACACAAATTCAAACTTGGCTGGTTTTTCTGACGCTGACTGAGCTGGGTGCACTGATGACTGTAAAAGTACTTCTGGGGGATGTTTTTACATCGGGAATAATCTTGTCGCGTGGTTTAGTAAGAAACAAAATTCTATTTCTTTATCTATTGCCGAAGCAGAGTACATAGCAACTGGTAGTGCGTGTACTCAACTTCTCTGGATGAAACAAATGCTAGACGACTATGGATTACCTCAAGATTATATTACTCTTTACTGTGATAACACAAGGCTATAAATATTTCAAAAAATCATGTGCAACACTCTCGCACAAAGCACATTGATATTCGTCACCATTTCATCCGCAACCTCGTAGAAGATGGTACGGTCACACTTGAATATCTTGACACTAATCATTAGAAAGCTGATCTTTTCACCAAACCCCTTGACTTACATCGTTTTGATTATCTCCGTAAGTCGGTCGGGGTTTGCCTCATTGATTATTTTTTTTTTCTCCTGTCACTATTTTCTTAGTAACGATCTTATTTGCTTATCTGTCCTCTCATTTTTTTTGGTTGTGTTTCTATTTTTCTCAGTTTGGTTACTTTTTTTTTTTTCATATAGCCTAAAATTTCATTTAAAAATATTTTGGGGTTTATGCCTGTTTTTCGAGGATGAGTAGTCAGCCATGAGTCTCACACAGATGCACATTTTTGGGAATGCATGCAGACGTTTTGTTAACTCCACTCATGAGATGCATTAGGTAATTCGTTGTAGCATGCCTTATGACTATGTGATCACCACTCCTGCATGTCAGGGTTAGTAAGATTACTTAGAGAGGAAAGTGGATTCTCATGCACCTTGGTTTATCTCGTCCTTTCTCTCGGCGATTGACCATTTTTTGGCATTATTTTTTTTGGATACAATGGTTCATTAAGTGTAGCTGAAATGAGAGAGAGAGAGAGAGAGAGAGAGAGAGAGAGAGAGAGAGAGAGAGAGAGAGAGAGAGAGAGTACAGATTAAAAAAAAAAGTATCTGTATATATGCTTATCCGGGCGTTCATTGAGTAACCGGGAAATCGGGGTGAGGTACTCTCCCTTTGAGTGTTCGCGTCAAAAGATGGATAGACTTTGTGAAAGCATTTGTGATTGGACCATTCGCTTAGTAACCGGGCATTGGGTATGAGGTACTCTTACTCCCAATATTCGAGTCAAACAGCAATGGGGTAAAAGCAAAACCACAACTACGAAATTCTATCAAAAATTAACTATTAAGTTGAGGGGGAGTTGTCTATTTTCGGTGGCACAAAATTTGTATCGATGAGTGCCTGGTTTGACTTCGTGAGGGGGAGAGTGCTTGATCGTCCAAGGATACATGAGAATTTTCGACTGCTTGAATAATAATCCTAATTTCCTATGACGTGTCACACATGCACCTTGTCCCAGATTCATAGTGCATGCTGCAACTTATTCCCAAAATTCACTCACGATGGGTTTAATACAAATTTACTCATGCATTGCTAAATCTTGTCATATTGTATGAACCTCATTTTTTATTGCTTATTCTTCGGACAACTGTGCTGCCTTGCATCAAATTTTTTTTTGGATATCTTCGGGCATTAATTTTCAGTCGTGTGTTAAGTGTTTGCTCTCAAACAGTGCTCAATCTATGTTCAATCCTTGCTTGAGCAGCAGCCCCATTTTTGTTCTACACTCCGACATATAGATCAATGTATTACTTTCTTCTTTGAGCTGTTGGTTCCCCATTAGGGCTCTCTCCTTTTGCGACTCAACTGATTTAAAAGTTATACTTCTCTGGTCCTTGTTTTCTACTCCTTTAAAGTCATAAGTTTTTTTTTCTTCAAATGGTCATCTATATACACACTTCTTGATTGGGATGAGGAGTTCTTTAGTCCTCTGTAACTTAGGTTATGTTTTCTTAGTATGACTATCCGGCTTATTTTTGTTGATTGTTTCGGGGCTTTCCGGAATTCTTAGTTGAATGCTTGTGTTTATGCTAGTTTAATGCCTCTTCATTTATAACCTTTGTCATTCCGTGACAAAAAGGGGGAGTAATGTATATTTATAAATATTGTCTTTCTGCAGCTTCACAGGTCATGCACAATTTATTAAGGGATAGATCTTTATTGTTGAGTGTGTTTTGTCATGGAAGTGCCAAAGGGGGAGATTGTAACGTCTATCGGTCACGACATCTTTTATTGGCAAGTCTCATGACAAAGACACATTATATTGTATCTCGTATTATTCAGCATGTAATTGATTTTTGTTTGGAAAGTCCTATTTAGGAAATATTTCTATGATTTTATGCAAGCAAATTTTATGGAATCATGATTTGCACAAGATTGATTTGCAGCCAAATCAAATTGGAAAGTTTTTTTTTTTTTTTTTTGCTATTAGGGAACGTTACTGCAACAAGGAAAGATTTTATTTTCTAACTTACAAACTTGAGCCGTGCTTCTCAATGGATTTGTGGCAATAAACATTGGAAAAGGCAAGAAAAGGGATGCTCTCTGATTAGAAAGTTTTGGACGTTGGTCAAGGGTTTGATTAATATATATACAATCATCTTTTGGCAGCTTTGGGCATCACTTTGGAAAGTTTTGGATGTGGTCAATGCTTTGATTAATATATATACATCATCCTTTGGCAGCTTTCGGTACTACTTGCAAAAAGATACTGAGAGCATTATACATGGCTAAGTTTTGTGAGTTTGAGTCTTGGAGTACACATGTTCAATATGAGCACCAAGCTTTTCGATTAACTCCAAGAAGTTTGTCTATCTCTTGATTCAATAAATTGGATCATTCTTCCGGTGGATTCTGGAAGTATCTCGGAGGACTTGAGGATTCGAGGCGTTTGGCAATCAACCACTTGGTGCGGTGTACGTGGATTCGGCAAAACAATCTTTGGTTAGTCGGTGAGGATTCACGATTATGATTATTGAGATTGTTTTGTAACTGCACAATGGTAATTTTTAGTACGCTGATTTCCTCCCGTGGTTTTTACCCCTTTTAAGGGGTTTTCCACGTATATCGTTGTGTTCATTATTTTTTAATTCTTTTTAGTTTGCTTATTGAGTATTGGATAGCAAAAAAAAAAAAAAAAGGAATTTTCACATGTTACAATCGTATTTAACATGTGAAAAAAGGCAAGAAGTAAAAAGGGAAGCAAGATGTACGCAATCTAGAACGATCGAGTCACAATCCACATAAGTCTTCAAACAGTTAAGAGCATCAACTACTTGCAAAGCGTCCCCTTCTAGGAAAGTAGTTCCATTTCAATGTTGTTTCCATAGCAACTCGAAACCCCATTGCCTCAATGATACGGGAAGAGAGATTTTATAGGATTCCATAGTAGCACCCAGCACTATACCATTCATATCTCTTCCAACAATTTGTATTCCTCCAACTTAGTACACCCGCAAGGCAAGGTTTCCAACTTGACACTTGAATAGGATCCCACGGGCGAGCATCCGTCCTTGCCCTTGACGTGCTATCCAAAAATTCTTGCCAAGCCTCAGAAGCCTTCTCAACAATCCTCGTATGGTCCCGTACATGTTGCTCGAAAGCATATTTTATTTCTATTCTTCCAAATAGGCCAAATAAATGTAACTAATGCTCTGACATTCGGTTGTATCCTCCCGAGTTGGATTCAAGTGATGAAGAGATCCACTATTGACAAAAACTCATATGTTTCCACTCGACGGAATGTTGAAAGGAAAAAGTAGACATTCTTTCTTTTTTTATAAGGAGGATAGATAGTAAGATCAAAAGATATAAGATTTTCATGCCTTGGCATTCCATTTTGGAGAATAATGATATGAGTTTGTAGAGTTTTGAGAGAGAGAGAGAGAGAGAGAGAGAGAGAGAGAGAGAGAGAGAGAGAGAGAGAGAGAGAGAGAGAGAGAGAGAGATGAAACATGGAATAAGGTCATCTCCAATAAAGGACTAAAATGCAAATTATGGTCAGAAATTACAGTTAGCATAAAAAATTTGTTGTTTTTGGTACCCAATAGTGTTGCTAAGTCCAAGTTAAAATTAACATTTTCTAGTTGCAACTTAACTGTGTATGGACCATTAACTTTCGAAGGGAAAAAAAGGAGAGAGGTGGGAGAGAGAAAAAGGGAAGGAAAAGGTACTGAGATAAGACAAAAGTGGGACGCACATTATGCATACATGTGTGTGTGTGTGTGTGTGCGCGTGTGTGCGCGCGCGTGTATATGTATACTTTTTTGCACTTTAACAATACTTTTAACAACATCATTGTAATACTCCTTACCTGAACAACACATTTTTTCATAACAACACAAAAATGACACCTACTTTTACACTTTTGTGTCATATAACACCACATTTTTAACTCCATGATTGGAGATGCCTTAGAGCCTTGTTTGGCCGGGGGATGAGGAGGCGGATAACTCATCCCCCCTCCCCTTATCCTGTTCCCACCTCTTACACATGATTTGGGAGGTTTTGGAGGTGGTGGATCAGTTACCCCCCTCCCAATTTTGTACCCCTCAATCCCCGTTGTCCCTCACTAATTAATAACAGGTTGGAACCTATTAGGCCATCTCTAGTGGCGGAGTTAAAAATGTGTTATTATATGACACAAAAGTGTAAAAAGTGGGTCCCATTTATGTGTTGTTATGACAAAATATGTTGTTAAGTTTAAAAGTGTTGTAGTGGTGTTGTTAAAATGTTGTTAAAGTGTAAAAAAATGTGTGTGAGTGAACTTTTTCCCTCCCTCGCTCTTACTTTTTCCCTCCCTCTCTCTTCCGTCAGATCCATCCATCCCTCTTCTCTTTCTCTCTCCCTCCCTCCCTCCCTCTCTCTCCCTCCGAAATTTTTCACTTTTTCAATGTTGGCCCCAGTTGGGGTGTTGTTTCTGCTGGAGTGAACTGTCACTCCTGCGGTAACAATTTTGCCCACCTGACAGAAGTTAACTACACATTAACTACACCACTATATACTGAAAACAAAATATTTTGATGCTAACTGTTAGTTTCTTACACTAATCTGCCTTTTAACTCCACCACTAGAGATGGCCTTATTAATTTATACCCCTTGTTTATGCCCCCACTCATCCCCCTCAATCCATCCCAAACCCTCTAATTTATCCTTATTCTCCTATCTCAACTCCAAAACAAACAAAGTATTATTTTATCCCCCCTTTATTACCAGAATATTCTAATCCAAGTATCATTTAATCCCCCTCCATAAATGTCACTCCAATGTGAGTCCACTCTTAATAAATAATACCTCATACTATCTCATCCCCTCACTATTTTATCTCTCCAAAACTCATCCTGCATCAAATTGGGACCTAATAGACATAGAGAAAACGTATAACATCCCCTATTATCTTATCCCCTCACTATTTTATTCCCTCAAAACTCATCCTGCATCAAATCGTGGCCTAATAGATATAGAGAAAATGTACTTTTATGAACAATAGATCCAAGGGTAGAAATTGCACCCCCCGGTCTTAGTGCTACTTTTTCACCAAACATGTTATAACACCTTACAGCATGGCCCCTAAAGCCATAACTCAACCACCTCACTGTACACGTGGCTCCCAACATGTTCGGTCAATAGTCAATAGTCTAGTTAGGCCTTGTTCTCTAATAGATTTTAGCTACATTTTATGAGAACCTCATAAAATAAACATTTTATGGAAGAGTGATAAAATGGAGTTGTTTTCCCAACTGATAAAATGTAGTGGTTTTCCTATAGATTTTAGGAGGATTTTATGAAAATCTCATAAAATCACTTTTACATTTATGTGTTGAGATTGGAGTATCATAAAATGTGAGATTTTATGAAAACAAAAATCTATTGAAGAACGAAGCCTAAATGAGTTCCGGTCAATCAAGTACCTATACTGCTATACATATTTAATTGCATGCACACATACATACAAAAAGGAAAAAATTACGTGGCGCATAACAATAACTCAACGAAATATAATTCACGAGTAATCATATTGTAAAACAATACCAAATCATATTGTAAAACATCCCTATTGTCTCTACGAATAACCTCCAATTTTCACTATTGTTTTCGTACCCATGCTATTTTAAAACACTAACTTTAATGAATCCACACACATACACAATAGGGATGTACACCAGCTTGGTAGCCTGTCCAATCCACCCACCCGTAGGGCTGGATTGGGTTGAGATTTTAAGCCCACATAGTGCTAGGTTGGGTTGAGATTTTAAGTCCTGTTTACTAAATAGGCTGGTTTTGGAAAAATTCATTGAGGCCCGGTCCGGTCCAATTACAATAATATTCTTTAATTGGATTTCTATATATATATTATGTTACTGTACGAGTCCTAGCTACTTAAGGTTTTTCTTTATTGATGCAGCGCATCTCTTCTTATTCAAGAGTAAATTTCATCTCTATCTTCTTGCTCTCCAATTTCTTATTGTTGAAGTGTGATTTTAAAATAGAGATATGTGAAAGAAGTTTTTTCATGTTAGAAATTCATGGATGTTGGAGAATTCCAACTTTTTGAGCATTTTAATTGCTTTTTGTCTTTTACAGTTTTGAATTATAATTTGTGATTAAGATTGATTAATTTATGTTTGTAATACTATGCTTTAGAAAAATAAATGTGCTCGTTAAACGGGCTTAGGGAATAAAAAATTAATTGGGGTAGGGCTTGAGAATATTAAATAAAACCCGATTATTAATGAGCCGGGTTTGGGCATACATAAGTCTCGTTATTATCCAGTATAAGCCCGGTCCAAACCTGACCCAGTCCGGTATATGTGCACCCTTAATACACATGCAATTTATACAAAAAAATTAATGAGAGCTTAAGATTAGGGGCATTGTGTCCGGTTCGTGTCGTACCAACTCAGATTCGTGACAAATAACTCTCTACTCTAACTTGACCTGTTAAGCTAAACATGGCAAAAATTCCAACTTTACCACAACTTGCTAGTAATCATGTCGAACCGAACACGACACAGACTGACACAATCACAAAAAAATCCTTTGCTTTTCAACACAATTTAAATACTGAATAACACAATAATTTTTAAAACCAACACAGGTTAATAGTGTTGGGTTAGGGTCTAAGACCATCTCCAACTGTCTCTCTATAACTCCGGCGAAGTCAAGATGGAGAGCCAAACCTCCATTTCCGGCTACCAACAGCCTCGCCATCAGCCTCTCCAAGAAGATAATCGCTACAGTGACTTGCTTGGGTGGGCGAGTTACTGTAGCCCTCGCGTTCTCTCTCTCCTCGTCGGCCATTAGGCGGCCAATAAGCTGCATCTCCGGCGAAGACGATTCGTTCATCCTAAAATCGATTTGATACCAGAGTGATATACGCCTCATCAAGACGATTCCTCTGGTGCAAACCCCGTCGCCGGCGGAGTCCTGTAGTGGCCGCACGCGCCGAACAAAGGAGGAGCGTGACGGCGAGTAAGATCTACTCGCGGCGCGTGTGATGCACGTGCCCGTGCGACGTAGAAGAAACTGACGCGTGTGAAGAAGATGACGCAGAAGAAGAACGCAGAAGAAGATAGCGAGTTCTCTCTCCGGCAAATAGCGAGGCTGCTGCGTGATCTTGCCCCTCTCTCCGTCAAATAGCCCCTTTTTCTTGCCAAAATGGAGAGAGCGAAAATGAGACTGATGGAGATGCTCTAAGGGTTAACCCGTTGACAAGGATAAATAAACAGGTTAAGGGTTGAACCCGAACCTTACCTGTTTAGCGATTATATTCTCGAATCTGTCATATACATATTTTTTGATTCTCGAATCGTGTGATATACATATTTTTTGTCAAAACTAATTAATTCTAAACCACTTAAGAGCAACCACAGCAGCCGACCCAAACCTCCTCCGATCCCTATTTTACAGAGGAAAGCAACAAAAATGAGGTGCAACAGCCTCCTCAAATGGGTGAACAAAATACAAACGTGAACAGTGACTCCCCAAATCAGCCCCCATTTGTTCAGCCACTGTTCACTACCAATTTATTTTTTTATCATTTTTTCCCTCACCCTCTCTCCACAGCAACAGTTGGACGCAGCAACCACAGCAACAGTTGGACGCAGCAAGACTCCTCGACGGCGAGAGTTCGACGCTGCAACAGATCAGCGTTGAGGTTTTGTTCGCCGGAGTCGATTGGGGTGGGGTTCGCCGGAATCGATTGGGGTGGGGTTTGGTTTATCTGGGTTTTGTTTGCCGGAATCGATTGGGGTTTTGTTCGACGCAGCAACAAATCGATTGGGGTTCACTGGAGATTGGGGTGGCCGGCGTTGGGGTGGGTGGGCGTTGGGGTTCACTGGAGATTGGGATAGAAAAGAAAACGAAGGTAAATGTAAGAGAAGAGTAGAGAATTTTGGGGGAGAGCAGTATGTATATATGGGTGTGTATGTATATATGAGTTATATATTATATTATTTTGAAAAGTAAAAAATAGTATTTTAATAGTAGAGAGGTAATATAGGTAATATTGTTGGAGTGTTGAAAGTGACATGGATAGATAAAGTACTGTTGAGTAATTTATTTGGCTCAAGTTTTGTGGAGCCTTGTTGTGGATGGTCTAACTCTGCGTCGAATTATCTCATAAATTCCCTCCCCTGCCTAAAGTGCATAGGCGAAAGTCGAAACTACCACCAGGCGTCTTGTTCGCAAAAGAAAATAGCAGGGCCCCATTTCCAAAATCCCAGACCCGCCGTGGGTCGGCGCAATCTCAGAAACGATGCAGAGATGGTGCACCAAACTCCGGGCACTGTCCCTCCTTCACTCTCCCCACAAGCCAACCCCACTCTCTCTCTCATCATCTACCAATCGTCTCCTTCACTCTTCTCCGCAGCTTCTTTACAGACCCCTGGCATTCACCGCAACTTCCCCCAACTTCAAGCCGCTTTTCAACGCTTCTTCTGCCTCGCATCCTTCGTTGCTCAACCAGACTGTAGTCTCCTCTTATCCTCCCCTTCCCTATCTCTCTGTAAGTCTTGAGGGTTTCTCTTTCTGTTTCCTATATTTTCCGGTCTGCTTGCTGTTATTAAAATGTGGGAATGGAATCATTGTTTTTTTTGGGCAAAACGCGGTTTTCAGGTTTCGCTCTCTATTTTCCTGAATTTGGGTAGCTTGATCTGATATGAAACCTTCTCCTGTACTTGGCAAACTCAATTCTCAGCATCAATTTGATTGAAAGCTTTGTTACGTTATAGTTGTAAATCCAGATAACATAAAATGGTTTTTAAAATTTTGAGTTGAATCAAGGAGCGGAGGGAAGCCCTTTTGGATTGTGAGAAGGAGTGAGATACGAAAGGGCAACTCCATTGGGTGAGAGAGGGGAAGGAGCCAATCAAGAAATTTCATTTTTGTACTTCTCTCTCCATTTCTCACCAAAATATTCAATCCAAATCAGTGATTTGGCTTGAAACCTTAACCCTTTCTTTTCTCTGCTTATCATCCAAAGGGAAGGGCTGGAGATGGCCTCCAAAAACCGTGGGCTATTATTTCCCCACTGCATTGCCAAGATGAGGCATTGTAACATAGGAAATTTATAAAAATGGAGGGTAATTACAATTCCATTGAGATCCAGAATTTTGTTCAATGGATTTCAGAAAGGTATATATGCCCCCTTGAGTCTGATTTTGAAACACCAATTCCATGAAATCCCCATTAGAAACACTTGTGAGAAATTGTGGGTTATGAACGTCAAATGAGTCTAACCCAAATGCAATGTTTATTTTACTTTTCTGCGGTTCTTGATTATATGGGCTATCAAGAGTGACGATTTCATAGGGTTGGTGCTTACTGAATGTAGGCATTTTCAACTTTGGTTTGTTTTACTTCTTCCACTTGGTTGCTAGAGACATTTAAGGAAAGAAATTCTTAATTTTGATGTAATTGTTTAGAAGTGATTCTTGCATGTTTAAATGTCCTTACTCTTATGGGTTCTTTGTGCTTAATTCTTAGCTCATTCAAGTGCGGCATCGTACAAAGAAGGAGAAGAGAGAGAAAACAAAGAAGTTTAAGCCGTGGACACCAGTAAAGTCCAAGATGAAGAAAACAAAAATGAAATGTTATTCGTAAGTTTTTTTTGAACTGTATGTTATTCGTAAGTTTACAAATTTGTTATCTTCATGCATACTACGAGCATATCTTGATTCTTGATAAATCTGAATGTGATAAATGTTATTTCATCCTCAAACAAGAATTTATCGTGTTGTGTGTTTCTATATCAGATCTTACAAGGGGAGATTTAGGGTACTAAATGATGGCACAATTAGGCGCTGGAAAGAGGGCAAGCGACACAATGCTCATTTAAAGGTTTGTCTATTCTTTAATTCTCTCTGGAGTTTGGTTATCAATTAGGTTACAGTTGTGGAATGTTGGAATAAGAGTCAATGCTACTGAAACAATTGAAAACAAAACACAGTGGATCTTTGGTCATATAAATTTAAGCATGCTTTGTTACTCTCTCCCAAATGAGTGTGTGGTCAGATTGTGATGGTTAATAAGTTACATGTAGCTCCTTGCTTGGCTTCTGTGATGGCGTGTATGTCTTGCTTCGATAGTAGTACGACAAATAGGGGATATTGCATGATTCCCGGGTACCTTTTTAATGGTAAGCTCATGCTTTCTTTGTTCTCTCTAGGTTTCTGACAATGTATAGGAGCGCTGATTTTAAATTGTAGGATTGCAAGTAGTGTTGTCTTTGTTTCTTCTCCATTGTGTGATGATTACTGCACTTTGAACTATTTGTGTTTGCCCACCCTTTTAGTTCAGGTTCTTTGCTTCTCCACATGCTAGATCCGGATTTGGGACACATTCGATGTACATTATTGGCATTGTGGCCGAATATCTTAAGTTGATATAATTAAGTCTATTACGGTAATCAACTACTATTGGGTGTATTGAGTTGTTTAAAAGGAGGCTGACCAATTACGAGCTGCATCGTCTCTGTATTCGTGCTCTCTTTGTTATTCTCTGTTGGTCCGTTGTTGGAGTTATTTCTTTTGTAGTGTTTATATGTTGTAACACGTATAAGGCATATTATGTTAATATCTGTTTAAACACACAAGCACATGGAGGATAGATAGTAGAAGTGTAGGAAATTGGGAACATGGGTCAATTTATTTTTCCATTGAGGATTGGTGGACTTGCAAATGACTAGGGAAAAAAAGTCTAACTTTGACAAATGATGCAAAATGAATGTACGGGGGCCCACAACTAAGGGTGTATTCCATTCGGGGTTGTCGGTTTGTAGGCATGCAAAACCTAAACCAATTAGTTCGGGCCAAATTTCACTACACCGACCTTGTCTGCATTTGTGTAGGAATGGGTACCTGTTCGGTCAGGGTTTTTAGGTTGACTGATATCGTCCTTCTTGGGCCAAAGAAAAAAGAAACCTGATATAAAATTTGGTGAAGGGGAACAATCCTGCAAACACCAATGCCTCGCACCTGCAGAGATCGGAGTTCTCTATTGGCAGCATCGATGACACTGACATACGTGGGCCTTGCAAGGGGAGGAGTAGCCAAGGCGGCCTCTTGGATTCTAATTTTCAAATTTTTGATTTCTCATTTCCGGCAAGGTGGGGTTTTGATGAGACCTGACATTGAGAGAGGATAGTTGCAAATGCAGATGGGATTGGTAGGGTATGTAGTTTGGAAACAGAGAGAAAGAGGGAGGATGGGGTATGAATCTGATGTCTGATTGTAGGTATAGGGTTTGCCAAGAAATATGAACTGTAGGATCTGCTAGAGCTTAGGGTTGAGAGTCATGTTATAAATGAAGTTATTTCTTTTATCATTCATATGTAATTTGGTTTGGTTCGGTTTGGGTGAGTTAGGGTGAAGAATTTGGAACCTGAGATTGAACTGAAAACTGAAAATTTTGTATCTGAAAAACTGAACCCGGTCAGACTATATCTCGGGCTGACGAAACCCAAAATTTTCGGTCAGATTTTTTCGGTCGGTTCGGTTTTGGGTTTTGGTTTCATCCCTAACCACAACCTTTAGTGGACAGCATTGGCAGTGATGAATTAGGAGAATGAAGGAGAGACTGTTGTGTGCAAAGCTCTCTCTGGTTGAGGTCTGGTCTCCATTGGACATATGCTATTAAAAATCAAGAAGCTAGCTTGGGTTTTAATTGAATGTGTAGTATGAGCTCTGGAGACTGGAACATTTGGCACCAAAGTTCTTTGCACCTTGAGGACATAGTTGCCAGAACTTCGTCTCAAATAGTTATATAGGCTTTTGAGTTTTGATGGGACATTTTTTTGTGTGGCTTATGGCTATATATGTTCAAAATCTTCTTTTCTAGAGGGGTGCATGTGACATTGATAAGGTTGTGAAGTTACTGGACATTTTGCTGGATAATTGCAAGGCAACCAATAAAAATGCATATTTTGCTGGATAATGATATGCCACTCTTTGTGTCGGGGATCATTCTGTGTCATTTGTTAGTAGCTTAGTTGCAGGAACCTCCTATGTGGGTGGCGAATCCACCTTAGAACCTCACTCCTGCGCTCCCAAGTCAAGACTCTCCTAGAACCTCCGCTCCCATTGAGAAAGGAACTTGCTGCCAACTAGGATAGAATCTCTTGGGCATACAAATCCCAAAAGAAACAAAAACAAAATATACCAAGCAAGAGAAAAGACAAAGTAATGATATGATATTAGAAAAATCTTAACTTAAAATTTTCTCAATTACTTTATATAACCATAAAATTACTCCCTCCGTCCCAAAAAGTTTGCCTCACTTTCCTTTTTTGGATGTCCCAAAATATAGGGCCAATTTGAAAAGTCAACAAAGCAAAGTTGGTAAAATTCCATTTTTGCCCTTGATGTGACATTTAAGAGATGATTTTTAACAATTAAAATATGAGACCAAAAGAAGAATAAACCAACAAGAAAAAAGAAAAAGAAGAATAAACAAAAAGCACTAATTGTTTTCAACTGGATTTTGCATTCAACGTTCATTGCCTTCCAGCATCCAAAATGGTTCACTGTTCCAAAGCAAAAAACTTGATAACTAAACATCAACATTTACAAAATTACATTTGCATTTTGCTTTAAACCACAGCTACTTCCAGTTGAACCAAAAATAGAAGTATTGATACTTCCACAAATTATTTTCAACTGCATTTTGCTTTATGTACAACTGCTACTGGAGTTGAACCAAAAATAGAATTACTGCTACTACATCCACTAATTCTTTTCACTTTTGACCTGAAGAGGGAAAACAAGGTTAGAGTATTAATCCCACTTCATAAAAAGAAAAAGGGAAAAACTAAGGTTCTTGGGAAAAAAAGAAAGTACAGATAAAAGAATGGGACTAACCTCATTGTTGTAAGTAGGTCAATGCACTTTCCACTACTTCACGTTCACATTCTAGTTGAATGGGAAGATTACCTTGTCTGGTCAAATTGTTTTTTTTTCCCCATATGTGGCATCTTGTAGTTGATCCCACCATGAACCTTCGTCACCTCTATAATGCAAGATTGTAATGTTAAAAAGACTTGATTTAGATTCTCGGACGATAAATTTTCAAAAGATTTCTCCATGGCATTAGCAAGTTCGTCAATTGTAGTGGGAGCTTCTTGATATTGCAACGATGGAATCGCTCTAAAAAAGTTGAGATCTAACACATTCATATCCGGACTATTAGGAGGTTGAGATACCAACCGAATATCAAATCCGTCTTTGCACGATACTTCAACCAATTCGGCATTCAAAAGATTCATGTGTGGCCTTGCATTATCATGTTGAAGATATATAATCTCCATCTCATGATTGCTACGAGGCCATTCAGCTCGAATAGCCGGTAAAACTTTCTCAATTAAATAAGAGCGATAATTTCTTTGGTTACCGCTTTAATTGCCTTAGTCTCTAATGTACCGGCGGCACGATTTTTACTGTTTCTCTTGGCCGGCTCTTTGAATGTGAATGGAAAGATTCCGATCTTACCCGAAAACTCTTTGTTTCTTGTTGCATCAAGTCTTGGCCGAGCTACTGCAGCTAGAAACATGACCTTTGTGATGAAGCGTTTGCTTTTACAAGTGCGCAATGGCTCACGTTCCTCGGGAAGTAGGTAGAACCTCTCCGATTCTCTGGACAAGAAAAACCATTTTTCATCAGCATCGTCATGGTTGTACACGTCTTTGACAATTGGTTGGCTTGTAAGACAGGATGGCTCTACCATGGACAAACAAAATCGAAGACGTGTTTTCTTATTCTCTTCGGTTAGGTATGGCTTCAGTGCATTTGTGTGCGGTCTGATTGCACCACCCTTACATCGCCTGTGAAGAGTTGATTTTGCCATATTCATAGCCTTCGCGAAAGAGCGAATATTTGTTCACCGACGAAGATGGACTTAAGCAACTTGCTCGTTGTTGATTTCTACTCGTTTGTGACCAGCTCGGTTTCGATGGAAGAAGTAAGATACATCAGCTCCCAACCCATTAGCAATAGACGTATGTGCTCGTTGCCAAATGCTGCGAATTGTTTTTGGCTCGGCAGAGTACATTGCAGCAATCTCTGGTATACAACCCCACTTTAATTTTCCATTTTCACTCTGCATTAAGATCATCTCGAAAATAGCTCGACGTTGGCCATTGGTTAGGAGTCGTTTGGTTATGCGGTGGATTGAAGGATTTTCAGGGAGAGGTTGCAATAAGTTCATGTTGATTCAAGAGAGTGGCACATATTTTTAACCAAAAAAAGAAAAAGAAAAAGAAAATGGACCTTTTATGTTATGGGAGAAAGGGGATGTAATTGGAGGGAAAAAGGAATTACAGTGGAGGAAAGGTTTATGAAGAGAGAGAAAAGTGCATGGAGAGAAGATTACCCTGCTCCAACTATATGGCTCCTATTCTCTCTCTGTCCCTCTATTTTGGAGTGGCCTCTATTTTGGAGTGGAAAAGTTTAAATTGGGGTGGCAAAACTTTTAAAGTAACTTTGGAAAAAGTGTTGTGCTTCATTGGAGGCAATGCTCTGGCGGCAAAAATTCCGCAAACCAGTTTAAATGAAAAACTTGATCCAAGGGGCAAACTTGGAAACTTACTTGTTAACTTTGTACCACTTTGCAGTGTACCTAAAATGTGGAAAAATCAAAGTGGTCCAAATTTTTTGGGACGGAGGGAGTACTTAGTTACTAAGACAATCTTTGCAATTGACCTGAATGACGCATACTAATATCTGCTTGCATTACATATTTATATTTTCATGTATTATTCCTAGAGGCTCCCCCTCCCGAAAGAGGAGCTCCTATAATCCTTCGCCCCCGCCCCGGCTTCGTGCATCTGAGATATGGAGAACAGTTGGAATCTTGTATTAAAAGTATAAATAATTTTATGTTTTGCAATCTAAGAGGTAGAATAATATTTTCTTTTTGACATTTAACTATATCAAAAGACATAAAAATGTTTAATTAATTTTCTCTAAACGCTCCTGATGGTGCTCCCACACTTCTATGATCATCCGCTCCCCGACCTCCGCCCCCGCTCTTGCTTCGTGCAACTAAGCTTAGTAGCAAAATTCAGCATCTGACTTGATAACTGGATAATGTTTGATCTGGTAACGCTTGTTACAGTATGGTAGTGCCTTATATACTGACATCTTTCGACTCATTTACTTTCCCTAAGCATTGCACTTTGTATACCCGCATCCTATCTAATTTTATATGGAGATAAATTGACTGTTCAAACATAAATGATTGGTCGAATATCAAGATCAATTACTCGTATTGGATGCATGAATGTCAGTACAAAGGACGATAGCCCTTGGTTGGAAGCATCAACAGTTTACACCGACCCCTCCTCCTTGGAAAAACTTGAGTTTCATTTACTTGACAAGTCTCTGATTGTGCCTTTGATGTCTTCTAAAACTATTAATAGTAGTTCGCATGATGTAAACTGAGTGATCAAAATTTTCCTACATGATGACCCTTCAATTATTGGCCCAACTTGGAAGAATTAACTGGCCATGTTTTGCTATTTGAATAACCTTGTGCGGTTGTCCACAAGGCTTTGAATATTATGTGAAAGGAATTATGCCGCTATCTTGTCATTACTGGATGATCTAACAAATATATCTTCGACTTTCAAAGGTCCATCCTATATTTGAACGATTGAGATTTTATCTGAAGCTTTCTTTCTTTCTCATTAGCATCTCACGGTCCTTTGCACCTGGTTTAATTATTAATTATTCCATTGTTTCTTCAACGATTTCTTGGACATGAGTATTCATGTTTTAGTGTTTAGGCTCGTATTTTTCCTCTGATAATTGCTCATAGTTCCATGAACAGATAAGAGTTTTGCTAGTTATTCTCTTAAAGGTTGCAATCTGACCATCCATAGTGCAATGACCCATACGCTGTAATAGCACATACCACTACTCCTCTTCTTTTGAAATAGTCTTGCCTGGTATCCAAGACAGGATACTATGAAATACTCTTAACCTCTAGATGTGTGTTACTTCTTGCAATAGCTAGAATCTTGTTGTCTCCTCATTGAGAGGGTTGTGAGGATTTAGTTTTTTGGATATGCCGATCAAAAAAGAAGACTACGATTCTAGGCTTTTTGAATGTCATCTGGCTGCGTGATCTGCAGTTCTCATGCCATCCATTTATCTGCAAATCATAGATCTGTAAAGCAAGCACAAGAGAGAGGCCTTTATAAAAACTCTAACCAGCGTAGGAGTCCAGATTTCTTTCTAAAGGATATCTTGGAAAGCCTTGAAAGACTTTAATTCTAGGTTAGAAGCTAAATTCAACAACTGCGATGATAAGAGATAGTATACTATTCTGAAATCTTGAATCAAATTAGGCCACGGGTGCTCTGCCATTTTGCATTATTTTCTTTTACTTTCCTTACTTTACCAAAGCAACCGCCTATTGTTTCCACCACCCAAAAATTATATATGAAGATAAGTGAATCGCACTTTGAATTCCAAGAACAATAGCTCTTTGGATACTAACAATGAGCATCCTTCCTCGCAAACATCAACATCGCATCAAATTGGGTGCTTTATGACTTAATCACTGGGAGGGTGATTCACTGCATGATGGATCAGGTGTTGTATTACCAGGAGTTACAAGTTTGCTGCATTTACTTCAGATAATGCTTTAGAGTCATCATAGTTGGACCATCACTCTTGCATTGATCCTTTGGACTTGCACAACAGTTTGCAATTGCATGAATGGCAGAAATGTTTGATAGCTCAATGATGGGGTGTCAGTGTCACTTTTACATGGCACAAATACTGGCAATTGTTAGTGCTTTCCTGTCAATTGACATTTTCTTATAGAAGAATTTAATTGCTTTCGGTCAGTCTCGTTGTTATTATATTATTATTGTTGTCATTCTATTGCCAATTGTTTTCTTGTGTTTAGGTGAGTTGTGGTCCTGTAGTCAGAGCGTAATGATATTATTCTGCTTCTACTGCAGATTTTAACTGTGAAATGATCATGTTTAATCAATGAGATTCTGTTTGTCTAATGCAGTCGAAGGCAGCAAAGCGTAGACTCAGACAACCTGGTATTGTTCCTTTGGCTTATGCAAAAGTTATGAAGAAGCTCAACTTCTGTGGTTAAGCCCTTGTGAGTGATCTGTTTTATCTGTTTCTGCTGCCATTTTCGCTATGAAGACTAATCATTCATCCCTGGCCTCTTACAATTGTATTCCTCTAGTTTTTGAATTTGCAGACCAAATACAGAAGAACATAATTTTGCAGCAAGAGCCTCATAATCAGTAATTGTTTGGCTTGAGGCTATGAAACGGTTATGTTCTTTGTTAGAACTGCTTTGTTTGCGTTGGAATGGTTTTAGGAGGAATTGTCTGTTAGCATCTTTGAATGGCTGCAAAACTCTGGTTCTTGATTAGCTTGACAAAGTAATAATTTCAGCAAATCATGTTGATTTGAAAAAGAAATCAACAATTAAAAGCTCACTGTCTAAGGCATCATAATCTGCCCATCTACTTGACAGTTTAGGCACTATGAAGTTCAATGAGTGTTGATTGCTGGGAAATGTCAACTTTGATTTCTGCACAATAATTTTCAACTGTATTTCAACAAGCAGAATCTAGGGTTGCTTTAAGAAAAGCATTTTTTACTTAGCACAATCTACGGTTTGTGACTTTGCGTTAAGAAAAAACATGTTTTACTTATATAATCAATTTATTTGGTAACAGGTATGTTAATGATTCAGTGTGTACAATCCAGATGGTAGCATAAACCTTAGAACTCTTTTCCAGAAACCATAAGCAAGCCATCCCGATTAATACCGTCCTTTCACTACTCCCCCTCTGGCCAGAGACTCATAGTTTGGATTATACTTGTATCGTACCCACTTCTTGTACTCTGGTGAGTAGCGATGGGCATCTCTCGCACTGAACCTCCAAGTGCAGAGGTTATTTTGGTTCTTGTTGCAGTCATAGTCATTTTTGAAAGCGACGAATGTGCCCTGGTTTGTCGAGCAGTTCCACATGGTCGATGAAGGGAAAATCATGCTCTGTCGGAAAGTGAAACTTAATGCCTCATGAGGTTTCAGATTATGAACTTTGCGCTCATCATCATGAGAAGCACCGGATGCTGATCTGAGTCCTGTCCAGTTTTGAACTGTGACCATCTTCTGAGGAGATTGCCAGAAGGTGCCTTGGATGATGGGATGAAGATGAGGATTGCAGTTAGTAGTATAATGAAATTGGTTGCATTGACAGCTTGCTTCAGAGTAGCCGCCATTGTGGTGGCGGTGGAGGTGGTGATAATTAGGCCTCGATTTGCCACTGACAGTTAGGCCTTTATTTGCCACGGTTACATCGATCCCTCCTGTAAGCAGAAAAACAGAACAAATGAGCTCGAGGGGAAAATGTGGGGAAAAAATTAGTAGGAGCAACATACTCATGTTACTAGCCTTAGGACAAGTTATTTTACAATATTAACAGAAAATCCATTCAAATGGCATTGCCTAGATTTGAACAACAATGCTGGATGTTTGAGGTGGAATCCATGAAAACCAATGATTTGAATCTAGTTTCTCTCTTTTAGCAGTGAAAGTTTCTTTTTCTTTTTCTTCTTTCCCGCTTCAGAGTATGGGCAACCCATCTCTTACGCAGATAATATTCCTAGTCGGATAGTTGAATGACTATGGGTCGGTTTGGTCTGAATTTTGCAATTACCATACCAATACCCAAAGTACTTGTCTATATCCAAATCCAAACCAATCCCGACGAGTGTGGTATTTAATGAACCATAGCCAAACCATACGGGATTTGGTTTTTACCCGAACCGCACGGAACCCGTGTTATTATTGATTTCATTAATAAACATGTTTAAGGGAAAAAAATTTATGCTTATATTCATAAATAAAATGCCATAAGATTTTACCATTAATCATTCGACTTTCAACATAATCGATCACAATAACTCGAAAAATAAAAATTCTTGAACGTGTTTAACCCACACCAGTGAGAAGCAACAAAGGAAATAAGTCGAAATTATTGAAATTATATATTGAGAGAGTTAATTAGGGGTCTTGTACAAAAAATATCATTATGATTTCATCTTATGAGATTTGAATATTTATGATTCAAATCTCATAGGGTGGCATCCTAAGGAGAATATTGTAATTAGGATGTCTAATTAAAATTTCCTTATATAAATATATAGCTATATATGTTA
The DNA here is from genome assembly GCA_020921065.1 of Vaccinium darrowii. Classification (NCBI taxonomy): domain Eukaryota; kingdom Viridiplantae; phylum Streptophyta; class Magnoliopsida; order Ericales; family Ericaceae; genus Vaccinium; species Vaccinium darrowii. Next base: position 22,166,947 of record CM037162.1, on the reverse strand, counting down.
TCCTGTAAGTAATATATGTGGATCTGTTTCGAGTGCGGGTTTGGGTTCAGTCTAGGTACTTAATTTTACCAAACTCAAACCCAAACTGCCAGGAATAATTTTTTTTAAACAAAAACCGCCCCATGGTAGGGGAAAAAAAAAAAAAAAAACGGACAATTGGTGTAAAGTCCACAAATGAGATCTTAATAAAGCATTTAGTCCAGCCAAAATTTCCGTAAGCTGAGGAGTACAAAAAGTAGTCATGACCCTCTCATCACGTCGCTGACCCTCGTCCTTGAGAAGTTATAGGTATTAGGCAAAGAAGTAATCCTGGCGGTGAACTCCCCACCCATTGCCCAGGTGCCCCACGTTCCACTCTCTATCCTCTCGGTTTTTTTTTTTCCCCTTCATTTTTTTGATGTTTTGACATTTTCATAGGGTATCATAGGATTTAAGTTTAGGCACTTTCATAGGGTTTTAGGGTGCACTTTCTATCATAGGGTTTTAGCGGTTTAGGCGCTTTCTTAGGTTACCCTTTAGTTTAGGGTTTAGGCACTTTCATAGGGTACCCTAGGGTTTTAGGCACTTTCATAGGGTACCCTAGGGTTTAGGTTTTAAGGTGCACTTTCCTATTATAGGGTTTTAGTGGTTTAGACACTTTCATAGGGTACCCTAGGGTTTTAGACACTTTCATAGGGTACCCTAGGATTTTAGGCACTTTCATAGGGTACAAACTTTCATAGGGTACAAACTTTTTTTTGGTAAAAAAAAGAAAATAGATGATAGTGTTAGGATTGGATAGGTTATAAACTTGTTTGGTGGATCAATGAGGTTACAAATTCTTTGTCTAGGACTTTTGAACAAGTCGACACTGCCTCGATAGGATCCAATCAGTTAGGATATCTATCAGTTTCGGGTTAAGTTGCCATACCTAGTCGTCAGGTGCAAGGGAGGAAATTTAAGTCCATGATTCTGAGAAAAGGTAAGAAAAGAAAATCTAGGGCTATATCAATATAAGTTGCATTTCCTTCCAAAAAAAAAAAAATTGAAAGAAGTTTGTGGTGACGATGATACTAAAAGCACCTATCCCGTAAAGGAATGAAAAGTAATTCCATTTCGTTGAAAACTTTGACAAATTTACAGATTCTGGCAGACAGTGATTTTGAGTTTTCCCAATATGATTTCATGTCAAAGAAACCCATTCGTTGGATCAATTCATATGCACAACCAAAAACGAAAACAAAAAACCAAAAAAACCATACATTTAGGAGGCGTACTCTTGTCGTGAGAAAGTGAGTCATAGTAGGAAAAATAATTTTGTGAGTTCCATTATTTTTCTAGTACTGAACACCCCAAAAGTTATGGAAAAGTTGTTTTTTTCATCATTTTCCTTAATTTCTTGACAACTGAAGGAGGCCTGAGTGATATGATATCAGTGCACGGCACGGGGTGAGTGAGTTGTGTAGGGGTCCGGATATACCGAGCACCTAGTTTGCTCTAGAAAAATAAGGAAGTAATTATATGTTGTGGGAAAGTTTGCTCTCGCCAATTAAACTTTCCTCGAAATATCTTATATCAAGTGAATACTCACGGGAAAGTAAATTTCTCTTTCCTTTACTTCACTTCATTTCACTTTTCTCAAGAATAATTTTCTCGCATAATAGTTTGGGCAAATGAACGGAGCCTTAGTAATTCAAAAAAACACATTTCTTGTTTCTTGGACCATTCCTAACATCTGGTTATTGATTCCCATCATCTGGTTATTGATTCCCTTTCCCATAATCACACGTGTATGAAACAAAAACATAAGAGTCAAATCCCCACCCACATATTGCGACTAATCTTCAAAAGTGTCATACTTTTTAAATCTAAGTTAAGAAATACTCCGTATATATGACTCTGTGCAAACATTTTCGTACACAACTTTGCTATCAAGTAAAGAATCCCGATGCATCCAATTCTGTTTCTCATCTTCACATTCCTCTGCAGCAGCAGCAGCAGAGGAGGATTTGATTTTCCTCTCGTTGCTGGAATCAACACAATCGCACCCGGAGAAGAACTCAAACCCGGGAGTTTTCTCGAGTCTTATGGTGGGAATTTCACCTTAGGATTCTTCACCATCGAACAAACAAATTACACTTAAATATGGTACACCAACGACGACCGACAAAGGAAAGTATGGGTTGCCAATCCAAACACGCCCCTCAACAACACTGCCGCTGCCCTCACTATTGACAACACCACCGGAATATTGAAAATCACAAGCAGAGGAGGAAACACGGTTTTGAACATTTCCAATCAATTGGTGGCTGATCCAACCGCAAAACTAGAAGATTCTGGTAACTTTGTTTTGATCAATGGAACAGAGAAACAGAGTTTGTGGCAGAGTTTTGATTATCCCACAAGTACACTTTTGCCTGGTATGAAACTTGGTTTCAACACGGCAACAGGCCAAAATTGGAACCTCACTTCCTAGACCAGCGACTATTTCCTGGCTTCAGGTGCGTTTACCTTGGGCTAGGAGCCCACTTCAGACTCGGGCCATTTAGTCATTTACCGACGGGGAGAAAGTTACTAGACCAGTGGGCCACTGAAAGATCAAACATTCGAAAATATGTCCAAATTGAATGCTCCGTGGACTCAGAACCATTACAACTTCGTTTTCGTATCCAACGATGATGAAAAGTATTTAACTTTTAGTGGTATTAACGGGACTTTATGGATGTGGGTATTGACACCCAACGGTAACATTGTAGAGGGTGTTGATAGTCTGCAACTAGGGCCTGATGATTTCTATAACGGGTACGAATTGGGTAACGGGTGTGTGACTTCGGAGTTGCCTCAATGCCGGAGGAGTAATGACAAGTTTGAGGAAAAGAGAGTGGATTTTTTACCTTCCATTGCTACTAGTGAATATGATGAGAATTCGAGTCTAAGCCTTAGTGATTGTATGGAAAGGTGCTGGAATGATTGTAATTGTGTTGCTTTTACGGTTAATGGCAATGGAACAAGTTGCATAAGTTGGATAGGAAAGCTGGAGTGTCGAGAAGATAACCCGAATACTGTGGCACGGCACGTCGGCACAACACACGATTAAGTAAACGGGTCGGCACGACACGACACGATTCAAAAAAGCACGACACCAATTTTTTGGGGCCGTCACGGCACGACAAGATTCAAAATAACACGGCACGGCACGACATGACAAGAAAAAGGCACGGCACGGCACAACACGATTTAGTCAACGACATGGCACGACACGAGTAATTAAATCAGGCACCAAACGGCACGTCACGACCCGACACGGCACGGTAAAGTAAATTGGCACGACACGGCACGGCATGACACGAGCACGGTATATCATGGCACGGTGCGACACAATAAGGTAAACGGGCACGGCATGGCACGAAACACGGTAGGCACGGAAATTGAGTGGCACGGCACGACACGACAAACACATTTGACACCCCTAATTCTCATCGTCTGATTGTTTCCCACTTTCACTTTACTACAGTCAAACGTCTCTGAAACAAAACACAAAAGTCAAATCCCAACCCAATTAATCTCGAAAACCTTCATACTTTTCAACTCAAAGATCACAAACAAGGTAAGACACTGTCCACGCGAAATTTTTCCATTCTTCCTCATCCCATAGGGAAATTGCACACAAACTTTGCTATCAAGAGAAGAATCCCTATGCGTCCAATTCTCTTTCTCGTCTTCGCATTCATTTCCAGCGGAGGAGGACTCAATTTTCCTCTCGCTGCTGGAATCAACACGATCGGAACCGGGGAAGAACTCTACTATGGGAGTTTTCTCGAGTTCGATGGTGGGAATTTCACCTTAGGATTCTTCACCACCGAACAAACAAAGTACACTTACTTGGGAATATGGTACACCAACGACCACCTCCAACAAAGGAAAGTATGGGTTGCCAATCCAGACACGCCCCTCGACAACACCGCTGCTGCTCTCACTATCGATAACACCACCAGAATATTGAAAATCACCAGCGGAGGGAATACAGTTTTCAACATATCCAATCAATTGGCGACTAACCCAACCGCCAAAATAGAAGAGACCGGCAATTTTGTTTTGACCAATGGAACAGATTTGTGGCAGAGTTTTGATAATCCCAGAAACACGCTTTTGCCTAGGATGAAACTCGGTTTCAACAGAGCAACCGGGCAAAACTGGAATCTCACTTCCTGGAGCAGCGGCGATTTCCTGGCAACAGGTGCGTTTACTATGGGCTGGGAGCCCACCCCAGACTCGGGCCAGTTAGTCATTTACCGACGAGGAGAAAGTTACTGGTCTAGTGGGCCACTGAAAGATCAAACTTTCGAAAATATGTTGGCATTGAATAATTCGTCGATTCAGTACCATTACAACCTCAGTTCGTATTCAATGATAATGAGAATTATTTAACCTTTAATGGTATTAGCGAAAGTTTATGGATGTGGGAATTATGATAAGAATTCGTGTCTAACCATTAGTGATTGTTTGGAAAGGTGCTGGAATGCTTGTAATTGTGTTGCTTTTGCGGTTAATAGCAATGAAACAGGTTGCATAACTTGGATAGGAAAGTTGAAGTATCAAGAATATACTTATGCTGAGGTGATTAACGTCCTGGTTCGAGGAAGTTCATCTAAAGGTAGGTTGAATTTCATTGTCATTTGCTCGTCTATGGAAAAAGGATTTCCGTCTGAAGCATATGAAGCGTTAATGAAAATAGGAATTTGGTTAGAATCACGTCTTCTTGGCCAATATGGTGGGTAACACTTCGTGATGTGGTAATGGCACGTGTCACTACAAGAAATTTGAGATACCACAGGGCTTTTCCTACCATCGCCTCCAAAAAATGCTGGAATTGAAGGTATATAGTAGTGCCTTGGAAAACCGTTTCTAGAAATGGGTCATTACCAGCGGGTATTATGAACCGCTGGCAGATTCTTCAATTTTCCAGGGTATGGCATGAAAAAAACCAGCACGGGCATGGCTTGAGCACGGTAAAAGTTGGGCACAGCACGTTAGTTGGCCTGACATGACACGGTATGACACGGTCTAAGCCAGGCACGACACGATAGTTGGCCTGGCGTGGCACGACACGGCACGACACAGACTTAGTAAGGCATGGCACGGGCACGGGCACGGGCACGACAAGGTCTTGAATAAGAAAAGTAAATTTAATTTTGAATAAGAAAAGTAATAAGTAAAAAATAATTTTTTATAAAATAAATTTTATTTCATTTAAAAAATGAGGAAAAATCAAAAAATTAATTTTTGAATAATAAAAATGAAATTTTTTATTTTTGAATTGATAGGTGAAAATTGAATTTTTTGTAATTACATAATAAACCTTAGCTTTTTGTTTCCCTCCATTTTGCATACAGGTTGCATCATACATCATAATTCATACATGTAATGCCATTTGTTTCCCGCCCAATTATATTGTGTTTCCCTCTAAATCAGTATCACGTGGAGAGAGAGAGAGAGAGAGAGAGAGAGAGAGAGAGAGAGAGAGAGAGAGAGAGAGAGAGAGAGAGAGAGAGAGAGAGAGAGAGAGAGAGAGTTAAAAATATTGAATTTTGACTTGCTATAATAAAGGGAAAAATTGAGGGAAAATAAAAATAAATTTTTGAATAAGAATTATAATTAAATAAATGGACTTGACGTTATAAGGGAAAAAATGAGGGAAAATAAAAATTAAATTTTCAATAAATTTTAATTAAATAAATGGACTTCCCGTGAATAAATAAATAAATAAATAATCAAAAAACATTTTTATTAAATAAATTGAGTTGCCAAATTCCATAATATGGAAACAAAATTAGGGAAACCTAAAATGAATTTATGAATAACAAAAATGAAAAAAAAAATTAGGGGGGAAATAAAAATTAAATTTTGATGACAAAATATAAATTTTCAAATAAAAATAAATTTTTATAAAATAAATTTAATTTATTTTTTTTTAAAAATGAGGGAAAATCAAAAATGAATTTTTGAATAATAAAAATGAAAATTTTGATTTTTGAATTGATAGGTCAAAATTGAATTTTTGCAATTACATAATATGTATAAAATGTTGATTATATTATGCATTTATGCGCTAGCCACACGATTGCAACACAATTATGACGATCCAAGCCGTTCACTTTGTTTGTCTTTCTATTTTAATCACTCTCGCCAAATTTGAAGTCCATCGGGTATTGAAAGCCCTCTCATCGGGGACGTTGATTCATTATCAACCTACAATTTGTCTCCTTCGATCAAATACATAACGATAGTTAAATCACTTCATTTTTTGCATGGATGATATAATCACTCCCACCTATAATTTAGACGGTTCCGATTCGAAAAAAAAAATGCTCTGATGGGCGTCGATTTATGCATTATATGACATTATTACTCTTAAATGCACTGAATGTGATCCGATCAGGTGGTTGCCGACATTTGATCGCCACCGTTTTTCCGGGAAAAATGATAGAATTGATAAGATATGAAATCGTAACGGTTTATATCAAACGTTCGAGAAATCGAGTCTACGCCTACCTTTCAATCCTATACATCGAACTTACTTGGTTATGAACCAAGCTATTATGTTATACGATAATGTACACTAGCCACACGAACACAACACAATTATGATGATCCAAACCGTTCACTTTGTTTGTCTTGTTGTTTTAATCACTCTCACCAAATTTGAAGTCTATCGGGTATTGAAGAACACAGACACTCGCTAGCCGTTATTTAAAGTGTATGGGTATCAGTATTTAAGTTTTAATCATAAATGCTAGGGCATGCCAAGACTTTTGTGTTGTTTGTCAAGTAAATTTCTGCAGGATTTACCTTGTTAGTTGGCTTATTATAATTTGAAGTTTCCTCAACTCTATTGCCATTGAATAGGAAGTATTTTCACATTGTGTCCACAAATTATCTTCACGATCAGATCATTTAGGGAGAAATGCTAAGGTAAACACCCTCCCCATATGAGATTTTGTGGCACCAAATATGAGATTATATGAGATTTTGTGACACCAAATATGAGATTTTGTGGCTCCAAATATGAGATGGCATACGGTACACACCCCTATACGGATGGACGGCCGAGATTGTGCCACGTGTGACGTGTGTCACCTTTGACCATTGACTATATGAGATTTTGTGACTCTAAATATGAGATTTTGTGCCTCAAAATATGAGATTTTGTGCCTCAAAAAATATGAGATTTTGTGGCTCAAATATGAGATGTGTGGCACTGTAGTGTTACTGTAGCAATCCGCATGGGTCCAAATATGAGATTGTGTGGCTCCAAATATGAGATTTTGTGGACATATATGAGATTTTGTGGACATCCGTATGAGTGTGCATACCATATGCCATTCGTATTTAGAGCCACAAAATCTCATATTTAAAGCAAAAAAATCTCATATTTTGAGTCATAAAATCTCATATTGAGTAATTTTTAGAGGGTGTGCATAGTAGTAGCATTTCTCTCATATTTAGGTTCGTTCACTTCTCCTATAATTTCGGTCCCATGGCGGAATTTGTGCACTGAACCTTCTTCAGAATTTCTGCTAAACCGGTGTGCAACTTGGACATCACCGCAAAGGGAGAAGCGCCAAAGGGAGGATGACGAAACCATCGACCACATGGATATGGAGATAATTTCCTTGCAGGTCTATAGCAGTGTTTGACTCTCTTCTCTTGGGTGTCAAGGCAATATAGATTGTTGGGTGTCGAAACCATCAATTTGGTTCGGATAATTAAGTGCGAAGGCAATATAGATTGTTGTGATGATTATGGTTTTGATTGGTGTTCTTTCATTTATTATTATTTTCTTCATTAAATGATTCTGCGTTATTGTTCACCCCTCGAATGGACAAATTTAACGCAAAACCCTACCCAATTGTAGCACAAACGAACCGAATTACTTGCTTTAGTTACTTATAGCATTGATCCCAAAACTTGTTCTAGGTATGGGTATGTTGTTTGGATAACTGGTACGTAGAACCATAATCCCCGGATTCTAAGACTAGTCAATTCTATTTATGTTGTTGTAATGAGATTATGGTAAGATTCTCAATTACTTGGCAATTTATATATTGTGTACTTCACCCATTTTTTGTTCCTTATTTCTTGTTATCTGGTTATTTAGGATATTTCTCTTTGGGCTTCGGGCTGTGTCCAACTAGCAAGGTGATGAAATGAGCAACTTTGTCCTCACTTTGATGGTATAGCTGGAAGCATCTCCTTAAAGAAAGAGTGAGCATCTCCTTAGACTGGCATGCGTCCTATTATTAATGTTATTGCTAATTTGAGTGTGTGAACTAGCAGTTAAACATCATCTCTTATTTACTGCTATTGCTCATTTTTTAGTGTGACTGCGTTTCTTTATGTTAGGTAAAAATTGAAATTTTATGCTAGTTCATTCTCATTTATTTTGCAGGTGACACTACCAAGTGGCTATAAGTTGACTTCTCCTTAGTTCATCTCTTGAGGAAAATGTTTGGATTTTAGTCCACTACGGTGAAGTCTCCTATCATCTGGGAAGTTCTTCTTACAACAGGATTTTCTTGGATTTGTGAGTGAACATATGATTCCATTAGTTCTTGCATTTAGGGGCCTATTATTCGTGCACTCATTCTGCTATTCCTCCTTGCTATAGGCTTCTCTATATACCTATGTTGTATTTTGCCAAATGTCGTGGGAGTTAAAAATAATTAACTCGGTTCTTATTCTTCGTCATTTCCATTGTCGGTGATAGGACGGCCTAGCCAAACGCATGATTTCAACCCGTCATTTTGAAAGCTCTTTCAGCAAGACTTGGTTAAGGTGCCGTGAACTTTTGATTACTTTTTTTTTGTTCCACTTAGTTTAGCCTATGTACTTTTTGGATTATGCTATTTCCTCGTGGTAATGAACATCTGATCTACTTTGAATGTTGACAAAGTTATGGAACATGCCTTTGATCTAGTTGTGGTATTTTGTATGGATTATTAGTTTTCTAATAAAAAATGAATTTTATTGCTTTTTGATATTTAATATTTTTGAGTTCTTGCAAAAAAGAATCGGTGAATAGGTGTGTGAGCAATTAACTAATATAATTATTAGTTGATTTTTTGTTATTAAAAAAAAAAAAACTTGTTACAGTGTTTTTAGCCGCTGCTAAAAGTGTGTAAAGTGTTTACTAAAGGTTGGTCTAAGTTTGTAAAAAGTCTACACCAGCGGCCAAAAGCGCTGGTAAAATTGAGCCTACTCCAGTGTTTCTGAAGCGCTGGTAAAACTTAGACTACACCAGTGGTTGCAAAAGCGCTGGTAAAATAAATGCTATACCAACGCTTGCCAAAAAGCGCTGGTAAAAGGATATAGAAACGGGTAGACCCCAGCGGCCTATAAAAGCGTTGGTATAGACCTCCCAGGGTCTATAGCAGTGTTTTGAGTCATCTTTACCTATGCTTTTGGCCACTGGGGAATCTCAACTTTCTTGTAGTGTGTACATTTGTGTAACTATATACTGCTATAAGTTATTTAGTGCCTCTAAACTTTTCCTTCTCTTAAGTAATAGTACACATTACGAAGTGTAAAACTTAGTAAATCACGGAGACACGGACACAGATACAAGTTGGACATGCCACGTGGCATTTCCCAATTTCTTTTTCATCCATACACGTAAAGGAAAGGCCCTTAGACACCAGTGTTTGCCACCCAGCCTCGTTAAAATTAAATTTTCAGCAATACAAAATACTGATAGGGTAGATTGAAAGAAAAGCAAGTCAAATAACATATTAAAACCCCATGCTATGTTGAATTTGAATCAACATTAGTTTTCACTAGTGTCGTTGTCTGGATAAAATTTCAAAGTACGTAACGCGTGATCTAATAAGATTTTTCTGTATCCCGTATCCCATGTATTTATTGTTTGGAAATACCATGTCATGTGTTTGTATCCGTAGTCCATGTCTCAAATTGCATATCAAATTCATCCACATCTATTAGACTCAATAAAGATACATGTTTTAGATTTCGATAGATGTCTTTACTTCGCTAGTCAAATAAATTTCGTTTTGCCAAAGCACACCTTATTGAAGATGAAAATACAGTGCTTCAGAGTACATGCTTCAGGGCTGAAACTTAGGTAGCCCAATATTAGTATAGATTCTGATTGGAAGTCCTCCAACAATTGAAAAGGTAGCACAAATTGCTGGAGATTATTGCGATAGGGATGACATGGGCGACACGTTTGGAGTGGTGTTTTGGGGCTTTGAACTTAGCCCGAATTATCCTCATGACCCGTAGTCAATCTGTACCCTAGGACGATGAGTCAAACCCGTTTACCTTTAGCGGGTTATTTTTTACTCGAAACTGTTTTGTTGGGTTTGCCTAGGTAAAGGAATACTTGGGGACTCTGGGTTTGTAGATATCGACTGTGAAAGAGGAGTTCTTCTCTTTCACAGTTAATTTCCTCTGCCAAGCTTCGCTCATGCACTTTGGAGGCAGAACCACTTAAATCCTTCCGTATTTGTTTGAATGCTCTATTTCTTTTCTCACGTTTGTGTTTATTTCTTCATAAAACTAAACGACCAGGGGTGACGCCAAATGGGAAGGAGGGGGTCAGCCGACCCCACAGCGAAAAAAAAAATACTACTACCATGTTAATTTTTTTTTAGGAAATTCATAAATGAACCCCCATAAATTTAGGGCTGACGCCACTGGATAATTCTTCAACTTTCATCCCCCCTCTTTGTGTGGCTTGTGTGAATCCTAGTCACTCGTTTTGTTTTTTTGATATGGAGACGTTGATCAGTTTTGCTAAAAAAGTACTCCCTCCGTCCCAAATTGTTGCTCCTAGTTACTATTTGGGAATTGAGACCTCTAAAAAAATTGTTCATATCGTCAGATTTTCAATGATGTATATATCTAATATGGATCTTGTTTGATAGATCTTAATTAATTTTTTCGAACACATTTTTTAAAATCATGGAAAAATTATAGATTATAAAATATAGATAATTATTTGAATGGTTCAAAAAGTGAAGCAGAAGCAACAATTTGGGACGGAGGGATTATTTGATAGTATGCAACGATTTCAGAACTCGAGAACGCATAGAATGCAATTGTATTAAGCTTGTGTAGATTTTTTTTTTTGGGTGTGGTGAAAACTGAAAACAGAGAAAACTGTTTTATGCTTTTTGATGATATCTTTTGTTTATTAGGTTGAGCTTTAAATGCATGTGATTTTTGTTAGAACAAAATTTTTAGTTGCTATTACTGTGATAGGTTCTTTGATTTATGGATGGTAAAGATATATGATGTATATAAATGACCCCACACTACCGAACTCCTGGAGTCGCCACTGAAAACGACGTATCATGATTATTCAAAATGTATGCTAGTGGTTGTTAGCAGTAGAGATTTATAAAGATGGATCAAGGTCGGGTCTTTGTGGAACATATGCTGTTGAAAATTGAGAAGCTAGCTTGGGTTTTAATTGAATGTGTAGCATGAGCTCTGGAGACGGGTACATTTGGCACCGAAGTCCTTTGCACCTCGAGGACATGGTTGCCAAAATTTCGTCTCAAATAGTTTTGTATGCTTTTGATGGGTACAATTTATTTATTTTTTTCCAATGGCTTATGGCTATTAGAAGTTCAAAATCTTATTATTTTCCAGAGAGGCATTGATAAGGTTGTGAAGTTACTGGACATTTTGCAGGATAATTGTAAGGCAACCAATAGAATGAAAAGCATAGCTCTATTAGTGCCTTGAAAGATGATATGCCACTCGGTGTCGGAGATCATTCTTGTGTCATTTTTTATACTTTTGTGTCATAACAATACATTTTATACTTTTGTGTCATATAACAATACATTTTTAACTCCACCACTGCGGATGTCCTTAGTAGCTAAATTCAGCATCTGACTCGATAACTGAATAATGTTCGATCGGGTAAGCTTATTACAGTACGCTAGCGCCTTGTATACTGACATCCTTGGACTCATTTACTTTAGCTAAACGTTAAACTTTGCACACCGACATCATAGCTAATTTTATAAGGAGATACATTGACTCTTCAAATACCAAGTCCAAGATACATAAATGACTGGTCGAATATCAAGATCAATGACTGTTATTGGATGCATGAATGTCAGTACTACGGACGATAGCCCTTGCTTGGAAGCATCAACAGTTAGCATCGATCCCTCCTCCTTGGAAAAACTCCTTGAGTTTCATTTACTTGTCAAGTCTCTGATTGTGCATTTGATGTCTTCTAAAACTATTAATAGTAGTTTGCATGATGTAAACTGAGTGATTAAACTTTTCCAGATAAAAAAAATTTATTTTTAATTTAGTACTCCCTCCGTCCCTTTTTAAGTGATCCACTTGGGAAACGTGTATTTTTGCGGATGTTTAAAAATGTACTTTCGCATATCGTTTTTAAATTTTTTTTGCACCAAATTAAAGTACTCAATGAGCACTTTAATTTGGTATAAAACAAATTAAAAAGTTATATAGAGAAATATGTTTTTTAAGGGTTTGAAATTACACGTATTCCCGTATGAATCACTTAAAAAGGAACGGAAGGAGTATTTTTTTTTTTTTTGGGGATGCGCCCAAAGATTGCTTTGAATATAAAAAGGGTGTGACCCTAAGTTAAAAAGTCATATAATCAGCCACATGCTAGGCTTACTAATGGAAAGGGACATCTTATTCCAGGTTTGAAAAATCAACATTCCCAAGCAGCCACAAATCACTAATTCAACACTTTGAATAAGACAACCCAAAGTCAATCCGCCACACTTTGGTCCAGATTTTTATAGACATTCAAGAAAGGCAACTCACCCCATACACCAATCACCAATTCATCACATTTCTGGTTTCTTGGACCATTCTCATCGTCTGATTGTTTCCCACTTTCGCTTTGATCGGTTTTTTTTGGCTAAATGTCTTTTTTTCCAAACTAATTGTCAATGTACTTCTCTTTTCAAACTATTTGTAAAAATACTCCTTGCGCAATTTTAAATTGCGCTACCTTCATAAAACGTCAATCGAAATTACGCTAAGAGTGCCGCGCTGGCACACTGCCCCGTAATATGCCACATAAGTAGAAAACGCGATTTGGAATTGCTCTTTCTCACTTTTTTTTTGTTGTTTCATTTGCCTTTTTTTGTGTTATTAACACACTTAATGGGAAAAAAAAAGGTGAGGAAGCTCGATTCCAAATCGCACTTTCTGCTTATGTGGCATATTACAGGGCAGTGTGCTAGCGCAATTTCGATTGACATTTTATGAGGGTAGCGTAATTTGAAATCTGGGGAGTAGTGATAGGCATCTCTCGCACTGAACCTCCAAGTGCAGATGTGGTTGCCACTAATCGTACCAGGTGTAGTAGCTTTACCAGGGAGTTGAATGAGATCAGATCCCATCTTCTTACTCTTAACAACTCTCTCCCTTCTCCTGCTGACTCTTGCAGGTGGACTCTTACGCAGGATGGTCTTTTCTCCATTTCCTCATTATGGGAAGAGCTGAGACCCAAATTTCCCACCATTGGCTGGAGTAATAGTGTGGTTTCCCTCACATATCCCCAAATGTAGTCTGATCAGCTGGATTGCAATTTAGAATAGGTTATCCATTGAGGATAGACTTGTGTTGTTTGGTCTCAAGAGCACTTCTTGCTGTAGTTTTTGCCCTGCTGAGGAGTCCATAGATCACCTGTTTTTCAATTGTCCATTCACCAAACAGGTGTGGGATACTGTATCCCTTAAATCTCAGCTCATGTGGCAACCTCAATCACTTATTAATCTTGCCAGCCTTGTCTCTACAGCTGGGGGTAAGGGTCTCAAGAGTACGTTGATCAAACTAACCTTCACAGTCTCCCTATATCAGATCTGGATTGAAAGGAATCTTAGGAAGTTCCAGAATCTGAATCATAGTGTACCTTCTTTGGTGGCTAAGATATGCACTTAGATTAGGTGCAGATTGTTGTCCTTACACAAAATACCACCTGGCCCAATAACTTTGCTTGAAGTATGGAACATCCCAACTCAAACCAATACTTAACATTTTGGCACTTGTGGTTGAGTTGTGTAGCTTTATTTACTTACAGTTACTTTGGATCCAATGTTCTGTATTCTGATACCTTTGCTCAAAGACACAGGTGGTGCAGGTTGGAGGGATATCCAAGGGTGGTGGTTATGTTCTCTATGCTAATGGCCCAATTGGGTAGTTGTGTTTGCAGGTTTTGTTCACAAGTTCTGACTATGTGTGGTGAATCTGCCAGTACTTCTATCTATTCAGTTTTGGCTGCTGCTCCGTTTTGGTTGCTTCACGTTGGCTTCACTCTTTGAATGGTTGTTCATAAGTTCCTTGGGCTGGAATCTTTGTTCCAATGTTGGGATGAAATACACATGCTGTTGCTGCTCCTGTACTACTGCTGCTGAAGTTACTGCTGCTGTTTTGCTGCATCCTAGTCTAAAAGGAAGTTGCAGTCAGTGTGAGTGCTTTAAGCTTAAAGTGAGGTATGAATATTGTGCTTTATTGAAGTCATTTGGGTTGCAAGGGCTGTTGCAATCCACTTTTATTGCATCTGTTGTTACTCTTGTCTATGCTAGTGTCATTGCTTTATAACTAGACTGCAGTATGCTTTATTGATGTTATATGGGTTGCAAGGGCTGTTGCAATCCCTACTATCTGTTGTTACTCTTGATGATGCTAGTGTTATTGCTTTATGCTACACATATATCATGGTTGCAAGGGCTGTTGCAACCCTCTGTTATATATATTTTGTACACTGCTGCTGCTGTATTGTTCTTCTGCTATTGTTGTATTCTGGACAGCCACTGTTTCTGGGTTATCCCAATTTCAAACGAAACTCTGCTCAAATTTATAAGAATCGGACTGTCCTTAGGGGGCTGTTGTTTGTAGTTCTGTACTGAAAACAATAGTTCATCTGGACTGCTGTGTGTCTGATCAGCATCCACGGGATTAGACCTAGCCATGGGGGGTTGTCCCTGGTATGTATGATCCCCTTCTGGGAGGGGGTTTCCTCCCTATTCATGAACTTATTTCATGTTCAAGCATCCATTCCATCGTTCGAGCTTCAAGTCTCATGTCCAAGGAACCTATCCCGCCTGTTACTCATCTTCATCACTTGATCACCATTCAATGCTCTGATTTTGAGTTGGTGGTAGCTGCCAAATGTCATGCCAAATTTCATCTCTGCACTGCATTCTGCTTCATACTGCCGCTGCATTTTGTTGATGATCATGCTCCCAGCGGCCGGTTACTACACTATGCTCAAGCTCCAATTCAGTTGTACAGTCCCATTTTGTATGTTTCTCCTCCATCTCCCTTGATGGACTAGAAACATTTAGTTATCATTGCATGTTACTAGTTTTAGCATATTCTTATGTAGTCACTTACCCCTCCCCTTTGTTGCCTTATTGGCCATCCTTTTTGTTTCCTTTGTTTTCTTTTCTTTCTTTGTTTTCTTTTGTCCTCCTGGGGTATGCCCCTTGTAGGCTGTATATCCGCTTAGCCTTTTTTCTATTTCAAGCTTATTTACCCAAAAAAAAAGTGCAGATGTGGTTTTGGTTCTTGTTGCAGTCAGTCATTTTTGAAAGGGACGAATGTGCCCTGGTTTGTCGAGCAGTTCCACATGGTCGATGAAGGGAAAATCACCCTCTGTCGGAAAGTGAAACTGAATGCCTCACGAGGTTTCAGATTATGAACTTTGCGTTCATCATCGAATGAGAAGCACCGGGTTCGAGACTTGGGAATGCAGCTGTGTTAAAACTTGGTTGGGAGAGCTTTGCCGCCTTTATGGTCCTACCCGGCTTGAATCCGGATTAGTCGGGGCTAATGTGGTTACCGGACACCGGATGGTCTTTACCAAAAAATAGAATGAGAAGCACCAGATGCTGATCTGAGTCTTGTCCCGGTTTTGAACAGTGACCATCTTCTGAGGAGATCGCCAGAAGGAAAGCAATCAAGGTGTCAAACCCCCCAAAAGGAAAGCAATCAAGGTATTCAACATATGTCTTACACAGTTACACTCCTGCGTGCGGAAATACACAGACATATGTGTACGTATGTATGTACATATAGAATTGTGACTGACAAGAAGGAGCAGTTGGAGATGATGTCATTTTAAACTTGTTCATATGTGTGTCAGACATAACCAAAACATGCTAAATTTGGATTTCAAAACCCATTAGTAGAGTAGAATTCGTCATAAGAACTCGTCTCACTCAATTTCTTGTTAAAAGTGTAATTTGAATTGGAGTACATTTTTTGAAAATTTAAGTTTGAGAAGTTCAATGATTATGTTATCTCAATAATTTGAGTTTCTCAAATTCGACGAAAAATAAGAGATGGAGGGAGTATTTTAGTGGGCCTCTATTGCATTGCAGGAGCAGACAGTATAAAAGTTTCACCCGTGCTCATCCCCTCTCTCACATGCCCCGAAGTTGCTGATGCGGTGATGTAATTTAGTTGTGTCATTGTGTTGATCCACATATTTTATATGGCACATATGTAATTAGTGGTTTAATAAGATTCTCCAAATCTCTAGGCCCAAGCTTTTATGTTATTGGTCAAATAAAGAAGTTAATTCTTAAATAGACTTTACTTTGATGGGAAGTACGTATAAATGATCATTAAAGAAATTGGTCCTCTTCTTGCCTATAAAAGAACGTCTAGGGTTCCATCAATTCATGAAACTAAATTGCTAATAAAGAGGGAAAGAGAGAAACCCGTCTTCCACCTAGGGTTTAATACTCTTGGTAAAATCATGGCTATTTGAATAATGATATGGATATCGGATCACTGATGTTCTGTAGGAATGAATCTTGATACGCCGCTCTTGATTCTTTTATTTCCGCTTAATGATTGTTATATGTATCATGTTAGTTCTAGATACTGTTCAAAGTATGTGAAAGTTATTTCTCTCTACTTAGATCAGTTTTGTATTAGGTATTCGCCATATTAGTTTAATTTTTGTTGCCCTTTGGGCAGGTTTTTCCAGATAAAAAAAAAAATTTTAATTTAGTTTTTTTTTTTTTTTTTGATGCGCCCAAAGATTGCTTTGAATATAAAAGGGGTACGACCCTAAGTTAAAAAGTTATATGATCAGCCACATGCTAGGCTTACTGATGGAAAGGGACATCTTATTCCTAGTTTGAAAAATCAGCATTCCCAAACAGCCACAAATCACTAATTCAGCACACTTGGACCAGATTTTTATAGATGTTCAAGAAAGGCAACTCACCCCATACACCAATCACCAATTCATCACATTTCTGGTTTCTTGGACCATTCTCATCGTCTGACTGTTTCCCACTTTCACTTATACTCTGAAACAAAACACAATATTCAAATCCCAACCCATTTAATCTCCAAAACCTTGATACTTTTCAACTCAAAGATCACAAACAAGGTAAGACACTGTCCACACAAACATTTTTTCCATTCTTCCTCATCCCATAGGGAAATTGCACACAACTTTGCTATCAAGAGAAGAATCCCTATGCCTCCAATTCTCTTTCTCATCTTCGCATTCATTTCCAGCGGAGGAGGACTCGATTTTCCTCTCGCTGCTGGAATCAGCACGATCGGAACCGGGAAAGAACTCTACTATGGGAGTTTTCTCGAGTCCGATGGTGGGAATTTCACCTTAGGATTCTTCACCACCGAACGAACAAATTACACTTACTTGGGAATATGGTACACCAACGACACCCAACAAAGGAAGTAGGTCGCCAATCCAGACACGTCCCTCGACAACACCGCCGTTGCTCTCACTATCGATAACGCCACCGGAATATTGAAAATCACCAGCGGAGGGAATACAGTTTTCAACATATCCAATCAATTGGCGACTAACCCAACCGCCAAAATAGAAGATACCGGTAATTTTGTTTTGACCAATGGAACAGATTTGTGGCAGAGTTTTGATTATCCCGGAAATACGCTTTTGCCCGGGATGAAACTTGGTTTCAACACAAGAACTGGGCAAAACTGGAATCTCACTTCCTGGAGCAGCGACTATTCCGCGGCAACAGGTGCGTTTACTATGGGCTGGGAGCCCACCCTGGACTCGGGCCGGTTAGTCATTTACTGACGAGGAGAAAGGTACTGGACCAGTGGGCCACTGAAAGATCAAACTTTCAAAAATATGTTAATGTTGAATGGTCCGTGGACTGAGTACTATTACAACATCAGTTTCGTATCCAACGATAATGAGAAGTATTTAACCTTCAGTGGTATTAACGGAAGTTTATGGATGTGGGAATTGAGACCGGACGGTCAAATTGAAGAGGGTGCTAATAGTTTCGTATTTGGATCCAAGATATTTGGGCCGGCTTCTGTTTCTAGTTTCTGTTACGGGTACGAATCGGGTGACGGGTGTGTGACTTCGGAGTTGCCTCAGTGCCGGAGTAGTAATGATAGGTTTGAGGAGAAGAGAGCGTCTTTTTTGCCTGATATTGCTACTCAAAATTATGATGAGAATTCGAGTCTAACCATTAGTGATGTGCTGGAATAATTGTAATTGTGTTGCTTTTGCGGTTAATAGCAATGGAACAGGTTGCATGACTTGGATAGGAAAGCTGGAGTATCAAGAATATACTTATGTTGAAGTGATTAACGTCCTGGTTCGAGGAAGTTCATCTAAAGGTAAGTTGAATTTCATTTGTCATTTGCTCATCTATGGAAAAAAGGATTTCCGTCTGAAGCATAGGAAGCGTTAATGTAAATAGGAATTCGGTTAGAATCACGTCTTCTTGGCCAATATGGTGGGTAAATAACTTATAGTATACAATTACACTAAATGTACACATGCTATTACCACATCAAGGTATAGTGTAATACATGGATGCACCATCCACTAAAAGAGTGCCACATGTACTTTTTGGCATCGTTTGATTCATGGACTAAAATAGATGGGATTAATAATCCTGGGATTGGTAGTCCTGGTATTAATTTTATCCCTAAATCTACTCAATCCCATGTTTGATTCGCGTGGGATTATTTATGGGATATAAAAAAAGAAAAATATTTTAAAAAAAAACCACATTTAAAAAATATTTGTTTAAAACGGTTTTGGAAAAACAAAATCTAGTTTTGAAAAACATTTACTTTGAAAAAACAATTTTGAAAACACTTTTTCAAAACAATCACAATCACTTTTTTTAAACAACATTTTTGGAAAGCAATTCTTGAAAACAATTTTAAAACAACAAAATTTTTTTAGATAAATAATTATTACCAAAAAAATAAATTGATATATATATATATATATATATATATATATATATATATATATATATATATATATTGAAAACAGTTTTTTTAAAAAAAATAAAGTTTTTTTTAAAAAATATTATTTTATATATTATTTTTGTAAATTTTTTTATTTAAAGATTTTGAAAAGAAAATATATCTTTTTTTTCAAAAAAAAAAAAACAATTTGGAAAATACTTTTTGAGAAAAAATTCCAATATCATCAGAATATTTTCGAAAACATTCCCATCTTTGTTAATCCTATCCTCCCCCCCCCCCGGCGGGATTATATAGTACTCTGTATATAGGGATAAAAATAGTCCCGAGAGTCATTAGGGAACCAAACATGGGATAACTCTGGAAGTGGTACAGTTAGTCCTATTCCAGACAGTTAATCCACGAATCAAACGAGGCCTTAAGGCCTTATTTAGTGCCTCTAAACTTTGCCTTCTCTTATAAGTAATACTACACGTTACAAAGTGTAAAACTTAGTGAATCACGGACACATATACAAGTTGGACACGCCACGTGGCATTTCCCAATTTCTTTTTCATCCATACACGTAAAGGAAAGGCCCTTAGACACTAGTGTTTGGCACCCAACCTTGTTAAAATTAAATTTTCAACAATACAAAATACTGAAAGGGTAGATTGAAAGAAAAGCAAGTCAAATAACATATTAAAACCCCATGCTATGTTGAAGTTGAATCAACATTAGTTTTCACTAGTGTCATTGTCTGGATAAAATTTCAAAGTACGCAATGTGTGATCTGATAAGATTTTTCCATATTCTGTGTCCCATATATTTTTATTGGTTGGAAATACCATGTCATGTGTTTGTATCCGTAGTCCATGGCTCAAACCAATTGCATATCAAATTCATCCACGTCTATTAGACTCGATAAAGACATATGTTTTAGATTTTGATAGATACCTTCTACTTCGCTAGTCAAATAAATTTCGTTTTGCCAAAGCACACGTTATTGAAGATGGAAATACAGTGCTTCAGAGTATATGCCTCAGGGCTGAAACTTAGGTAGCCTAATATTAGTATAGATTCTAATTGAAAGTCATCCAAAAATTGAAAAGGTAGCACAAATTGCTAGAGATTTATTGCGATAGGGATGACATCGGCGACATATTTTGAGTGGTTTTTTTAGGGCTTTGAACTTAGCCAGAATTATCCTCATGACCCGCAGTCAATCTGTACCCTAGGACGATAAGTCTAACCCATTTACCTTTAGCGGGTTATTTTTTACTCGAAACTGTTTTGTCGGGTTTGCCTAGGTAAAGGAATACTTGGGGACTCTAGGTTTGTAGATATTGACTGTGAAAGAGGAGTTCTTAAATCCTTCCGTATTTGTTTAACTGCTTGATTTCTTTTCTCACATTTGTGTTTATTTCTTCATAAAACAACGTATCATGATCATTCAAACTGCATGCTAGTGGTTATATAGCAGTAGGGATTTATAAAGATGGATCAAGTGTGAGTGATAAAAAAAAAAAAAATTCTACCCAGTGATACTTTGAATGAAATGACATTTTTGCAGGAAAAACCTGGATATGGGTACTCATTGCCGTGGTAATTTCTGTTCTTGTGCTCATTGTCGGCATCTTTTGCGGTCTACAAATGAGAAAGAGAAGATTAGAAGGTATTTTTCTTATAATAGAAGAGCACAATGAATATGCAAGTCGATAGTAAGTTGGGCTAAAACTATTGTATGCAGGAGAGGAGAAGAAGAGGCAAAAAGGGTACTTACTAGAGTTGATGAGTTCGGATAGCTTCAACGACCGATGTGACATAGAAGGCAATGGAACAGAAGCCCACCATGACTTGAAGATACTTAGCTTTGCATCCATTGTTGAGGCTACAAATAACTTCTCGCGAGAAAATAAGCTTGGACAGGGTGGTTTTGGACCTGTTTACAAGGTAACATCACATCCTACTAAATAAGAAGTTACTAGTCCCTGTCCAATATTTAAGGAAATCATCCATACAAAAATTTAAACAGGGAAAGTTACATGAGGGTCAAGAAATTGCGGTCAAGAGACTTTCAAGAACATCGGGCCAAGGGCTCGTGGAATTCAAGAATGAACTCATACTTATTGCTAAACTCCAGCACAAGAATCTTGTTCGGGTTTTGGGTTGTTGCATTCATGAAGACGAAAGGATGTTAGTTTATGAATATTTGCCAAACAAGAGCCTGGATTCGTTCATCTTTGGTTTGTAACACTTCTAGTATTTTCTACATTAGTTAATTTACAATAGTAGTTCGACGACCTCTGCTCTGTTAAGTACTTATAACTTTTGGGTTTATTTTTTAACAGATTCTACTAAAAGGGAACTCCTAGACTGGAAGATACGTGTCAATATCATAGATGGGGTTGCTCAAGGACTTCTTTACCTCCATAAATACTCGAGAATGAGAGTGATACACAGAGATTTGAAAGCTAGCAATGTGTTGTTAGATGAAAACATGAACGACAAGATATCTGATTTTGGCATGGCAAGAATTTTCAAGCAGAACGAGACAGAAGGGATTACTAACAGAGTTGTTGGAACTTAGTAAGTAAAAAATCTCTCTTTACTATGTGGTTGTTTGAAGTCTTATGGTCTTGTCACACTGAAGTTGTTCCTTTAATTTATGCGATACAGTGGTTACATGTCTCCGGAATATGCCATGGAAGGAACTTTCTCGGAGAAGTCTGATGTCTTCAGTTTTGGGGTCTTAATCCTGGAAGTTGTTAGTGGTAGAAGAAATACTAGCTTCTACGACGTTGATAACGGTCCGCTCAACCTGATTGGCTATGTGAGTTTGTCTAACTGATCCGTTTTCTAGATTTTGTGATCATTTGAATGCATACAAATGAAAATGGTATTTCCTCAGGCATGGGAGCTGTGGAAACAAGGGACTGCATTGGAGTTGAAGGATCCAACACTCGGTGATTCTTGTGCTAAAAATGAATTTCTGAGAATCATTCAAGTTGGTCTTTTATGCGTTCAAGAAGGTGCAACAGATAGGCCGACAATGTCCGATGTTATTTGGATGCTTAGTAACGAAACGATGGTTTTGCCTGCTCCGACAAGGCCAGCTTTCTTAACTGGAAGAAATGTTCTTCACACAACACCGCCGAGAGGAAGGGAGCCAAAAGATTGTACGAAGAATAGTTTGACCATTTCTATAATGGAACCAAGATAGGGAGATTAATATTTTTTGTGCTTCGATTATTTTACAAGGACCCCAAAATTTTCTACATTGTTTGATAATCGTTATACATACGAGGTCGGATTAGGAAAGGATTGGTAATGAGAAGGGATTAGTAATAAGGAAGTCAATTCCATTTGGATGGTTGTTTTGCTTTGTGTTTAATATTTATTGTACTATAGGATAGGATTGAATTGAAGGTATTTATTTCCATTTTGACCCTCAGGAGAATTTGATAGTAAAAAATGCTCCATGCAATTGATAGAGAAAAAAAAAAAAAACGTGGACTCAGAAAATGGAACAACGAAACCATTTGTGAACTTCCATTTATGAACTCCATTTGGGATTCATGGTTTATCTTTCATAATTTAATGCAAACAACAATAGAACAATTTCAAACCATGCCCCTTGTTTCTACAAAATCGTTCTAAAATTGTGGAAGCAGTTTTTTGCTTTCATAAATAACAAGGGCCCAACATATGATAATTTTTATACAGCTTGACAATCAAGAAGGTGGAAGATTTAGAGAATTGTTTGCCTTAATTGTATAAATCTCAAACCCCCTTAAATGGCCCTACCCTTAATCAAGAATTTAACGGATGTGAAATCAGATTGTTCATAAGCCTTAACAAATACAGTCCAAGTTCCCAAATTGGTTAGAAATAATGTTGTGCTCATCAAAATTTGAAAATTAGAATAAACATTAATGTCAATTAAAAAGAATATTTGTGGGGGGACAAAATTAAAAGAATATTATCCAACTACTAAGAAACATTTAGGACAAAATCTGAACAAAGAAAGTGTGGAGCCCTCCTTCCTTTGGTTGATCCTCCTGATGATGGTGGACGACGGAGATGGTGTAAACTCTCAGGTGGAGCTTTAGGCCTGCACACTGAGCAAACCGTTAGCACCAGACCGGACCGTTGAGTCCGGAATGGTACTCCGACGGTCTAGTAAGTAGAAGAAGATGAAGTACTGTAGATCTAGGGTTTTTAGAGAGTATCGCGTACCTCTTGGAGATAATGAAGTGTTCCTTTTATAGGTGAGCCTTGGCTTAGCCTCCAAGCACAACTGTGCTCGTCACGTGACTTAACCGCTCGGCTGACGTCACGATGACGGGTTCGAAAGAATATTCTGAAGGCACATGCCTCCAGTGAAAACGTGACACGTGTCGTAACCGTTCGGATGACGTCATTTGTCATGATCACGGTTTGTTACAGGCACATGCAGCATTAACTGCTCTGCTGACTCAGCACTTAGCCTCTCGGCATGGTAGCATTTGTGAAGTTGATTAAGGTCACCTCTCGGATAATAGCCGAGACTTTTGATAGTAGTCCTAAAAATTCGTCATTGAGCCACGTATATATGAAGTCTCGGCGAATCTCCGAGGCGAGGGACCGAACTCCCACATGTCTAATTTGCTTAAGTTGAACCATTCGCCGAAGAGTCCCTCGCAGATAATCTCTTGGTAACAATTGAAGAGGTGTCTTCTACAGTGAGTTAGGTGCTCGGTGAATCCGGACCCTTACAATAGCCCCTCGACCCCTCTGTGTATTTTTCACAAGAGGGGTTGAGCACTCGGATGCCGAGCAAGGTCCGATTCGAGTCCCATTCCTTGAGATAAGGCGTAATTATTAGATTCTCTGCCACCGCCGATCTTTCGGCCATCCGGAGTCCGCCACGTGTCCCCTAAGAGTAGGGTTTCAGTAGCGATGTGACAGCTGCAGTCACGTCACTTCGGTTGCACGCCGTTTCATAGGTGCAACATGAGAGAGTTGCTACGGTGCACGGAGTCAGGAGACACGTGTTGGATGCTGATAAGCCGAGAACATGCCGTCTCCCATTCTTCGCCGTGACCATGTTCATTTCCCGCCTAATGCTCATCCGTTTTTCGAAAAACTTTCCCCTCTATAAATACCCCTCTCTCTGAAGGGAAAACACTTTCTCTCTCTTGCTCTTCGAGTTCCAGACGTTCTCTCTCTAAAATCTCGGAGTTATTCTTGCAAATCGAAGCCGCAGCAACTAAATCTTCGCTTAATCTTCAGGTATAGCTTCGACCCAACTGTGTTTTGATGATTTTATGTAGTTTTTCCTGCTCCTTGCTTGATTCTTGCATATTTCCGCCGTATTTTTTCAAGTTTGGGGTTTTTCGTGTTTTCTGGGTTTAAGTCTTGGAAGATGAACAGTCGTCTTCGACTCGTTCACGAGGTTGAAGACAACGCCGAGAGATATAAAGCGTAGACAGTCCCTCTTCGGCCACGGGTGCCGAGGAGTTTCACTTCACACATGCACCCGTCTGATTTGGGATCTCAAATGTCTGATGGTGCCGAGGAGTAAGATGCTCGGTATTGATTTTGCGACCCATTGCGCATAGCTAACGGTCTCTTTACCGTGCACTCTTTTTGTTAGGTCTGGCGCCATCAGTCGTTGAAATCTCTTCAGACTCCGAGAGCTCAGGATCCGAGATCTCTGGTACAGCCGCTTCTCACATTGCCTATCTTATCCACAAATACAGAGCTCGGCCAAACCCTTGCCGAGAGATCATACCAATGGACTTCGATTTTAATAAACCCGTAGACGAGAGGCCCCTTCAATCCATACCCCCGAATCCTGACCCTATAGTAGAGGAGCCGGTCGACTTGGAGGAAGAAAAAGAAGTGTCGGACGGCTTTCTTGAGGATAGTGATGCCACCGAGTCCGATGACCGTTCGGAGTTGGAACCCTCCACCACAGCAACGGCTACGAGCACCGAGCAAGCGACGAGCGCAGGCTCCGAGCAGAATGCCGATGCCACTGAGGAGGTAGAGCAGGCCATTTTGGCTGAGATTGGAATTTCTGGGTCTGGAGGGAACAGGTCTTCTGGATCGGGCTCGAGTAGTGGGAAGAAGAAGGACCCCACCTGTCCATACCTACACTATTTCACGAACGGTGAGGCTGGGTACTCCAAATTCACCGAGAAGTACGAGATTCCGGAGGGGGTGGTGGTTACCCTTATTCCAAAAGGAATGCAACCGAGCTACGGTCCCAACCACTTGATCGTTCCACTGATGGCGATCACAGAGGGTGGTGTCCGGTTCCCGATGAACATCTTTACCAGATCAGTGTTAAACACCTACCATCTCTCCCCCGACCAATTAACCATAAACAGCTACCGAGTGATCAACTCCGCGTACGCACTGAAGCAGAGGGATAACCTCGAGCTTCGGGTCTGGGATTTATTCGATTTATACGCCGTCTCCCAGAACGCGTCGTTCGGAAGATACTTTCTGATGACACGTCCAAAGAAGAAACAGATAGTCGAACACCTTCCGGATTCCGACCATTTCCAGGATATCTGTGTCATGGTCTCGGGGAATTACAATTTGCCTTCGTCTGAGGATCCTTTCCCCATTCCCACCCTTCGGGGCAACCATAGTTAGTACTCTATTTCGTTGCTTGTTCTTGTTGCTCTTGTAAGAAATGCTTTGTAGTGATTCATTAACTTATGTGCTATGCAGGTCCTTCCCCGATCACCCGGCGCCTGAAGACGCGGGCCAATCCCGAGAGAGCACAAAGGTTATACCAGTGCTCCGGACGCTTAGCGCACGACGTTCTTGGATACTTGCCGACCTACAGGTGCTGGTTAAAGAAGAAACCGTCACGAGCTCGGCGATCCAGGAAAGGGAAGGCTCCTGCCGAAGAATTGATATCAGCCGAGGAGAGGGGTGATATCGAGGAACAACCTATCGGTGAGCTCCGAGGGAAAGAGAGGATCCCTGTAGACAGAGTTACACCCGACCCTTCGGTTGAAGAGGAAATGGCCCCACCGAAGATTGACCTTGCGGCGAGATTGGCCGAAATGGCGGCCAAGAACAAAAAGGCTCCTTCAAAGAGGAAGGAGAAACCGAGCTCTGGCTCTGTTCCTCCTAAAGATCCATCCGCCGGACGAAGCCGGGTCTCCATCTCCGAGGGGGAGAGATCGGCCAAAAAACCGAGGAATGAAACTTCCCTGCCGGAGGGTGCTGAGGAGTTGTCCGGTGAGGATGGCCGGGTGGAAAAAGGGGGGCCGGAGATCGAGGTGCTGTCAAGGCCATGGACTCCGACCCTGATCACCGCCGAGGGGAAGAGCATTATGACGACAGACAGCGTCCATGCTGATTCCCGGCTTGGGTTGGGGCTACTTGAAGCTGTGGCCTTGAAGAATGATATGGCCAGGGTCCCGAGCAAGTTAGAAGACAACCTCTACCACTGCTCCTCTTTGATAGTGCAGGTAAGTCTTCGTTTCCGAGCTCCTGAATTTTGTTTTTGAAATACTTGTCTATTTATATTGCTTTTCTATTGTGTTTGCAGACCGGGCAATCAATGCTGAGGCTGCAGGATCAGGTACTGGAGCTCAATGGGGTGGCCAAAAAATATAAGAGCCGAGCGGATGCTGCTCTAGCCAAGGTACAGACCGCCGAGACTCGTGCTGAAGAGCTTCGTACGGAAAATGAAAAGCTGAAGAAGGAGCTGGCGGAATGGAGGCAGCGCTCGGATCGAAGGCTGGAGCAAGTCAGAGCTGACCATGCCAAGGAGCTGGAGGGGGTTGGGGAAGAGGCTTATAATTCTGGATTTGCTGCTGCCGGAGAGGCATATGCCGAGGACATCCTGAAGCTTGTCAAAGAAGGTGAGAAAAAAGGCTTCGGCAAAGGATATCTTTATTGCTTTCGGTGTCGCTCCCGAGGACCCGAAGTATCAAGCTCCCGTAATGCCTGATTCTCCTGTTGCCGAGGATCTTGATGATGATGAAGCCGAAGACGAAGAGGCCGAGAAGTCACTGGACGACAGTCTTTCTGGCAAGGTCACCGATGAAGGAACTTCTTCCCAGCAAATCTCGCCCGAAAACACGGCGGACAAGACTGTCAACTTGAGCACTTAGGATAGGGTTTCTGAAAACACTTCTTTTTGTTTTTGTTTGTTTCAATGTAATGGACGGCTCCAAACAATTGATTTTGCCGTGCCATGGGTTTGTAAAGAATTTTAAAACAGGTTTCTCGTGAGGGTGGCGCCGGACTAGTATCATCATGCCACGCCTCGGTTTCACCGAAATGGTGGAAAATTTTGATTTGAATGTTTGTATGAATGGATGATTAACTTTAATCGTTTTGTTCGCAATATGTTCTTGCTGATTGGCGTAAAAACCTTTTCCATACTTAGAAAATTTCTCTTTATTCATTATAGCCCCTGCTTCGGGACCGATCAGAGAGAGAAATTGTTCGGATTGGAACCGAAGCAATATTTAAATGGATTGAAAAAATTTCCCAACACTTGGAAAAAATTTCCACTGATAGCCCCTGCTCGGGACAAATCAGAGGAAGTAATGTTCGGACTGGAACCGAAGCACAGTAAAATGGAGTTTAAAATTCTCCAACACTTGGAAAAAATTTCCACTGATAGCCCCTGTTCGGGACCAATCAGAGGAAACGTTGCTCGGACTGGAACCGAAGCACAGTAAAATGGAGTTTAAAATTCTCCAACACTTGGAAAAATTTTCCTGATGATAGCCCCTGTTCGGGACCAATCAGAGGAGGTAGCTGCTCAGGATGGAACCGAAGCAATCTCGTATGGATGAAAACATCAGACCTTGACAATTCTAATCAGTAATCTAAATAGGTAACAGTAGTAGCGAAAGATTCTCTTCATTCGTTCTCCAAACATCTTTAATAACAAAGGAAAGGGGGCAAAACAAGCAGCCCAAATAAATTTTCTAACAGAATTTCTTAAGCATAGAACTTCCTAAGCTTAGTGGCATTCCATGGGTTGCCAATAGGTGTTCCATCCATCTCTGCTAACTTGTATGACCCATGTCCGGCTTTTGCGATCACTCGGAAGGGTCCTTCGTAGTTTGGTTTGAATTTAGTCTTTTTAGACTTCTGAACCACCTCTCGGAGAACTAAATCATCAACGTTAAAGGGCCTTATTCGAACGTTTTTGTTGTATCCCCGAGCGACCTCTTGCTGGTATGAGGCATGTTTCAGGTGTGCTTCGTCCCTGAGCTCTTCAGCTAGGTCGAGCTCCCTGTCCATGGCCTCATCGTTGGTCGGTACATTAAAATTTTCGGTCCGAGCTGTTGGGATTAGGGTGGCTAGAGGGAGAACAGCTTCCATGCCGTACGCCATAGAGAACGGCGTTCGGCCAGTTGAGCGCCGGGGTGTGGTTCGATAGCCCCAAAGAACTTTTGGGAGCTCTTCGGCCCACTTACCTCTTTTCAGGGTTAGGCGTCTCTTGATTCCAGCTGAAATAGTCTTGTTCGATGCTTCGGCCTGTCCATTTCCTTGTGGGTACGAGACCGAGGAGTGGAAGATCCGAACATTGTACTTATTGCAAAGCTTCTCGATCGCTTCGGCCACAAATTGGGTCCCGTTATCAGAAATGATCGCATAAGGGACACCGAAGCGAGAGATAATGTTTTTCCACAGAAAGCGTTCCACATCGGTGGCGGTGATGGTAATTAGGGGCTCGGCCTCCACCCACTTGGTGTAGTAATCAGTCGCTGTTATTAAGTGTTTGTAGCCGCCTGGAGCTGTCAGGCAACTTTCCTACTAGATCGAGACCCCATTGTGCGAATGGCCACGGGCTTGTGATAGGTTGTAGGATTTCGGCCGGCTGGAGCAAGTGAGTGGCATGCTTTTGGCATTGCTCGCACTTTTTAACAAACTCTTCCGACGTTTTCTTCATCTTCGGCCACCAATACCCTTGGGTAAGAGCCCGGTGCGCAAGGGATCGACCTCCAGAGTGGCACCCACTGCTACCCTCATGCAGCTCTCGGAGAATGCTATCAATTTGGGAGTCATGCACGACCTTCAAGTCGGGGCCTGTGAAGGACCTTCGGTACATCTTATCGCTCGGATCCAGGTAGAAGTACGAGGCCTTGCATCTGACCCTGTGAGCTTCTTTTTTGTCTGTCGGGAGCTTCTCATTCTTGAGGTAAGCGTGAATTTCGTCCATCCAACTAGGGCCGACGGATACGTGTAGCACCTCTTGCCTCTCGTGCTCGATGCTCTGGCTTTCTACTTCCCCGAGGAGAATGGTTCGGTTAGGGGAAGCTGCACAAGCTGTTGCTAGGGAGGCCAGAGCGTCCGCGTGGGCGTTTCGCTCTCGGCCCACCCATTCAATCTCAACGGTTCCGATTTCTCTAATTAGCTTCCAAACCATGTCGTAGTACTTCACCATCCTTGGGTCTTTTAAGCTGTATTGATCCTTGATTTGGTTCACGATCAACTGAGAGTCGCTGTATACTTGCACTGTCTCGGCACCTAAGTGCTTAGCCATCTTTAGGCCGGAGACTAGTGCTTCGTATTCAGCTTCGTTGTTCGACGCCGTGAAACCGATAGTTAGCGCATTTTCATGCATTACACCTTCCGGAGATACGATCACGATACCGGCTCCGGCCCCTCGGCTGTTTGATGCTCCGTCCACATGTAGGTGCCATACATCTCCTTGGAACATTTTCCAACATCTGCCTTTTCTTTCTTCATTAGGTTTCTCGGCTTGCGCCGGAGTCCCTGACCCTCTTCCGTTTGTTTGAGCTTCTACCGAGTGCTCGAACGCCACTTCTTCATCAATTTTCAAGCTGTTTTCCTTAAGCTCAGGTGTCAGTTCGGCGATAAAATCTGCCAGAGCCTGTCCCTTGATAGCTGTTCTCGGTTCGTACCGAATATCAAAGTTTCTCAGCTCCAAGCTCCATTTTGAGATCCGAGTGGAGAGGTCCGCCTTTCGGAGCACGGTCTTCAGTGGATACTCGGTGATCACGATGATGGTATGGGCTTGGAAGTAGGGCAACAGTTTCCTTTTAGCGGTGACGAGTGCCAAAACCAGTTTCTCCAGAGGGAGGTACCTTGTTTCGGAAGGGATTAGGGTTTTGCTGGAGTAGTAGATGGGCTGAAAGTTAGCCCCCTCTTTCCTCACCAGGACGGAGCTCACAGCATGGCCTGATACCGAGAGGTATAGGTATAAGTCTTCTTCAGGCTTGGGCATCACGAGGAGGGGAGTTTTGGAGAGGTAATCCTTCAATTGGCCCAGCGCTTGGTCACATTCCTCGGTCCACTGAAAACTCCTCTTGCTTGTTTTCAGGGACTCGAAGAAAGGTCGGCACAGATCCGAAGACCTGCTGATAAACCTGTTGAGCGCCGCGGCCATTCCTGTGAGCCTCTGAACTTCTTTGATGGTGCTCGGGGCCCTGAGGTTTCGGATAGCAATTATCTGCTTTGGATCAGCCTCAATGCCCCTACGAGTGACCATGTAGCCGAGAAATTTTCCCGAGCCGACGCCAAATGCACATTTTTCGGCATTGAGGCGCAGCTTGTGCTTCTTCATGACGGCAAAAACTTCGCCGAGGTGCTCCAAATGATCCGAAGCGTGCTCGCTCTTGACAACCATGTCATCGATGTATGCTTCCATTGTGTCCCCGAGCTGCTTGGCGAACATTTTTGTCACCATGCGCTGGTAGGTAGCCCCAGCGTTCTTGAGACCGAACGGCATTACTTTGTAACAGTAGGTACCTCGGGGAGAAATGAAGGCTGTTTTCTCTTGGTCTTCAACTGCCATTGCTATCTGGTGGTACCCGCTGTAGGCATCCATCATGCTGAGCCGAGCGTGTCCCGCCGTAGCATCAACTAACTGATCAATCCGTGGAAGTGGAAAGCAGTCCTTCGGGCAGGCGTCGTTAAGATTGGTGTAGTCTACGCATACGCGTAGCTTCCCATTCTTCTTTGGCACAACTACAGTGTTTGCCAGCCACGTTGGATACTGTACCTCTCGGATAGCCCTGGCATCAAATAACTTCCCGACCTCAGCTACAACAGCATCTGAGTGGGCTGGAGACGAACGTCTCGGTTTTTGTACCACGGGCCTTCGGAGTGGGTCGACGTTTAGAGAGTGGGAGATAAACTATGGGTCAATGCCCTGGCATCTCGTATGGTGTCCAGGCAAAGACCTCAACGTTTCTCTTGAGAAAATCCACTAGCTGCTCCCTTTCAAGCGTTGTCAGTGTCGACCCGAGAAGAAAGTAGCGAGTTCCGTCGTCATTGATGGGTACAGTGACGAGGTCCTCTACTGCCTTCTCCTCCGCGGCCGTCCCGACGTCCTCCAAAACCGGACCTTCAAGTTCCTCGGTAGATCTTGGTTTTGGTTCTTTCTTCTTTTTCCCCTTTGTGGTTTTTTTCTTCATATGAACCGCATTCACCTGGCACCTCCGCGCTACCATCTGGTCGCCCTTGATATCTTCTTGCCACCCCTCGACACCGATGAACCGGACAACTTGGTGGTAAGTTGAGGCGATGGCCTTCATTTCGTGCAACCAAGTTCTGCCGAGGATGGCATTGTAAGGGCTCGGCGCCTCAACCACAACGAATTCCATTTGCAAAGTTATTGAGCCTGCCCTCACTGGTAGGTTTATCCGTCCCATCGGCCAAACCGGAGCCCTGTTGAATCCGAAGAGGGGGGAGTCGGCCGGCAACAGATGGTCCGGATTCAAGTTCAGTGCCTTGAACGCCGAGTAGTATAAGATTTCGGTGGAACTTCCTTGGTCCACGAGCACTCGCTTTACTCTGGGGATTCCCATGTAAACGGAAATCACCAGAGCG
The DNA here is from genome assembly GCA_020921065.1 of Vaccinium darrowii. NCBI lineage: Eukaryota > Viridiplantae > Streptophyta > Magnoliopsida > Ericales > Ericaceae > Vaccinium > Vaccinium darrowii. The sequence goes on along the minus strand of CM037162.1, from coordinate 22,134,880 downwards.
TCGCTGTGAGGTAGCTGTACATCCGTCAGATCTCGCTCGGTAAACGTGATTGTCCACTGTTCCTCACGGTCCGAGAGCTTTCGTTTGGCGTTGCCACCAATGGTGAGGACTTCTGAGGAGGAGCTCGGCAAATCCCGAAGTGCTGCAGTTTTCTCTTTAGTGGCAGCCCCGTGGATCATATGGACAACAATTTCTTCCGGAGGGTTGTTCTGTCGTTGCTGCTGTGTTTGGTTGGCAGTTCTTTGGCGATCAATGTACTGGTTCAAACGCCCCTGCGTGACCTGCCTTTCTAAGAATTCCTTGAAAGGCTGGCACGCAGTGGTATAGTGTCCCAGCTCATTGTGATAAGTGCATTTCATCTTACAGTCATCTGGCTGGCCTTCGGCTGTCCCCAGCTTGTTGGTTGGCCAGGTGAACCAAGGCTCTCGGGAAATTTCTCTTATCAATTTATAAAGGGGTAGGTTAAATACCGTCGTTATACCGACGAACTCGTTGGGTTTCGGTTCCCGCTCCCTGCGCGGTTCCCGTTCCCTCCACGAATCGCGGTCCTTTTTCCACCCCTTTCCATTTCCTGTTTTAACTGTATTGACCTGCTTTTTTCCCCGAGTAATCTCCAGCATTGGCTTTTTGATTTCCTGAGGCTCTTGAAAGCCTCCTTTCGGATATGACATCCTCTAACTGGGCGAACTTCTCTACCGTTTCCATTAACCGGCTCATGTTTGCCGGGGGATGCAGCATCAGTTCTTCAAAAATCGCCGAGTGCTCGTCTAAGCCATACTTGAAGGACGTGGCTGCCATCTGTGGGTCACAGCTTTCGATGGCGTTGTAAATCTCCCAGTAGCGCTCGGCATATTTTCTCAATTTCTCTCCGGACTGTCTTTTCAGACCGACGAGAGCATCGATTGTCTTTGGTTGGGTACTGCTCGTCACGAACCGAGCTGTGAAGGCCTCTTCCAGTTCTTCAAAAGAGCCGATGGAGCCCGGTTGTAGTTGGTTAAACCAAACTAAACCGGTCCCCTGAAGGCTCACCGGGAAGGCCTTGCACATCATGGCCTCGTTGTAGCCATAAAGTCCCATCAGTTGTCGGTAATGCACAAGGTGCATCACAGCATCCGTTTTAGCGTCATACTTTGTGAATTTTGGGACAAGCGAAGTTCCTCGGGGGCAGAGCTTCTTGGATTTCCTGCACGAATGGCGAGTCCTGGATTTTCCGAAGCCTTGAATCGGCTGGTTTCTCGGCTGATCGCGGGGCCTCATAGGCCTTGCCAGTGCTGAATGCCCTTCTGGCGTTCAGTCTGTGCCGCTCGTCGTTCGCGCCGAGATCCTCGGGACGTTCCTTACGCTTTCCAAGGTCAATGTGCTGAGCTTCAGCCCTGTATCTTTTAGACTCTCCGGTACGTGGGTCCCGAACGACTATAAAATCGCCGGTGTCATCCATGTCGTACTCTGGAAAGTGTTGAGTTTCTTGATCCTGGTGTCTCCGAGAACTCCGGTCCTTGTTATAGGTTCTAGGTTCTCGGTCCACACGCCCTCTGTCACGATCATGTTCCGTTGATCTGTTACGGATAACTTCTCGGCCATCCGTATCGTATTGCACCGGGGCTTTCCCGCGGTTAACATCGTCTCCTTCATCGTTTCGGCCCGATGGTCGGGACCCGGAACGTCCCGTTGTGGACTGAGAACTGGAAGAAGAGTGGCCTCCAGTCCGAGCAGTATGATCTGTACGCTGTGCTGGCGGAATCACTCGCCCCGAGGCGTCGGTAACGATGATTGGCTGACCCAAACGGTCTTTAGCCGAAGGGCGCCGGGTTTGGTGGGTGAGTTGGGTTGTCTGAGCAGCCGCCGCCGCCTTGCGTCGTCGCCTCGACGCCCCTGATCGAGAGGCTGAGGCAGTGGGTTGTTTTTTCGTCAGAGCTTCAATCTGAGCCTTCATAGCAGCCATCTGCTCCTGCATCTGCTGCACGGTGTCTAGTGGATTTGGGCTCGGAGTGAAACCTGAGATGGGGTGGGTGACGATACCCACCCGAGGACCACCGCCAGGGTTAGCTCCTGCCGCCGGTCCGGTGGTTCCGTCGTCTTCAACGATCGCCATGGAAGAGTTGAGGAACAGTGGAAGAGTTCTTCCAAGGAGAAGAAGAGCAGAACACCGGGAAATGACTCAAATCAGTTCGTCCCCAGCAGAGTCGCCAATTGTGGAGCCCTCCTTCCTTTGGTTGATCCTCCTGATGATGGTGGACGACGGAGATGGTGTAAACTCTCAGGTGGAGCTTTAGGCCTGCACACTGAGCAAACCGTTAGCACCAGACCGGACCGTTGAGTCCGGAATGGTACTCCGACGGTCTAGTAAGTAGAAGAAGATGAAGTACTGTAGATCTAGGGTTTTTAGAGAGTATCGCGTACCTCTTGGAGATAATGAAGTGTTCCTTTTATAGGTGAGCCTTGGCTTAGCCTCCAAGCACAACTGTGCTCGTCACGTGACTTAACCGCTCGGCTGACGTCACGATGACGAGTTCGAAAGAATATTCTGAAGGCACATGCCTCCAGTGAAAACGTGACACGTGTCGTAACCAGTTCGGATGACGTCATTTGTCATGATCACGGTTTGTTACAGGCACATGCAGCATTAACTGCTCTGCTGACTCAGCACTTAGCCTCTCGGCATGGTAGCATTTGTGAAGTTGATTAAGGTCACCTCTCGGATAATAGCCGAGACTTTTGATAGTAGTCCTAAAAATTCGTCATTGAGCCACGTATATATGAAGTCTCGGAGAATCTCCGAGGCGAGGGACCGAACTCCCACATGTCTAATTTGCTTAAGTTGAACCATTCGCCGAAGAGTCCCTCGCAGATAATCTCTTGGTAACAATTGAAGAGGTGTCTTCTACAGTGAGTTAGGTGCTCGGTGAATCCGGACCCTTACAGAAAGAAAACTAGAAAACCAAATCCCAGTCTCACATTCAACCCCTCCTATGAATGGAACTTATTCTTTTGAGAGCTATTGAAGATAAAATCTCAGCCGTTGCGGGGGGAAAAACTTTCGACATTTTACGCCCAAAACAAACGGAGCCTAACTACATGTGTTTTCATCAACCGGATCAAGATTTTCATAGCCGTTCAATGATCCTTCAACAACTGGAGCCTGGAGGCGCAACTGATTGCCAGATTCATATCTATTATCCACTAACCCAATCAAACCTTCAACCAGAGGAAGATCGAGGTTGCGAATCAATCGCAGCTGTTGGAAAAAATTGTCGGGTACAATCATCGCATTCTTCATCACTCTGATCAGAAGGTCTATAGCAATTCAACGGCTGCACGTACAACGGATAATAAAACCACCCACAAGCAGTCGAGTGAACTTCTTGCAATGGGCCCAATTGAGCATAATCGTTAGATGACACAATTGATTTCCCTTGCTGTGGATTTCTCTGCTCGTAGTTCATCACATTCAGTACCTCAATTCTACGTTCCATTGCTCGTAATTTCGATTCCAAATCACTCAAGAAAGTACCCAATACTTCTCTTGACAAACCACAAAGCCAATCATCTTTCCAACCCGATAAAAATTCGTCCAGATTAATTTTCTCACCAGTAAATTCAGAAGGTTGAGGCGATTTCTTGCCCATGCGCTCTTTATACCTATCAATGATCGATTTCACTACAGTGGGATTTTCTGGCCAAGTATCGACCTTTCCGTTTGGGCAAACAATGACAGTGCACGCAGTGATTCCACACAGAATCGACAGCTCCCTTGTTTTCTTCTTGATGGAGCCTTTCCTGTTCGCGTATGCTCGGCTCTTGTTGATTTCGTTTCGATGGAGGGGATTCTTTTGTAGTGGACTAGGACCCTCCACGACCGCTTTCACCATTGTTTGTTTGTCTTTTTTTTTATCTTTTCTGGGTTGAAACTTGAAAGATGATTACTAAACAAGTTACTGAAATTCAGTGGAATTTTCTTGAGGCGACAGAGGAAGAGCAACGCTTGGTATAAATAGAGAGGCAGAGATTTAGTAATCTGGATAAGGAAACACTCCGTTGCCAGAAACAAATCGGTTTTGGGAAGATTTGTACCTTGCTAGGAAAATGGAAACAGAAACCTTGTTATTGTTTCGAAATAAGAAACAGAAACCTTGAGGTAATTAATTCAACCCAGATAGTTATGGAAACTCCTAAAAGCAAACCAATTTTTATCTCAACTCACTTCCTAAAAGGATGTGGTTGTTACGGGATTATGTGCCATTTCAATTCTATAGGTCATCTCCAACTCGGAGGAAGGGTAGGGGTGCACATAAACCAGGTCGGGCCGGGCTGAGCTTATACTAGATAAAACGAGATTTGTGCATTCTTAAGCCCGACCGGGCTTCATTTAATATGCCCAAGCCCAGCCCAATTACAATTTTAATTTCTCTAACCCTTCCAACAAGTTCATTTATTTTTCTAAAGCATGATATCACAAATGTAAATTAGTCAACCATAACAATTACAATAGGAATATTATTTATGTTTGGAACATGAGGAAGGAAAGGAAAAGGGAAGGAAAATAAAATGAGAAAAAAGTAAGAGGAAAGTGGGAGGAAAATTTCACTATTCACAAAATTTAATTTTTTAATTTTCCCTCCTCTTTCTCTCCAAACCAAACAAGAAGAGGGAATTTTTTTCATTTTCCTTCCCTTTTCCTTTCTTTCCTCATGTTCCAAACAGAGCCTTAAATAAACATTGTTCTCTTGAATAAGAGACAAAGAGATCTTACTGAATAAGAAGAGGAGATGTGCCTCTTCAACTGGATTGTGCTCTTCTGGTAGGTAAAGTTCAAAAGCTTAGTTAAAATTCAATTGTTACCAAACACTAGCTTGGCAAGCATTTTTGGGGATGAGAAGCATGTTTGATTGGATTGGCTAATTCTTAAGGAACGCCAAGAGATTTGAAAGAATGAAGCTGCATAGTGTATATCTTTAATTACAGAAACCAATTTGATGAATGAAGCTCCTGTTTTTGTTATCTTTAATTAGGCCAAACTGGTTTGTTATTTTTGTTCCATTCATTTGTTGTTCGTTATTTGTTATTTTTTTTCCATTAATTTGTTATTTGTGAATAAGAAATAAGAAATAACAAATAACAAAGTGCAACCTTGCTTGTTAATTGAACGGCAAACATTTGTTATTCAAACAACATTTGTTATCCCAATTCTTGGTTTTGCATGCTTGGAAAGGGGAAAAATCTACAATACACACCCCTTTTAAGTGTGTACGATATGTACTCATTGTGTGGTCCATATTGTGCCACCTCATAAAAAGTGACCTGGAGAACCGGTCATTCGTAACATTTTTGTTTGCTTCGTAACTTTTATACTAAGAATTCGTAACTTTTAGATAATATGGTTCGTAACTTTTCGTGTGTTTCGTAACTTTTCGTGGGTTTCGTAACTTTGAGATAAAAAATTATAACTTTTCTCAAATATGATTCGTAACATTTTTGTATGATTCGTAACTTTTGTACTAAGCATTCGTAACTTTTAGACAACATGATTCGTAACATTTTCTTTTGTTTCGTAACTTTTCGTGTGTTTCGTAACTAATCGTGGGTCTCGTAACTTTGAGAAAAAAAATTATAACTTTTCTCAAATATGATTCGTAACATTTTTGTAACTTTTCGTAACTAATCGTGTGTTTCGTAACTTTTCGTGGGTTTCGTAACTTTAATTTGTTAGGTCACTTATTGCTTAGGTTAACAAGTTACCGATTCGTAACTTTTTGTTATTGATTCGTAACTTTTAACGATCCAATGGTAGATAGCTTGGGTGCATATGATACACAACCAAAAAGGGGTGTGTATTGTAGTCTCTTCCAAAGAAAGGTCCTACCCAAATATCTGCACTTCTATTGTTTCGGAAGTCCTCGAGGTGCAAAACTGTTTCTCCGTGTACCAACCTACCTTTGTGCTCTTTTTTAGGTTTGATACTTGGTTTGATTAGTGAGGAATACCTTCCTTTTTCGTTCCAACTTCCAAGCCTTGTGATTCTTCCACTAGCCTTTTGCTTCTTGGCTATCATCATTTGGGGACCCATTTCATTTGACTAATATTTGTGTTGGTGACTCAATGGTGGCTTGACCTTATAGAGTTACCAGACAGTACCAACCTTTGCCTACCTTCTGTTCCATTTTTTTTAAAATCTGTTTGCAAGCTAGCTTTGGCACCATTTGCCTACTTTATGTTTGTATATACTCCACGCATACACCAATGTGTATTTTTATGTACACATTTTTAGGAACAATATTATTGTTGCATTTATAGAAACAAGCTGATCTCTCTCAATGTTATTTTTTTATATTCCATTGGACAATGTCACGGTGTTAGGGTAAATAAAGGATGCTTCAATTTGAACAAGTTAAGCGAACACAATGAGAACTTTCACAGGTGAACAATTACATGCTGAAATTTGACATTGTTTGCTGAAAATGTGAATCTAGTTGCTGAAATACGAGTCTTAGTTACTGAAATTAAGATTTAGGTGCAAGAAAATGTTGAGTTTTGCTGAGCAAAAACTGAAAATGCTAAATTTTGGTGTTTCATTACTGCAGATTGGTGATTAAATCTATTGGGCCTTGTTAGAACATGAGGCCAAAGGCCACAGTATCAGTGGCTTTAGGGTTGAGCTTCAGAACTCTATATTTGTAACTGGTAATTTATCTCGGTATCTTCATAGGATGTGTTAGATTGACCTTATGGATTACACTTGCTTAGATTTTGGTGGTCTAATGATCCTTGAAAAAGATATGTCGAAACCAACCTGCCCAAAATGCTAATGGTAATGGTGTTGTCTGTTTTGGGATTGACCCTCATAGCTTTAATGGTTTTAGAATGGTCTTATACTTGTACTATTCGAAGCTTAATTCTTCTTTGTATCAGCTTTTTAGCTAAGTGACAGCTTTGCTGACTGCCTAACGACTTTTAGAACACAATTTAATCTATTTGTCGCTTAATTGACTCACAATGCCCTGTAGTACACAACATATTCAACAATCGATTGTTAGTTTGGAAACCAAAGTACTGAACCAACTTATTTACCTTCCTTTCCTAACCATACCAATTGCATTGTTGGTTCCATTTCTTGTTTTCCATTTTACCCACCTATAGGTTCATTTGGAAAGAGGGTATACTATGTTAAAAGAATATACCATGTCATACTCATGAGGTGATATAGTTTTCATAATACACTTAAGCCTCCGTGCTTCTTAGAGAATGACAATTGGTTTTGTCTTTCAGCCTTCTCAGGAGAGTGTAGGACAGCTTGGTATGTGGAGCTGTTTGACTGATCAATTGTTAGGAGGATCGTTTAACATTTTTGGGTGAGAAGCATCTTTAATCGATTAGTTGCTTAACTGGCCTTAAAATTTGTTCACTGATACTATCATGTACTCCCTTCGTCCGGATTTGTTGGTCCGTTTTGGGGATTCTAACTTTTTTTCCATTACATTTTGAGTTCGTTAATTTCTTATTTTATCCTCAATCCCTCCATTTAATACTCCCTCCATTCCAATTTTATAATCCACTACGAAACTACGTGCAATTTTCAAACTAAAAAATAATGTAGTTGCAAAATTTTTTTTTTTTTTATCAATATGGATCTTGTTTGATAGATCCCATTGAGAACTTTAATACGGTGCAAAAAAATTTCAAAAATGTAAACACATTATTTAAAAGAAATTAGTTTTTGTGTTGTTATTTTAAGTTTTAGAAAAGGGGCAAAAAGTAAATTTATCATACTTTATGGTTTGACTTTTGAAAATGGACAAACATTTTAGGACTTGAAAAAGTATGTTTACAGACGAACAAATCCGGACGGAGTGAGTAGTACACAATCGATTGGTAGTTTGGAAACAAGATCCGAGAAGTCTACAGCTCATCTTTCCACCATGTGTGTTCTGATAAGGTAGTGATTAGCTCTCTAGCAATTTGGCGCATCTCTTCACTCTTGATTATTGGCATTTGCAGCTTGGTCGAGACATTATCATTAATTTCTTTTACTTTTCTACTTGATGCTAAATATCTTATTTGCTGCAGGGGCGAACTCCAAAACATTAATATTCATGCAAATAAACCCTTCAGAGCTGGACTTGAGGGAGACCCCTTTGTATTTTATATTTGGTTAGTTATTGGTTGAACACTTCTGTACGTGTATGTGATATGAGTACTGATTGGTCAATGGTTGTTGGTATGAGAAAATGAATTGATTAGAAATCCCGTTTAATTACAAAATTTTATTTTACATTATAACCTTAAGGGAGCAAGAGCAACAAGGAGTTGGAGGTCAGCAAAGTCCCCAGTTGTCACATGCTAGCTCCCTCACTAGGTTAAGCACCGGAAGTTCCTTCAATATTTTGCACCAAGGTGCACTGTGTACCCCTCCATACAATCTATGGCTGTACTTTTGTTTTTTTTTTTTGCATCCCAATGGAAGGAAATTTTGGTTGAAATCTCTCACTCTTGTAAAGTTCTGCACTGCCTTTTCACAAGTGTCTAGCATGTCTTTGGCGTGTCGAATGTCCCCAGTGTGTTGCATGTCCCCAGAATGTCCGACACAAACTGGCTGAGATTTGAGATTTTCAAGATTGCCTATACATCCACACTATAAATTTATCTTGATTGTTACTGGTTGGAATCATGGTAGGTCGTTTTTCACACAAAAAATAATTAATAAAACGAAATAATTACTACTACTCTTTCGAATAGTGGCAAGTATTCCGAGTATCGTCCTTAGGGATTATAAGGCTAAGCTGCAACTATTTCAAATTGATTTATAAATTAATCCGAGAAAAAACGGTATCAATTTGAGTTCTAAAATTATCTACATAATTGAAAACAAGAAAGATGGTAAATTAAATAATATGGAAAAGGGTCTTAGGGTTTCGAATCCACCCTAACTTCGCAACCAAGTAATTATATTAATTTAGGGAAATTAATTACTGAAACGACAATAACTCGCTAAAGGGTTCTAGCCCTAGCGATATAGCCAAGAAAATAGCATGTAGTTAAAAACTAGGCATAACCTATCTTTGGTTGGCACGAATCGTCTTCAATTCTATAACTAATTAATCTAGGCACGACTCGTCTTTCCTATCCATAGACTATCCTAATTCGCAATTTTACGCGCCTAAGAAAATTGTTGCATAACTACGTATTTGCATTCACAGAAAACCAACACATAATACTAGATACGAAAAATAAGATTGAATCATAAAAATAAGTCGCAAAGTTATACAACCGTCGTTTCGATAATCAAAATTCAAAATTAATATAAAAACATAGTTACTTGATTAGGATTTCATCTACACCCTAAGAAGGATATTTAGCCGGACATGAGAGCAGAGTAGATCAAGGTTTTAGCACTGTTTTCAGCAGTCATGCGCAGCCCCGTCCGTTTCCTTCTCTCCTCCGAAGTCTCGCCTCAATTCCTTACGCGTCAAAATCATATCTCACGGCAAAACCTACTTTGTTGTATGGTGGGCCCAAGAGTCCATCACGCGCTTTCAATTAAATCCACCGTTTGATTGCTGGCCCGTGTTACTTCATGTCCAATTAATACTTACTCCATGCTGTCTTGATTACAAACTTGGATTTGTGACCATGGGCTTTACTTAGGTACCAAATAACATTCCATTTTGTGCATTTTTATATCAAAATTTCCAAATACCTACAATCACAAAAGCACCGTATTAAACTCCAAGTAATAATATAAATGAACTTAACAATGATAAATAAAGGGGCACATTTACGCGGCTATCAGATCATATTGAGTACTTCTCTTTGCGTCTTATAAAAGAAATTTTGCAATTTTGGGTGCTCAATATTGTCTTAAGTGGCTGTTGTGCATGGTGAAATTTCCAGAAATGAATTGCATTTTCCAGGTTCCTTGACTGTGATGGTTTGGAGTGAGATGGCATGGCTGTGATGGATTGTGCCGTAATGCACCCGATCTGGGTGAATGGAAATCATCTTTATCTTACTGCCCTCTTCCAGTTTCAAGCCTTGTGAGCTGCTGCTGCACTTCAGAGTAACAATTCCAGTCGGAATGTCCATTTACTGCCTACCCAGTTGGGGGATGTCCCTCGGAAACTATTTAGGTGTAAAGAGTTCTAGTTGGAATGTCCGTAATACTGTCAGCCCCTTGTAAGATCCCATATACAAGCTGGTTTTCTGGCTTCTTTGAGAGGTCAGAAAGATATAAGTTGCTTTTTACAGCCCCTTTCTTTTATTTGAACTTGTTTATGCTTTTCTGCTTTGGTACAACTTAAAAGCTTTAGCCAAACCCTGGCATTTGGGAACAAAATTGAAAAGGTAAAAACGGGTAACATAGATACGGACATATTAGTCCCTTTTTTTTCCTCCATGCACAGGTAACACTGCAAGTATCTATTTTCTATCTCAACTATTACACCAAATGAACTGCAAACCAAGAAAGGTTACATCTCTGAGTTCCACTTCAATGCGAAGAAGCTGCAGCAAAAGGGATAAAACGCCTGAGTTAGGAAACACATCATATCCTAGTTCACTATTTGTTTTCAGGATTAAACAATAATTGCATTGGAGAATACCGGCGATTTAACAGATCACTGTAAAGCCAGTTAACGACCAAAGAGCATACTCTACACTGTGACATAATCTTAACCACGAGATTTTGATATTCAACTAGGTTGTCAATCAAAGAGGAACATTTGAAGAGAAGTCTTATAATTTAACATTTCTTGGTTGGCAAAGAGAATTTTATCACTATAAATAGTGATAAGAAGTAGTAGCAAAGTTCACTGATTCCTCATCTATAGGCGGGCTTATAAAAACCCCATGACACAAATTCAAACTATTTGGGTCTAGTCCAATGCAGCAACAGCTTGTACCCTCTTCCTCTAGAATTTATAATCAGCATGACTTAGTTCTAAATTCTTCTTTCTATATGCCAAATTACCCAAATACGTACCTCAAGAAAATGTCTCATTTCGGCGGATAATACATAAGCACAATCAATACTACCTCAAGGAGAAATAATACCTTACCCATCTACAACCAGATGGCACTCAGGAACCTACAAGCAATGAGGTATCAACAGTTCATCTTGAATAAGTTTTGAACGAGAGAAAAACGTCCTCATCATTATGGATTGATTAACGAACACAACACGAAATCCTGGCTTAAAAAATTCTAATTCCAAATGGCTAACATATCCTAGATTAAGAAAATATTACATCTTTTGGGAAATGTTTCCAATTTCAATCTGCATTATTTTTACATAAAGTCTAACAAGAACATATACCGTCTTTTAGAGCTAGCAATTATATTCATGGAGGCAAATTCAACCTACTAATTTTAAAGCAGCCATGAGATTTAAAACTCGTCAAAAACAAAATTATCTTCTGGGACAATCCTGAAGATACATGAATGGCATGGCTATTCACCTCACTTAAGAAGATATTTGTGTAATTTTCCCTTGCAATGAGTTCGGATAGGCATGAGCTCCTAAAGTACCACATGGAATGAGAAAAAGATAAGAGAAGAATTTTGTAAAAATTTACTATAAAAAAAAAAAAAAGGAATTTTGTAAATCTACGTGCAACTCCCTCACCTTTTGCAAGAACTCCAACCAACAAACGAGGTGAAACAGTCCTACAAGAAAGAAATAAGAAATCAAAAGGCAGTCAAAAATACAATTTTTACAACAATAAGAGCATCAAAAGTCACAAGGAAACGAATACTTACAGTCCCATTGTAGTTCAACATTTACACAGAAATGAGACAGAACCTGCAATATTAGAAAAAACAGTAGAAAAGAAGCCAAATTGTTCGCTATAGGATTTGTAGTGTTTTGTTTTAAAGCCCTAATAGAAGAACAAAATTGCATAATGTAAATTTTTTCTTTTACGACCTACTTGAACACAATCATCTATAGAAATGACAATCTAAAGATGATTCCTGAACCAACAATCACTTGTTGTAGGCCTAATGATAATCTCTGCATATACATCAAAATCAACAATCAAACTGAAACTATCATCCAAATGCCAATATTCGTAAAGATCCAAAGCCTAAACTGAATAAAATTTGAATATTTGAATGAGACTATAGGTTAGGCTGCTAAAACTACATATCAGAAGCAAATATGGGCAAGCAATGTTTTCAATTCCATAATTTGTGGAAATTTTCAGGATAAAGCGGGGCAACAAGTCGGTATTTCCAAATTTGCAACGTTTGAGCACTTCTAAGCAACGTTTGAGCACTTCTACATTTGTAGTGATCATCTATCAGTACTAGTAATATTCAACTAAATACTACAAAGTTTCAGAGAGAGAGAGAGAGAGAGAGAGAGAGAGAGAGAGAGAGAGAGAGAGATTACAACTACCCACCAGCAGCCTATTTCGTCCAATAAGGAGTCATTGCGTTAGCAATCCGCATAACTCCTGTTTCAGAATATCCCCATTAGAAATATCCCCAAGATGATATTAATTTTTATAGCTCAAGTCCATAGAAGTAAAGAAAAATTTAGGAATGGGTCAAGATGATAGGTAAAAGTCTCCATATGAACAAGACTGTCTTTCTCATTCCAGCATGCTAAAAAGGACGTTAGGCACAGTCATTCACATGAGGGAGCCCATGGTAGGTAGAGCTTTAAATAGCCTTTGAGGTTTCAAGTGAACTGGACACACACATGCACATATCCAGTAAATGAAAAAAAAAAGACAGCGGTGATCCTAAATATGCTAATTATGATGCCCAAAACAGCAATATCTACATAAACATAAAAGAAGAAACAACTTGAGACTAAGGTAAGTGTACCCAGAATCCTGAGTCTCCATACTATAGCCTATTGTAAATGTGCAAAACCATAGAAAGAAGAGGGATCATAAATGGATGCAAGTCGGATATCTCAGTCTCATGGACCATAATTTCTTATAAATTGCATATCATAATCATTGAACCATCATAAGAAGGATACCACTAGTTTATACTTTTGGTTTCCATTGTACCTCATCTTCAAAAGATTCTCAAGTAGGAAAAAGTAGGGAAGGAAATGTAGGGTCTCAATGCCATAGAATTATGTTGAACACGACTCTGCTTCACCATGCTTGGTTAGTATTTAGCAACCTCATTTGCAGGAAGCTATAGAGAGAACTTCTCAACTCTAGCCATATAACCCTCCTCAAGGTTTCCGAAAACATTAACATATTTAAAAATCTAAACGTCAAATTGTCCAAAGGCAAATCAAAAGTAAGAGTACTAGTTTTCTTTTTTTGCACCAGGCACATCTTCATCTTAAAGATGATTACCTCTCTCTGTCAAATTGAATTAGCAAATGCTGAAACGATGCAAATTACCAGTAGCTCGACTTGGTGACTAGTTTTGGATATTTACAAAAGAAACTGGAACATGAGAAGGTTTAAGGAGATAATAGTATCAAAATTCTGCTATCAATTGATCCCGACCCCATGCGGTCAAGTGGCTGTAGGCAGCTTGTGCTAATAACAGTCGAAAAAGGCTAGCATTTCTTTATGGTTATTGAGGAAAAACAAGATTAGAATCCTACCCACAAATCCATTCCACTACCAGCATGAAAATTAAGTCTACAGACAACATATTCAGCATTAGCCTGGGGTAATACCCGACAAGGTGGCCCAGACCTTTTTTTTTTCTTTTCTTTTTTTTCCGAATCGGTCAAAATTTCCACAACTTTAAAGCCTTGATGTCTAGGTTTCCAAGCAACCCTAATTTGAGAACAGTGGTTTCTTTGAAAAATTAGGAGAAACTGATATGTACTAAATCAAAGAAATCTGACGAAGAAATAGATATTAGGGAAGACTAGTGGGGGAAATGAGTGATTTACAAGTTTCAGATGATGGGGTGGCATCGATGGTGGGGATACCGTTGTCGCTGCATCGTTGGCGACTCTGATGCGGTGACCTTCGCCGCTGCTCGTATGACTCCTCCGTCCCCCATGGTTTTTGGCGATTGTGACATCAGAGGTGGTCGCCGGCTTCGATGGATTTCGCTGAAAATCTCGTCCATTGTGGGACTCAGGTCTGATTTTGGAGAAGGGAGGGCATGGGTAGGGGTGAAATCGGTTCGGTTTCGGTCGGTTCGAGGTGACCCTTACTCGGACCGAATCGGTTCGGGGCAAGAATTCTCTAAACCGATCCCGACCGATTCAAAGAAGGGACCGACTTCGGTTCGGGGTGTCTCGGTTCGGTCTGGAATTTCGGGGTAATCGGGTTTTTCGGTTTGGGCCACTTGGGCCTTTTCAAAAAATTTCTTTTGGTCCAAACCCAGCATCTATAGAAATTTTTTGGGCCAAACCCAACTTGGGCCTATTAAAATGTTTTCTTTTGGCCCAATTCATATCTGCCACTTCCGTTTTTGTTAATTCATAAGGGAAAAAATGGAACTCAGCCATTTTTTATAACAGAAATCGACATCAACATGAGAATTAATAAGGATCGGGCAGAGATGAATACATTCAATCAGGCTCTGTTTGGTTATTGTAGTTGTGGAGGGATTTGTAGAACAAAACAAAGGGAATGGAAAAATGGTATTCAAACATGTCCAAAAACCATTCCCTAGTGTATTTCCTTCGCAAATCCAAGATCCAACCATAGCCTCAAGTACAATATATGCTAAATATTCATCACATAGCAAATTCCATACATAATATGATATTACATGCCAAAAAAATTTGCACAGTAAATCCCAAACACAAACATATCTGCACCAGTCTACCAAGAGCCTCATATGAGCTAAAAAACCCTCCAAGATAATAAATTAAGACAAAAGATCAAAATGCAAGCAGTGAGCATTGAGCATTTTCCAATTTCCAGTAGTCTGCATTCCAGTAGGCTTGAGTATTTTCCAATTTCCAGCAGTCTCCACTTCTTTTCTGCGTCTAACCATCAATTTTTTAAGATGTAATTTAATACTCCAAGCCAAAGTCAAATGCTTTCAAGTTATATCACTAGTCTTTGCATAATCAGTAACCGCTCATGGCTAATACCCCAATCGAACACTTCATAACACACATATACACAATGACCAAGAAGAACCTAAAGCATTTGAGAACTACTGAAACAAATCCATAGTTAAGAAATAAAGGATGTAAACATGTATGGACAGAAGAGCTATTCATCTACATAACAAGGCATTTCAAGAATAACTCGCTATAGCTAATCACTTCACATAGACACATACACTACTGTTTTTCCAGTTCATACATTACTGCAGTTCATACACTACTGCATTTCCAGTTCCCTCTTGAACTGATTCTTTCCAATAAATTCTCAGATACCAAAAAAAAGCTACAAAACAGTTACCATTTCTGATATGCAGTAGCAGCAGACTGGAAATTTTGCACTACAATAACAAATACTACATCTATTGCCACCTAATCACTTCACATACACTAACACAGAGGCCAAAAGTGCACACACTAACATTATGCCAAGCTGCTGTAATTTCCAGTTTATACAAAGAATTTCAAGAAAGTAAAGCACCTTGACTGAAGAAAACAGAAAAGGGGCTCCCCATGATGGCCTTCTCATTGCACTCAATGGTCAAACTACTCGTGTCATAGACACCTAAGCGGACAAGAACATGAATTGGTACACAATAAAGTGACTATGGAAGTACACAACACAGTGGATGATGCTTTTAAGCATCCAATATCCTAACATGCTCACAAGCAAGCATACACCAAGACAAGTATAAGAGTACACTTTCACTTTAACTTGAAAAATGACCAAAATTAGAAAATCAATGGCTAATACTTTCTATGCTACAATGAGCTAAAAGTGCATACCACTTGAGTCCAGAGCAGTAGCCCCTCAAGAACAGCGACCCCTTACTTCTTAGTCTTGCCACTTGATTCCATGATAACTAAGTACAATAAAACCACACAAAAAAAGCGTACAAGTAAATTATTCAACATATATAGAAGTAATTAAAATAAAGAAAGCAAAGAGTAGTACCCGAATCCAATTCCTCCAACTCATCAAGTTGTTTTCTAATGTTGATTTTAGTTGGTTTCTTTATCCATTGTTGAGTGCAAATAAGAGCCTCCACGGTATTGGGAGCGAGAGAACTACGATATGGATCAATCACACGTCCACTCGTGCTAAAAGCGGATTCGGAGGCAACCGTAGACACGGGGATAGCTAGCACATCTCGTGCTACTTGGGACACAATTGGATACCTAGACGAGTTGTCTTTCCACCATTTCAATATATCAAACCTTTCATTATCATCTTCACTAGCCTCCAATAGATACTTCTCCAACTCCGATTTGCTTGCCATGTTTGTTTCATTTTGTTGGTGCATCTTAAAAAGAGCTTTCAAAGATTTTTGTTCATCCAAACCATCTAAATCCCCTTTATTTGATGCTCCCCTAACCTCCTCTCGATTATGCGCATTCACACTTGCATTGTTCGTCACATACCATTCAAACAATTCGGTAATCCCATGTTTTATCTTATCCGTCATTTCACTTACCAACTTTTTATCAAAACCCAAAGTACTTAGAAAGCAATATTCAAAGAACCCAAGTTTGCATCGAGGGTCAAGAACAACCGCATACAACATCAATGGGTTAATCTTCTCAAAATTTCCCCAATATTTATCAAACTTTGCACTCATACCACGAGCCAAGGGATACAAAACACTATCATTAGTAGCACACAACTTCTTGATAGCTTGTTGAATCAACACCATTTCATCAAAGAAAGCATTGCAAGTGACATACAAAGAACCCGAGAATTTTAATGTTGCAACATAAAACACTTTAAGAAATGACACATACAACTTAACCTTATCCCAGTCCGTTGGAGTTGGAGACCCAACATTTTCTTTCCTCCTCCCTTTCCCCCTTCCTCTCTCCCTCTCTCTCTCTTCAATCATCCCACCATCAACCGGAAAGCCACAATACTCTAAATCATTATCCTCGTCCATCTCCTCCTCTATCACATTTAATTTGAAGGCCGTGTCATCACATAATCTATCAAAAGCTTTTTGATAAATTAGAGCCCTATCCAACATGAAATATGTATAGTTCCACCGAGTAGGCACATCCAAACAAGGTCTAAGTGTACATGTAATCTCCTCCTTTTGAACACATGACCAAAACTCATCCATCCTATTCGGGGAAGACCTCACATACCTCACAACATTACACACCCTTGCAATAGAGCTCTCAATCTCTTCTAATCCATCACTCACAATTAGATTCAAGATATGTGCGGAACATCTAACATGCAAGAAGTCGTGATTTAAAACGGTTGTCTTCTTATCTTTGGTCTTCCTCTTCATGTAAGCAATCAAAAGATTATTAGAAGATGCATTATCCACCGTCATGGTTAGAAACTTGTCAATCCCCCAATTCAATAACTTGTTCTCAATTATTCTACCAAGAGTCTCACCCTTATGATTGGGAACAACACAAAAATTGAGAATCCTTTTTTGGTATTTCCAATTTTCATCAATGAAATGCCTGGTAAGACACATGTAGTTCAAGTTTTGGACCGAAGTCCAAGTGTCCGTAGTGAGACACAACCTTTGGCTCTTAAGTTTTGTCTTCAAAGATTTTCTCTCCTCATCGTAAATGCGCATACATTCCTTGGCAACCGTAATCCTACTTGGAATCTTGACCCACTTAGGTTGAACGACATGCATAATTTTTTTAAATCCTTGACCCTCAACAAATGCAAATGGCAACTCATCAATTATTATCATCTCTGCTAGGGCTCTCTTACACGCCTCAACACTAAAGGTACAAGACACAAGGTTTGCACTTGTCTCACCGGTGTCTTGTTCTTGTTTTTCAAAACTAAGGAGTTTTTGCCTAGAACCCGTAAATCTCTTGCTTTTGGGATATTTGGTACACAAATTTTTCAAATGATGAGTCATCGACTTTGTACCATTGTTCTTTGAATGACATGCATAAGATACCCCACACCAATTGCACGCAGCCCTAGGTTTTGGATGATCTTTTGGGGTAATAACTTTAAAATTTTTCCAACAAGCAGCTCTCTTATTACTGACTAGACCATCACCACCTTTTTTACTCTCATTATCTGTTTTTTCAGCCACTTCATCATCATTTTCCATTTCAAGATCAGTATTATCAGGTAAATCAAACTCAGCAACTTCATCCATAAGGTCATCCATATCAAACTCATTTTCATCATCAATCTAAAAAAAAAGGAAAGTTGAATTCCAAGTTACGTACTGTTTTTTCGAATTACATACTGCTAAATGTTAATCTAAAAAATTATCATACAGCAAATAAAATGGATACCTCAAGGCTAGACATTTCTTCTTCGAACTGAAATCCAAAGACCAGAGTAGGGCCTTCCTCTTTGCTGGGTTGGGATTTTATATGGCTATGATCTACATCATCAATAAGAGACGCAACAAGTTAAGGCTTTTCCTCATCCATTTCCTTGTTTCCATCACAATACTTATTATTATTAATAATAATTTCTTCTCAGATGTTGCCCATGATTAATTTCAAAACAAACCTCTCTCGTCAAGCTCAACAACATGTGGTGCTTGGTTCAACTCTTTGAAGACAGCTTTTGCCCTTATGCAGTATCTGAATAGGAGAAAGAAATGGGTTAATAATTTGTCTGCCGCAAGCTTGAAGACAATTAGATGAAAAAACTGTTAAAACGCTCAACTCCACAAACTGAACCAAGTTGCTTATCAAAACTGAAAAATTGCCCCAAAATGCGATTATCCTATTTTCTAATCTTCACAGCCGAAACCAAATCCAACATACATGAAAGCACATGTTCATATGGGAAACAAGAGGAATTAGTATTACAAATTTCAATCTTTAAAGCCAATATGAAAAAAGACAGAAAATTTTCTCAATCTGGTCTTCAAAATCGATTGGCATCATTTGCTCCAGTTTTCGGGTCCGTATTCAACATTGTAAATTTGTACTACTAGTTTTCCCCGTAAAATCAACAAATAATCTGAGGCAACGAACTCTCAGGTTGGGGAGCCCTTCAACAATAAAAGACCGTAACAAACAGTATTGATGAATTACATCTTTCTCTAATCTATTTGATAATGAATCAATGGAAGAAATCATGTACCGCTACAGCTGACAATGAAAGGTTTTACAAAGTTAATGAATTCAGAGGTCCTGATCCCTAACTTCAGATCAACCTCTCCTCCTCCCAGCCAAAAGAACTCTGGAGTAAGGTTCATGATTGCTTCATCCAAAATTACCTGGAATCAATTAACAAGTACACTTCAAAAATGGACAAAGATAGAAATAAATATACATGATAATACTAATAGTGATAAATAATGAAAAACCATCGACAGAGATTGGTGAGGAATAGACAAACAAACCATGAACGAAACGCAGCTCTATCTGGGCTTCTGTGTGCATCGCCTTTCGCGGTTTCGCCTTGTGATCGATCGGACTCACCCACAGAGATGAGAAGAGAAGAGAGGGAGAAGAGAAGAAGAGAGGAGAGGTCTGAGCCCTGAGGTCGTGTGTACTGCTGACTGCTGAGTAGTGAATAGTGATGGAGAGGTTAGGGTTTTGTTTTTATAGGTCATAGATGGACGGTGTAGATCAAAGGAAATGGACGGTATGGATTAGGTATATAATTCGGTTCGGTTCGGTCTAGGTCGGTTCGGTCCATCATCGGTTCGGTCTTTCGGTTCGGTCCTACTTCAGTTCGGTTTGACTATAATTCCATAAAACCGAAACCGAACCGAATATATTTCGGTTTTTTCGGTTCGGTTTTTTTAAAGCATGAACCGACCGAAAACCGGCCCGAAATTTGAGTTTTCCCTGATTTGGGCATTGAAAATGAAATGGGAGTTATCCCTGATTTGAGATATTTGGGGATTGGAACTACTTATGTGTCTTCATAGAAAAATGATACAAACACTCCTTGGGAGCCACTCCTAACCACACCTTCTCTCATATGGGGATGTGGGGAGGCCCCACACCCCATGTGAGAGAGGGTGTGGCTGGGAGTGGCTCCTAGGGAGTGTATGTATCGCCGTTCGTCTTCATATCGCACAATAGCTATAGACATTCGCCAAGTATATTTTTAGATCGGTTAATCTAAACCGTTAGAATTGTAGATCTTGAGAATTCCGCCACTGAAACCCAAATTTACGATGATCGGATTTTCAAAACAATGTAATCGCAAAAATGCTAAGTTACCTTAAATTAACTAAACACTTGGGATTTACCATATGGGTCCCACTCCATGTATTTGGGTGATTGGAATCATCTATCATTTACAGTACATGTATTAGATCATTTGTACAAAAAGTTAAGTTAATCGGATGTCCTAACACCATTAATTGATCAAAAAAATCGTTCCATTAATGAAATTGTGTCTGATGAACATGCTTTGCAAACCCGATTGACCCAATTTTTTACGACATTGGTTTAATCACCAAGACAAACGATATGAAAGGTGTTGATCATCAAGATTGTGTCGCAGTAACGTGGCTGTCGTACATCAAACAACATCACAAGTCTTAGTTCGTTATAAATTGTATTGAACGTACATATTGTAGAGGCAATCACCATCTAAATTTTTCGAATAAACAATCTGAACTATTCAGATTTCACGCCTTGCTTATTACTTCATTATCACCAAAATTGGAGATCATCGGATTTCGATAACCACGTGATCGGATCACGTTTACGACATCAATAGGCTTTAAAGTCTTATTCTGGACCATTTTACTGCCACCAGAGTTTGTTTTGGGCAATCCGAACCGTCTATCTTTTACACATTATGGAGAACAGCATTGAAACCAAAAATCAAGTTCATCGGGTGTCGATTGACATTTGATCAGATGATAGACATCATGAACATTACAAATTTTGTAACGAACAAGGAGTTTTACAACCTCGATCGAGCTAAAACTTTCCATGGTTGATTGAATCAATAAAAACTACGATACTTACTCTCTCGATTGTTCAAATAGTCTAATTTAACGGAGATATGAACGTATTTCTATCGAACCTTGTCATAAAATTTGAAACATACAATTAGATTTAATATTTTAATCAAATCAATTTTAACCATGGTTAACTTCAAATAAAAAAAATTAATTAAACAAAAATGTCCAATCGATTACCTGTTTGGTCTGACTAACATTTAATGTTATGCACAAAATTCGATGAAAGTACAAGTTATGCTTATTTATTGTTTCGGTGATGCGATTTTGTGGTTTTTCAAACAAAGTTTATACTATTTACTAGTTTTGGTTATGCCATATTGGGGTTTTAGGTTATGCCCTTGTCATGTCATGCTTTTTGGTTATGCCAATTAATTGTTCTTGCTATGTCATTTTGTGGTTTTCAGACAAAGGTTATGCTATGTTGTGGTTTTAGTTATGACACTTTGGGGTTCTACTTTATGCCCTTCTCACGTTATGCCTCATGGTTATGCCCTTTAAAGGTTTTGTTATTTCTTTTACTGGTTTGGTTATTCCATTTAGGGGTTAAGTTATGCCATTCAATTTTTGGTTATGCCAATTTTGGCATAATTAGTGATCGTGTCAGAATCAAAGATAATTATAACCCGTAAAATGCGAAAAATGGATTTATTAGTAAAGTGGGAGTACGGGTGTCGAACCACAGGGACTAAGTGTTACTTTCAATTTTAAAACCAATTTCCACAGTGACTTAAAGGTGAGGATTTTGTGACTTCAATTTAGAACTAATTAAATTAAAAGAGAATTTAGATTTTCTGTTTTTCTTTTTAAACAAATGAGAGAGAGCTTAGGGTACCGGTTTCACCACTAACTTTGCATTCAATGGTCTACAAACTTTGTAACAATCTCGTGACTACACCAATTAATGTGGTAGTGATGTACTCCTGGCTACAAGCCGAAGTACTATTATCCAGAAATTCAAATAGAAGTGAGCCAAAAATAAACCATCTTAGATGGGCACGGCCTGTCTACGCTAAACTAAGATCATAGGCACAGCCCGTCTCATCTCAAGCAAGGCATAATTTTAACTCACTTAATATTTGGTAGCTTGAAAACAATTTCATAACCGTTGTATTTATAATCACAGAAAATAAATACAACATACACTGAATTTTACAATGAAATTTATTTGAAACAAAGTCTGGATTATACAATCACCACATTTCATTGATCTAGCCACAAAATAAAATTACAAAAGAAAATAAACCATAGTTACAAAGCTAGGGCTTACCGACACCCTAAGAAAGGATTTAGCCGGCCATGGAGGCACTGATCAGAGCCATGAAAAATGGCAGAAGAGTTTCTGCTTTCAATTCTCTGTCGTCCTCTCTCTCTGTTTCTGAATGTCTCTCCCTCTGTCCTCTTTCTTTTGAAACCAAATGATGTCTTTTATAGGCAAATGAAGAGAGAGTCAAAGTAGACAACAGGCGGAGTGGGAAATTACCATGCAATTGAATATCAAAGCTAAAGGTTTAGTGTGTCAGGCGATTGGATTTCCTCCAGATATGCTCCAATTGAATATGTCCATGGGATTGATTTTAATAATCAATTGGTGGCCATTGTGAATCCCTTTGTTGAAAATCAATCACAGAGCTCCACTAAAATTCGAATAATCAGCTCCACCGGGTCTGCGATTACCTCGACTAGTTTTCGAAACGGAGTCCGATTGAGGCTCAGGAACAGTCAAACTTCTTATTTTAATGCCTGGAATAAAACGGTATAACTTTTGCAGTTTATGTGCTTGGCATGTGTTTCGTGGGGCGAAACAAGATATCATTCGGACTCCGCAATATTTGCAATTCATTCCCCCAGCACATGCTTCCTCTTTTGCATTCCACTGACAATCCATGACATTGATTAATTAATCAATGAATTATCCACTGACTAGGCAAAGTTTATTTCATATTGGCCAAGTTCGGTCAGTGGGTGGGCTGGACAAATGATCCAGTGCTTCATGCTCACGCGGCACGCAACTCTCTTAATTAAAGGCCAAATGTGGTATCGTGCCCTTGGAACCTAAAATCACAAAAACACAATAAAAGACATTAAATAATAATAATAAAGGACATAACAAATATAAATTAGGCGGCCCAAATATAAACATTTCGGCACTTATCACACCCCCCAACTTACATTTTGCTAGTCCTCGAGCAAAACAAAAAGAAAAATAACACAAATTTATCCTGTGTCGGAGGATCAACGATTGCATTTAGCATATGCAACAAGGCCTTTTAAACCCCTAGGCGGCCCTAGTAGGACGAGTGAAGTCTCGTGAGGGTTTACAGCAATGACGCCCACAAACATTTTTAGAGATCCCTTGAATGTACAGTGAGTTCCGAAATGTGCTAGGCATGACTTCAAGGACATCAAAAACGAAAGTACGGTATGCATGCATAGGAATCAACCATAGTTAAAAAGCCTACCTACCATTTAAAAAATATCTCACTACTAACCAATACTCAGAGTGTGTGAAAAATTAGCCACAATAGGTGCAAAGTCAGTCTCCAAGTAAGAACAGCCCATCCATCCATCCGAAATACGCTTTGACGCAAATCTCACATGGGATTACACTCAGCAATGAAATCACTTAGATGCAGGCTATGATCTCTCAAATATGTGAGCATGAATTTATGTATCAAAGACAAAACGGCTCACATATAATTCTCAAAAAAACGCAAGATCAAGAAAAATAAAAGTCTCATGAATAGATGCCATTGCTGGAGAAAATTTTGAGAACCACCACACTATCATCTTTTTCATTCATTTTCACTGCCAAAACATCTTGCACCCAGGATCAAAATAGGGCTTTTATTGGGTTGTAATGTACAGGTAAAGGCTGAATAATGGAAAATAAAATCGACTCTAGAGTAGTGAAACAAATGGTAAGCAAGGCCTTCAACAAACTAATCTCCCCTTTTTCTTTAGCTTCCTTTTTTTCTTTTTCTTTTTTTTCATTTTTTTATGTAATTTTTTTTTTCAGAAGCTTTGATTTTTTTAGGAGATATTTACAAGACATTGGCCTTTTTCAAATATGAGAGCTTTCACTACTCTACACACAAAAAGGCGAAAAATTGTAATTGGGGCTCGAAATGGGCGAACTAGGGAAACTCACACACTGACTAAAAATTTGAGATGGAAAATCACTCCAAAAGATGGCCTATAATCATTTCCTAGGATTCACATGTTCCTTTAGCTTCTATGAATTAAAAGATTTCAAATGTGGCAACAAGATGATGTTTCTCCAGCAAATGACCAAAATCAAAGAATAATGAGACTTAGCAACAAAATAATGTGGTAATCCAAAGAAATTATGAGTTAACTTTGTACAACCCTCCAAAGATGATTGGCTCGAAACTCACATGGGTTAAAAGTCTCCACAAGTTTTCTTCCGGATTTACTGGCCATACTCACTCTTCAACTTAATTCATACTCAAAGTGGCTATCGTGCAGTGCATTAGTTTCTGAGCTTGAAATTCATGAAATACCCTTAACTGAGAGGTAGGATAATGAACTAGGGTACGAAAGTAATGCATAGATATTACACTTTCCTAAGTCATGTCCTATCAGTCAAATAAGAGAACAAATAAGAACTCACGGTACATTACAAAGGATAAGGAGAACGATTTTTTAGATTTTTGCTTTTTAATTTTTAGTTTTTTTTTTTTTGAATAAAACAACAAACAAAAACAACAAACTATTGTCCCCCCAACTTGAATGACATTGTCCTCAATGACAAATGCAGAAGACAACTTGGAAATTAAAATGGATAGGGACGAAGAGATATCACCTCAAAAAGCCAAAACTGAAAAAGAAAATGCTAATCTGCCAAACCGTTGACCGGCGATACCTGCAAAAGAATTATATATACAAAAGAAAAGGCAGAATCACAAAAGTTCTTTTTTTTTTTCATTTTTTGTAGTCTTAATAAAAATCAACCTTGTGGAATGTCAACCACCTTATACCTCGACCAAGTTTGAGGATTTTCCGTCACTGACTCTTTTCGTCATCGGAACTGCTTCCAAGGTTCACTCCTTCGGTCTCCTTTTTGGAACCATAGCTAGTCACACAGGATCATAGTCAAGATTTTATTGGCCTTACAACCGTCACACATAATGACACCCATGCTTAGGGCTCCTGAATGCCTCACTCACCCCAACGACAGACCCAAACTACCAAGGCTGGTGTGGTAGCATGCTTACCTTGCAAAAAGACTTAAGCACTAACTACCTACTAAGAGTCAAATGACCATCATTACCCATATTTACAAGAAATAAACAATGCCCTTACTGACCGGAGCTGGGAATTTTTTTTTTTTTTGAAACTTGAGCAAATTAATGCCCAATCTTCACGCGAAAACCATGGGTACTACTTTTCTCCCTAGCCAAAGACTATGTTCGACCAGGTGGCTATACCAGACCTTCAACCTCACAAATCAGACTCGGGCTCCGGCACTCGCAACTACAAGTTGTCAACACAGTGAAGTGGCAACAACCAGGTCCGGCTACCAAAAACGTTGTTCAAGCACAAGGGTAGACTGGATCTACCAACTGAACAGACTCAATTATCTCCCCATTGGATATGCCATCAACATATGGTTTCAAACGCTGGCCATTAACTTTGAACATGCTGCCAGTAGTGGGGTTCTGAATCTCAACTGCTCCGTGAGGGAACACCTGAGTAACAATGAATGGACCATCCCACCTAGACCTTAACTTACCAGGAAAAAGACGCAACTTGGAGTTGAAAAGCCAGACCTTTTGGTTAGGCTCAAAGGACTTTCGGCGGATATGCTTATCATGAAAAGCTTTCATCCTGGCCTTGTAGGTTTTGGCATTGTCATAAGAATCTTTGCGAATTTCTTCAAGCTCATTAAGTTGCAGTCTACGATTAGAACCAGCAACACCCATATCAAAGTTAAACCTTCTGACAGCCTAAAATGCTCGATATTCTAATTCAACTGGTAAATGACAAGCTTTGCCAAACACTAACCGGTAAGGGGACATCCCAATGGGTGTCTTGTAGGCCGTGCGATAGGCCCACAAAGCATCATTTAGTCTCAGAGACCAATCCTTTCGGTCAGGTCTCACTGTTTTCTCCAAAATACTCTTCACTTCCCGGTTTGACACTTCTACTTGGCCACTAGTTTGGGGATGATATGGAGTGGCAACTTTGTGGGTGATTGAGTATTTACGAACAAGTGCCGCAAAATGCCTATTCACGAAATGGGTTCCATTATCACTGATGATAGCCCGAGGAAAGCCAAACCGACTAAAAATGTTGCTTTGAAGAAATTGGACCACAACCTTGTGGTCATTAGTCTTTGTGGCTACCGCTTCAACCCATTTGGAGACATAGTCTACAGCCAAAAGGATATACTCAAACCCGAATGAAGGTGGAAAGGGACCCATGAAGTCAATACCCCACACATCAAAGACCTCGACAATAAGAATGGGGGTAAGTGGCATCATGTCACGACGTGCCAAATTTCCGGTTTGTTGGCATCGCAAGCAAGCTTGACAGAATGCGTGTGCATCTTTAAAGATGGTTGGCCAATAAAAACCACTTTGCAAGATTTTGGCTGCAGTCTTTTTACCACTGAAATGACCACCACAGGCAAGAGAGTGACAAAAGGTAAGAATGCCATGAAATTCACTCTCAGGGACACACCGACGAATGATTTGGTCAGGGCAGTACTTGAACAACTCTGGATCCTCCCAAAAGTAGGATTTGACTTGGGAAAAGAATCGGTCCTTTTCTTGTTTGGACCAATGACGAGGAATGTGCCCTGTGGCAAGATAGTTCACTATGTGAGCAAACCACGGAGGATTGGTTTGTGCGACCCCAAAAAGTTGTTCGTCAGGAAACGAATCTTTCAATGGAACGAGGTCATCCGAATGCTCAACAAGGATCCTTGACAGATGATCTGCTACTGAATTTTCAGAACCCTTTTTGTCTCGAATTTCATAATCAAACTCTTGGAGCAAAAGAACCCACCTAATCAACCTAGGCTTGGTCTCTTTCTTTGAAAGCAAATACCGTAGGGCGGCATGGTCAGTATACACCAAGACTTTCGAGCCTAAGAGATAGGATCAGAATTTATCCAAGGAGAACACTACTGCTAGTAACTCTTTCTCAGTTGTTGTGGAATTCAGTTGAGCTTCTGAGAGTGTTTTACTAGCGTAGTAAATCACATGAGGGACTTTATTCACACGCTGGCCCAGAACTGCACCAACTGCATAGTCAGATGCGTCGCACATGATCTCAAATGGTAGAGACCAATCTGGAGATTGCAAGATGGGGGCTGACGTGAGCAGAGAGCGAAGCTTTTCAAAAGCGTGCATGCACGCCTCATCAAAGACGAATGGTGCGTCTTTGGCAAGCAGAGAACACAAGGGTCTGGAAATCTTACTGAAATCCTTTATGAAGCGTCTATAGAAGCCCGCATGACCGAGGAAAGAACGGATTTGCTTGACAGAATTTGGAGGTGGAAGTTTAGAAATGAGATCAACTTTTGCCTTATCAACTTCTATGCCTCTCTTAGACACAATGTGACCTAAGACAATTCCTTCTTGTACCATGAAATGACTCTTTTCCCAACTCAACACTAGATTCGTCTCCATACAACGCTGAAGCACTTTTGTAAGATTTCGGAGACAGTCATCAAAAGTAGGGCCAAATACAGAAAAATCATCCATGAAAACCTCAAGAAAATTCTCAACCATGTCTGAGAATATTGCCATCATACACCTTTGAAAAGTTGCAGGTGCATTACATAAGCCAAATGGCATATGCCGATATGCAAATGTGCCAAAGGGACAAGTGAAGGTGGTCTTTTCTTGATCCTCAGGATAAACAGGAACTTGGTTGTATCCCGAATACCCATCTAGGAAACAATAATAGCTCTGACCAGCCAATCTTTCAAGGATTTGATCAATGAATGGCAAAGGGAAGTGATCTTTTCTGGTCATGGAATTCAACTTCCTATAGTCAATACATACTCTCCAACCAGTGGTCACACGGGTAGGGACTAACTCGCCCTTGTCATTTTCAACCACTGTAATGCCAGACTTCTTTGGCACCACTTGAATAGGGCTCACCCATTGGCTATCTGAGATGGGGTAAATGATACCCGCATCAAGCAATTTGACCACTTCCTTCATCACCACCTCTTTCATGTTTGGATTTTAACTTCGTTGCATCTCTCGACTGGGTTTTGCATTTTCCTCACAATAAATGCGATGCATGCATACTGAGGGAGCTATGCCTTTCAAATCAGCTATGGACCATCCAATTTGCTCTTTTGTGCTGACTGAGCACCTGTAAGAGTTGACTCTCTTGGTCAGTGGTCAAGCTAGAGGAAATGATTACTGGAAGGTTTTCTTCTGGGCCTAAGAAGGCATACTTAAGTGTAGCCGGGAGTGGCTTTAACTCAAGTTTGGGTGCAAACTCAATTGAGGGTAGTGCAGGCTCACTAGACAGTTCGGGTAATGGCTCAAATGGAACTCTCCATGGTGGAAAGTCTACAAAGGATGCTGATTCTAGTAAGGAATTGACCTCTTCAATGGACTGATCAACATCAAAACTGTCAGAGTCAAAGTAGGCAAGACAAGTCTCTAGAGGATCATCGGCTAGAGTGTAAGGAAGTGCCTCAGCAACCAAGTCTTCAATTTCATCGACTGCAAAACAGTCTTCTTCCCTTTGAGGTTGTTGAGAGGCGCTAAACACATTTAACCGCAACTTCATATTACCAAAGGAAACATCCATGACCCCAGTCCGACACTGAATGCTAGCATTAGCCGTAGCTAAGAAAGGTCGACCAAGGATGACAGTAGTTTGCTTCCTAGGGTTGTGCATAGGTTCCATGTCAAGGACTAGAAAATCCACTGGAAAGTAAAATTTCTCGATCTGAACCAAGACATCCTCAATAATGCCACGTGGCACTTTGATGGATCTATCAGCTAACTGGAGGGTGACCGACAGTAGGTTTCAACTCACCAAGTCCAAATTGTTCATACACTGAATAAGGGAGTATGTTCACACTCGCTCCCAAGTCCAAGAGTGCTCTATCTATAGAATGATTGCCAATGATGCAAGAGATAGTAGGAGCACCAGGATCCTTGAATTTGGGAGGTGTGTTGTGCTTGCAGAATTGAGCTCACCTGTTCAGTAACAAGAATGGGCTTTGAAACGTAAGCTCGAGACTTGCGCTTTTGGGTGCACAAATCTTTCAAAAACTTGCCATAGGATGGGACTTGCTTGATAGCATCAAGAAGAGGAAGATTGATTTTAACTTGTTTGAACACTTCTATGATTTCTTCCATTTTGGCACTTTTCTTAGCAAAGGGTGAAGGTGCATCAAGACAAGTGGGAAAAGGTACTTTTGGAATGTATGGTGGCGGAGTAGGGCTTGGTGGAGAAGAAGGGGAATCATCTTCCTTAGTCACAGAAGCATTAGGGACAGATGGAGACTCTTTTTCAATTATCTTTTCTTTCTCAGGACGAGTCTCTACTTCCCTCTTGTTTCTAAGGGTGACTACAAGTTTTGCTTGCTCATGGAAAGAACCACTTGCATGAGAATTTTCGACCACATACTGTCCCTTAGGATTGCTTTCTGGCTGACTCGGTAACTTTCCCTCAGCACGTTTGCTGAGTGCATTAGCAAGTTGGCCCATCTGGGCCTCGAGTTTTGAAATGGACTGGGTGTGGGAATGGAGCAACTGGGCGTTAGCCTCTAACCCTTGAAGAGCTTGTAATACTTTGTCCTCAAAAGATGAGTTTCTTTGAGGTGGAGGGACGACAGGCTGCTGTTGCTGAGCAGAACCGTAAGTTGAAGGATTAGAAAAATTTTGCCTCTGTGGTTGGGGAAAAGAATTACCCTGACTACCCTGACCCTGTTGTCTCCATGAGATTGGGGTGATTTCTCCATCCTGGGTTGTAAGTATTGGAGAATGGATCATTTCCTGGTCTAGGGAATCCCTGAGCCGAATTGACTTGCTCTTGGACATACTCTGGATACTGGGAAGCAATGGGACAATCACTCACGGAGTGACTTGGACTAGAGCACAAGGCACATGCCTCTTGGAAAGCATTAGGCTGAGAAGAAGTAGAAGGGACTTGACCAACGGAGAGTAGCTGGTCAAGTTTACGAGTCAAGACGGCCACTTGATCAGAAAGATCATTGGATTGTTTAATCTCATAGACTCCCCTTTGTGAACTAGATGAAGGTCTCTCAGTCCTAGAAGTAGAAGCATGGTGTTGGGAATTTTCACTGAGGTTGTCAAACAATTCCCATGCTTCGTTTTCATTTTTCAGCATGAATGAGCCACTACAAGAGGCGTCAACCATTTGACGGTTACGTTCACTTAAGCCATCATAAAAGCATTGGACAAGTTGCCACTTTGGCACTGCATGATGGGGGCACCGACGAATGATGTCTCGAAACCTTTCCCAAGTTTCATGGAATTGTTCAGTATCATGTTGAGAGAAAGTGGTGATATCTCTCCTGATTTTATTTGTTTTACCTATGGGAAAGTATTTTTTAAGAAACTCTTGTTGCATTTGTGCCCATGTAGAGATAGTGCCTGGTTCCAAGGAATTGAACCAGTGTTTGGCTTTATCCTTAAGTGAAAAAGGAAAAAGCCTCAGCCTAAGAGCATCATCAGTGAAGTTTGGGATTTTGAATGTGGAACAGATTTCTAGGAATTCATCCAAGTGCTTATATGGGTCCTCGTTATTAAGTCCATAGAATGATGGGAGCATCTGAATAATGCTGGACTTAATCTCATATTGAGTTGCCTCAACATCGGGCAAACGGATGCAAGACGGTGATGTGTAAACCGAGGGAATAAAATACTCCCTCAATTGTCTGGTGAGTGGTGGGTCATTAGCATCTTCTAGGGCCATTGGTTCAGGTGACTCTATAAGATCTCTAATGCGATTTTTAGCTCGAATCTTCCTAGCAGTTCTCTCTAACTCAGAGTCAATGGGAACTAACTCAGGAGTAACAGACCGACGCCCGTGCATAAAACATAAAACACACACAAACTCTAAAGACTATCCTAATTTTTTTTTTGCGAAGGAACGGGTGATGAAATCCCGAGCCTCTTTTAGAGCCTTTTTTTTTTAAAGCACCTGCGAGCGCTGCAATAACAAACAGTTAGAAAACAAACAGATAGTAGGCGGTTGAACCTGCCGTAAAAGAAATAAGAGGGGTATTTGAAGTACCGACCTCTATAAAAATAAAAAGGTGAGAGAGATTAATCTCCACACAAAAGAAAAATATATACAATATAAGTATTGACAGTAAGTAAAAGGAGGGATTAACCTCCAAAGTCAGGAGTTAGATTAGTAAGGAGGAGTTAACCTCCAGAGTTAGAAATTAGCAGTTAGAAAAAAAAAAAGAGAGGCGGTAAAACCGACCCCTATATAGTCAGAAAGTTAGTAGTCCAATTGTCCAAAGTCCAAAGTTCTCAGTCCAAAAGTCCTCTACAAAATTATGTTACACGGCTGGGATGGGAAAAATCTACTGATTGATTTATTTACAATTACATTTTGGTTTTTTTATTTATTTATTATTTTTTTATTTTTAAGAAGAAAACAAATCAATTTTGAAATTCAAAGTAACTATCACAGTCCCCGGCAACGGCGCCAAAAATTTGATCGTGTCAGAATCAAAGATAATTATAACCCGTAAAATGCGAAAAATGGATTTATTAGTAAAGTGGGAGTACGGGTGTCGAACCACAGGGACTAAGTGTTACTTTCAATTTTAAAACCAATTTCCACAGTGACTTAAAGGTGAGGATTTTGTGACTTCAATTTAGAACTAATTAAATTAAAAGAGAATTTAGATTTTCTGTTTTTCTTTTTAAACAAATGAGAGAGAGCTTAGGGTACCGGTTTCACCACTAACTTTGCATTCAATGGTCTACAAACTTTGTAACAATCTCGTGACTACACCAATTAACGTGGTAGTGATGTACTCCTGGCTACAAGCCGAAGTACTATCGTCCAGAAATTCAAATAGAAGTGAGCCAAAAATAAACCATCTTAGATGGGCACGGCCTGTCTACGCTAAACTAAGATCATAGGCACAGCCCGTCTCATCTCAAGCAAGGCATAATTTTAACTCACTTAATATTTAGTAGCTTGAAAACAATTGCATAACCGTTGTATTTATAATCACAGAAAATAAATATAACATACACTGAATTTTACAATGAAATTTATTTGAAACAAAGTCTGGATTATACAATCACCACATTTCATTGATCTAGCCACAAAATAAAATTACAAAAGAAAATAAACCATAGTTACAAAGCTAGGGCTTACCGACACCCTAAGAAAGGATTTAGCCGGCCATGGAGGCACTGATCAGAGCCATGAAAAATGGCAGAAGAGTTTCTGCTTTCAATTCTCTGTCGTCCTCTCTCTCTGTTTCTGAATGTCTCTCCCTCTGTCCTCTTTCTTTTGAAACCAAATGATGTCTTTTATAGGCAAATGAAGAGAGAGTCAAAGTAGACAACAGGCGGAGTGGGAAATTACCATGCAATTGAATATCAAAGCTAAAGGTTTAGTGTGTCAGGCGATTGGATTTCCTCCAGATATGCTCCAATTGAATATGTCCATGGGATTGATTTTAATAATCAATTGGTGGCCATTGTGAATCCCTTTGTTGAAAATCAATCACAGAGCTCCACTAAAATTCGAATAATCAGCTCCACCGGGTCTGCGATTACCTCGACTAGTTTTCGAAACGGAGTCCGATTGAGGCTCAGGAACAGTCAAACTTCTTATTTTAATGCCTGGAATAAAACGGTATAACTTTTGCAATTTATGTGCTTGGCATGTGTTTCGTGGGGCGAAACAAGATATCATTCGGACTCCGCAATATTTGCAATTCATTCCCCCAGCACATGCTTCCTCTTTTGCATTCCACTGACAATCCATGACATTGATTAATTAATCAATGAATTATCCACTGACTAGGCAAAGTTTATTTCATATTGGCCAAGTTCGGTCAGTGGGTGGGCTGGACAAATGATCCAGTGCTTCATGCTCACGCGGCACGCAACTCTCTTAATTAAAGGCCAAATGTGGTATCGTGCCCTTGGAACCTAAAATCACAAAAACACAATAAAAGACATTAAATAATAATAATAAAGGACATAACAAATATAAATTAGGCGGCCCAAATATAAACATTTCGGCACTTATCAATTAGCTATACACTTTATGAGTTTTTGTTATACCCCTTAGGGTTCCCTATTATTTTAATATATATATTTTTTGGGATGACCGGTTGACCCCTTCACTTTTGCCATGTGGCATCCATTTACACCGTTAGATCGGAGGTATATGGTGTCCCCCAGACAAGGGGGTGATATGGAAGTATACAACAAGGACCTAGGGAACTTGGATGGCACTATTTTTCCATATTTTAGAAGAAAGCTCCACTCCGACCCTCACTTCATTTCTTCCTCCATTTAGGATGATGAAATTCAATATGAAGTCTAGAAAAATTATGGAATATGTCCTCCAAATCCCCCTTTTACTAATCCAATAAGCATAACTCTTTTTATATGTTTATTTATTTTTATATAATTGGCACCATTCAAAAGATATCCACAATACCTTTACACTAGAACCAATCAAATGGAGCCACGTGTAAAAACGATGCAATTATTAATTTATCAAGTTCGGCCAATCAAATCAAGTCACTTACTGAAATAATATTTCTCTCCATGTATAATTATTCCTCTTAAAATAAATAAGAAGGATAATTAACAAGTTATAATTATCTCTTTTACATTACAAGAATAATAATTAAACAGATAAATATGAAAGAGGTGGAGTTTTTTTTTTGGAACCAAGCGGTGGAGTTTTATCATGACTCCCCATCCCCCATCCCTATAAATAGAGATGCCATCTCCCATATTTTAAAAACACATTCAAGCTCCATAGCTCTGAAGATCAAAGCCTCAAAGCCCTTCAGAATTCCTTCAAGTCATCAACACTCTCAAGCATCCAAGGCATCCAAGCTCTGAAGATCAAAGCTCCAAAGCCCTTCAGAATTCCTTGAAGTCATCAACACACATTCAAGTTTCTATCCAACACACAAGTTACCAGAACTCTGAAGATCAAGCCTCCAAAGCCCTTCAGAATCCTTCAAGTTCACGTCAAGCAAGATGCCTCTTCAGATCAAAGCATTAAAGCTCTGAAGAACGCTCAAGCTAAATTCGCAAATCCTCAATCACCCTCTACCAAATTGAAGAAGATCTCAGATTCTGATTCGAGACTAAGCTCCAAAGCCCTCAAGTCAATATCTCAAAATTCGCATCTCCTTCAACCAAATTGAAGAAGATCACAAAGACCGATTTGAGAAGAAGCTCCACAACCCTCAAGTCAACGGTCACATATTTACCATCTTTTTCAACAAAATTGAAGAAGATCAAGCAATTCAACTAGAGAGGAAGCTTCAAAGCCCTCAAGTCAAAATCTATCAAATTCGCTATCACCTTCACAAAGACCAAAGAAGATCTCGCCGTTCAATTCAAGAACAAGCATCAATCCCTCGAATCAAACTTTTGAAGAGAAGAATAAGAGGATAAATTTCTTTGCTTAGAAATTCATTAGAGATTGTAACCCAAGTTTTCTCAAATCAATAAATTGATCCTTTGTTCAGAATCTTTCCATATTTTTTGCATACTCGAAATATGTGTGTTACAATCCTAACATTTAGATCTAAAGTTTGGAAGGTAAGAAAGGGCAAGTGACATTTGAAACTGTTTCAGTTGTAAGCTTTGATCATTGGAAGAAACAAAATGAATACTTGTATGGAGCTTATCAATAGAATAATTCAGTTGGACTGAATGTCATTGTCTTTCTACGCATGTGGGTGGTGGAAGGGCAAATTGCGGTGCAAAATATAACCAAAATAGAGTGCGATGGTAGAGGCATGAAGAAAGTAATTAATGAAGGAAAATGCTAATAACAACCCATTGAGTTGTGAATAAGGAAAGAAAATGAAAAAATAATTCAATTGGACTAAATGTCATTGTCTTTCTACGTATGTGTGGGTGGCAGAAGGGCAGATTGCGGTGCAAAATATAACCAAAATAGAGTATGATGGTAGATGTATGAAGAAAGTAATTATGAAGAAAAATGATGATAACAACCTATTGAGTTGTGAATAAGGGAAGAAAATGACAAAAAATACAGTTTTAACACATCAAAAATTGTGTTTTTTTTTTTTTTTGCCATCTTCTCACAACAACAATGTTATGGCTACACTACACATGCACACCAAGGTGATGTGGCAGATGAGGAGAAGCCTATTTTTTAGGTGGACAACACATTGGACTTTTCCTCATCTGTCATATCACTTTGGTGTGCATATGACATGCATAAGTGGTCCTATTCACAACCAAAATGAGTTGTTATTAGCATTTTTCATTTATAAAAAGTTCCAATTGGACCCCAAGGGATTGTTGCTGTGGTTAATCGACTCGCCTCGACAAGTCTAACACCTCAAGGTCGCAAGTTCAATTTCCTACGAGAGCGATTATTCCAAGAATGAGGTAGATATCAATGCGAAAGAGGAAGGAACGATCACCAGTTTCACAATTTGGGGCAGATGGATTGTCAATGGATTGGGCTTAGGGATGGTGTTTGGAATGAAGATATGGATATGGGCCATGATAGTAGACAAGGTTAGATAATGCGTAAAGAATTAGAGGCCGGTCCTCAATTTTAGGTTCGTTTTCATCCCAATTTTGAGTATCGTTTTCGAAGTTTGGTCCAAAGCTAGATAGGCATGTAACAAGGATTCCCATACTTGTTTCATGCTTATTTATGATTTTTCCTTTTTTATTTGTTTACATTATAAACTCTAAAATGTCATAATTTTTACTATGTCTTTTTTTTAGTAAAATTTATATTTTTGAAATATACTCAACAAGATCTATGAAATAAGATTCAAATTCACTATAAAATTATGTATTGACAAAAAACAAAAAATATTTACGTGGCACTAATTTATTCCCAAGCCTAATTTCTGGGGTTGGCTTGTGAAAACCTCTTAGATAAGTGCCCAGTGGTCTCTCTAATGGAGGCCCATAATCCAACTAATATGGTAAAAAATGAGGAAGATAAAAGAATATTTAACCTACCAGGCAGCATAAAACTGTTTAAGAACAACTGTTTGAATTAAGCCCCTTTTGGTCTTTTTTTTTATTCCTTGCGGACACCTTTGAAAAGATGTTTTAAACACATTGAAAAGTTGTGATCATCAAATTATGACAGGGAGAGGGGAGGTCCGCACCGTAGCAAAGTAAGGAATACTTGATCTTTCGCGCGTGTGTATATGTGTGTGTGGAGAGAGAGAGTATAAAATTATAATTTTGTTTCTTGCTACTAGGCTCATAATAAGAACAAAAAAAAAAAAAAAAAACACGCACTCCAATTCACCTTTTATATTTTTTTGAAACATTTACCCATACTTTTATACGTTTTCACGCATTTAAACACATTTTTTTCAACCTTAACACAAGCTCACTGAGCTTATTTTAGCATTTTCCTTGTTTTTATCGTAAAGGGCATGGCTCCACCGCTAGATTTATAGTATCTATAAACTATTCTACATGCTTTTCACATGGCTTCATGTAGCTTTCCTGCCGAGCATAGCCGCTAGATTTCTCCATCGACTCGGGAGGCTTATAGTTAATTACTCTTTAAGAACCCCACCCGAATCTTGTATTAAAAGGGGACCTTTTACATTTTTAAGAAATATAAAATTCAACAAGATACATCTTAAAATTTAAAAATGAAAAAGGTGAAACCGAAAAGTTATTTGCCATCATAATAAGCAAAATGCTAACCTCCACCCAATATGTGAAAAATAGTAGTAAGTAGAAAGTGTTAGATATCTAAGAAAAGTGTATAAAATATTCGTGAAAGAATATTGATATCCGTAAAATGGGTATTGATATCCGAACAAATTTGTCATGATATATATATATATATATATATATATATATATATATATATATATATATATATATATATATTATCTTCCACCTATTACGTGGACGTTAGAGGACCCTTATAGTAATTCTAGCGTTAGAAGGACCTTATAATAATTCTTGGACTAATTTTGTCGATATAATGGGGTCCTAAGATTGAGAAAGGGGAGAGAGAGTTTAGAGAGAGAAAGTGAGGAGAGGGAGAAGCTCCCATGGCCACAGCCCCTCCCCCTCTCCCTCCACACCCCTTCCACCTTCTTCCTCTTCCTCCGAATGCCTTTTTGGGTGACCGGAGGCCCCACATGCTGGATCCATTCCTCTTCGGTCCGGTGTGGGTGACCGCACCCGATTTTTGGGCCCATGGGGGCCAAATCCGGGGTTCCTGGTCTGGATCTCAACCATCGACGGTGAGCGACAGCTTCCAACAGCTCCGGTGAGTGCGAAGACGACAACCGGTGACTTCTGATGACGCATGCAAGGCGGCGATTTCATTTTCCTGTACTTTTCCTTTCTTTTTTTTTTTCCTGTATTTTTTCAATTTTTTCTTGTATTTTTGCAGGTTTTTTGTTGTTGTTTTGTTTGTATTAATTGGTGTTTAATGCAATTTTCTATCTATTTCTCCAAAAAAAATGGGGTCCTACATAATTGAGCAACTCTAGAAATTTTTGACACAATGTTCAAGAATTGCCTAAACTCAACTATCCCTACTTTCTTTTAAACGACCTCTATTATTATTATTATTATCCAGTAGTATAAACACAAAACTTCATATAGTAGTACAAATTGTGCGGTACAAGACATAAAAGTACATAAAATTTTACAATTGTTCTTGACGAAATATAACATTTTGAGCCAAAATGGACGCATAAATCTATTAATACACAACAACAAGAAATTGTGACGAATAGGTTGGCACGTGTTTTTTTTCCCAACATATTCTCTTCTCTTGGGAGATGTCGAGTCGACTATCATTCGGAGAAAAGTCATAATACGATGCTGATACCAATAAATAATTATGTTTTTCTCTTTTTTCAATTTTTTTGGGTCATTAGGAATATGTACCTTGTTTGAGCTAATTTATTAGGCGTTCAATGATGAATAATGTTAACCGATGGGTGTTCAAAATATAGGGCTGAGTATTCAAATATAGCCTCAAATAAGATTACTACTTCTAAATTTTTTATTGAGATATTCACTTGACCACCCACCACAAAGGGTGAGGCCGCCTATGGATTGAGTGGGATTATAAGGAACGTATGGGAAACTCATTTTGATGAGGTATGAAAGATTATAGAAATAAACCCAAATACCTGAGGCATTAAGACAAAAATTAGTAAATGCCATGGAAAATTTCAAAAAAGCCCTCTATCCTCTTCCGGAAGTAATCCCGGGTTAGTCAAATATGGAATTGAAAAGAATTAATACCACAACAAATAGTCAAGTAAATACCAATACCAACACTGATTATTCGATCTATTTTAATTAAACTGGCATTAAAAGCCTATTTTTGGCTGTATTTTTAGGATCTTAGCCAATGGCTTCTTGTGCATTACTTTGTTCATGGGTTGTGTCTACAAAACTAGACTTGCAGGGCTCATTTGTTTGGGGGATGAGGTCTTGAGAAGGCCGCATGACTCATACCCCTCCCCTTATCCCGGACTTACGATTCCATTCATAGTTTGGGAAGCCGGATTACGTTATCCCTGTAGACACCCCAATTTGGACTCTCGAAACACCCTTAAGTTGTGGCCGGTAGGCTCCCCAATGATGACATGGATCAAACCATGCCTCAAAAGCTTCAAACAATGTTCTTTGTGCTCAAAACCCAAATCAAGACCTCTTCAAAACAAACCTAAGCCTACACCATCTTCTAGTACATTCAAAACTCTCTTTTTCAATATATGATATGTCTCAATCAATTTTGAAATGAGGGAGATGCACACATTTTAGTAAATTAACTTGTTTTTTCGACCTTTTGAGGGTAAAATGGTCATAAATTTAGATCTACAAATTATTTTGGGTCCAAACTACTTGGGTTAGAAATTAGACTTAACAAGCTTTCCAACGCTTCAAACCACGCACAAAACAGAGTTCGGTAGCACCCGGGGCTGCCCCGCGAAGTTTGATTTGTTGTGC
Source organism: Vaccinium darrowii (assembly GCA_020921065.1). Lineage (NCBI taxonomy): Eukaryota > Viridiplantae > Streptophyta > Magnoliopsida > Ericales > Ericaceae > Vaccinium > Vaccinium darrowii. Next base: position 22,095,713 of record CM037162.1, on the reverse strand, counting down.
AGTCTCAACTTGTGCGCACCAATAGTATTCGTGCGCACCAATAGTACTTGTGCGCACCAATGGTGTGATACCCTTGACCCGTAACTACGGTTAAAATTTAGTTGTGCTTGGGCTAATTAGCTTAATTTAGTTGTGTGTGTTTAATTGTGCATATAATTTCATACGTGCATTTTAAGTTACAATACAAGCGATATAAGAGTTGGGTACATGTTGGTATATGAGGGCGACCACATGGAATCATTTTCCTTAGAACCTAAAAAGACCCCATATTTAGTAATCTGACTATCACCGCCGCTTGGGAAAAAAAATAGAGAAACAAGAGGTAGTTCCATGTATGGGCCACACTGGATAATTTTTCCCTTGGTACATGTGTGCCAGATGTGGGAGAGATTAGGAAGCAGATTCTAGAGGAGGCTCACAAGTCTAAATTTGTTGTTCATCCAGGAAGTACAAAAATGTATCAAGATCTTAAGGAAGTGTATTGGTGGCCGGGATGAAAAATGATGTGGCGAGATTTGTCTCTAAATGTCTCCGATGTCAACAAGTAAAAGCAGAACACCAAAGGCCAGCGAGATTGCTTCAACCGTCGCCGATACCGGAGTGGAAATGGGAACATATCACCATGGATTTTGTTGTGGGGTTGCTGCAAACCAAAAAGGGAAATAATGCAATATGGGTGATTGTGGATAGGCTGACAAAATCTGCGCATTTTCTGGCTGTCAATACTTCATTTTCTATGGATCGATATGCAGAGTTATATATTGAGGAGATTGTTCAACTCCATGGTTCACCGATTTCCATCGTACTAGATCGTGATCCGAGGTTCACTTCAAACTTTTGGAGGAGTTTGCAGAGAACTATGGGTACGAAATTGAAATTCAGTATAACATTTCACCCACAGACCGATGGACAGTCCAAAAGAGTGATTCAAGTGCTAGAAGATATGCTACAGGCTTGTGTTTTGGATTTCTCGGGCAGTTGGGAGAAACATACACCATTAATAAAATCCGCGTATAACAATAGCTATCAAGTCAGTATTGGAGTAGCGCCTTATGAAGCTCTATATGGTAGGAAGTGTCGATCACTGATATGCGGGACAGAGGTAGGAGAAAGGAAAATGGAAGGCCTAGCAATTATAGACGATACCACGGAGAAAATACAAGTAATTCAGGAAAGGCTGAAAGCGGCACAGAGTCTACAGAAAAGCTATGTATTCTTAAAAGCCTCACCAATGAAGGGCATGATTCGATTTGGAAAGCGAGGTAAACTACAACCGAGGTATTTGGGTCCATTTGAAGTGTTGGAGAGGGTTGGAGAGGTGAGTTATTGACTAGCTTTGCCACCAGAGCTATCTTATGTTCACGATGTCTTTGACGTGTCTATGTTGAGATGGTATTTGTCTAATTCTGATGAAAGCTATCTAATATCGACGCCAATTAAGCTTCAGATAGATTTGAGTTATGAGGACAAACCGGTTGAAATCATTGGTTGGAAAGAAAAGGTTTTGCGAAATAAGGTGATACCGTTGGTAAAAGTGTGGTGGACAAATCATCGGGGAGGAGAAGCAACGTGGGAAACGAAGGAAGATATGCTAAAGAAGTATCCGTATCTTTTTCCGATACAAGGTGAGTTGAGTTTGGAGGACCAAACTTTCTTAAGTGTGGGAGGGTGTGATGCCCTTGACCCGTAACTACGGTTAAAATTTAGTTGTGATCGGGCTAATTAGCTTAATTTAGTTGTGTGTGTTTAATTGTGCATATAATTTCATACGTGCATTTTAAGTTACAAGCTAGCGTAACAAGCAATATAAGAGTTGGGTACATGTTGGTATGTGGGGGCGACCACATGGAATCATTTTCCTTAGAACCTAAAAAGACCCCATATTTAGTAATCTGACCATCACCACCGCTTGGAAAAAAAAATAGAGAAACAAGAGGTAGTTCCATGTATGGGCCACACTGGATAATTTTTCCCTTGGTACATAAAGACTAGGAAGTTCTACCCATTTTTTGGTCTTATCCGTACACTGCAATTTTGAGAGAGGTTGCCAAAGCAAAAGGAAGGGAAGAAAGACAAGGGAAATTAGGGGGAATTAAGGACCAGGTAATGCATTTTAAAATAAGAATAAAATAAAAAGAATCAAAGTTTGGTTCTAATTAAATTTTTCTTTGTAATGCATTTTTATACGCATGTTATATTTTCGAATTTATTTTGGTTGCATTTTAATTCGTTACATGTATCAAGTATTCATCATAAAATATTTGTATGAAATCCCACAAATGTTAAGGTAGAGACCGATTTTGTGTCGGGCGAGAGGGGTGCCGTAAAACCCTTTCCCTCTAGTAACCTGGCTTTGAACCTGAAATATTTTAGTTGCAGTAACCAGTAACAAAGTCTTTCAAAACATGGCACGGAAGTCACATTTTTCAAAAAATGCTTTCTTGGGAAATTTTCCACAAACCAGGGTGGCGACTCTGAAAAATCAATCAAAATTTCAAATCAGCGAAGTCGAGAGCCCCGTGGCAGCGCCCACAAGCTCGAAAAATGTTCGTGGAATTTTTGGGTTGTTTGTTTGTGTAAAAGTCTCAAAGTGTAAATTAATTGAGAAAGAGCCAAGCTCAAAAAATGTTCGTGGAATTTTTCAAATATTTTATTATAAAACTTTTGCATTGCACGTGCATGGTTACTAGCCCTTGCTGATATGTTTTGGCGCTACCTACCCGGTTTGCTGGTGCTAGGAAATCCCATAATGCGCAGCAGCCCTCGACCGTGATGAGTTACTTTGTGCCATAATCGCCGTTGCCTAGCACATACTTGGCATACGGTAGGCATAAACTGATTCGAGTCCGAGGTCCCCTCTCGAGACCAAATCTAGCCTTTGCATATAGTCAACCATAGAACTTCCCAAACTAGTTGCAGGGCCCACTAGGTAGGATTACTGTTACATCTTGCTTACGTGTTACTGTTTTCTATATCCTATCATAACACAACATTGCATACATGCATCGCATTGTATAAACCTGTTAACACTTAGCACACTTGATTCGAAACTGGTGGTGGAGTCTTAGGAAGACACAAACATCGACACCTACATGTCAACACATGGGCGACACTTTCCTTGTTCAAAATAAATCAGGCAGGGACACTTCTGAGTTCAATCTTGCTTTAATGTCAGCCTTTGGTCCAGTCAAGACAACCTTACCAATAACCTCAAAGCAAGTTCAAACTGAAATTCCGCCAGTCAAAATGGGTGAACCAAATGAAATGGAAGCACTCAGAAAGGAAATGAACAATTTGGCAGAACGCATTGACAACCAGATCGCACAACTCATGATTATGATGCAAGACCTCTACCACCGCATTCCGCCCCCTAAACAACCACCACAACAACAAGAAATGCCTCTCCATCAACAACAACCCCAAGGAAACCCTGGCCATCAACAAAACCATGAAAATCCCATACCTTCTGGAAACAACCTTCAACAACCTCTACAACCTCAACCAGACCCACTAGTCACCAAACTCATAACCAAGATGGCTCAACTTGAAGCATCTTTTCACAAGCATGATAAAATCACAACAATGGGCATTGATATGGACAAGCTCTGCCTATTCCTAGATGTCAAACTTCCTAAGAAATTCAAGCCCGTAGACTTTAAAAAGTTTGACAGCACCGGTGATCCGAAGATTCATTTGTCAGCATATGTCGGGTCTCTGTCCATACAAGGTGTAGGAAAAGATGCTATGGGTCAGATGTTCCATCAGTCTCTCACTGAGCCAGCTTTGTAGTGGTTCATGATGCTAGACGATTCAAAGAAGAAGACTTGGGAAGACATTGGGGCAGCTTTCATCTCACAATTCAACTACAATACTCAACTCAAAATGACCACTTGGGAATTGGAGTCAACTCATATGGGGGTAAAAGAATCCTTCACTGACTTAGTGAAAAGGTGGAGAGCCAAGGCAGTCCAAATGACCAAAAGGCCATCTGAAAAAGATCAAATCCGGATGATAATTCAAAACTTGCAACCAGCTTTAGCCAAACACTTGGTCACATCTTAAGCATCGACCAATTTCAAAAGTTTCTTTGAAGCTAGACTTCCCATCTAAGAAGCAATACAAGATGGTATTCTAGAAAGTGGTGATTCTGATCCAAAAATTGAGGAGGTCTACTTTTGGGACAACACCACCCAATATACGAACAACTCCTCCAACTTCACAATCAACAGCACCAGCAAAGTCAAACAAACCAAGACCACAACCCAAATCAACTAACCCAAAAACCAACCAAGAACATTTTCCACGCCCTTATCCTCAGTTTAAAAAAATAGGTTTCCTTAAACCACTTCAACCAACTCCTCTACGTCAAAAATTTTCATCAAGCCACAACCCTAATGCCTTCTGTGCCTTCTACCAAGTGCCCGGTCATGCTCAGATGAGTGACACTGTCTCCGTCATGAGATTCAGGATCTCATTGATAACAAACTCATCCTTGTTCCACTGTGAAACTGAACACCATGTTAAGTCAATGAACCATCAAGGTCATGCAACAATTTGATCTTCCACGAGTCTTGGGAGTTTTTGAGTCTTGAGTCAAGTTTTCGCTTTGTGTCAAGTCAGTTTGTATGTCGAGTCTTTCACATTTCTGCTTTTGTGTTTGTTTTCAAATTCAAGTTTGTAATGTCTTGGCAAGAAAAAAAATTTTCAAAAAGTAGAGTCAGATTTGTAGTCCCGAACTACGCATGACCTGATTCCTTGCAAAGGGATACGTAGGCCACTTCATTTCAAAAGTCAATGTCATCCCCCGTTGCGTCAAAATTGTCATAATAAATTTGGATTTTTGCAAATAATCCCTCAAATTGTTTTCCACCATCATTTGATAAACATGATAATCAATTCAAAAAGCAAGATGATTGAACCCTCATAAGAAGAAGGATATCCGAGAAGCTATTCACAAATGCCATCAAGAAGCAATGCTTTGATCCTAGAAAAAGCCTACCAGGTAGAAAACCCTTAAGGGCGACCTAGGCAAAAGTTAAGGCAAAAAGCTCGCTACATCAAGACTTCAAAATATGATCTAGGCAAAAGTTAGAGCATGCATGATTCTCTCTATCAAGTTGCACAATTCAAAATGAAGAAAGACATTCTTTGATTTTATTCCCCACACAAAATATCCATTGTCAAACCCCTTTGGGCCTTAATCAATTTCTTTGAAAAAAGAACCCAGCTAGGCAGTTGTCCCTCACATTGAGGTGAAATTAAAGATATGAAAGTGTCAAAGGCATGATTGTCAACAGCATTTCAAAAGAATGAATGGCCAAATGCATAGGCACCTGAAAATGGCAAATATAGAGGCGCAACAGAGTCAAATGGAAAGAAAATGGCCGTCAAAAGCAAAAGGATGCTCAAAGTGAATAAAAAAAAAATCAACCGAAGAGAAATCAAGTTCAAGATAGTTACAAGCTTTGATAACCCAAAGAGAGTAAAATTTGTGAGCTTTTTGCCCATTTCTTTGTTAAGCCCAAGCCTAGGCCACGTTATAATCCAAATAAAGACCTTTCAGACTGAATAGCGCTACTTGATAAAGAGAATTCAAAAAGGAAACAGTATAATCTCCCTCAAAATTCAAAACATTATGCATCCATCGGAGCAAAAGTCCAAACCGGGGCACCTCAATAGAGAATCAATGAGTCTTCGTCACCATCCCTCCAATCCTGGGCACATCAATCAACAGGTCTTCACCAACAACTCAAGGGTATGGGTTCATAATAAGAAATCTTGAGTTTTGACGAAACAAAGGAAAACATCATTTCATGGAGTGAAACAATTCCGAAGGGAAAATCATCAAAAATCCAATTTTATGAAAGGCATGTTCGCCATCTTTCAAGTCTTTGAATCATCACCAAATCAGGGGCATTCTTAGGAAAAATTAATCATGTCAATAGTCTTTCCTACTCGTCGAGTCAACATAGTCTTATCGAAATCCACTTCTTCGTCCACGAAAATTGTCTTGTCGATCTTGTCAAAATCCATTCCACCATCAATAAAAGTCAAGCAAACTGTCTCTTTGATCCTGTAAAAAATCCTCCACTATAAAGTCAGTCAAATTGTTAGTCATTAAAACAGTCGAATTGTCTTAATCATGTCAAAAGGTCAGTCAAATTGTCCAAGTCTTGTCAAATCCTCAACTCGTGAAAGAACCCATGATTTGGGTGCATGGTCAATTGGTCCTCAAAATTATTGGCTGGATTCAGAAAATAGAATTAGAACCGAGATACAGGGGTGCATCAGCGCTATCCACCAAGGCAAGCATACAATCAAATCCAAGACTGGGGCATGAAGGCCTAAAATCTCAGACCAAAAGTCAAGCCAAAATTCCAGCCTCAACCTAAAAGTCAACTAAAAGTCGACCCAAAGCTCCGCCTATCTTGAAGTTCAAGCCTTGTCTCCAAAACCCCAACCACAGTCAAAAGGAAAGACAGTAAAACAAAAGGGACACTCGACGCGTTACCTACTTTTCAAGTTGAAGTCCTAGGGGGGCAACTTTCTTTTCAACTTCAAATTTAAATTTTTAACTGTCTTAAACGGCAACTTTCCAGAAGACGCTGTCCCCGGGGGGAGCTTTTCAAAAATTACCAAAAGACTTTCACTTGGGCACCTTGTTAATTGGCAAGGCCATTGATAAAATGCTCCCTCATAGGCACTTTCATGGCACTAAATGATCACATCCACTTTCGTGACTCAGGGCGGTTACAGGCACTTTTTTAACTCGAATCGGTCATAGACACTTTTGTGACTCTAACAGTCATGTCCCAGTGACATCCCTAGCTTGGAACACCATTTTATCCCAAGGTTGTCGAATTGTCGAATTTTGAAATGTCGAATTGTCAAATGTCAAGTTGTGAAACATTTACAAACACGGTAGCCTCGTGCACCGCACATTCTTCTCGAACACGATAGCTTCATGAACCGTTCTTCCCTCTTTAATGCGGTAGTTTTGTGCACTGTTAAAATTTTCAAACACGGTAGCTTTGTGCACCGTTCTTCCCTCTCAAATGTGGTAGCTTTGTGCACCGTTAAATTTTTCAAACACGGTAGCTTCGTGCACCGTTTCAAACACTTTCAAGTACGGTAGCTTCACGAATTGTGTCAAGCATTTTCAAACACGGTAGGTTCATGCATCGTTCAATTTTCAAATTCAGTTTTCAGGTTCAATGTCAAACTCAAGTTCAATATCATAGATACAATATCAAGATCAATTTTCAAAATTCAAATGTCAAATTCAAACTCAAGTCCATTTTTCAGAGTTCAAATGTCAAGTTCAAGTGCAAGTTCAAATTTCAAAAAAAAAAAAAAAAAAATCAAACATCAAAATTTTCAAATTCAAAATCAAACTTTCAAGTTCAAGTTCAATTTTTAATTTTTTTTTTAAACTCAATGTCAAGTTCAAATTCAAAAATCAATTTTCAAATTCAAAATCAGTTTCAAATTCTAAATTCAAGTTCAAATTCTCAAGTGCAAAATCCAAATTCAAGTTGAAGTTCAAGTTCAAATTTCAAGTCCAATTACAAGTTGAAATTTTCAAGAATCAATTTTCAAGTTTGAATGTCAAGCTCCATTCCAGTTCAAGTTATCAAAGTAACTTAGATGGTCAAATTATAAAAAATCAATCATCAAATTATCTTAGCTTGCATTTGCCCCATCGAACTACGCTGGTCCAATCCCTGCAATTGAGTCATAGGCAACTCGAAGAGCGCGACCTCATGCATTGAATGCTTGCATACATTTGCTTAAGGATTTTCGGAAGCTCCAATTGGGGATGTCTCAATCTTTGACGTCACTCGTATCAAACAATGATATCCCAGTTCCGTCAAAGAGGGGCAACTGTAGACACCCCAATTTGAACCTTCAAAATACCCTTAAGTTGTGGCCAGTAGGCTCCCCAATGATGACATGGATCAAAACATGCCTCAAAAGCTTCGAACAATGCTCTTTATCCTCAAAACCCAAACCAAAACCTCTTCAAAACAAACCCAAGTCTACACCATCTTCTAGTACATTCAAAACTCTTTTTTTCAATATATGATATGTCTCAATCCATTTTGAAATGAGGGAGATGCGCACATTTGATTAAATTGACTTATTTTTTCGACCTTCTGAGGGTAAAATGGTCATAGATTTTGATCTACAAATTATTTTGGGTTCAAACTACTTGGGTTAGAAATTAGACTTAACAAGCTTTCCAACGCTTCAAACAACGCATAAAACGGAGTTCAGTAGCACCCGGGGTAGCCCCGCGAAGTTTGGTTTGTTGTGCAGTCTCAACTTGTACGCACCAATAGTATTCACGCACATCAATAGTACTTGTGCGCACCAATGGTATTCATGCACACCAATAGTACTTGTGCGCACAAGTTGATTCTTGCACTCCAAGTTTGTACCATCATGTTGCAAGAGAATTCCATCACGTTCATTCGATTCCTGAGCATCCCAGACACTCCCACTGCACACCAGACGCTCCTCTTGTCCTTTTCCACTCACCTAGCCCTATAAATACCTTTCTTTTCTCCCTCCATTTGGCTCTAGACCTCCACATCCTATTACACTCTCCCACTCTAAAATACTAACCTACCAGCCATCTTCAAGCTCTCTCTAAGTCCTAAAAAGCTCAAATTCCATTCTTACACTTCTTTTTCTAGACCCCTTCACTTATATCAACAAACTTAAACCATTAAAAACCCCCTGAAAACCCATCCTCAAGGTCAAGAAAGTATCAAGTCACCAGAAATATCAATCACTTCAAATAGTTCAAGCACTCAAGTCTCAAGGAGCATTGTCCAAGCTTTTTCAAGGTAAAAAGGCCACTGGTTGAATCTCCTGAGGGGACCCATTTGAATACATTTCAGTTCCACATACTGGCAATGTATTGAAAACAGGGTTACATTTCATAAAAATTAAATTTTCTAAAAAATCTATTCTGGAATAGCACTTGTTCGCACGAATACTACACGTGAGCACGAATGCTATTCGTGCGCCCAAATGCTCCTCTGGAATCCATTTTTCAAAAATTAATTAATTATTTTTTTTTTGCATTCATTTGCAAAGATTCTGTGGTTTCTATTTTTGTTTACTTGTTGATCACATTAAATTTGCATGGGGAAAATCATTCTGATAAAAAATGGATTTTCATGTTACTAGAGTGAATTTTCGAAATCAAGTCCAACATAGCACTTGTGCACCCAAGTACTATTGGTGCGCACAAGTGCAGTTCATAGAACATTTTCCCAAATTTATTTTGTTCATCATTTTGTAAAAATCCATGATTTCTACTTTGGTTTATCTGTCACTTTTTTGTTCAAAATTGTCCAGTAGTTAAGAAATCAGTTTAACTCAACATTTTATTAGGAAAATCGATTTAAAAAAAAAAAGAATAAAATAAAAAGAATCAAAGTCTGGTTCTAATTAAAATTTTCTTTGCAATGCATTTTATATGAATGTTATATTTTTGAATTTATTTTGGTTGCATTTTATTTCGTTACATGTATCAAGTATTCATCATAAAATATTTGTATGAAATCCCACGAATGTTAAAGTAGAAACCGATTTTGTGTCGGGCGAGAGGGGCGCCGTAAAACCCTTTCTCTCTCGTAACCTGGCTCCAAACCTGAAATCTTTTGGTTGCAGTAACCAGTAGCAAAGCTTTTTTCAAAACATGGCACGGAAGTCACATTTTTCAAAAAATGGTTTCTCGGGTAATTTTCCACAAACCAGGGTGGCAATTCCGAAAAATCAATCAAATTTTAAAACCGGCGAAGTTGAGAGCCCCGTGGCAGCGTCCACAATCCCCCTTTCCCTAATCCGGTCCAATCCATCCTAGGCCGGATTAGGCCTGTCAATGGACCGGATTGGATCCGAATCCGAAGTTCCTTAAATCCAATCTGAATTCGAACCCGCTAAATCCGAATTCCAAATACCGGATATCCAATCCGGAAATCCAATAGCGATCTGTTTTTGTTTTTTTTTTTTTTTCTTTTCCCAACAGCATTTTCGCAAAAATAACCCAGAAAAATGAGTATTCATTTTCAAACGCAGAGAGAGAGAGATGAAAATAATTAGCCTCATTATTGGGTGGGAACTGGGAACCCTGTGATCAAGTAACAGATGAAAATAGCTGGTAGCCTGGTGCATCTCGATCTCCCACGAGTTATGGGTTGGGTCAGTTTCAAGTTAAAGAGGTCACAAATATTGTGACCTTCCCTTTTCTCTGTCTTTCTTTGAATATAGTAGTTAAAACTTAAAATGCCTAATGCACTGCTAGAAACCTTAATTACGGTGACCCTCCCTAATCCGGCCAATCCGCCCCAAACCCTCTAATATAGTATATCTTTATCCCCTATTTGAACTACAAACAAATCAAATGCTCCCTCGGTTCCAAATTGTTTGTACTGTTCGGATTTCGATTCAATTTTAAACTGTTTATTTCTTTCACTCTGTAATATTTTTAAAGATTTTAAACACTTTATATAACAAAACTAATTGATATCTATCAAATAAGATAGATATTGCACATAAAATGCGATATGGATTAAAAGATATGAACAGCTTAAAAATCGCATTAAAATTCGTTAGGACCAACAATTTGGGACGGAGTGAGTACTATTTTATCCCCCTTATTAACAAAATCTTGCAAGCCAATTACTATTTTATTCTTCTTTCATAAATATCACATCAATATGAGTACACCCTCCGTAAGTAATACAATTTACTATCTCATCTTTCACTACTACTAAAGCCACACAAATTTCATCTCACGACCAATCGGACCGGCATATTACTATTTTGTATCACACGTGGTCCTCCCCATACGTAGGTGGTTGGCTTGTGTGACGTGCCATGATGGAAGCTGATACATACAATTACTCCCTCCGTCCCAATTTAAATGTCCCATACGGGAGATCAGACAAGTTTGACCTTAAAAAATAAAAATACTTTTGGAATTTTTTTTAAAATTTTTGTTGTACCGTTCAAAAGATCTCAACGAGAACTTTTGAATGATGTAAAAGTTTTTGAAAAAAAAAATCTAAAAGTAGTTTTTTAAAGTCAAAATAGCACGACTTTACATAGGAGACATTTAAAATGGGATAGAAAGAGTATATAAAGACTGGCAATCACATTGGTCCTCCCCATGCATACTTGGTTGGCTCATGCGATGCGACGTGACATAGGAAATGGAAGTTGATATATACAATTATATACTCCAGTACTTAATATCCACATTTTCAATTATTTTATTTTATAATCCGATAAACATGTCGGCTTACAAGTACCTCAATTAATTCTGAAACCTGAAGTTAATGATTGGAAGAATCTCAAATGGCTTCCAGATTTGAAAATGTTTGACCTCTGTAATAAGAGAACACGTGACCTCATGAAGGAGAATTTATGTCATTCACCCTTCGAGTTGCAATTGTTATTATTAATTGGTAACATAAAGTGTAACATCAACCTCATATGCAATTATTTGAACAAAATAACCAAGACAATTAAAGTAACCAGCTCTATTGTCCTTCCTTTTTTTTTTCCCGTAGATTGGAGCGTGAAACTTGCAGGGCATGTTCATAATTTGTAGTATCCTCTACATGCCATTGTTGATAAAGTGTCGTATCAATCTCCTATGCAATGGCTTTTTTCACAACTCTTAGGTATCGGGTCAATTTACACGCATTTCAATTAATTTTTACGGATTAATTTCAAGGTCGATTACCTGGACCTTAATTATAGTATCGTGATTCGTGATTCATGGTTCATATAGATTTAATATATTTTGAACCTAATTATAGTACCGTGATTCATGAAAGCTAACTACCGCAACTAAATAAAAGTGAAGAGTACGAAACTTGAGAAGTTGATAAATTATAATTTTTAGCATCTCTTTCATAAGATTTTTTCCAAATACAAGTGGCAACATGCGAGGATGTTACTTGGGTGTGAAATACTTTGGAAATGCTTTCTATTGTTGTCTTTTTTCCCCCTCCCAGGATAAATTTTTTGATTTTGTCCCTGCAAGTTCATGTGATTTAAATAATTCATTTGCTTTTATTTGGGGAACTTAATTAGGGGTCATGTAGCGTATAGATATACTAAGTCCCCTTGGTAGTGGGTTTGAATACTCAAGTTCTAAACATGACATTTAAAAAAAATCCAACAATAACCTTACTCATACAAAACACATTTTCCAATATAACCTAATTAAAGCACAAGTTGTAGACACCCCAATTTGCGCTATTTGAAAACTTGGACCATGGCCCGTTGGGCTTCCCGATGATGAGGATGAATCAACAATTACAATGAAATTGATCTTGAAATGCACCCGGAAGATTTTTCCTTAGCCTAAATCACCAAAACCCGAAATGAGCTGAGCCACCTCAGTTCAGCCCAAACTAGGGCGCCCCAGTTCGTGCCAAACCAGGGCGCCCCTATTTCATGGTAACTGGGCGCCCTAGTTCCCTAAAATCATGATTGCATTGCAGGAGAATAATATCATAGTGTTTTCTCTGCATGGGCAGTTCAGCGTGAGACCAGGAGGCTTGCTTTGTATTACCCTCTTAACCAGGGTGCCCCTATTGTTTGTTGAACCTTTTCCAAGCCTATAAATGACCTCATGTATGGCAAACGTACTACCTCTCCTCTCTTATTGCTACTCTACTTTCTTGCTGCTAATCTCCCTCCAGTACCATTGTTATTACTCTTCTTCACCTCCCTTCTGATCTCAAGCAAAACACCATCCAAAAACTCTCTTTAAAAATCCTCCAAAAAAAAACCAAACTACTTCCAACTCACTGTTGTTCACTCCTCTGCTATCTTCTCTCCCATACTTCCTGCTACTGTCACCTCCATTACCACCCTCCTAAATTCCATCAAAAATACCATCACCAAAAAATTTCAAAAAACCACCACAATCTTAAAATTTTTCCTAAAACTTGGAACTACTGTGAAACCAAATTTTTCAGTACCTTAACCAATCCCTACCATTAGCAAACAACCACAGCTGTCCTATCCTTTGCAAGCAAAAGTCCAAAGAGTGCATTCCAAAAAGAAAGTTTCAAGGTAAAACATCAAGTTGAATCCTGAGGGAAAAATTTCTCACTCTCGCATCCCAGTAAAATATACTAGAAATGTGCCAAATGAGGAATGAAATCTGTTGTTATCAAAATATTACGAAATTTTCTAAAATTAAATAAACTAGGGCGCCCTAGTTCTCCAATTCTAGGAGCACCCTAGTTCTCCAGTTCTGGGGACACCCTAGTTCTGCCCAAATTGGGGTGCCCCTAGTTCTTTGAAAATTGAAATTTATTTAATTAATTTCGATTTTAAATTATCTTGTTGCATTTTTATTGTTTAAATTATTTTGTTGCATCTTACTGTAATTATCATCAGTTTATGTACTTTATTGCTTGATTACTTGATAAAATTTCATTATAAAATATTTTATAAAATTCCACGAATACTAAAGTAGAGACTGACCTCGTGTTGGGCGAGAGGGGTGCCGTAAAACCCTTCACCTCTCGTAACCTGGCTCCGAACCCAAAATATTTTTGGTTAAAATGATCAGTTGCAAAGCCTTTTCCAAAATAATGGCATGGAAGTCATATTTTTATCAAAAATGGTTTCTCGGGTTATTTTTCGCAAATTCGGGTGGCGACTCCAAAAAAATCAAATCGAATTTTTCAAATCGACGAAGTCGAGAATCCAGTGGCAGCGTCCATAAGCTAGCGACTCTGCTGGAGATTCTCTGGTTAATTTATACTTTGATTTTATTACACTTATGAACTTCCCAAAAGCTTGTCAAAATGAAAATGCCTAGCGCTATCGAAGGAAGGAATGATGATAGTAATAGGGACCCACCCGGCCATCCTGACTGGATCTTTTTGGGTTATTTGTTTGTGTAAAATTTTCAAAGAATAAATTAATCAAGAAAGAGCCAAGCTCGAAAAATGTTCTTAGGATTTTTCAAAATATTTTATCTTGAAATTTTTGCATTTCACGTGCATGGTTACCAACCCTCGCTGATGCGTTTTGACGCTACCTGCCCGGTTTACTGGCTCCAGGGAATCCCGAAATGCATAGCAGCCCTCAACCTTGATGAATCACTTTGTGCCATAAACGCCGTTGCCTCGCACATACTTGGCATGCGGTAGGTACAAGCTAATTCTAGTCCGGAGTACCCTTTCGAGACCAAATCTAGCCTTTGCATATAGCTAACTGTAGAACCGACCAAATTAGTTGCAGGGCCCACATGGTAGGTTTACGTGTTATGTTTTGCTCACATGATATTACTTTCTATATTTCATCATGATGCATGCATGCTTATCATTGCACATATTTCAATCACATGTCTTAGGATAGATCCCCTCTACTAGACACAAAAGCACACATTCTGCAAGATTTGAGAAAATTGCTCAACACCTCAACAAGGATTTAACAGAAATTAGGATTGATTGCTTCTATTCAGGGCATTTATTCCTAAATTCAAAGTCGGATTCTTGACAAAGCTTGTTAAGCAAATTTCCAAAGTCTCATAATCGAGTCTAGTTTTAGAATCGTGATCGTGATGATAATGACGACGTGCTCACAATATCATTTTTCAATCAACTACCTTTTTGTAAAGCTTCAAAACTCTTTGTACATAAAATGTCAAATTCTTTTTTTTTTTTTTGTAAATAAAATTTTCATAACAGGGACACGTTTGAGTTCGATTTTGCTTTACCTTACTGTCAGTCTTTGGTCCAGTCAAGACAACTTTATCCATAGCCTCAAAGTAAGCTCAAACTGAAATTCCGTCGGTCAAAATGAGTGAACCAAATAAAATGGAAGTACTCAGAAAGGAAATCAACGATTTGGGAGAACGCACCGACAACTAGATCGCCCAACTCATGATTATGATGCAAGACCTCCATTATCGCATTCCGCCCCCTCAACAACCACCATAGCAACAAGAAATGCCTCTCCATTAACAACAACCGCAAGGAAACCCTGGCCGTCAACAAAACCACAAAAATCCTTTACCTCCTGAAAATAACCTTCAACAACCTTTACAACCTCAACCAAACCCACTAGTCACCAAACTCATAACCAAGATGGCTCAACTTGAAGCATCTTTTCACAAGCATGAGAAAATCGCAACAACGGGCATTGATATGGACAAGCTCTGCCTATTTCCAGATGCCAAACTTCCTAAGAAATTCAAGCCCATAGACTTTGAAAAGTTTGACGGCACTGGTGATCCGAAGATTCATTTGCAAGCATATGTCGGGTCTCTGTCCATACAAGGTGTAGAATGATGTCAGAAAAGGTCTCGAAGGCCTCTATCACATTTGGACTGCAACGGACAGTCCTGGCATGCCCAGCTCACAAACCACACTAGGCGCTTGTGGTTTCTTCGGTGTTTCTATGTGCAAACAGAAGGAAAATGCTAATAACAACCTGTTGAGTTGTGAATAAGGAAAGAAAATGACAAAATAATTCAATTGGACTAAATGTCATTGTCTTTCTACGTATGTGTGGGTTGCAGAAGGGCAGACTGTGGTGCAAAATATAACCAAAATAGAGTATGATGGTAGATGTATGAAGAAAGTAATTATGAAGAAAAATGATAATAACAACCCATTGAGTTGTGAATAAGGGAAGAAAATGACAAAAAAATACAGTTTTCGATGCACCTTTTACACTTTTTAAGACACTTTAACACATCAAAAATTGTGTTCTTTTTTGGTCATCTTCTCACAACAATGTTATGGGTACAGTACACATGCACACCAAGGTGCAGTGGCGGATAAGGAGAAACCTATTTTTTAGGTGGACCACACATTGGACTTCTTCTCATTTGTCATATCACTTTGGTGTGCATATGATATGCATAAGTGGTCCTATTCACAATGCAAATGAGTTGTTATTAGCTTTTTCAATTTATAAAAAGTTCCAATTGAACCCCAAGGGATTGTCTCCGTGCTTAATCGACTCGGCTCTGCAAGACTAAACACCTCAAGGTCGCAAGTTCAATTTCCTTCGAGAGCAATTATTCCAAGAACGAGCTAGATATCAATGCGAAAGAGGAAGGAACGATCACCAGTTTCACAATTTGGGGAAGATGGATTGTCAATGGATTGGGCTTAGGGATGGTGTTTGGAATGAAGATATGGATATGGGCCATGATAGTTGACAAGGTTAGATAATGGGTAAAGAATTAGAGGCCGTTCCTCAATTGTAGGTTCGTTTTCATCCCAATTTTGAGTATCGTTTTCGAAGTTTGGTCCGAAACTAGATAGGCACGTAACAAAGACTCCCGTACTTGTTTTATGCTTATTTATTATTTTTCCTTTTTTTATTTGTTTACATTATAAACTTTAAAATGTCATAATTTTTACTATATGTCTTTTTTTTTTCGTAAAATTTACATTTTTGAAATATACTCAACAAGATCTATGAAATAAGATTCAAATTCACTTTAAAATTATGTATTGACAAAAAACAAAAAAAAATTGTGTGGCGCTAATTTATTCCCATTCCTAATTTCTGGGGCTGGCTTGTGAAAACCTCTTAGATAAGTGCCCGGTGGTCTCTCTAATGGGGGCCCATAATCCAACTAATATGGTAAAAAATGAGGAAGATAAAAGAATATTTAACCTACCAGCATGAAACTGTTTAAGAACAACTGCTTGAATTAAGCCCTTTTAGGTCAATTTTTTTTTATTCCTCGTGGGCATCTTTGAAAACATGTTTTATACACATTGAACAGTTGTGATCATCAAATTATGATAGGAAGAGGAGAGGTCCGCACCGTAGAAAAGTAAGTAATACTTGATCTTTCGCGCGTGTATATCTGTGTGTGGAGAGAGAGAGAGTATAAAATTATAATTTTGTTTCTTGCTACTAGGCTCACAATAACAAAAAAAAAACACGCACTCCAATTCACCTTTTACATTTTTTTGAAATCTTTACACATACTTTTATACGTTTTCATGCATTTAAACACATTTTTTAAACCTTGACACAAGCTCACTGAGCTTATTTTCGCATTTTCCTTATTTTTATTGTAAAGGGGCATGGCTCCACCGCTAGATATATAGTATCTATAAACTATTGTACATGCTTTTCACATGGCTTCGTGTAGCTTTCCTTCCGAGCATGGCCGCTAGAGTGTTGCAATTGTGGGTCCCATTTTGTGGTGTTATGACAAAATGTGTTGTTATAGTAAAGAGTGTTGAAATAGTGGTGTCAAAGTGTTGTTAAAGCGCAAAAAAATATACATATATATGCATATAAAAGTACATGTGGGGTCATGCATGTGGGCAGTCCACTCCCTTTCTCTCTCCTTCCTGCGCCACTTTCTGCTACCAATTTCTCTCTCCATTTCTTTCATATGTCTCTCTCTCCTCCCTTGCACAAGTTAGGAGTAGAAACATAGTTATGACCTGAACAAAATCTTACATGATTTTTTTTGACAATAATGCCACCTAAACTTCACCACTGGAAGCAAAATTGAACCCAAAAAAGACTAATCGACTATATCTTACCCTAACTTCACCTTAATCTCACGACTGCGGATGCCCTAAGAGATTTGTTGTGTGAGAGATCACTGATCGGGTATGTCTGCCTAGAAGGCCCGGATTTTGGGAACCCCGCACGAATCTAGTCTAGTATTAAAATGGAATTGGAGGTCCTGTAGAGCGGAGCCGCACTACAGGATTGTAGTACGACATCCGAGCCGTTAATCTCGGTAATCAATGACTTAGATTTCATCTCGACAATGAATAACCCTGGCTTGGATTTTATCTCGGCAATAGATGACCCGAGATTAACAGCTCATGTAAGGACCCGTAATTTTGCATAATTTTTCCGGAATAATGTTGGGTAAATGTGAGGAATTGAATTTTTACTTAAAGGGGTCAATTGGTTAGTAATAGATTGCATTTGGGTCTCTTTAAAGTACATTTGAAAGTTGAGGGGTGTAAGTGTAAAGGGGTGGGAGTATATAAACATATGTTAGTCTTTTTGTTGGACAAAAATCACTCTCCCATCTCCCTCTTCCACCCGACCTCTCTCTCTCTCATCCCTCTCTCAAAATTTCTTCATCTTCTCTCTAAAAATACACCTCCCTCACTCACCCTCTTCAAGAACCAAGTTCAAAACCTTCTTCTACGCGTCAATTGGAGTCAGGCTCACCGTGGTTCTTCATGGAGGGCAAGATTTTCGGTTTGGGAGCTTCACAACCTAGGGTTTTACTTGTTCTACTCATTTGAGGCTTCAATCTTGAGGTAGAAAGACAAATTCTACTCCCTCTAGTTGTATCTATGTGATGTATGACATATAATTTGCACTTGTTTTTCAATTCCATAAAATTCATGATTTGCTCTCATAAGTGGGTTTTGATCCAATTGATTTTGCAACCTATGATTTGGATTGTTGTTTTACCCTCCTTTGATGTCCATTAGTTGCTCTACATCCCCAATTTTTGTCCTAAACCACCATAATATGACTTGGGATGAAATTTGAAACCACTTGGGAATTTTTTTGAAAATCTGTCAACATGCCCAATCTACCTGAGCCGCCCTTGTGGGATTGAGGGCCGCCCGGGCGGAAAATCCAGCAACTACCCAAAATTTTGTTTTGTTCCGGTTTGTTCCCTAATGCCCGTTTGGCCCCCGATCATCCATTTCTTCGTGTTTTTGACCCGTACCACCATTTTGAACATCGAATTCACTTTGAAACCATAAAGTTAATCTTTGGACACGTGATTTAACAAATTCTATAGTTTTATGTATCGGACATGCGTCGGTTGACACATTTTGGCGAAAATAATAAAATTTTGAAGTAAATGGGACATATGGAAGTTTTTGAAAGACAAAGTGTTTTGAAATGATATTTTTGGATAATATGAATTCTAGGGATCACCCATTTGGTGTCCTTAGCCAGGGGTGCACGGAGCCCACGAAATCCGGCAGGGGTGCACGGAGCCCATGAAATCCGGCAGAGGGATACTTCCCTATTAAAATTGATGAATGTTTTCTTGTGAAATTTGGGAAATGATATATATTTGGATTGAATTTGGAATTTTTGGCGACAATTGGGTTTTTGCGTACGAGAATGAGGATTTGGCAAATGCTTGGACTTTGGTTGGATACTTAAACTTGTTTTGGGACACTTGGACACATTTTTGGCACGTGAACACATTTCGGGTACTTAGTGGTTGAGTTGTAGTCATTCGTTCATCCTAACCTTATACATTAGTAGTGTCCCTCATCATACTCTCTTGTTATGCATGTATCATGTTTATACACCTAGCGTTAGTAGAATAGTTTTCCTACTGGGCTAGTGAGCTCAACCTATCAATTTTCAGATACTCGGCATGAAGCATGAGATGCGATGCTTGTGAAGTGATGCATACATGGAGCTTATACATGCATGAAGTTATTTTCCCATCTTTGTCTAATATTTTTGAAAGATGGTTTTGTAACTTCCATTTGTTAATCCTTTTGACTATTTGGTTAATGTAATAACTCTTTAAACATGATACTTATGCTTTTGGTATTTGGGATCTCGTTATTAGAACTTGTTGACCATTTATGGTGTGAATGTAATATTTTGACTTTGACTATTCAAAGGGGTAAATAGTAAGACTTTAACCTGTTCCACGTGGATATTTTTTATATTTGGTTTATTAAATTTGAGGGCGTGACAGCTCAGATGCGGCACTACAATATCCCCAAATCCAAAAGGGAATTCAACAAGATACATCTTAAAATTTAAAAATGAAAAAGGTGAAGCCAAAAAGCTATTTGCCATTATAATAAGCAAAATGCTAACCTCCACCCAATATGTGAAAAATAAGTAGTAAGTAGAAAGTGTTAGATATCCAAGAAAAGTGTATAAAATATTCGTGAAAGAATATTGATGTCCGTAAAATGGGTATTGATATCCGAACAAATTTGTCATGATATGCATATTGTAGACACCCCGATTTTGAACCCGGGATGCGCTCGAGCATTCCCGATGATGAAACGGACCAATCATGACTACCTAAAACTTATGAAAATAGCTTGAACTTGATTAAAATCAACCAAATAACCCAAACATTGTTGAACCAAACCAAACCATCAAATTGCCACCAAGAGCCTTGAGCGCTCAAACCCTTGAAAACCACTTTGAGCGCTCAAGCCTACGGCTTTGAGCGCTCAACTCTGATCCCAGTCAGGAATCTGCAGAGTATCTCATCATGAGATTTTCTGCATGGGAGCGTCTGGGGTGATCTTCTACGATCCTAATACGTATGATACACCCTACATTGTTCTAATCTACCCCTAAAACTACTCCTAACCCACTTTCAAATACAAACCCACTACTTCTCTCTCCTCTCTTTCCTCCCACTCATTCTATAAAAACCACTTACCACCCCCTAGTTTAGGGGTTACCAATTTTCATACCCCAGCTGAGAATCCCTCCAGAAATCGTTCTCACTCTCTCTCTACAATACCATTCACTCACCATCCAAACCACTTGCAAAAACCATCTGCCAAATACAAAATCCAACTTTTGATCATCAATCAACCCCACACACTACATCATCCACCCAGAATACTCAATAAAACACCCAATATTGTCCATTCCCAAACCCACAATCAAGTTCAAGCCTTCAAACAAGTGAAAAAGGTAGTTAAACATGTGATACATTCACTGTTTTAATCCTTCTGAGGGAGGCCAGTGAGTTCAAATAGGTTCTCTATACTTGCATTGAACTCACAAAGGTCTAAAAGTTGTTTAAAAATATTTCAAAACTTGCAGCTTTAACAGGGGTTGAGCGCTCAAGCCTCAGGCCTTGAGCGCTCAAACCCAGTTCTGAGCAGTTTGTGCTTTATGAGTTTTGAACTTTCTCTTGGTTTTAATCATTGTTTAATAGTTAATAAAGCTCATGTAATCCACAAAACAGTTTATTTTACCTCAAAATCATATGCATGAGTGTGGATTAGATATTTTATGATGATTATACATCAAAACTTTTGAAAATCCTATATTTAAGTGCAAAACAGAGACTGTTCAACCTCATAAATCTTCAGATTATGTATTTTGTGATCACAATGAAGTATCAAAAGCTTGCTTGAAGGGCAAAAACCAGGGAGCCAGATTATGGCTTGAGTGCTCAAGATTATGAACTTGAGCGCTCAAGCTGTTCTTGAGCAGTTTGATACTTATGCTTTGTTCTTGCAAAAGTGTTACTGGAAGTTAACTGGGAGGTGAGCATGAGTTATTATTACTGTGCTTATGATCTGGATCCCTCCCTTTCTCTCATTCTCAAGCATTTTCTTTATTAATTTGTAGTGATCTCCTCCTTGTCATCATTCTTTAAGGGATCAATCCACCTGTTCTCATCTGATTCTCCATGAAAAACATTTTATCAATATTTGATCATGTAAAGAATGAACAAAGAAGTGACGAAAGGGCTTGAATTCACAGAAGTCAGAAGCTGGTTTGAGCGCTCATACCATGAGTCTTGAGCGCTCAAACTGGTTTGGGAGGTTTGAGCGCTCAAACCATCACCTTTGAGCGCTCAATCCCTACTCTGGGATCCAAATTGCAAGTCAGTTTAGTAATTCTCATGTTCATAATTTCTTGGGTTGTTGTACAGTTTCTGTTATGGTTTATTTCTGTGAATATTTGTAGTAGTTTTATTTATTGATATCATCATTCCCATGTAATCCGTGTGCACAAGCATTTACGTTAGATTTGCATTTTGTATTCTCTTACTATTCACGTGATTCCCGTCCCCGATTCCTTTTTTTTTATGATTGAATTAAATTTCAAACATTTTCAAAATCCTACAAAATATTGAGTAGAGACCGGTTCACGGACCGGGCGAGAGGGGTGCCGTAAAAACCTTCCCCTCTCGTAACCAAACCCCCGAATCCGAGAAATCTCTGGTTCCGCCATGATCAGTGAAATCTTTTTTTTTTCAAATGGGCAAACGAGTCATATTTTTATCAGTTTCTCGGGTTCGGACCTCAAATCCGGGTGGCGACTCTAACAATCACAATCTTTTCAAACGCGAAACCGAACCATTTCCGGTGGGCCGTCCACACATATTATCTTCCACCTATTACGTGGACGTTAGAAGGATCCTTATAATAATTCTAGCGTTAGAAGGACCTTATAATAATTCTTGGACTAATGTTATCGATATAATGGGGTACTACATAAGCTAGGTGGAGGTGGGATTGAGCAACTCTAGAAATTTTTAACAAAAAGTTCAAGAATTGCCTTAACTCAACTATCCCTACTTTCTTTTAAACGACCTCTATTATTATTATTAACCAGTAGTATAAACACAAAACTTCATATAGTAGTACAAATTGTGCGACTTGAAGACATAAAAATACATAAAATTTTACAATTGCTCTTGACGAAATATAACATTTTGAGCCAAAATGGACGCATAAATCTATTAATATACAACAAAAAGAAATTGTGACGAATAGGTTGGCACATTTCTTTTTTTCGACATATTCTCTTCTCTTGGGAGATGTCGAGTCGACTATCATTTAGAGAAAAGTCATAATACGATGCTGGTACCAATAAATAATTATTTTTTCTCTCTTTTTTCAATTTTTTTGGGTCATTAGGAATATGTACCTTGTTTGAGCAAATTTATTGGGTTCAATGATGAATTATGTTAACCGATGGGTATTCAAAATATAGGGCTAAGTATTCAAATATAGTCCTCAATTAAGATTACTACTTCTAATTTTTTTATTGAGATATTCACTTGACCACCCACCACAAAGGATGAAGCCGCCTATGGATTGAGTGGGATTATAAGGAACATATGGGAAACTCATTTTGATGAGGTATGAAAGATTATAGAAATAAACCCAAATATTCTCGAGGCATTAAGACAAAAATTAGAAAATGCCATGGAAATTTACAAAAATGCCCTCTCTCCTCTTCCGGAAGTAATCCCAGGTTAGTCAAATATAGAATTGAAAAGAATTAATACCGCAACAAATAGTCAAGTAAATACCAATACCAAGACTGATTATTCGATCTATTTTAACCTGCGAATCAAACTGGCATTAGAAGCCATTTTTTGGCGGTATTTTTAGGATCTTAGTCAATGGCTCTTGTGCCTTACTTTGTTCATGGGTTGTGTCTACAAAACTAGACTTGTAGGGCTCATTTGGTGGGGGATGAGGTCCTGAGAAAGCTGCATGACTCATCTCCCTCCCCTTATCCCGGACCTGCGATTACATTCATAGTTTGGGAGCAGTAAAAGGAGGTTGGATTACATTATCCCCCTTTCCCTAATTCGGTCCAATCCATCCTACGCCAGATTAGGCCTGTCAACAGGGTCGACCTCGATGTTTGGGTTGCCCAAGCCCGACCCCAAATTTGGTTGCCCACTTAGTATTGAATCATAAAATAAAATAAAAATACGAGTCAAAAAAAATATCAACACTAAATTGTACCTTTATCTTGAATTACATTCTAAAATAAAAATAAAAAATAATCCCGATAATAGTGCTTTTTTATTAATACAATCCGATTCAAAGAAAGTAATTTCTCCTTTTTTTTTTTTAAAGAAAATTCTTCTTGATTTTTACTATTCCGAGAATGGTACGCTTTTTTTTTCCTCTCAATAATCAATTCTCTCCAAATATGTCAGGACATAAGCCAATTTCAGATTATTGGACCTAAGTAGGGACTTAAGAGCCAGAGGAATAAAAAAAAGTACCTCTGTCTCCCTTTAAGAACTGACGAAATATAGTGTCGACTCTGATATTTTGGACACTTAAAGTAAATTTAAAAGTCGCACCCTAAGTTTTTGTAAACAATATTCAAATAGATGGCTAAAAACAGATCAAACTTATTGTGGTTTCGTAATTTTACTAAAATAAAAATTAATTTTTTTTATATAACTAGAAAAAAAAACGAATGAAACATAAAAAAAAAAAAGCACCACTCATACTTGTGTTTTTTCTAACTAATCATGTTATCACTTTACTCTTGCTTGCTCCTTTTAGTCCAGTAATAATTTCAAGATTAATGATATTTCTTTTGCCTTTCCAAAAAAAATATCAACTTTACTCTTGTAAAAATACTATTTTTATAATGAAAATTATAAACTTTTTTATCAAAGCTTGTTGAATGGAAATAAATTATTCTGATTTATTTATTGTCAACAATTATTTCTTTGGGAATTCGATTTTTCAAAAAAAATAGAAGTAAAATTGCCATTTTTAGAAGTAAAATTAAAATAAACTAAGAGAGAATAAAACAACACATATGAAAACATTTATGGTGTGTAAAAGATTTAACCATGGGCCCTACAACTACTAAAGGCATAACTTCAACAAAAAAATAAAACAAAATAGTAATTGGCCAAAAATGCGTTGGAGGGATTTGAACCCTGCCCATTCAGTTTTCAAAAGCGAGCGGAAAACACAGCGCCAGCTTGCGCTTTGTGTTAAGTCTTGGTATATTTAACATATCTTATGTATATTTGGACGATTTTTTTTTTTTGGTTGCCCCAGCCCGGGGGGTTGCCCAAGCCCGGGGGCTTGCGGGGCTTACCCCTGGGCCGGCCCTGCCTATCAATGGATCGGATTGGATCAAAATCCGAAGTTCCTGAAATCCGATTTGAATCCGAGCTCGCTAAATCCGAATTCCAAATACCGGTTATCCAATCCAGAAATCCGATAGCGATTTTTTTTCTATAGCATTTTCGCAAAGTAACCCGGAAAAATGAGTACACATTCCATAAATAATACTCGCTCAGTCCGGATTTGTTAGTCCACAAACATACTTTTTCAAGTCCTAAAACGTTTGTCCATTTTCAAAAGTCAAAGCATAAAGTATGAAAAATTTACTTTTTTGCCCCTTTTCTAAAACTTAAACTAACAACACAAAAACTAATTTTTTTTAAATAATGTGTTTACATTTTTGAATTTTTTTGGCACCGTATTAAAGTTCTCAATGAGATCTATCAAACAAAATCCATACTGATAAAAAAAAAAAAAATTCGCAACTACATTATTTTTAAGTTTAAAAATTGCACATAGTTTCGTAGTGGGCTATCAAATTGAATTGGAGGGAGTATTAAATGGAGGGATTGAAGATAAAATAGGAAATTAACGAACTCAAAATGTAGTGGAAAAAAATTGAAATCTCTAAAATGAATCAATAAATCCGGACGGAAGGAGTACAATTTAGAGGGTGTTTGGGAGCCTACTTTTCGGCTTTTCATTTTTAAGTTTTTGGCTTTTTGATTTTTTGGATTATGACCAGAATGACTTTTGAATCTGGGATGAGTGTTTGGAAGAAATGTGCAGAATGCATTTTGGGAGAGAGAGATGAGAGAAATCCATAAGTAGAAGTTGAAAAGGAGGTATGAACCTCTTTTTGCTTTCTGCTCTCTATCCCGAAAAATGGAGAAACAGTTTTTGGAAAAACTCTTTCTCCCCTTGGCTGCCAAACACCTATAAACCAAAAAGGAGAAACCAAAAAATCAAAAGAGAGGCTCCCAAACGGACCCTTACTATCTCATCTTTCGATACTATTTAAGCCACACAAATTTCATCCACAAGTCACATCCAATCGGACCAGCATATTACTATTTTGTATCCACGAGGGAGACAGGCAACCACACCTGGCCCTCCCCGTAGACGGGTGGTTGGCTTGTGTAACGTGCCATATGAACCTCCAAGTTGATATAGACAATTACTTCCTCCTTCCCAAATTAAATGTCTCCAACCGGAGACCGGACAAATTTGACCTTAAAAAATAAAATACTTTCAGAATTATTTTTAAAATTTTTATTGTACCGTTCAAAAAATCTAAACGAGTACTTTTGAATGGTGTAAAAGTTTTTGAAAAAAAATACCAAAAAGTATGTCGTTTTTAAATTCAAAATGACATGACTTTACGTATGAACATTTAAAATAGGACAGAAGGAGTATATAGAGACTGGCAACCACATGTGGTCCTCCCCATACGTAGGTGGTTGGCTCGTGTGACAGTGCCATACAGGGACGGAACTAGGATTTTACCTTTGTGGTAGTGAAAATATGTACTTGAAAAATAAAAAGATAAACTGCATTATGAATATTTATCTACTCTACGAAAAACTATAATAACATAAAAACTTTAATCAACGATGCTTGTTATATGAGCACAAAGTACCAAAAAAGAGTAATTTTGGTTTAATCTAGTGGTGGCGTGTCCATATAATTCGGGGACAAAAATTTATTTCCTATATAATAATTTTATTTTTTGAAAACCTTGTGGTGGCGGCTGCCACCACTTGTCTCCCCCTGACTCCATCCTTGGTGTCATAATTGAGTTTTAAAAAAACACGCATAACCGTAGGGAGCATTTAAATTGGGACGGAGGGAGTAGTATCCTTCACATGCCATTGTTGATGAAGTGTCGCATCAATCTCCTATGCAATGGCTTTTTTCACAACTCTCAAGTATCGGGACAAATTATACGCAACTCAATTAATTTTTACAGACTAATTTCATTGTCCATTATCCAAAGACCTTAATTAAAGTCCAGGCAAAGCTTCATATAGACTGATCTCAAAAAAATTGATAGAATTTAATATATTTTGAACCTAATTATGTGGAAGGGAGTGCAAAGCTCCAAATACAATTATTATATCATGATTCCTGAAAGCTAACTACCGCAACTAAATTAAAGTGAAGGGCACGAAACTTGTAAGAAGTTGATAAATTCTAGTAGTAATTTTTAGCATCTCTTTCATAAGATTTTTTCCAAATACAAGTGGCAACATGCGAGGACGTTATTTAAACGAGTCTTTCTTCGACAAGGACATGGTATAGAGGTCAATCATAGAAATAGGACACAAACTAATTTTTTTAATGCCAAAAGAACAAATCACTCGCACATTTCAAAAATACTCCTGCTAGTCCATAAAAGTGTCTAAACCTCCAAACCTTATGAAAATGCCTAAACCCCTAAACTTAATAAAAGTGTCTAAATCTCCATACCTAATGAAAGTGCCTAAACCTAAACCGTATGGTACACTCTATGAAAGTGCCTAAACCACTAAAACTTTATAATTAGAAAGTGCACCCTAAAACTAAAATGTTAGAGTATCCTCTGAAAGTGCGCTTAAATCACTAAAACCTTATAATTAGAAAGTGCACCCTAAATACCTAAACCCAAAATGTCTAAACCTATTATACCCTATCCCAAAAAATCTAAACTCTTTAAAATTTAACTAACCCCTCAAATTGAAAAGACAAAAATCAATTTTGTCTCATGCCATTAATTTTGTCCCAAAGTTTCGTACTAGAGAGAGGGGCTGGGGTCCGCCATTTTCAGGCACCTGACAATTCCGGCCATTGGCAAGTCACTTTCAACTCCACATGCGAGGCCTGATATGTCACATGCGCAGCTTATTACTCAGGCAAAAATGATAGGTATACTCCCTGGGAGCTACTCCCAGCCACACACTCTCTCACATGGGGTGCGGGGTCCAAATCTTTGGACCCCATACCCCATGTGAGAGAGGGTGTAGCTAGGAGTGGCTCCCAGGGAGTGTATGTATCGCTGCTCTTACTCAGGTATTTTTGTTTAGTTTTTGTCCGTGAATTCTCAAAAAAATTTCATAAATGTATTGGAGGTTCATAAAGTTCTAAACTTAAATAGGGGTCATGTAACATATAGATATACTTAAGTCCCCTTGGTAGTGGGTTTGAATACTTAAGTTCTCATCATGACATTTTTAAAAATCCAACAAGCTTACTTATACAAAACACATTTTCCAATATATTAAAGCATAAGACCAAGTTTTTCAAAAGATTTTAGCACCCAGGTGCTAAAATTATGATATTTCAAATCAAAAAATGAAGTGGTTCCGTATATCGTTTTTCGATTTTTTTTCACCAAATTAAAGTACCCCTCGCATACTTTAATTTGGTGCAAAAAAATCAAAAAATGATACAAGGAACCACTTCATTTTTTGATTTGAAATATGATAATTTTAGCACCTGGGTGCTAAAATCAGTTTGGAAAACTGGGCCTAAGCCTATTTTCAGAACCCATGAACCTACTCCGTCTCCTCAAAACCCATAAACCTATTTATGTTATTCCATCCGTACAAGTCCCTTGGATTCAACCTCCCGTTACCACGCCTAAACTATATTGGCTGTATTTAGTTTTTAGTTTAGTTTAGTTTTGATAATGTAAGTAGGTGTAATGAGTGGAGAGAGATAGACAGAGAAGTGAGGAAAATGATGATGTCAAAAAAATTAAAATAGAACTAAAACCTCAAATCGAACAAGGCCATTAGATTTGTGCGTTTGCAAGTACATTTAAATCATACAACAACTTATACTAATCTTGAAGACTAAAAGCATAAGGTACAAGGATATTACAAAAAATTGGCTAAATCCAAAAAACTGATTTTTTGGTTTTTTTCGGTTTGTCCTTATTCAAAAAAAAATTGCATTTGTTAGTTTTCGGTATTTTTTGTAGTTTCTTGGCTTGTTTCGACGAGAGGAATCTAAAAAGTATAAAATTATTAGTCAAACTTAAAGTTTGTGAATAAAGACGAAAAATAGAAACAAAAATTAATATTTTTTGTTTCCATTTTTCGTCTTTATTCACAAAACTTTAAGTTTGACTAATAATTTTATACTCCTGTTTGTTAGATTTAGCCAAAAGAGTAAGCTATGGCCCGTCCTTTCCATGCACCGAATAATGTGGTTGATCATACAATAAGAATTACACACAAACTAGTATTTAGCCACTTGTCGGGCACCCGTTGTCACAAAAGAATAGTTAGACGCGGCATTTTCCGGACTGTACGGAGCCGGTCGATCAAACTCTTCTAAAACCTCCCAAACTCTCAAGAAAAGATACTAGGGGGATAGAAGGTCTGCATTGGGCAGCATTGGTTGCGTCTTCTTGGCGCTGTTAAGTCCTCAGTTTCTGTTGCAACAGGGGGAAGCAGGGATTGAGACGCTGGAGCATGGGCTGGAATTGTCTTCAATATGATTGACATTGTCAACTTCGGACTCCACAAATTTTGGTTGTATGATCAAAAAATTAATACTAGATATAGCTTGTAAGGATTAAATAGCAACTAATAAATAAAGATATTTTGACCGATTGAATAATCATGTTGCTAGTACACAGGCTCAAGGTTTAGGAATAGCATAGTTGTAAAGACTAAAAAGCAACTGATAAACTCCAGATTTTTTGACCTAGTAAACTTTCATGTATTACACATGCAAGCTCGAGGTTTGGGAATAACTATTGTTAAATTGTTGTCTATAATGTTACACTCATAACCAAGGTGTCAGGTTTGAATTCTCAAGGGTATTTGTGATATCTTAAATACTATTTTTTTTTTTTTTTGAGCAAATGTACTATTAGAGTTAAATTGAATTGAAGTTTTTGTACTACTATTATTATTTTTATTCTGATGTTGTGGTATAGTTATTGTTTCTGAGGACATTTATTTTGTTTGGTGTAGATAAGGGGTGGGTGACATTAATATTGTTGTCGGTGGCAAGAGACAAATGGGTGGAATTAATATATGACGTGGGTTTTTAGCTGATATGAGCCAGTGAGGTGAACATATGAAGTTGTTTTCCTATTGAAATTAAAAAGAGGGACCAAATACCTACAGTTTAGGGCCACGAGTTGCAGTGTTGAGATCGACAATGATTCTAAGTCGGATCATTATGAGGATTTAGGATGTTATTCTTGATCAGCCCTGATTATCATTTGGGGTAATCCGGAGAGTATACGATATGCTTCCTATTTCCAAAATCATTTCATTTCGTACTCTTTTTGAATATCTCGTGTTATTGTTCAATTTTGTAAAATTTTGTTCAAAGTAGAATATTTGTTATTGGAAATGATACTTTTGGCTAAAGTGTCATGAAACTGTTTGGTACGATAATCGATTGACATTGCCAATATCTTGGTTGATCCAGGAAAGCTAGGTAGGCTAGGTGAAGTGAGTGAGGGGGGTCACTGATCATGTATTGAGGAGGACCGGGTATGGGGTCCCTTGTGATTTGTTAAATCGGCTTGATAAATGTTGTTTACTGATTCAACTTAAATGCAAACATTGTTATTCTGTTGTATTGTATACTTCCTGGGCATTTTCTTTTTCAGGTGTGGAGCTAGGTTAATGGAGTTTGAGTTAGAGGATTTGCGGATTAATTGTGTCGCGAGCTTTTTGGAAGAATTCTAGTTGTTTATAATCTAGAGGATTTTCGGCAGAACGTATTTTTATATTTTGGGGTATAGACTGAATGTGTGTAAAATACAATATAGCGGTCAGGGTCATTGGGGTTCAAGGACCTCAGCATCTTCACCGAAGAGGTGACACCGAAGAGGTGAAAGGCCCAGGAGACCCCCTTCATAAAAACAGCTCAAGGAGGCCAGACCTCCTAGGCCTCGCCGAACGGTTTCCCGGGGAGCGTCTGCACGAATAATGAAGTGACGGAGTCCTGGTTACCGGAGGAGCAGTCCTGACCTCTGTTGGCCTCGGTAACCTCGGTTGGACTTCTGTCCCCTTAGGGATCTGTGCCCGGAAGAGCCTAGACCTCGGTAGGCTGGGAGGTCCTGCCTCCGATCGCTATCCGAACCGAGTCGATTGACCTTGGTATCGGAAGGTCGCTTCAGATGTCAAGGGCTTGATCGAGGCGTGCTTGGCAGTCTGAGCGGCTCATTAATGGTGGCAGCCAACTACCCCGCATGCAAGGCATTAATGGTGGCAGCCAACTACCCTGCATGCAACGCCTGCAGGACCATGTGGTTGACTGGGGAGTATTCTTAGGCCAGTTGACTCCACAGGGGAGGCAGCGGTCGAGGCGCTGCTTCGACAACAGACATGCTGACCTTCCCGAACGTCATCCTCGATACGGACAGTACGTGTGAGGTTCACGAGAAGCGTGATAGACACGCTCATCCTCGCCTATATAAATAAGGCCCTCACCTACCTCACTCGGGATCCCTCTCTCTTCATTGAATATCCTCTTAATTCACTCTCTCTCGCTCTCTCTCTCTCTCTCTCTAAGTTCTCCACTTCTACTTCTCCCTCCAATACTTACTTAGCCATCGGAGTGCCTTCCCGGAACACCACCGTCCGGGCTTAGCACTAACGTGGTTACTTCTTTGCATAGGTTACCTTCTCCAACGTGCTCCCAAGACCCCAATAAAGTTCAGTAATCTCTCCCTCCCCTCCGTACCGAACCAGACAGCTAAAAATGGTCATTCCAGTGAAGGCCTCAGTCAACAAGACGGTGAAGGGGTCCTCAGGAGGACGGTCTCTAACCGAGCACGGTTGTCATCCAGGAGGAGGGTTTCTGGCCGAGCGCGCAGTTACTCAAGGCTATTGGTGGCCTAAAATGAGGAAGTCTACCGAGGAGTAGATGAAGAAGTGCGAAGCCTGTCAGAAGCACTCTCCACTCCTCCATTAGCCTATCCTCTCCCTAAATCCTGTGACTAGTCCATGGCCCTTCGCACAATGGGGGCTTGACATCGTTGGCATTCTCCTTATTGCCCCCCGTGGATTTAAGCATCTAATCACAGCCACAGACTACTTTACAAAGTGGGTTGATTCAGAACCTCTCATCCATATCACTGCAATTGAGGTGGATCACTTCATCTAGAAAAACATCATCTCCAGATTCAGCGTTCCCTACGCCATCATCTCGGATAACGGCACCCAGTTTGTTGCCGAGGCCATAAAAACGTTGTGCAAAAAGAGGAACATTCATGTCTACAATTCCACGATGGCATACTCTCAAGGGAACGACCATGATGAGGCCTCCAATAAGTCCATCTCAGCGGGTCTCAAAAGAAGGTTGACCAATAAACAAGGAAAGTGGGTCGAAGAGCTCCCTAAGGTCCTATGGGGCTACCGCACCACTCCTCGGAGAGGTACTAGCTGAACACCTTTCTTAATAGCTTACGAAATGGAAGTGGTCCTCCCATTCGCTGCTACTGGGCCAACGGACCGTACCGAGGTCTGTCATCCTGCTACCAATGAAGAGCACATCGCATCTGAGCTCAATCATATTGAAGACCTCTGTGACAAAGCAAACATCAAATACGCAGCCTATCAACAAGAAGTTGCTCGGGGGTACAACAAGAAAATCAAGATATGCCCTTTCAACGTTGATGACCTCGTTCTCCGAGAGGTAGTGCAGAAGAAGAATAAGAAAAAGTTCATGCCCAACTGGGAAGGCCTATTCAGAATCATGGCAAAGGCAGGCTATGGGGCTTACAAACTTGCCAAAATGGACGGCACGGTTGTCAGCAACCCATGGAACACCTCCAAGCTAAGGAAATTTTATGGTTAGAATTTCACTTTCGTTTCAAATTAATGTCCTCAGTAACTCTTTGTAATACCAAGGGGGTCTAATTTTAATGAACAGTCTCTTTTTCAAGTCACTACTGTTGTCAATTATTTTTTACTGTTCTTTTCCACTCACTTCATTCGTGTTCGGTGGAACACCTCATTCATGTTCGATGGAACACTTTGTTTACGTTCGATGGAACATTAACTTATCAATTTGTGCTCGGTAGAACACATGATAGGCTGTTTGGTCTCGGATGAATCATAGTGCTACGGGTCTCGGGTTGAACTACTAGACTCCAATAAACTACCATCCAACCCCCAACTCGGAGCTAACGATACATGCCAACATGAGCTTGGGGCTAACTGACATTGATTAGTGTTTGGCTAAAGGCCACCTCGGCTTAGGTTATCAGGGGCTATTTAAACGTGATTCCCAACCTAAGCCAAAGATTTTTCTAACTCTATTCTTCGGAAGAAAGCAAATTTGTTTACTCCCTCCCAAAGATGGGCTATTAATATTCATGCACTTGGCGTTATACATGTGCTCGGTTTCATACCTATGCTCGGTACAACCCATGCATACATGAAGGCAAAAAGTTGGAAAAATCATCATTCGAAGAAGATAAATACAGGAGAAAAAAGAGACCCATTCATTCACATAAAAAATTGGGGGCTCGACAGTAGTGCGCCGTTCGTTGCCGGCCCCCCAGGTACCTGTTTTAACAATTACATCACGGAGATCTGGCTTAATGCCCTAGAAGTTCGGCGCCAGTCTCAACAAAGTTACAAATTAAAAAAAAAAAAAATCAAACATCCTGAGCTCAGGAGAGATCATCCCCGGCATCAGTGTTCCCGTCCTCTCCGCCCACCTCAGCGTCCTCCTTAAAGTCATCCATTGGCATTTCAGGGACTTCGGGCTCAGGGATTGAAGGGACAATCCAGGCTTCGGTGTCGGGAGGAGCATTGCAGGCGTCCATCCCTCGGGTATATGCCGAGGGGAAGCTATCCTTGTGGCCAAGGCAATATCTTTTTTTGAACGCCTCGACCTCAATGACCTCGGACTCCATCAGATATTGTTTCCCGGCCTCCTGCTCCCCCCGCTTGTAGCCGTTCTCATCCGCCGCCGCCACCAGCTCGTCTTGCAGGGTTCGGACCTTGGAGAGCTTATCCTCGACTGCTTTGGCCCTGTCCAGTGCTTCCTTGGTCTTATCATCAGCAGCCTTGGCCCTCTCCTCGGCGGCCTTGATCCGATCTTCGACGCTGTACTTCTTAAGGCTGAGGTCCTCCATCTTCTTTCTGAGGCCCTCTAAGTCCCTCTTCAGATGCGCCGAGGATTTGCGCTCCTCCTTGAGCTTGGCTTTGGCCGTCCTGGTCACCTTTGCCAACGCCACTGCCTTCATATGGGTGGCAATCAAAGCCTGGCTCGCCTGCATGGAAGAAGTAACGATAAATACCAAACGTGAAGACTTCGAAAAAACAAAGAATAGAGACGAGAGATACTTTGACCAGATTACTGTGGAGCTCCAGGAAGTTATCATTGAGAGAGTCGGCGTGTAGCGTGGACATGTCGACTGGGAGGGCCAACCCCTTCAGCAGAACGTTGGCCACGGTAGGTTCCTTCTGGACACTATTAGCCTCCGTTAGCAACACCCTGCCGCGACCCAAAAAGGTTGGGGCCCATGCTGCAGGGGGCGAGGTGACCTCGACCACATTCTCCGCGGTCGAGACCGTAGCATCACTGGTGGTCGAAGTGATTGCTCGGCGGTCAGCCCCTCAGAGTTGGCCCTAGCCCTGGCCTTAGGCTGTGGGATGAGTGACAACAATGGTGGTAGCGGTCCCCTGAGCAGGATGGACCAGAGGCACATCAGCTGTCCTCGGAGAATACACTGGGGTCGGGGTTTCACCCTCCCGAGGTCTCTTCGCAGCTGGTTCTTCTCTGCTACCCGACTGCTCCTCTCTTCCCCTTCTCTAGCCCCCTTGCTAGCCCCCTCCTTGTCCCACTTGTTGCTCCGTGCGTCTTCAGTGCTCTTGTTGCTGGCGCTGTCTCAATTGCTGGAGGGAGGGCCTTCCCACATCTCCTGCCATCTCTCCTCTTTGCAGTCTCTCTTGGCCCCAAAGCTGCCGCAAGTTTCTCGTTAGGAAGCTCTCTCCTCGTACGCCTAGGCCTTTTCCTCGTCGTGGGCGACTTCTTCCTCAAAAGATAACAGTGGTAGCTCGGCTCTTAACCGAGCACCAGGTGGGCTTGCTGCTGGGCGAGAGCGATGAGAGCTTGGATTACGCCGTCGTCCGAGAGGTCCAACAACCTCTTGTTGACGCTGTTGCAATCTGAAAGGAAAAACAAGAAATCGTCAGTGCTCGGATGAATAACATGCACGAATAAACTAACCAAAGGGAATGTGCTCGGCTTACTGGGCTCTTCGCGTCTATGATTAATGGGCCAAGTGTGGGGCTTACCAGGGGCCCACGTATAGTTCCCCCTCACCACCACGTAGTCGTATTGGTGCTTCTTGAAGTCTTAGAGGTCTCCGTTTAGATGGTCGTACTCGTTTCGGACAAAGAAGTAGTACCGCCGATACTGCTTGTTGTGGGCCATTAGGTAGATGCCGAGCATGTCATAGACGGTGACCGGGATGTTGTGCATCTCGGCCAGCTTCATTACCGAGTACAACACCCGGTACACGTTCACCACCACCTAATGAGGGGCGAGGTCATAGTAGTAAAGGAACTGGCGGACGAACTTCAGGAAGGGGAACCGAAGACCCCCCTTCTGTGATAGCCATCAGAGGGACCGTGGCGTAATAGTCCCCATAGTAAATGTGGTCTCTGAAGTGTAGCTCGATCTCCACATCTCCAGGAATCTCGTATTTTTCTCGGAACGGTACGAGGCTCTCAGGGAAGTCAGGGTCAAACTCCTTGACGTACGGGCATACATCGGTGTTGTGAAATTTTAATGTACTCGCAAGCGCACGAATCGTACCGAAGTATAGCAATGCAAGTGCGAGGTCGAACCCACAGGGACTTGTGTATTTTTATAGGAAACTAAATAAATTTCAATCGATAAAACCCTAACCTAGTTCCAAAAAATTGTGAATTGGTTTGACTAAAATTAAACTAAAAATGACAAAGGAAAACAATTGAAATTTAACGGAAAAGAAAGTGAAGATTACCAGTTGGGAAAGATAACTAGAGTTTCGGAATCCACACCCATGTATTCATAGTGATTGTTAACAAACTCTGATTTATTTTTCTCTAATTTTCTTCACAGTAATTTGGCGGCTAAACTCTATTACTGTGGAAAGTATCTTCGTTAAGCTTATTTTAAAGAAAAATCTAATGTACGCTCTTTCCTCGCCTCAAAGTTCAAGACACGAAAAATCCGATGTATCCGTTAACAAACAAATCACAACGGATATCCAATACTTGAAATCAAAATCTAACAACCAGGCAAAATATTAAACTAGTAGTTTCAAATCATGGAAAAAACGTGATTGAATCCATATCCAAAACAACTAAATTAAATTAACAGGAGGTAAGAACGATTATCTAATGAAATTATGCATTAAGAAAAATAAACCGAGAGTTTGTTTTTAATCACTACTAGACATGAGGTTTCATCCTCCACCCTAGTTCAAACGACTAGCCACTCATGGAGTTAGAACGTATAATGAGATAATAATAACAAAACTCCATTGAATGTAAAAGTTTACGTAAATGAATGAAAATAAATGTGTACTCGAGATATCACAATTGCTTCTAGCCGTGTACTTGTTTCCTCCGGGCCTCAGCCGCAACCGCAGTCGAATTCCCCCCCCTGGCCTCCGCCGAAGTCCCTCCTTTTATAATTGCTTTTGGGAAGTTCCCCAATGATGCACCGAAAATATCCTTTCCTTCCAAAGGAAAGGAAAACAATCTTCTACATGATTCCCATCAGTCCACATTCGGTGGACTTTTCCTTTCAAGAGATGGCCTTTGATTTTCTTTTCCAAATCCAATGCTAGGATAATTACAAATTGCCTTGTACCCAAATTTTCATTATTTTTAACCAAAGATTTCTACAACAGCACTTCACAATAGTTTCCTTAATCTCTTGATTTCAAATCTCAATCCAATTTGTACGTAGAAATCCTCTTCAAGATTGACTTCGGGCTTTACTTTAATACCAAACAAAAATCGACTTTGCGCTTTTTGAGTTTGACGGCCGAAATAAGAGAAATTATTATCTTTTTCCTGCAAATAAATAATTCAAAGT
The DNA here is from genome assembly GCA_020921065.1 of Vaccinium darrowii. Taxonomy (NCBI): domain Eukaryota; kingdom Viridiplantae; phylum Streptophyta; class Magnoliopsida; order Ericales; family Ericaceae; genus Vaccinium; species Vaccinium darrowii. The sequence goes on along the minus strand of CM037162.1, from coordinate 22,059,069 downwards.
AAATAAACAAAAAAAGATAATAAACATAGCCAATTTCGCACAATTAGAAACTAACAACACATGATATGGAGCTTTTATATGTCAATATATCGTGCTCATCAAATACCCCCAAACCTACATTTTGCTAGTCCTCGAGCAAAAGAAATAAAATAAAACAAAGAAAACGAAAAAATCACTAACTAATCCTTTTTCGGAGGAGTCCGATTGCATTTAGCATATGCAACAAGCCTTTAAACCCCTAGGTGGCCCTAGTGGACGAGTTATAGTCTCGTGAGGGTTTACAGCCGTGAACACCCACAAACACGAGAGGATAGACACTCAATCATGACCCTAAACTTAATCAATGGCCTCTCAAAGTAACTAGTACAAGTGTAACACAAGTTGGAGGCAAGATATTTCATTCATTAACGGAGTTAAACAAGTGAACATTCTAATCCGAATTAGCACAAATATTGCTCCTCTCACAGATATCTGGGTAGGGAAAAATCACAAGGTATGCGTGTAAGTGAAAAGTCACACAAAGATGTTCATTAACCTCGAAAACAATACACACACCTTCAATACCTCAACAAGTCATCAAAATGTCCAACTCAACATATAGCCCTCCCCTTATTGTAATAGTATTTTTTTTCTTTTAATTGTGTGATCGTGCAATGCCTGGATTCCTCGGGCTTTCTAGTTGACCCCTTTAGCGAGCTTTAGGCCAGCTGTCCCCAAGCCTTTAGGCCTTAGAGCGCTAGGTTTTAAGGGACCCCTTTGGGCTTAATTACTCGAGTCAAAAAGGCTTATCAATCCAAGCTAACCACACATAGCTAATCCGAAACTCCCCACCGTTTGACGCGAACACTCACTGCTTACTGAGGCAAGAGGCCCGGTTACTAAGTAGAAAGCTCGAAAAAGCATGCATTTTATTCGCTTCTTTTTTTCTTTTTTTCTCTTTTTTTTTTCTTTCTTTTCTTGGGGGAAAGGGCGTTAAGTATTTCATTGAAACATCCAATTCATATTGAGGCACCAAAAGTTTGTGTATGGGACTCGAGATCAAATGCAACTCTAAGTGTGACGGTGCTCGTGCAAAGGCATGTACACAAGTGATAAATCGCTATCCAAGCATAAGTGATAAAAAACAAGTCAAAGTGCCTCTCATCAATGCTTATGTTCACAAGCTTAAATCTACCAATGAAATCATATCAAGACTCTAACCCGAGAAACAGTCAAACTAGCACTAATCAAAAACCAATAACCAAGTTGAAAGTCAAAATCGAGCATCCACCTCAATTTTTTTTTTTTTTTTTTTTTTGAGTTTTCTCTTCTTTCTATTTTTTTTTAATACTTTTTTTCACTTTTTTTTCTAAAAATAAATAAATAATAATAAAAATCAACAATAATAATTTTAAAAAAATGGTAAAAAGTGAATCTTATGCATAGAACGAACACATCAAGAACCAGGTACACCCTCCCCCAAACCTAAATATGACAGTGTCCCCAATGTCATGAATGTAAAAGTAAGAAATAGACATGGACATAAAAATATAAAGGAGAAGATACACCTGATAGGCTCGATGATGGTAAACTATGAAATACCTGCAAAACAAATTATTGAAACACAAGAAAGAAAACAAAAATAATGACACTAAAAATAAAGTAAACTATAATTTTTTTTTTTTTGACTTTTTGTTTTTAAAACCGAATAACATAAAAAATTTAGAAGCGAATAGTAATATAAAACAAAAGAACATAAGATAAAATGCTAATCTAAATGATAAGATACAATAAAATACAAAGATAATCAACTCTTGTGCAGACTAAATGATCAATCCTGATAAACAGGATCCTCCAAAAGAATTTCCTCTACTTCTGGAGTTTTCAATTCTATAAACGGTTTCAACCGCTGGCCGTTCACTTTAAACACAGAACCATCTTTTGGATTTTCAATTTCAACTGCCCCATGTGGATAGCTAGTGCGAACGATAAAAGGGCCAGACCATCGAGAACGGAGTTTTCCTGGAAACAAATGCAGACGAGAATTATAGAGAAGGACTTTCTGACCAGAAGTGAAAGATTTTCTTAAAATGTTTTGATCATGAACCCTTTTCATACGGTCCTTGTATGATTTGGCACAATCATAAGCATCATCCCTAATTTCCTCTAGCTCAAGGAGTTGAAGCTTCCTGCGAACACCTGCTTTGTCAAGATCAAAATTAAGTTTCCTAGTGGCCCAATAGGCTTTGTATTCTAATTCAACAGGTAGGTGACATGCTTTTCCATAGACAAGCCGATAGGGAGACATTCCTATGGGAGTTTTGAATGCGGTACGGTATGCCCACAATGCATCATTTAGCCTTAAAGACCAATCTTTTCTGTTAGGGTTTACCGTTTTTTCTAGTATGTTTTTAATCTCCCTATTAGATATCTCAACTTGACCACTAGTTTGTGGGTGGTAAGCGGTTGCAACTTTATGGGTTATGAAGTATCTTTTCATTAAATGCTCAAATAATCGATTACAAAAATGCTTACCGCCATCACTAATAATAGCACGTGGTGTCCCAAAACGAGAAAACACATTATCTTTCAAAAATTGGACCACCACCTTGTGATCATTGGTTTTGCACGCAATAGCCTCGACCCACTTAGACACATAATCAACAGCAACAAGGATGTATAAATTACCAAAAGAATTAGGGAATGGACCCATAAAATCGATGCCCCAAACATCAAATATCTCCACAATTAGAATGGGATTAAGAGGCATCATATTTCTTCTTGTAATACTACCTAACATTTGACAACGCTCACAAGCTCTACAATATGCATGAGAATCTTGAAAAATAGAAGGCCAGTAAAATCCGCATTGCAAAATTTTTGCAGCCGTCTTTTTAGCACTAAAATGTCCTCCACATGCATGATCATGGCAAAATAAGATGACACTTCGTTGATCATTTTCAGGAATACACCTTCGAATAATTTGGTCAGGACAATATTTAAATAGGTATGGATCATCCCAAAAGAAATATTTAACCTTGGATAAAAATTTAGATTTATCATGTTTAGACCAATGTAATGGTATCTCTCCAGTCACAAGATAATTTACAATATCGGCAAACCAAGGTGAAGATAATTGAGACACATGCATTAATTGGTCATCAGGAAAAGTTTCAGAAATAGGCAATGAATCCTCGGTGAATTCTACAACTAATCTAGATAGATGGTCAGCTACCACATTTTCAGAGCATTTTTTATCTCGAATCTCAATATCAAATTCTTGTAGTAACAAAATCCATCGAATTAATCTAGATTTAGCATCTTTTTTAGACAAAAGATATTTTAATGCAGCGTGATCTGAATAGACTATAACTCTAGATCCCAACAAATAGGCTCTAAACTTATCTAGCGCAAAAACCACTGCTAGCAATTCCTTTTCTGTAGTGGAATAGTTGAGTTGTGCATCGTTTAAAGTCTTACTAGCATAATAAATTACATGAGGGAGCTTATCGACACGTTGTCCTAAAACTGCACCTACTGCATAATCAGAGGCATCACACATAATTTCAAATGGGACACTCCAATCAGGTGATCGAATAATAGGGGCGGAGGTCAACTCACTTTTTAGTCTCTCAAAAGCTTGAAGGCACTCATCATTAAACACGAATGGGGCATCTTTCACAAGCAAATTGCATAGAGGTTTGGCAATTTTACTAAAATCTTTAATGAACCTCCTATAAAAACCTGCATGACCCAAGAATGATCTAATCTCTTTCACAGTACGCGGGGGTGGAAGGTTAGTTATCAAATCAACTTTAGCTTTGTCCACTTCAATACCTTTATGCGAGATGATATGACCTAAGACAATTCCTTGTTTAACCATAAAGTGACATTTTTCCCAATTAAGCACAAGATTTTTTTCTTTACATCGCACTAATACAAGGGTCAAATGGTGTAGACATTCATCAAAAGAAGATCCAAACACTGAAAAGTCATCCATAAACACTTCAAGAAAACGTTCCACCATGTCAGAGAAAATACTTACCATGCATCGCTGAAAGGTGGCAGGTGCATTGCATAGTCCAAATGGCATGCGGCGGTACGCAAAAGTACCATAAGGGCATGTGAAAGTAGTTTTTTCTTGGTCTTCCGGTGCTATGGGAATTTGATTATAACCAGAATAACCATCAAGAAAGCAATAATATTCATGGCCCGCCAACCTCTCTAACATTTGGTCAATGAACGGTAAAGGGAAATGGTCTTTTCGTGTCATGGAATTTAATTTACGATAGTCTATACAAACACGCCATCCCGTTTGAACACGGGTAGGAACTAATTCATTATCTTCATTTTTTACTACCGTTACTCCAGATTTCTTGGGAACAACTTGAACAGGGCTTACCCAACTACTATCTGAGATAGGATAAATAACCCCAGCATCTAAAAGCTTAAGAATTTCTGCTCTAACTACTTCTTGCATGGCAGGATTTAGACGTCTTTGTGGCTCTCGTGAAGTTTTAGCATTTTCCTCTAAATAGATTCTATGCATGACCAACGAAGGACTAATTCCCTTAATATCATTTATAGACCACCCAATTGCTTCCTTATGATTTTTTAGGACATTCAACAATTTTTGTTCCTGAGTATCGTCTAAATCAGAAGCTATGATTACTGGTAAAGACTCGGAAGGGCCTAGGAATGTGTATTTAAGAGTGTTTGGTAATGGTTTTAGTTCTAACTTAGGTGGCTCCACTATAGACGGAAGTGGTGGTGAAGATGAGAGTGAAAGAGGAACCACTTTTTGTTGCCATTCATTGATGCTCATTAAAGGTGCAGTATCTAATAATGCATTAACTTGTTCAATTGATTCATCTATGTCAAATTCACACCCAAAATGAGCTAAACAAGCTTCTAATGGATCCTCATAACTAGACTGGATGAAAGTTTTTTCAACCAAATTATCTATCATGCAAACTGTACTAACCTCATCTTCATCTAGTGGTTGCTTGCTAGTATTAAAAGTATTTAGCTCAACAGTCATATTACCAAATGATAATTTCATTACACCATTCCTACAATTGATTAAGGCATTAGATGTGGCTAAGAAAGGACGCCCTAAAATAACAGGAATTTGCCCACTAGAGTTTTGGACAGGCTGAGTGTCTAGAACTATAAAGTCCACAGGAAAATAGAATTTGTCAACCTTAATCAGAACATCCTCAATGACCCCTCTAGGAATTTTAATAGATCTATCAGCTAATTGGAGTGTCATTGTTGTGGGTTTTAACTCACCTAAACCTAACTGTGAGTATACTGAATAAGGCAATAAGTTAACACTGGCCCCCAAATCTAACAATGCTCGATCGATGTGATGATCACCTATTATGCAAGAAATTGTTGGACAACCAGGGTCTTTATATTTAATTGGGACTTTGCATTGAATGATGGAGCTAACTTGTTCAGTTAAAAACGCCTTTTTAGGAACATTTGTTTTCCTTTTTATAGTGACCAGATCTTTTAAGAATTTAGCGTACGAGGGCACTTGTTGAATAGCATCTAAGAATGGAATGTTAATTTGCACATGTTTAAACACCTCTAAAATATCTCTGAATTGTGAATCTTTCTTAGGAGCCACTAGTCGATGAGGATATGGAGCTTTAGGGATGAAACTCCTAACAGGAGGATCAGACTCTTTAACTTTAGGAGGATGTTTTTCTTCGCTTTTCGACTCAATTAAGTTCTCTTCACTTTCAGACTCACTTAATTTTTCTTCTGTTGGCATACTAACTTTGTTATCTACCTCTCTCCCTGATCTAAGAGTAATGATTGATTGAACATGGTTTTGATCATTTGAAGAGTTGGAGGTGTTGCCAATGGAAAAATTCCCTTTTGGATTTGGTAGAGGTTGACTCGGAAACTTCCCTTTCTCTCTCTCTGCCATTTGACTCGCCAATTGACCCATTTGATTTTCTAATTTGGCAATGGATTGAGTATTCAAGTGAGTTGAATTCTTAATTTCTGCTATAGATTGACTATTCATGAGAGCTGCGCTTTTAACTTCTGCTATCAATGTTTGGATAGTGTCCTCTAAGGATGGCTTTTGCTGCGGGGGTGCAGTAGATTGAAAGTTTGATTGAGATTGAGCAGGGTATGACTGCATTGGAGGACGGAAACCTGGGGGAAATTGGTTTTGGTGAAAAGATTGTCCACCAACATTTGTTGGAGGTTGGTCCTGTCTCCATGAAAAGTTCGGATGTTTTCGCGTATTTTGGTTGTACGTGTCGGAAAAAGGACTACCAAAAGATTTTCCATAATTATTAAGTGCATTTGCTTGTTCAGTAAAGCTTTCGGAATATCCTACCATGGAAGGACATGTTTGTGTCGTGTGCATGGGACTAGCACAATGAAAACATACTTCACTTTGCAATTGATTGGCAGACTCCAGTAGTCCTACTTAAAGCTAACGCTTCGACCTTTCGTGTAAGACTATCTAGTTTTATCCTCATATCAGTATCTTCTTTAACTTCGTACAATCCTCCTCTTTTAGATGAGGAAGTTGATTTGTCTCGGTGAGAAGTAAAATCCCATTGTTGAGAGTTTTCAGATAAATTTTCCAGAAAAGCATAAGCCGCATCATGATCTCTAATATTTAAAAAGCCACCACCGTTCATAGACTCTATCATATTGCGATTTGATTGTGTCAAACCATTATAAAAATATTGAATAAGTCTCCATGTTTCAAAACCGTGGTGCGGACACTTAAGAATAGAATCTTTAAACCTTTCCCAACTTTCATAAAACTTTTCATGTTCCTCCTGACAAAAATCAGCAATTTCTTTTCTCAACTTATTTGTTTTGGACATTGGAAAAAATTTGGAGAGGAATTTTCTTACAAGAATTTCCCACGAAGTTATTGTCCCAGACGGTAAAGATTTCAACCATCCATTGGCTTTATCCTTCAAAGAAAATGGAAAAAGTCGTAGCCTAACCGACTCATCAGAAAAATTTTGAAATTTAAATGTAGAGCATATTTCGAGAAAATCTTTGATATGCATATAAGGATCTTCATTTTCCAAACCTCGAAATATGGGCAACAATTGAAATATTTGCGGTTTTAACTCAAAATGTGTTGCATTGGTGGTGGGTAATACTATGCAGGATGGTGGGTCTGTGGTAATTGGAGCAAATAAATCTTTAAGAGTTTTATTATTTTCGACCATGTCTCCCATTTTTAATCGATTCTGTTTCACTCTTTGACTTTTTAAACCACGTTTAAAGGTTCTTTCAATTTCCGGATCCAAGGGTACTAACTCTAAAATTCTCGAACGGCAACCAAACATAAACAAAACTCACTGATTCTTACTCCTACACTTGAAGTGGCAAGGCAAAAATATTCAGCTAATGAAAAACAAAAGATACTAAATTAAACTAGATAGGATGTACTATATTTATTTGTTATTATTATTATTTTAACTAACTAGTAAATGAACCGACTTATCAAAATGAGAACAGTAGTGTAGTTTGAAACTTGAAGTAAACAGTGAACAAATAGTCTAGATGTACCTGCTGGAGATAGAGTTTAGAACAATTGTGTAGTTTTCTTCGTGCCACTTTTTGTCTCTGCAAGGATATCCGATAATGATACGGATCTAGGTAAGATTAAAATAAAAATAATTTGGGTCTTTATTGTGCTAAGACTGGGCCTCCACGATATATAGTCCCGTTTGTTGATGCAATGGAACTGTGCTTCTTAAATCCGCCGTGAGCCGAAGTTGCTAAATCACCAGTGACCCCGCTTAACCAAAACTTGGCCGATTAAAACCAATCAAATAATAGAGCAGTAATTGAGAGACAGACCTGCTATGGTTACTAGTGAGACAGAAAACACTCAAATAGTTAGTAAAAGAAAACAAAGTACAACTAATGAGATTTACCGAAACCGAAAAGCCAAGTTACGATGTAAGTCTTTTCTTTAAAAAAATTTTCGTTTTAGGAAGTGAACAAAAACTAATGAGATACACACTTGTCAGAGTAATACCTAGAAAAATATCAATAAAATAACTAAATAAGAAACAATGCAAAGAACTCTTAAAATAGGACCCAAGTACCAGACAAATAACAATGAGTGCGCAGTTGAATAGAAAATTAATGCAACTTAATTTCTATTTGTTTTTTTTTTTTTTTAGGTAACGAAACAGAAATAGAAATAGAAACAGAAACACCTGCTTATAACTAGTAGAAGGGAAAAATCAATTCAAATATCTAAACTTCCTACAAAAAAAAATATTTAAGTCCCCGGCAACGGCGCCAAAAACTTGTTGTGAAATTTTAATGTACTCGCAAGCGCACGAATCGTACCGAAGTATAGCAATGCAAGTGCGAGGTCGAACCCACAGGGACTTGTGTATTTTTATAGGAAACTAAATAAATTTCAATCGATAAAACCCTAACCTAGTTCCAAAAAATTGTGAATTGGTTTGACTAAAATTAAACTAAAAATGACAAAGGAAAACAATTGAAATTTAACGGAAAAGAAAGTGAAGATTACCAGTTGGGAAAGATAACTAGAGTTTCGGAATCCACACCCATGTATTCATAGTGATTGTTAACAAACTCTGATTTATTTTTCTCTAATTTTCTTCACAGTAATTTGGCGGCTAAACTCTATTACTGTGGAAAGTATCTTCGTTAAGCTTATTTTAAAGAAAAATCTAATGTACGCTCTTCCTCGCCTCAAAGTTCAAGACACGAAAAATCCGATGTATCCGTTAACAAACAAATCACAACGGATATCCAATACTTGAAATCAAAATCTAACAACCAGGCAAAATATTAAACTAGTAGTTTCAAATCATGGAAAAAACGTGATTGAATCCATATCCAAAACAACTAAATTAAATTAACATGAGGTAAGAACGATTATCTAATGAAATTATGCATTAAGAAAAATAAACCGAGAGTTTGTTTTTAATCACTACTAGACATGAGGTTTCATCCTCCACCCTAGTTCAAACGACTAGCCACTCATGGAGTTAGAACGTATAATGAGATAATAATAACAAAACTCCATTGAATGTAAAAGTTTACGTAAATGAATGAAAATAAATGTGTACTCGAGATATCACAATTGCTTCTAGCCGTGTACTTGTTTCCTCCGGGCCTCAGCCGCAACCGCAGTCGAATTCCCCCCCCCCCCTGGCCTCCGCCGAAGTCCCTCCTTTTATAATTGCTTTTGGGAAGTTCCCCAATGATGCACCGAAAATATCCTTTCCTTCCAAAGGAAAGGAAAACAATCTTCTACATGATTCCCATCAGTCCACATTCGGTGGACTTTTCCTTTCAAGAGATGGCCTTTGATTTTCTTTTCCAAATCCAATGCTAGGATAATTACAAATTGCCTTGTACCCAAATTTTCATTATTTTTAACCAAAGATTTCTACAACAGCACTTCACAATAGTTTCCTTAATCTCTTGATTTCAAATCTCAATCCAATTTGTACGTAGAAATCCTCTTCAAGATTGACTTCGGGCTTTACTTTAATACCAAACAAAAATCGACTTTGCGCTTTTTGAGTTTGACGGCCGAAATAAGAGAAATTATTATTTTTTTCCTGCAAATAAATAATTCAAAGTAAATAAACAAAAAAAGATAATAAACATAGCCAATTTCGCACAATTAGAAACTAACAACACATGATATGGAGCTTTTATATGTCAATATATCGTGCTCATCAATCGGTACCAGACTTGGGGAGCGGGACCTCCTCCCAATTATCTCCGAATGCGAGGATGGATTCCTCGGTCGAGCCTTGAGGTCCAAAGGCTTCAGCATCCTCACCCTCCCTACTGTCTGTAGGACTGGGCTCGGGTTTTTGTGTAGTTGTTCCGATCTGGTCTGCTGTTTCCTCCCTGCTCCTTCCGTTCCCTCCGGCCTCTAAATCAACGGCCTTGGGAGGATCTACGACGGGTTCGAAGATCTCCACTTCAGGCGATTCGGCGGCCCTCGGAGATCGGGGCTGCTCGGCCGCGTGAGACGGTGTGGCTTCAGTATCAGGGTTCGTTCTCTCTCCCCCCTGCACCTCCTCTAGTCCTTGGGATATACTGTTTGGAGAGGAGGAATGTTGAGTGCACTCAAAGTTCTGTACCGGCTTCCGAGCTCTCTAATGTACACTTGTGCCTCCTCAAAGTCATAATCCTCATCGCTATCTGAGATGATGAAGGGCTCGTTGCTCATCCAGCTGAGAACCTAAAGATGTGCACGAAAAAACCCGTCAGCTATATCCATGGGGGTACAAGTGCAAATGCAATTCCTATGAGAAAAGCGTTCGGCTACTCGAGGGGCCTACCCACTCAGTTGTTTCTCGACTGGACCTAAAGTGTGGTGTGAGCGCTCGAAATGAACGTCATGGACCTCGGTTGAAGTACCACGAGACCTTGGAAGAATATGTTAAGCCTTTAACATGTCCTTGGAAGAACGTGATGAACATTCAACCTGTGCTCAGATGAACACGTTGAATGTTCATCTTGCCCAGAAGACGGCGATCGTGCATTGCCGCCGAAAAATCCAAACCAAAATAGAGCATGAAACGTAAACCCCCAAAAAATGTGGAAAATGCATGGAAAAGCAAATGAAATTCAAGAAAACTAAAGGAAAACAAGATTTACCTTGAGTTGTGCTAGAGAAACGGGCTGAAATCAAGATCTAAGCAAGAAAACGGCGTGATTCAACAGTGGCGACTTGAACTTTCCGGCAGGAAGAAAAAGATGCAGAGTGAAGGTGTTTTCTCTCTCCCCCCTGTTATTTATAGGGGGAGAGGGATAGGCCTGCCATCAATAGGTGCAATGATGGCAGCCCCTCGGGAGACGTAACGATGACTCTGCAGCTCCGCCAAGCCAATAGGAAGGTGACACCTGTCCCACGGTTTGAACCATTTGGCGCCAATCTCAAGCAACGGTCCTCGGACAAAACACGAGGAGACACGTGGAAGGTGACCTCATGCCACGTCACGAGACCTCTATTTTCTAGCCGTCCGTTCTTGGCGACGGCCAATGCTAATAAACATGTGAGGAGTGGGGAGATGGAGGTCACATTTGGTAATATGACCCTTAAGCTCAATGTCTATAATACTGCGAAACAACCTTAAATGGAAGAAGACTGTTTTGCAGTCGATGTTAGTAAGGAACAAATACAACAGGGGTCTAGTTCACACGAGAAGGACCTTTTTGGACACATTTGTCCGAGATTTCCACTTGTGAGTGCAGAGATCCTTTAGGAACTTGGCATAATTCGGGATTTGCTTTATGGCCTCGAGGAGGGGTATGTTGATATCCTCGCGTTTGAATATCTCCAGAGTATCCTCCATAGAAGTTGGCTTCTTTGCATAGGGAGATGGCCCATTTAAAGCAGCGGGGAAAGGGGCTTTAGGCACGTAGGATGGTGCCTTGGAGCCCATGGTCATGGCGGTGGGTGGTGCAATAGTGGTTGGAGGGATTGCCTCCTTGCAATGAGAATTCTCCTCCCTGGAATTAGATGGGGAGGAGGGAGTTTGGTGCTCCTTGCTTTGTGGCTTCTCTGGTCGGGTTTCAACCTCTCGCTTATTACGAAGGGATATCAGAGCATTTGCCTGCTGGAAGTTACCAGTCCCTTGATTACCCTCACACTGGTTTTGACCTCTCGGATTCTGAACTGGCTGACTAGGTAACCTACCCTCCTCTCTGCAGTTCATCGTGTTGGCCAATTGGCCCAATTGCGCCTCCATTAGTGCAATGGATTGTGTATGACAATTTACCTACTGTTGGGTAACAGTCATCATCTCAAATGCTTTTAAAAACTTATCCTCGAAGGAAGCGTCCCTTGAGGACTGGATTGGCGCTTGATGAGGGGGTGGCTGTTGATGGTTCGCATAGCGATAAGCCGCAGGATTATATGGTGTGGACCATGGCCTAGACTGTGGGGCAGGGGCATTGTCTTGTGGCTGTCGCCACGACAAGTTAGGATGGTTCCTAAGACTCGGGTGATAAGTGTTAAAGGAGGGATCACCCGGTTTAGGATAACTCTGAACATTAGAGTACCCCTGAGCAGCATGAACTTGCTCTTCCGCAAAACCTGAAAACTGGTCTCTCGTCGGACACTCTGTAACATAGTGGGCTGGACTAGCACATAGGGAACAAGCCTCCTGAAAAGTTGGAGGAGGCGGAGTGGAAGTCGAGCCCAAACTCAAAAATTGGTCAAGTTTCTCAGCGAGAGAGTCAACCTTAAGCGCCAGGTGGTCAGAGGGGCTAACCTCATACAAACCTCGTGGCTTTGAAGAACTGGTCACGTTGGTTGCCCTATCACTATGCTGGTAAGTGGCATGGTGCTGGGAGGTATCACTCATTGTCTCAAAGAGCTCCCATGTCGTCTGCTCATTTTTATTCATTAACGAGCCTCCACATGAGGCATCAACCATTATCCTATAATGAGAATTCAACCCATCGTAAAAACATTGCACCAACTGCCACTGTGGAATGTCGTGATGCGGACACTTCCTAATAAGGTTACCATACCTCTCCCAAGCCTCGTGAAGAAGCTCATTGTCATTCTGTCGGAACGAAGTAATCAGTTTCCGATAATGAACTGTTTTGCCTATGGAGAAGTATTTTTTAAGAAACGCGTCCTTAAGTTGGTCCCAGCTAGTGATCGAGTTTGCGGGTAAAGTACTAAGCCAGTGCTTAGCACTCTCTTTCAGTGAAAATTGGAACAAAATTAACCTAAGCACCTCATTAGGAAAATTATGAATTTGAAGTGTGGAGCTTATGGTTATGAACTCATCAATCTGCTGATAGGGATCCTCCTTAGTGAGCCCGTGAAAGTTGGGCAACGCATGCAGTATACTAGGTTTAATCTCATAGTGTGTTGTCGTGAACGGTGGCAACTGGATGCATGATGGTGCGGCATAAGATGATGGCAAAAAGTGTGTGTGAAGTGGGGCAAGGGGCGCGGTAGCTGCCCCTGGGGGATTAGCACCATTCTGTATATCCCCCATTGAAAGTAAATCAGTCTCACTCTTATCCCTACGTCTCTTTCCAATATCCAGATTGAGAGGAACAAGTTGGGGTTTCTGAGACCGACGACCAAACATACACAGAGACAAGCAAATAAAAGGGAAACAAGACTTACAATGAGCAACGATATCGCTTTTATATCACGGCACCGCTTTTCACTGGTCGATCCTGTTCAATTGAATGCTTCGCTACTTGTGCCCTGAGTATCACTTAGCAAACAGAAAATTAAAAATCCCTAAACTAAGAATTAAAATAGAAATTATTCGAAACTAAGCAACCGTGCAAATTGTCCCCGGCAACGGCGCCAAAATTTGATCGTGTCGTGCCGAGTCAAAAATAAATATTTAATAACTAGGAATTAACTTCTATTCCGGAGAATAGCGGTTAAGTCCGAGTGAAGATCCTCAGGGACAAATGGTTGAGTTGCGTTAATTCCAATTAACCTCTAATTTAATTTGGTAAAAAGGGGTTTGATTGTTGGTGAAATAATTGAACTAAAGAGTGAAATAATTTAAAAAGGTGAAACTGTTTGGAAAGAAGTTCTAGGGTTTAGAATCCACTCATACCGCATAACCAAGCATCGCATAGACGTGATTAGTATTCGAATCGCAAAGGATTATCGCTAGGGCTTGCAAACCCTAATGATAATCGTCAAGAAGATATAGCGATTGTTAAAAGGCATGGACTATCCCATAGCACGGACCGTCTCACTATCGCGACACGATCCGTCTTACGAGCATAATCCATCTCAGAACTCCAAAAGTTATCCCCCTTTAGAAGGGGAAGTTATTGATGAAAATCACCCTCTTTATCCCCTTCATCTGTGTTGCAAATGACAGTGGTGTACATCTGCGACTTCGAAGTTCGACCTGTGTATGGTTTGTGCAATTTGTGGCGATCCCTGTTGCGATCTATTGAAATCACTCCAGGTATGGTTTCGATTGCCAAAGAACTCGATTTATGTTTGTCTACACAAGTTTCGATTGCCAAAGAACTCGATTTCTTCCATTTTGTTCGACCTGTTGATGTAGATTTGTTGCAATCTGTTGAGATTTTTGAGGTTTTTACCGTTTTAACATGAACTAGGGTTTTGGAGGTCATACATATATATATATATATATATATATAGAGAGAGAGAGAGAGAGAGAGAGAGAGAGAGAGAGAGAGAGGAGTTATCTAGTCCGGGAATTCCAGATCCGGGACTCCACATTCCCGATATTTTTTTGATGATCCGAACCGTCCAATGTGTTCAGAAGGTGTTTTCAAGGGTCCACGCGGGAAATCTTCAAAAAAAAAAATACCGGGAAGGGCTTGATCCAAACAGTTTTTCGCAAAAACTGTAAATATATTACAGTTTTTGCGAAAAACTGTTTGGATCAAGCCCTTCCCGGTATTTTTTTTTGATGATTTCTTGCGGGGACCCTTGAAAACACCTTTTGAAGACATTGGACGGTTCGTATTTTCAAAAAAAAAATTTTAAAAGCATCAAAACACCGAAAAACCTCCAATTCGGGATTCTTGATAGGATCCGTGGCGCTCACACACACACACACACACACACACACACACACGCACACATATATACAGTATGTATATACACGGGCTAGGAACAATACTAAAAAAATGAAATCTGTATATACTGGTTTTTACCTCCATCTACTGGTGTGTATATATAGATATATATCTATATTTATTAATACAGTATTTATATATATACATAAACCGTATATAAATTGTATATACACATAAAAACCCTAAAAAATGGATATACATACATAAAAACCCTAAAAAACATTTTACATATATAAACTGTATATACATAAAAATTGAGGAGAATAGAAGAGGGATCTATATAAATGAGACTACTTGTCAGAGTGTGTGTGATTGATGTCATACTCATTATGAAACCGTTTCGATGTTGGTTTGTTTCACTGAATGATGAATGGTAAGTAGCATGTTCAAAGTATATTTTTTTGGTGTATTCAAAGTGAAGTGGTAGGTACCCATGTTATTATTGACTGTTAAGTACTCAACTTTCCAACAAATATTTCAAGTAAACAAAAAGACTAATAAATAGGTCTATCTCAGACTCAATTCTTCATTCCAACCTCTTTTACAAACACTGCCTATTTTCTTGTGTATCATGTCAAGGCCACGCCGGAGTACGACCAACCCCCGCCGGACTTGGAGTTCCGATGAGGAGCAGACTTTAGTATAATGCCTTACAAGCCTTGTACAAATGGAAGTTTGGTAATTAGATTTCGGGGTTTGTCCCGGCTACCAACAAGTTTTGAAAAATCAAATGGCTGAGTCTTACCCCGAATGTGGTATAACGAAAATTCACACTGAAGGTAAGATTAAGACATGGAAGTCTACTTATTACACCATAGTTCATCAAATCCTTACGCATGAAGGGTTTTCTTGGGATGCAAATGAAAAAAAAGTTGTTGCGGCAAACGAAGTGTGGACTAATTATATAGAAAGTAAGTTATAACATTTTTAATATTTAATTTTAGCAAATTTTTAGTAACACTCATTTAATTTTTACTCCCACTATGTTGGTTAATCCACGGGCTACGAACATCAAGGATAAACAATTTCCCTTGTTCTGTGACGACCCGAATTTTCGTAAATAAAAATTTCATTTAAAAATTCAATAATTAATTTTTATTTTTCTATTAATTGGAATATTTTCCTACTAAATTATGAATAAATCATTTTAATTCGAATAATTAGAATTCTAGCCATGCATGCGAGCGTACGTGTAACGCCCCCAAAATTTGGGTTTGTTAATAAGGAATACATAAACAATAAATAGGGTTTTATAACAGTAACTCATAGGAAATTACATAAATCTTCCTATCAAATACAATCATTCTCTACAGGGTTGACTAGGTTTATTTACTCCATCGCACGTCTGTCTATCCCGGCGGTATCCTGCTCTGCTCTGTAGGCCTTCCAACCATAGTTCTCTCCTTCTGTCTATCTCTATAGTCTGGCATAATACGTCAAAGTCGCAGAGCAACATCATGATATTATGCCAGGGTTACACAAGTATAACACCGTGAGCGATAACGCCCAATAGTTCACTCTACCAAATTTTTAACTAGCAATTCTAGAACAATAAGCTCAAAGACAGTAAAGTATACTTGTGAACAGTAAAATCATGCAATGCATCATGCGTGTCTATGCGGATCAGAGTAACATGCGCAGAAACAGTAACTCATTTCAGTATCTCAAAACAGTGTCACGTGTCAGTTTCTCAAAACAGTATCTCATTTCGAAAACTCATCACATGTCTCAAATCATTTTCCCCGTATAGTGCCTCTTTCAGCATTCTTCTTCAAATTTCAACCATGTCAATATCTCACATCACTCGAAAGTTATTTGAGCGGAAAGGTTGGTACCGTCAGCTGAAAGGAGGCGTAAACGGACCAATAACTTTCGAGTGGCGGGAGATATATGAAATTTGAAGAAGAATGCTGAAAGAGGCACTAATATGAGAAAATCAATTTTTGGGAAAAACTGTTGATAAGTAAGTTAAGTCTGAGAAGCTGAATGAGAACTGGTTTGAGAAAAATGACACGTGGCACTATTTTGAGATACTGAAAGGGAAATACTATTTTCTGCTCATATTACTCTGCTCCGCATAGACACACATGGTGCATTGCATGGTTTTACTGTTCATAAGCTTCATAAACTGTTATTGAACTTATTGTTTTAGAATTGCTACTTAGAAATTTAGTATAGTGAACTACTGAGCCTTGCTCATGGTGTTGCGCTTGTGTAACCCTGGCATAACACCATGAAATTGCTTGCGCGACTCTGACGTATAATGTCAGACTATCTAGATGGACATGATCGATACTGTGGAGATCAGCCCTATGGAGCAACAGTGCTGCCGGAGTGGGGAAAAGACCCGGCGCAGGGATAGAAGAAAACCTAAAACCACCCCGGTTGTTATTTATATAGTAATTGGAGACATTATTATTTGTATTAAAGTTTAAGGTTAAACTTTATTATGGTTTGTAATAATAATTAACGTGCCCAAATTTTTGGGAGCGTTACATGTTTGATGGATGGAGCTTTTGCTTTGAACGTCAATAGATTGAAAATTGGTGGAACTTTATTAAATAAACTCGTAGTTGTGCACTTTCGTATCCTTGTAATAAATCTCAAATAAATTAGTATATTTATTTGAGACTTCAACAAATCGTTTTTTTAAGACCTCTAATTGTATGTCAATTCAATTTGTGTAATTATTTAAATGCTCAACAATATTTCTTTTTTTGCATTAGAGACGATTTAATAAATATGATAATTTGTTCATCTAGGAATTTCATTGTGTTGAGATAATTATAAAAAAACCAAGATAGGCCAACAAGTAATAAAAATGCATTTTTATACAAATTTGGGTGACAACCAACCATTCAAAGTGTTTAAAAAAAAAATTGCAAAATAAAATTAAAAAAAAATTCGGTAAAATGAATTAAATTAACTTCAAATTATCCAAAATGAATAAAATAAATTAATTCTTGTAATTATATAATTAAATTAATGCGTAATAACGTTTGGTAGACCACAAGGGCAAAACGGTCATTTGACTATTTTTTCCATCATTCACCCCCTTTTATTTTTAAGTAATCCAAACTAAGTGAAAAGTTATCCCCCTGTTTAATACCCCATCAAAACCAATTACTTTTTTATCTTTCATCCATAAACATCACATCATTATTGGCCATCCCTTAAAAAATAATACTCTCTTTTATCGTATCCCTTTTTAAAACTTATCTTCGTGAAAATAATACCTTATCCAATTGGGGCCTTAACTACCCACACACCCCAAACCTTCCCCAAACACCCGCTGTGTACCTTTAAATTCACCACCTGCAACCACCGTCCCCACCTATTACCACCATTATTACCTCACATATTTTTCCTCACATTTCTCTCTCTCTCTCTCTCTCTCTCTCTCTCAATGACAAACACCGCCTTACCCTGTAACATCCCTCTCGTACGATGCCTTACCCTGTAACATCCCTCTCGTACGATTTTCCTTATGTATATGCACCGTCACCAAGCACTATTAACCATTGCAGCCAGCTCATATGGCAATCAGTAAATCCATCCATCATTTATTCAGGACACAATTAATGGATGGAGACGATGAGGTTTAGGGGAGTTTATTTGCAAAACCATCTTTTTACGAGATTTTAGGACGCAACTTACCCCCATAATCGGAGTATTAAGGGTGAAAAACAGGTGATATTTGTGGCTTACTAGGTCGGTTCATGGTGATGAATCAAGGTAGTCATGAAAGTTATGGTGAATTGAATTTTGTGTACGTCGTTGAAGCCCTAACTTTCTGCTCCAATTTTGTTTCTCTCTTTAATTACTACATATATATCTTTAATTACTACTACTTGGTTGCTCGGTTTCTCTCACTCTAGAAACCCCAAAACAGTAAATCTTCCTAAATCTAGAATAATGCCACAAGTTTTTTTTTTTTTATTTTTTTAAGAACGAACGGCTTGTATAGTACGGGATTGCAATTTACGACATGTGCATTTGTTACAACAAGAAAGAAAACATATTGTACACGAGGGAGACAAATACCACATCTTTATCAGAAGAGAATGTGGTGAAAACAAATACACGATACACCAAAGAGGGTTTGATAAGATGGTTAGATGCCACAAAGTTGTTTAACAATTCCAAGTTAGTGTAGTTGTTACTAAAAATCTATTTCTCCCACCGTGCCAAATTATTTGTCTTTGCAAAAAAAAATTGAACAATTTTCAGATTAAAGTACTTTTGTGCATCATTTTTTAAATTTTTTGTACCGAATTAAAGTACTTCTTCAATTCGGTGTAAGAAAAATAAAAATATTTTGCACGAAACTTCTTTGTTTTTATGGAGCCAGCAATTTTGGGATAAAGTAGGTACTTAATTATTTAGGCAATCTATGATTAAAATCCAAATACAATAACAAAATCAAAACAATTAACGAAATTTACAGAAAATTGGTCTAAAGGCCAAATTTGGGGTTTTAAATGGTGTTTAATCCAGTCTAACTTATTTTATTGCCTCTAATACATTGATGCAAAATATTTTATGATTCAAGGACAACACTAGACAAAAATACCCTTAATGAAACAGGAGCAATAAAACCCAATACTGACCCATTGAAACCTGTCACTTTCAATACCATTGTCCCATCCTGTCAACTGCACCATTTCCAATTAGGCCTGTCAATGGGTCGGATCCGATAAGCTTGGATCCGAATCCGGATATCCGATCCGAAAATCCGAATCCGATCCGGTAATTTATTTTTTTGTCCTTTCCAGCTAGCTTGCTTGCTTATAGGTCGGATTTGATCCGGATCCGATCCGGATTTTATTAGAATTTTCGGTTCCGGATTATCGGATCTGAAATACCAGATTTGGATCCGAATTTTTCGGATCGGATCCGGATTGGATCCGTATCAAATCCGATCCGTTGACGGGCCTACTTCCAATAGCTATTGCTGCATGTCGCTTTCACTCGTACGTCTCTCTCTCTCTCTCTCTCTCTCTCTCATAGACCCACCGGTCACTTTCTCTCCCTCTTTCATGCATGAGTGGGACAAAATTAATTCTCTCTCTCTTCAATTTTGGGGTTGGGTTCAATTTTAGGGTTCAATTTTAGAGGTTTTAGACTCTTTGGGGTAGGGTATAGTGAGTTTAGGCATTTTGGGTTTAGGCACTTAGGGTGCACTTTCCAATTATAGGATTTTAGTGGTTTAGACACTTTTATAGGGTACTCTAGGGTTTTAGGCACTTTTATAGGGTGCCCTAGTGTTTTAAGAACTTTTATAGGGTACCCTAGGGTTTAGGTTTAGGGTGCGCTTTCCAATTATAGGATTTTAGTTGTTTAGGCACTTTCTTAGGGTATCCTAGAGTTTTAGACACTTTTATAGGGTACCCTAGGATTTTTGGCACTTTTATAGGGTACCCTAGGGTTTGGGTTTAGGCACTTTCATAGGGTATCCTAAGGTTTAGGTTAAGACACTTTCATTAGGTTTGAGGGTTTAGGTACTTTCATAGGGTTTGTGCACTTTCATGGACTAGCAGAGGCATTTTTTGAATGATTAGGTGATTTGTCCTTTTGGCATTAAAAAAAAAGTTGATGTTCATATTGAAATAAATACCATTTTACTATGTCCTCCCCAAAAACGGACCCAATCAAATTATGGATTTCAAAAAAAAAAAAAAAAGAACAATCTTGAGCCAAAAAGAACAATCTTGTCAATCGGATTTTTTGTATGCTGGGAATGAAAATTCATTGGCACTGTGAATGGCAAAGAAAGGTCGTGTTATTACTATGTACTAATAATAACTTATTGTAGTTTCATAATACTCCTCAACTCTTAAAAGTTAAAAGTTTATCGTTAGATGCAGGAAGAGAGAGATTAGGGAAAGAGAGGGAGGGTATTTAAGTCTTTTACTCTCGACACTTGACACCGTTTAGGCCAATTTGATAGGAAGGGAGAATCTCAACAATAATTCCAAAAGCAAGGGAGGGCAATGTCATTTCAGAAATCTTAGGGGAGGTCTTTGTATTTGTTAGAAACCTCAGGGGAGGTCAGTGAAATTTACCCTACTATTTTTATACCGGATTAGTAATCCCAGACTACTTTGCGGGAACCCAACGAGGGACAACACAGGATTAGGCACACATAGTACTATTTCAGGCATTTAATCCCCAAATCAAACGAGACCAAAGAGCAGAGCATAGGATTCTAACAACTCCTACAGTGGATGCAATCTTGCAGTTCTGGAATGTAGTGGAGTAACTTGTTAGAAACCAACACAAATACCAATAGTGCTATGGGTACACCACACATGGGTACTCCAAATGCACCCCACCTCATTGGGGTCGTCCAAATGAACATTTTAAATCTGGAACGTCAAAAAAACCGTTTGAATGGCCCCGATGAGGTGAGGTGCATTTGGGGTACACATGGTGGTGTACCCAATCATTTCTGCACAAATATGCATTTATTTTGACGCCAACCTTTTGTCATTCAAACCACCTATCGAGTTATCTTATTATTATTTTATTTTTTTCCGAAATGCAACAGATTTATTGAAAAAAAACCTGTCGGGATACGTTTACTCAAACTACCATTTGGGTTATGTTGAAAAAAAACCTGTAATTATTAACTATCAAATCTATTCGAATTGAAAACTACTAGTATCAAATATTAAAGGGAACATCACATCTCAAATCTCGTCAAATCTCGTCATGTGAAAGAGGGTGTGGTGGAGAGTGGTTGAGGGGGTGTGTACCTATCATTTTTGAATAAATACAAAAGAAGCAGTAGGGTCAGCGAATTGAACACATCATACATTATTTTTTTCTTTTTCTTGATTCGAGGGAATTCTTTTTTATTCTGAAAAAGGAATTGACATGACTATCAATAGAATGGGAACGGGGTTGGTGCGGTGCGGTACTACACAACACTTGTTGCATGTGGTGGTTACGGGACAATCCTGAGTTTCGTTGTTTGATCCGAATCATTTATTTTGTTCTCTGTTTATGACGAGTATATAGTATTATTAACTATCTATTTAGGTCTGATTTGGCTAATTTGAAAAAACAAGTTTTTTGATTTTTTTTTCGTTTTGTCCTTATTAAAAAAAATGCATTTGTTAGTTTTCGGTCAATTTTTTGTAGTTTCTTGGCTTGCCTCGATGAGAGGAATCTAAAAAGTATAAAATTGTTAGCCAAATTTAAAGTTTTGTAAATAAAGACGAAAAATAATCCAAAAATTGGTTTATTTTCGATTTTATTCAAAAACCTATTACTTTTAACCATAATTTTATACTCTTTGTATTCGTCTCGACGAGATAAATTCAGAAATCACAAAATCTTGTTGCAAAACTAACAAATGCAAAAAAAAAAAAAAAAATTGAATAAGGACAACGAAAAAAACCAAAAAACTAGTTTTTTCAATTTAGCCAAATCAATCCTTAGTTTAGTAAAAGACAACTCTCACAGGCTCTATAAAATGGAAGTCTAAGCAAGTGTAAGAGGCTCTCTAAATCTCTTTCTATCCCTATTTTACCCAGCCAAGTCATAAATTTCAGCACCAACAGTCTCCTCAATAAAATACAAATCTCTCTATCTCCTTTGAATGCCTCTCCATTTGAGGAGTCAGTATTCACACCCTTCTTATTTTTTAATCATTTTTCCTTCCACTTTCTCTCTCTCTCTCCACATGTGTCTGTCTCTCTCTCTACTAAACCCGTTAAACAAACCCATTAATTAAAATAGAGAGGAATTGTTAGAATTTTGAAGGAGACGTGAGTTGGTAAAATTAAAAATGTGCACTGTTATCATTTTTAAAGAACAATTTTCTGAGCCTGTTGGGATCCTAAACGACGAGCGGTCCCTCCCTCTCCCCTCCATTAAATATCTGTCATCCTTGTCTTCTGAATCACACAAAGCTGGCCACATTTTCTTGTTTTCTACTCTCTCTCTCTCTGTGTCTCACACACTCTCTCTCTCTCTTGCAATGGCAGCAAGCATGAATGACAATCTCAACTTGGAGAAATTTTTCAGTGCCGAGTGGGTACCACGTGGTACTCGCTCGCACAACCTGGGCCGTCCATTTAGGTTTTGGATGGCTCGGATTAAAGAGAGAGAAACAGGAGAGAGGGGAGGAGAGAGAGGGTTTCGATCTCGGCTGTCCAATACACTTTTGGACGGCCCGGATGCAATGTTCGGGTACGAGCCCACGTGGTACCCACTCGGTACCCAAAAATTTTTCCTCAACTTGAACTTCCAAAAAGCCCAACCCACCTCACATTCACAATAGTAGTAGTAGTAGTAATAATAATAATAATAATAATAATAATAATAAGTACTCCCATTGGTACCATGCCGTAATAAGTAGTATAATCTCAACTAAACCAAATAGGACCGGCGGAGTTTAATTTGTTCTCTGTTTATTATTTAACTGTTTATTTAGTTTAGCAAAGACAACTCTCACAGTCACAGGCTCTGTAAAATGGAATTCTAAACGACGAGCGGCCCCTCCCTCTCCCCTCCATTAAATACCTGTCATCCTTGTCTTCTGAATCACACAAAGCCGGCCACATTTTCCAGTTTTCTACTCACTCTCTCTCTCTCTCTCTCTGTGTCTCTGGCAATGGCAACAAACATGAATGAGAATCTCAACTTGAACTCCCAGAAAACACAATCCACCTCTCACCTTCACAACAATAACAAATACTCCCACTGGTACTCCCCCGAAACAGGAATATACCAAAGCAAACACCCTCCAGTAGACCTCCCAAAAGACCCATTTCTCGACGTTGTTTCCCACATCTTCTCACAGCACCACCATGGTGTCTCCGCCCTCATTGATTCCACTTCTGGCCACACAATTCCCTACTCCCACCTCTACCCCTTAGTCAAAACCATGGCCTCTAGCCTCCACCAAATGGGTATTTCACAAGGTGATGTTGTTTTGATCCTACTGCCTAATTCAGTCTACTTCCCTATCATTGTCTTTGGTGTCCTCTACTTGGGTGCTATTGTCACTACCATGAACCCTCTCAGTACTCTCTCTGAGATCAAGAAACAAGCACTTGATTCTAAAGCAATTCTTGCCTTTACTTTGCCTGATTGCCTTGACAAAATTCATGGATTGGGTATTCCTGCAATAGGGGTGCCAGAAACTGGGGGTTCTGATTTAAAACAAATGGGTTTGTTAGATTTTGATCAGTTAATTGGTGGGCAAAGTCCCAATTCGGTTCCAAACCCAACGATTCATCAAGAAGACACCGCGGTGATTTTGTATTCATCGGGCACAACCGGGACTAGTAAAGGGGTTGTGTTATCACATAGGAATTTAATATCTATGATTGAGCTTTTTGTTAGGTTTGAAGCTTCCCAATATGAGTATTCGAACGAGGAAAATGTGCATTTAGCCGTTATGCCCATGTTCCATATTTACGGGCTTTCGTATTATGTGATGGGGTTGTTTTCATTGGGTTCTGCTGTGGTTGTAATGAGAAAGTTTGATGCCAATGAAATGGTGAAGGCTATTGAGAGATACAAGGTCACCCACTTTGCTACTGTTCCGCCCTTACTGGTGGCACTGACGGAGAAAGCTAAGAGCGTTGATGGAAGTGTTTGGAAGAGTTTGAAGCAGGTTTGCTGTGGCGCAGCTCCAGTGACCAGGAAAAGCATAGAGGATTTCGTACAGACTCTTCCTCATGTTGATTTCATTCAGGTACGGTATTATTTACTGTTATATTTGGGACCATCTGTAGTAAGCAAATTTACATGGTAAAAATTCCCAACATGACTACAAAACAAAAACAGTAGCTGTCATTTTTTTGAAACTTGATGGTAAAACAGTTCACAGAAAGTTTTTAGCATCGAGGTTCCAAAAGTGACAACCACTTCCTAAAATTGTCCAAAAGTGACACCTACTTGATAAAATTGTCCAAAAGTGACACCTACTTGATAAAATTGTCCAAAAGTGACGGCTACTTACACTCAAAGTTCCAAGATTCCCCCTCATTTTGGGAATTTGAGGTCAACACAACCTCACCTACTAAGATTGTCTATAAAATTTTACTTAGGTGTGTTTTGGCCTAAAATGGTAGCTGCCTTATTTTTTCGTCTTTATTTAATTTTTTTTTCTTCGTGTTTTTTAGTTTTGCATCTACTTTTTGTGTATTATTGGTTCGTCTCGGCGAGAAGAATAAAAAAAGTAAAAAATTATGATCGAATCATAAATTTTTTTGAATAAAGACAAAAATAAGTCAAAAAGACAACTTTTTACACTTTTTCTGATATTATTAAAAAAATTGAGAGTTCTAGTCATAATCTTTTACCTTTTTGGATTCTTCTCGCCGAGACGAACAAATAATACTAAAAAAATTGATGCAAAACTAACAAACACAAAAAAAATCAAATAAAGACAAAAAAATAAGTTAAGTTGGCTTTTTAGGCCAAACTTCCTCTTACTAAAATTGTCAAGGCAACTTCTCCTGCTTAAATTGTTTTTAAGATACAAAGGTCCAAAGAGTGAAGATCAAGGGATTCCGAATTGTATTAGTTTTCTGGTTTTTACACCTTGAAATAAATATTAATGATTTTGGTGCTGTCGAACTTTTCTCGTGTTGTGTTCTTTCCCTTGGTTTTATAACTTCTGTATTAATTGTTGTGCATATTTTATGTGTTGTCAGGGTTATGGCATGACGGAGTCAACCGCAGTAGGAAGCCGTGGCTTCAATACAGAAAAGCATCGTAAGTACACTTCGATGGGGCTTATGGCTCCAAATATGGAAGCTAGAGTGGTAGATTGGGTTACCGGTTCCTTCATGCCTCCTGGGAGGAGTGGTGAACTTTGGTTTAGAGGACCTGCTGTTATGAAAGGTTGTTTGCTTCTCCAGGATATTTTTTGCTTCTGGAATAAATTCCTACTAGTATGTACCACATCGAGAATGACGAAAAGGCTGTCACATGATTTAATACTATTTTCAGGGCCGGCTCTAACTTATTGGGGGGCCTGAAGCACTTGCTTCCTCGGCTTCCCCTAAGAGCCGGCTCTGATTTTTGTTCTAGCATCCTTAATTCATCAATCTCTCTCTCTCTCTCTCTCTCTCTCTCTCTCTCTGTGTGTGTGAAATCGAGTCTTTCCATGAGTGATTACTTATCCATGTACATTTCATGGTACTCCCTCCGTCCCTTTTTCAATGATCCATATAGGAATACGTGTAATTTGAAACCCCTAAAAAACATACAGTATTTCTCTATATAAGTTTTTAAATAGTTGTATACAAAATTAAAGTGTTCATTGAGGACTTTAATTTGGTGCAAAAAAAATTTAAAAACGTTATGCGAAAGTACATTTTTAAATGTCCACAAAAATATACGTTTCACAAGTGGATCACTTAAAAAGGGACGGAGGGAGTACCTTTTTAGTACTTTACCTGCTCTACTACTATTCTTTTTCATTTCTATTTTTGTAAGGTTTCTGCTTATTGGGTGCTGTTAAAGCATTCAACTTAAAAATTACCTGGCAACGAGTGGATGGCTGATGAGGCTCCTGTACAAGTTTTGGACAAAATTTTAACTTCCATATGAAAAGGTCTAATGGGTGCTTCTACGAGTATTTTTCAGATCATTTTTTCTCGAATTCAGAACCATAAAACCCTAGATTGATACAAATTGAACCTACATGCAGCACTACGGCTTTGTTTCACTATGTGTTTATAGTCCTTGTTTTTCACACACACAGACAGGCAGAGGGAGGTTTTACTAGGTTGATTGTCTTTCACTTCTAGATAGAATAATTTGGCCTAGAAATAAGTTTTTAAAAATTACAAATTGAACGCACTGTGTCCCCATTCATGTCTAACTTGAGAGATAGATGTCCCCGTTTTTCCCCCTACTTCTAAATTACGAAAACACGCCATGGCTTGTCACTTATCTACTGTAAGCCTCCTATTCAACACCTGTATGGTGACCATTGAGGGATGTCGGTGCTTCAGCGATAGTCTGGCCAAAACTTGTGTCCCCCTATTTTGCTGAAATAGTATTCACTGTGCAATTGCTTCGAGGGCAAGCAATAGTTTTTTATCACACGTGTTGTTCCTCACTTTTTTTTTTTTTTTTTTTCGGGGTTATTTGATGAAAGAATTCATGATATAGGATTACATTCGGTAGTGTAACCATTTCTTCAAGTTCGTAGATCTCTCTCAATTATGGTAATTCTTTGCTACATATCTGGTTAAAAGTTTGGTAAAAGAGAGAAAAGAAAAGGGAACTTTGAAGTTTGAAGAGTCATTGTGCAATGATTTTCAATATTTAACAGTTCCTCTGATTGTTTGTTCTAACTTGGTAGGTTACTTGAATAATGAAGAGGCAACTGCAATAACAGTGGATGAACATGGTTGGTTGCGTACGGGAGACATTGTATATTTTGACGAGGAAGGGTACTTGCATATATTAGATCGCTTGAAAGAGATCATCAAATACAAGGGCTTTCAGGTATATGATTAACTCTCTTTCTTTTCCATTTCACTTTGCTAGCTATTTCTTCCCAAAAACAATTTTACGTTCTTGTCCACCTGGCATGATATCCAATTGCAAGTCAATCTATTGCTGTCTAATTATAAAAATTTCCCCATGTAACGAATAGATGACTACTGGTAGCTATTCTGTTGATTATTGTCGTTTCGACAACGTAGCAGACACAAATTTTTTCCGATTGACAGAAGTAAACTTTTGCAGATTGCTCCTGCTGAGTTGGAGGCTGTATTGGTTACCCATCCTGATATACTTGATGCAGCAGTAACAGCGTAAGTCTGACCATTTTATGCCATTAAAATAAAGTGGACGGCTGGGCATTTTCATCCAAGATCTGAGTACTAATTAATTACCTGTAATTTTGGTTCAAATACATTGATTTTGAATTCTAGAGCACAACGGGAATTAGACTTTCCAAGCACGTACAGGTGCATAAAACTAACATAGCTCTACGGGACACTAGCTCGAACCCATGGTTTATTGAGTTTGGCAAGATAAGAATTATGGATTTTGCAGCCTATCCGAAGGCCCTATCTTAGTGTTGTTCTGAAAGTTATTTTTGATGTTAGAAGTAGGGGTTTCTCAATTTTCTTGGGCTAAATCCTCCTCCCGCAACCTTGCTCTTTGTCATTCTTGGCAAATCCCTCCTTCGTAGCCTACAACTTGTCTTTTGATATTCTCTTCTCATAATTAGCGAGGTACGAATATTAAGTAGGTATGAAGTTCTTGTTTCTTGTATTTGTCTGTTCTTTCAAATTTGTTGGGTTATCAAAAAAGGAAAAAACCTGCCTCTACAACCTACAGGTCCTAGCTTTAAATTTTATTCAGCCACTTTTTCATGGGTGGGCTCCTAGTTGATTTTTTTTTTTTTGCCATTTTGCAGAGCCATGGATGAGGAAGCAGGGGAGGTGCCGATGGCTTTTATACTGAAGAGGCATGGAAGTCTGCTTTCTGAGGCAGCTGTATTAGACTATGTCGCTACGAAGGTACCTTCTTTTCGTTGAGTTCAATGCGTTCTACTTCTCTCTCTTTATATCTTTATCGTACCATGCACAACAAAGCCCCAAGCACGCGGTTTACTTTCTTTGCGGCAGGTTGCACCATACAAGAAAGTGAGGAAGGTGGTGTTCACACAGTCAATACCTAGGTCGGCGGCTGGAAAGATTCTCCGACGGGAACTGAGGAGCTTGATTTCCAAAATTTAAGAACTATTCAAACATGCCCAGTTTTTTATGATCACGATTTTTTTTCTTAAATGGAACTAGCAAGAATTTTGAATTCACATGAGGAGAGCAGAATCATGTCTTCAGTCAGCAGTTAGCGCACCCGAATAATGGAGTATTTACGAAGGTGGATGTCATTTTTTTCCGACGTGCTCCATATGTATGATGATTAACCAGACTTAAGTGTTCAGAATAAAATTCAAGGCAAATGATTTAGATTTGCATGTATCCCAAACCTATCGAGTTCAAATTTGGTATCAAAACATGTACTTGCTCATGAGTAAAATTTCGTGAGCCAAATCTAAAACTACGGAATTCAGATTTGGCATTGAATCCTGTTCTTGCCCTGACTTAATCTTGGCTAGTACTAATTTCATGTTTCTAGTTCAGTAAAATCCTTTAATTAGTGGTATAAATTTTTAGAACATCACCCACACGAGCCTTAAGCTAGGTAGCACATGGAAGCTGGACACGATAATTCTAAAAAACAAGGATATGGATACGGCACGGGACGGAACCGGGGGCCCTGTAGTGAGTGAATCTTGGCCGTTCAAACTTCAAAGTGTTTTGGACGGTCCAGAGTTTCACTAATCTATTTGCGCGAATAGTTTATTTAAAATCCGGACCGTCCGAAACAAGAATAGACGACTGAGATCTCACTACACCCTGTAGTGAGATTCACTCACTACATCCTACAGGGCCTCCGGTTCCGGGATATACATGGCAATTTCTTAAAAATAATTTACTTAATACTTCCTATAACCTTGTAAAACATCATCCATACCATCCTCAAGCATTCTCCCTGCATGCTGACTGCCTTAAACTACCTTCACAAAAATGAAGGGGAAAATAGCTCAAGAAAATGAAATTCTATTACCATACAGAAAGAGTTCAAACCGTATGACGATACATGATTCATAGCTAAGTCACTTCGTTCCCTACACGCAAATCCTACGGTAATTCAGGTTTGCAAACAGAAGCCATAGAACCTGTAATTGCCATATAAATGAATCTAAAAAACCCGAATTGGATTGCTCATTGACTTGATAGAAAAAATTTCAAATCCTCTAGCAAATCCTCTATATGCTAGTACAAGGATTACACTGCTCATCTCTGTCGATTACCATGAAATCATGAATACACTTTCTTTTTCAAGGGATTGGAGAGGAATAAAACATCCTAATTAATTAAAAATCTCAATAGCCATGTTGGAGCTCGGTATCACCGGAATCGCCTTTATACCCCAGTACCTCCCCCGGGCATCCAGTCGAAAACTTGATTCAGACCTCTTCACCTCTTCTTCTTCCTCCAGTCTTTTCATCCTCTTAATGATACGAATCTTGCTAAAATCGGGCACGATTCCGTTTGATGCTGCATGCGACATAAGCAAGTAGGGTTTAGTAAGATCGAACGAACTCTGGCTTGACGACGAATCAATTACTTCTCTTGCTGTCTTCTGTGGTTGAACAACTTTGTTTTTTTCCTCTTTGATACTTCCACCCATCATCACGTCGTACAAGACCCGAGACAAAGGGATGGGCTAAGAGCATATCAGCAGTCCACCGCGACTTAGGATCCCTAACCAAGCACTTCTTGAGAAAATCTCGTGCCTCTTTCGACAACCCATCACTTGGAATTTCGGGCACTTGTTCTCTAAACCCTATCCGGAACAAAAGAGCCGCCTTTTCGTCATTTTTGTCAACCTTCCAAGGGACTTGGCCTGTGACCATGTGTAAAACAGTGCACCCAAGTGCCCAAATATCAGAGTAAGCCTGGTATTCTCCATACCGAACCGACTCGGGGGCAATATACATAGGTGTGCCCCGTAGTTTCTTTCCTTCGTCTTTTTTTCCCTTTCCAGCCTTCATTGCAACCCCAAAATCAGCAATCTTTGCTATGTATTGTTTCTCAACCCTTTTCCTCTTTCCATTCAAATTTAGAACTTCTTTCTCACTCTCCACAAGCAGTATATTTTGAGGCTTTATATCACAGTGAACATATCCTTGTTTGTGAACGTCATTCAGACCAGTGAGTACAGATTTCGTGTATCGCCTTGCTTCAGATTCCGATAATCCTCCTCCTCCGCCTGACTTGCGAATGCGATCAAATAAACTGCCACCGGAGGCGTACTCCAAGAACAGATTGTACCAGCACTCTCCTTTTTCAATTGTAGTATCGGAACGAAAACAACGAACAACATACGGACAACCTTCGAACTTATTAAGGTAGCTTTTCTCTCTGCAAATCGAGCGTGATTTGTGTAAAGGGGCAGGATTTGACGGCCATGACACGAGGTAAATCATGATGGAAGGAGGTCTGGTCATCAACTAGTGCTAGAGACACCATTCCATAAGCCCCCACTCCCAGCGTTTCCCCTCTCCTCCACGTCATTAAACTTAATCAATCTCCCTCTCTCTCTCTCTGTTTCTCACACTCTGTTTCTCTCTGTGTTTCACTCGCTCTGTTTCTCTCTCTCTCTCTCTCTCTTTGCGTGCGGCTTAGTCCTCTTGAGTCCTGAATTTTGATTGTGGGGGTTCTCTGCAATTTATATAGATATCGTTATGCTGTTGCTTGTTTACAAAGCAATAAGCATGGATTAACAGCTGTGAAGATCAAAACAAAGTTTCCTAAAAAAAAGGTAAGATTAGATTGGGAAATCCCGCAGTAGGAGATCGATTTCCAGATTGATTGGATAGGAAGTATGGTTTTACCTTTGTTTCATAGGAGTAATTAATTACTTCGTTTCCTAATTTGATTAGGAGCCGTGGAGGACAATCTGATGCTTTTCGAGTAAAAGATTTGTATCTAGGTTTTATCTTTGTTTCATTGGAGTAATTAATTACTTCGTTTCCTAATTTGATTAGGAGCCGTGGAGCGCAATCTACTGCTTCTCGAGTAAAAGATTTATATCTATCCGTTGCTTTTGTAGTACGAACCCCTGCTTTTTTTTTTTTTTTTTGATCGATAAAAGAAATTTATGAAGAAATATCAACAGAAGGGGAGGAGACATCCCGCCAAAGTTGTAAACATGAGACAACCAAAAAAGTAGCCAAAATGAATGCACCGAATCACTGAAAGACCCTAAACTCTGCGGCCACAAAACCCTACAAAGCGAGCGACACATGGAGACAGGGCCGGCCCAAGGGTTTAGAGTGTCCCAAGTCTGGCCTAAAAAATGTGCCCTAAGAGTATAACACTTTAAATTTTTTTCCCAGTAACAATCACAACACGACAAAGCTAAGACACTATAAAGTTCTACTAATCTTTATATAGTAACAAAAAAGTTAAAACATAAAGTCTTCAAATACATATATAACACACGATTATCACTTAAATATTACCCGCGTTGCGTTTTTAGAAACAAAAGTATCAATTACACTCATATAATCCACGTTTTCTACCAAGTCATTTTGTCATGGTATCGAAAAATGAATTCCTCGGCAAAGAAAATTCCATTATTGTGGCATCAAAAAATGAAGCTATTACACTAAAAAAATGGAATTCATTGAGACAAGTTCAAATAATATAAAACTCTTCAACATATGACAAATCCATAAGTCAAATTAGTAAGAAACAGTAAACCCACAACTATGAAGATGAGTTTTTTTCCTCTTTCCGGATTTTGAGAGAAATTGAAACATTCTAATTTTCCTTTAATTAATCAATCACATAATCATCTTTCAATTAACTAATCATTTTTCAATTAAAAATAAAAAAACCTTTGTCAGGATACAACACAGATTTTGATTTCGGGATACATTCAAAATGGATTTTTACAAACAAAATCCATGTTGGTCCTTTTTTTTTTTTTTTTAAACTTATCTTTGGGGCTTTTTTTTTAGATTGGGCCACAATAGTTTGAGCTATTTTGTAACTAATAATATGTTTTTTTTTTCTTTATTTGGGTAAAAAAAAGAGTCCTAATCTAGCCCATTTGTAAAAAAATGTTGGAGTGCCCAAAAAATCAGCCCTTTTTGGAGTGCCCTAGGCCTAGGCCTTGTGGGCCTTGAGCCTGGGCCGGCCCTGCATGGAGAGCTGACTCTACATTGCCCAAAGAAGCCAACTACACAGCCCTAAGCCAGAATAGCCCAAACAAACCGCATCCAAAGACGCGACGACACCCAAAGAGCCCTGAAAAAAAGAAAAACGAAAAAAAAAGGGTTACTCATTTAAGCCCCTTAAATGTAGGGATGTAATTTTCCCCAAATCCAATGGGCCCCTATTCGGAGGATACTACCCTATTTTTTTACCCAATAGAAACGGGTATGGCATAACATAAAAAAATTCCCACTCAAATTTGGAGTGCGTATGACTCTATGATACCCACCTCCGAATACGTGTACCTACCCCAAATCCAATAATATAGGTGTGTACATATGCGCGCGTTTATTGCTATATAATATGTGTATATACGTACTTAAGATTTAAAAAAAGTTCATCCATGATATTTTATACTTTTTCATATAATCTTTTGTTTGTGGATAATATTTGTTTGTG
Source organism: Vaccinium darrowii (assembly GCA_020921065.1). Classification (NCBI taxonomy): domain Eukaryota; kingdom Viridiplantae; phylum Streptophyta; class Magnoliopsida; order Ericales; family Ericaceae; genus Vaccinium; species Vaccinium darrowii. The sequence continues at coordinate 22,026,232 of CM037162.1, read as the reverse complement.
GCTTCTGTTAATTTTGTAGTTGAAGTAGTGGTGCTTTTTTGTTAGCTTTAACACACGTGAATTGTTTTTATTAAGTTCTTGACATTTTTTTTTCTTGTCTAAGTAATTTGGATATGGGTTTACCCGAATCTATCCGATCCCTATTAGGGGGCAGGGATGGAGAAGAATTTCCCAATTGGGGATGAAGGTGGAATATGGTCCTCGACTCATACCCTACCAGTTGCCATCCTTACTTAAATGAGACTTTTTTCGGTCTCGATTTAATAATCATAATTGTTCATATTATTCAAGTTGATTTGTTAGAAGACAATGAAAAATTTACCTCACTTAAATATCGATAACCGCTTGATCTAAAAATTCAATTTCCTAGGTCCAATATGTGCATTTATTGCTATATAATATGTGTATATAAGTACTTAATATTTAAAAAAAGTTCATGTTTGATATTTTATACTTTTTCATATAATCTTTTGTTTGTGGATAGTATTTATTTGTGGCATCTATTAATTTTGTAGTTGAAGTAGTGGTGCTTTTTTGTTAGCTTTAACACACATGAATTGTTTTTATTAAGTTGTAGTCATTCTTTTCTTGTCTAAGTAATTTGGATATGGGTTTACCCGAATCTATCCAATCCCTATTAGGGGGCAGGGATGGAGAAGAATTTCCCAATTGGGGATGAAGGTGGAATATGGTCCTCGACTCATACCCTACCCGTTGTCATTCTTACTTAAATGAGACCTTTTTCGGTCTCAATTTGATAATCATAATTGTTCATATTATTCAAGTTGATTTGTTAGAAGACAATGAAAAATTTACCTCACTTAAATATCAATAACCGCTTGATCTAAAAATTCAATTCCTAGGCCCAAAAATCTGACCCATCAAAATAGATTTGTAGATCAAGCACTTACTGACATTTGACTGAGTTTAATTTTCGCTTGGTCTCGTAACAAATTAATTTGTTTAAAATGAACAGTGCATAATCTTTTGCCCAGGGCCGGCCCTGAGCTATGACGAGGAAAGCGACCGACTTAAGCCCCCGAATTTTAGCCCAAAGTTAAAGCCCTGGATAGGTATATCCAAGTATATAATATACATTAGTTTATCGCTTTTACAATCAATCCAGTGGAAAAGTTAGTTTCCCTATCCCATAAATACATGGTTCAATTCTTGGGGCCTTTCTTTTCCTTCTTCATAAGAATATTTTTTTCCCTCTCACACACTCATAGTTCCAAGGGATATTTTGTTATTGGTGCAAAAAAAAATAATATGACCAAAAACTACTTTTAATTGAAACAATGAAACGAATCTTGGCAACAAACCAAAATATGGGACCAAGTAACTATCATTTTGAGATTAATTTTACTCCCTTAGTCCCTTTTTAAATGATCCCTTTGGAAAATGTATATTTTTGTGGACGTTAAAAAATATACTTCTGTAGAATATTTCAAAAAAAAAAAAAAAATTGCAAGTACTTCAATTTGGTAGTATAAAACAAATTAAAAAATTCTATAGAGAAATATATTTTTTAGGTATTTGAAATTGCACGTATTCCTATAGTGATCATTTAAAAAGGGACGGAGAGAGTACTAATTTAAAATAAATAAAAAAAAAAGTAAGGCCCAATTTTACAAGTTCGCCTTAAACCCCGAAAATTTGGGCCAGACTTGCTTTTGCCGTGTGTGTGTGTGCGTTTTTTTTTTTTTTTCCCTTTTTTTTGATTACTCAAGGCTGCCAAAAGGGCTACAAACGCCGATCCGGAACCCATAGAAAGTAGGGATCAATCCACGCAGAGAACAAACAAACCACAACTTCAGGGATATCCATATGGATGGGGGAGAATGCACTGAGTCCAGAAACAATTTCCACGCAGGAAGAGAAATCTCCAAAACCGGAGATGAAACCAACTGACAACCAAAAACTCCAGTCATAGGGAACTCCATAAACTGGAGCCCAATAGATCCCACACAGGGGAAAAACACAAAAATAAAAACCAAACAAAGATAGAATCAGACAACCTCCGCCGTTCAAGAGGTCGCTGGAAACCGCCGCACCGGAACTGCCACCTTTATTTGCTGGAGGAGCAAGCCCGAGTCCCCATGGAGCCGTAAAATTTGAGGAATGTAGAGAGAAGGCAGAGAAGAGTTTCTAGAGAGAGAAGCGCCTGGCATGTGCTTGATGTTGATGTTTTGCCTAGTATATTCACTCACACCCACAAGCAGCTGTGGGAGTCGCCTGTGATGCAACATATAGCTTTATCCTTGTAAACAGTGAAAATCCATTGTTCTATTAGGAGTGGATTTTTGTGAGGGTGCTTTTTATTCAAGGATAATATGGATTGTGAAGCCTGATGTTCGGGATAGCAAGAACTGATGTAATTTAAGTATTCTTGTTTGATAACTCGGTGTCTGGCCCAATTGGGGACTAGTCCTAAAACCCTGGAACCTTTTATAAACCATCAATTACAGTCTTCTCCCCAAGCCACTTTTATTGGTTTAAAGCTTTGTTTTTAGTAAATAAACCAATTACATGGTCTTTCTGTAGGGATTAGACCTAATCCCACCCGCAACGAAAGCGTAATAAAAAGTAAAGAACAAGCACAAAGAACAGAATATTATGTGGTTCGGCCTCGATGCCTATTCCACGGGAGAGAGAATTACATTATAACACCATGTAATGACGCCCCAAGAGAAATATTTAGTTTTTTCGCATTAAAAAAAATGATGTACAAATTTATATTTTTCTACAAAAATGCCCCAAAAAAAAATCCTTCCAAAAATCCAGTGTGGGCACAGGCCCACACTGGTCTACATGTGGCTCCACCACTGTGTACAGGGAGGTGGTGAGCAGGGGCGGATGCTTAAAGGGGCCAGAATTTTTTTTTTTTTTTTGGAGTTAAAAATTTAGAGTTATAGATATGCAATTTTAAGAAATAAATGCTTGTTTCACTGAGGCAAATAGTGAGTTGTTACTTTGTATGGCATGTTTAAACCCATCCAACTCATTCTCTTGTTTTGCAAAGGAGAAATTGATTCGTCTTTGCCGAATTTTATCCAAAAGAGTTTTTTTTTGGAAATTGTATGTTTGATTTTGATTTTTCAACGGATATATGAATGACTTTGATCTATCCTACATGAATTTATATTTATTTCGATTGTTAAAAATGAGAGCGTGACAACTTGGTATCAGAGCGTATGTTCAAAAACTTAGAGATCGTGAAGAGATTTTAACCAACATAAAGTTTTTGTTCCAAACAAGAGTATGGCATTTATGTATTTTGGTCTGGTTAGATCAGGTTCCTGCGGATATTGACGTCATTGATTTGCTTCGATTATTAAGGTGGGGCAAAATCCGATGTCAACAATAAGGAGGCGGGTCATGGACTCATGGTGGTGGTTGGGGTACGAGAGGTGGAAGAGGCGATGACAGTGCACAAGGGGGAAGGATGTGTATTGATTTGAGAATGAAAAAATAAGTCAGTTGATATATTGATTTGAGAATGAAAAATAAGTCAGTTGATATATTACACGTGGCAACAAAGAAAAGAAGAATTTAATAAATTTGGCCAAGTTTGACTACATAAGCCAATTGGCTTTTTTTTTTTTTTATTCAAATTTATTTTTCCTTTGCATTTGTTAATTTCATGTCTTTCTTTTTTTTTTTATAAATAATTGTTCGTCTTGACAAGAGGAAAGAATCAAAAAAGTAAAAAATTATGAACCCGGACTTTTTAAAAATGAGGACAAAAAATAAGCCATCAAAACAATTGGAATTTCAATAATGTTAATTTTTACTTTTCCATTTCCTCACGTCGAAATCAACTAAATCCACAAGAATTTGACGCAAAATTGACAAATAAAAAAAAATTGAACAGATAAAACCCGACTTTTTTATTTAGCCAAACATAGACTTCGAGTGTTCTACAAACTGGCTTATTGGCAATAAGTTAGTGAAACTGCTTTGACTGAAATTGAGTTGATATATTGTGAAAGTGTGACCTGTCTCGTAAGGCATAACAAGTCAATTTTGAATTTAAGCAAATTTTGTGGAACTGAATAAGTTTTGTATGTTGCTATTAGATATGGGTGCCGAGAAACGAAGAGGGCGCAGAGAGATTTCCCAGGGTAACGTCTCATGTACATCAAGTTCAAGTTTTTCCATCCCATTGTCTAACGGCTGATAAAAATAAAAATATTGCGCTGAATAATTTCAAGCGCTATACATCAGCATAGGTTAAGGGATAGTTTATTAAGTTGGTCCACATAAAATTCAAAGGCTGTCCATAGCTCTATACAGGGCTTGAACCCTGGCCTTCTAAGTGAAGGACCTTCCGAGTTTGACATTGACAATAGCCCAAATTACAAGACGGGGGGGTGAAATAAACAGATCTTGATAACTCAAAGGATAAGTTTTTGGCAGCATACAGACACTGTACAGATTGCAGAGAATACGCGGGAAGACGGGGGGGGGGGGGGGGGGGGGGGGGGGGGGGGGGGGGGTGTGTGTGGTGTTGTTTATTATTGAAATGCGTCTCGATAAGAGAATCTCAAGTGAACTTGAAAAATCAAGCATATAAGTAAGGCATTGACTTCCTTGTCAATCATCCCATCGATTCATACATTCTACCGTTGTAAACCCTTTTGTCTGTAGCCTCCCCAAAAAGTGTCCAAGAAAAAGCAATAGGGTCTCAAAAATGTAACCCGCATGTTCATAGAAACATTAACATACGCTCAGAATGCTTTCTAACAGTTAAGATCCACGAAGACCAAAAAAGAAGTTTCTTCTTCCGGTAAAGGTAAAATCTCAAGAGCTCAGAAGAACAGTGTACCTGTTTTGCCCAGTTTTCCTTGTTTTAGAGGCACTTTTTTTTATCCAATGAAACCCATTGAGAGATTGAAAGGAAGTCCATTTATGAAAAATCTTCATTTTTCTTCCTGCAACGATCTTACTGGTTCAAGGTTTTGTGAAACGCAACCTGCACAGCATCCACAACGCGTAATGACTTGGGTAATGAACGCTTCAATAATTTCCTACACTACAATGAGCATGGTAAAGCTATCTCAATACTATTGGGATCATATCCTTCGAATAACTGTCAAACTAACCCCTTATTTTGGAATGAAACAGGAATATCTGCGAAGTAAAGCTTTTATGACGAATACGTACAGATGTAGACGTTTTAAGCAGCTCCCTTATGGCCATTGTTGCATAACAGGAAGATGGAAGAGTAAAGCTCAACTGGAGAGCCATCTTCGCTTCCTTGGCATTTGAGAAACCATCAGTTGGCTTCTGTGCCACCTCTACTCTGTCACCGTCTTCTGCCTTGCTATTATTCGATGAAAATGATGAAGCTTCTTTTCTCACTATAGTTGCAGGTCTTGAATTGGCAATGATGTCCAAATCTGTCTCGACCAGTGGAATGTCTCCGTCTGTATACTTGAGTAGTTCCCTGCAACAAAAGAAATAAAAAAAGTAAATAATTAATAAAACTTTATATTTGGACCAATTGTGCCAAAACAGAGAGATGGTGGGATTTAAAACGCAGGATACCATTCAAAGTCCATCGGCTTCTGAAAAACCCGCCTATAACCTCCAGTCATGCTGGTTATTGAGAACTCCCTAAAGGAACATTTTCAAATACAGACCAACAAAAATTAGTACCAGAAAGAGAGATGTGGGGGTCCTGTGAAGTAATGACAGAAATAACTCATGGTGTCAAGAGTAGTCACATGAACAGGTGACCCCTTAAAGCACCAAATACACAGAAGTCAGACTTGCCAAAAGCCAAATTCAGTCTAGATCATAGCTTATTGGACAACAATTTTGTACACACTCCAGAGGAACCACTCCGAAGTGATGGGAGCCGATTCTAGGAGATGCCCAGGGAGTTTTCAGTGGCTTACTTGACACTATGAACACTCTCTGTCAAGCTAATACCATCCTGTTAACAAGAAAACAAGAGAGACAAAGGAACAAAAATTATATTCAGCAGGTGCTGGGGGAAGAATTTTCAAAACATAAAAATGGACAGAATACGAAGAAGACATGATTTCTTTAATTGCAATTTTCTTTTAACACTAAACAATTTGGAAGTCGTCAAATTTTTTTGTAGTCCACCAGGACAAACCATGCAGTAGCATACTACAAGATCATTCTAACTAAACAACTAGGTCAATCCTCTTTCCTCAAAACACAAAAACAAGACAAATGTTCTAGAATAACCAATTCTAAACTAACTCACCTAATCTTAATCTTGTGGAACTTTAGTTGTTTCTACTCATCTATCGACATAGTTCTACAGCATAGATAACCCGCTAATGTATCTGTTTCAATCGGTTAGGACTAGAACCAAATAAATCCAACAAACTTCTTAGCCCAGCACTATGCTCAGAATCAAGTAGACTTCTTCTGCACTGGCCTTGCGGCCATGCTCAATATTTAGGCAAACATAAGCATCTCCAATGCCGGCCATTTATCACGGGCCAAAGCCATTTCTTGGCATGCTACAGTAGCATTTAGCCAATTTTTTGCAAAATTGCTCCAAGGTACTTCAGCCATGGTGTAGCAACAACCTCTCACACAAAATCACAACCCTTGTGTGATTCCCACGTAATCAGCCCTTGGATCATTATATGAAATCCAAACCCTCAATCACTTTCCAATGATCACAGCCTTTACTTTGTCTTGAGAAGTCTTAGGAATTCCAAGTGCACAGACTCGATCTCTCATGTCTCTTCTCACATTACATTTTCTTTCCAATCTCTTTTCACCCTTCTCTGATGTTTTACCATTTTTTCTCCCAGAATTGATGGGATCGGTGGCAATCAACCATCAACATCCTCCCAAGTCCCAACTCTCGTGACCAATGTTCTCTCTTCCTAGAAACACTCATGGTTGGCGGCAATTGACGGCAATTGAGGCTTCTCCCTTCACTTTTTATCTCTCGGTCCATTTATGGGGTTTTCCAGGAAGGTGATTTTTTCAGTCACAACTTCAGTTTCTGAAAGATTTCTCTTTGGGCTTTTGCAACCATGAAATTGTTTTGTTATTATGAAATTAGGTCACTGAAATTGATTTCCAATTGTGCGTTCATACCCACTAGGGTGTCCATTTTTGCATATGGTAGTTGTTCTACCCTCATCTTGAGGATAGAAGGGACCAAATGCTAGTTGTCAAGAAATGGCCTTGCAATTTTCGCAGCCAATTTTGGCTTAAGAAATGGCAAAGCTATATTTTGGTTGAAAGAATGGCTGGCCTTTGGAATGGTGAACCCCATGCCATAAATTGGCTTTGGCAGCGGATATAGCGGGGCGTTGGAGATGTTCTAACAGTTTACCTGTACAAAATGTAAATATGCTGATCTACCTTTTTTTCACTGCATCTAAATGCTGTGCTAACAAAGCATGCTTATCGATGAATCCCCAGAAACTAAAATATGAATTACGAAACCTAATAACGTATAGTGATCATTTCTAAAATAAAACAATCAAACCAGAACAGTGAAACAACAAATTTAATTTTGTTCACACTCATTAACAAAGGGTGAACACCCTAATTACCAAAAAGTGTATCGCAGGGGCAGGACCTACATCTCAACCAATGGTAGTGAGGGTTATGTTCACCCTCTTTTAATGAGGGTGAACAAAATCGCACTTTGAAACAACATAAGACTCTTTCTTAAGTGGATACGGAATTCAAGCCACTTAAAGTTAATGTTGTAGTCTGTTAAAAAAAAAAAAATTAATAATAATAATGTTGTAGTTGACTGACCTCCTTAAATTGGCATTTTAAAGTACACTATCCAAAGTACCATATGATAATCTTTTAATGGAAATGATGTTTATCAAAGCAAATTGGTCTGTTATTTTGAAAGTGGGAAAAGAAAATCCCCATATCATTAGAAATTTTCCTCCACATCAAAAGTGCAAGTAGACACTCAGTAGCTGGCACTATGTACAAAAAGTTCATCTTAAATACTTCGGAATTCTAGTAAATTAATTAGTAAGCTTGAGGTGCATATGAAACTGCTGTCATTTGTATTCAGCACGTTAAAATAAACAACCTACACCACCCTATGATGCACCGACACGGAAACGGAAACGGACACGGAGACACGGCAATTCTAAAAAAATGGGGACACAAACACGGCGGGGGACACGCCACATGCATATTTATTTATTTTATATATATATATATATATATATATATATATATATATATATATATATAGGGAAAGCTTCACATCCGGGATCCGGGACTCCATGATCCGAGCATTTTTTTGACGATCCGAGCCGTCCAATGTGTTCAGAAGGTGTTTTTAAGGGTCCACGCGAGAAATCTTCAAAAAAAAAAATACCGGGAAGGGCTTGATCCAAACAGTTTTCGCAAAAACTTTATATTCCCGCGTGGACCCTTGAAAACACCTTCTGAACACATTGGACGGCTCGGATTTTCCCAAAATAATTTGCAACACAAAAAAAATCACTTTTTTCTTATTCTTGGGAGGTTTGGACTAGAAAATTTTCGTATATATATATATATATATATATATATATATATATATATATATATATATATATATATATATATATATATATATATATAGAGGCCCGATCTAGTCCGGGAGTCCCGAATCCGGGACTCCACCTTCCCGATATTTTTTTGACGATCCGAGCCGTCCAATGTGTTCAAAAGGTGTTTTCCAAGGTCCACGCGGGAAATCTTCAAAAAAAAATACCGGGAAGGGCTTGATCCAAGCAGTTTTTCGCAAAAACTGTAAATGTACAGTTTTGCGAAAAACCGCTTGGATCAAGCCCTTCCCGGTATTTTTTTTTGAAGATTTCCCGCGTGGACCTTGGAAAACACCTTTTGAACACATTGGACGGCTCGGATCTCCCAAAAACAATTTTTAAAAGCATCAAAACATCAAAAAACCTCCAATCCGGGATCCCGGATTGGATAACTGGGCTATATATATATATATATATATATAATATTTTAAAACTTTTAGGGGTGAAATTGAAATTTTTTAAAACTTTTAGGGGTAAAATTGAACTTTTTTAAAGCTTTAATGGGTAAAAACTATAATTTAGCATATATATATCCCCATCTCTTCCTCAACAGCCGACATTAGCCCAAAAATATTAGATCTGCTCCAAAAAAGCACATTCGCCGTGTCCCATGCCACTTGGTGTGTCAGGACACGTGTCCCGCCGTGTCCCCGTGTCGGGACACTGCGATACGAGATCCCGGAGAGGTGTCGGTGCTTCATAGACACCACCAAAAGACTCGAAACTATTTTTGTAATAATACCCCGCTTTCTTATATAAATTCAAGGTATTATTTTCTAAAATTTTCTTCAAAATTCTGTCAACTTGGTTAATCTTAAAATAATTTTTGCGGTTAGCGGTAAATTTTTGTGATTTTTCTAAATACAAATCCCGGACAGCACAACCGGGTGTGGACCGGTTATGCTCTGTCGGTAGAGTCATCCCCTCAACTGAAATTTTTCGTCGGTGGGAATAACTCACTGGGACATAGGGTAGTGGGATATTGAATTATCTGATGCATTATTCAAGAGTGGAGCAGCCTATTGAATTTGGTCTGAAGGTGTGTGGGATCTTGTTTCCCATGTCTCTGTTTAAATCTCTCTTCTGACACTATCTTTCTCCACCACTAAATTGCTACACCTACAGAATACTCTTTCCTCACCAATTAAAAAAGGAGAGAAAGGTTTGGCAGTTTGCTGAATAACTGCATTGTTATTAATTTATGCTTTGCAATTTCAAGTTTGAAACTTACTTTAAAAGTTATTTTTAAAAAAATTCCACGTTAAATATGAAACCTTCGTATATCGTAAAAAACCATTTCAGGACATCAGGGGTAGAGCTAGCTCATTACTTATCGTGTGATTATTTGGGATTGCAGTTGTGGATTTAAATTGTTCAATAATCTCGGATTTTAGTATTGTAATAAATTTGTGAGGCTTGTAAACTTAAATATTTGTGTGATTTGGTGGTACCCAAGTGGGCCACGGGTTTGTAATAACGCCAAGGAGCGATAAACTAAATTTGTTACACATTATGTCAACTCTGGAGATTTGCAATTTGAATGTTTTTCATTTTCTCTAAATTTAAGGGTATATTCATAAAGCTTTATAAAATTGTGGCGGTAAAGGCTTGGGGTGATATTTAGTCACTGGCCAGTCACGGATTCTTACCATTATGGTTTGGGTCGTGACAATTTTTGGGGCAAAAAAAAAAGGGCAAGGAAGACGAGAAAAAAAAAGAGAACATCAGGTCATAAGCAGTGTTTTCAAAATCCTACGACACGTGGTTCAAATCCTACAGTTGGACACATTCAGAGGTAAAGTTGATACGCATCTTATGCCTAAAAAGGTCTTTAGATATGCACACAATACGATATAAATCCTAAAATTCAGTTTGCTCAAAGGTCAGACCAATATGTATATTTACACATATCCAATGTTAAAGAAAATATTCTTGCACGATCCATAATGTGAAATGCAGTACTTTTCTCATTAGAACATGTCATATAGTTAAAGGGGGAAATTTTGTATCAGCCAAGTGTTTATTCAATATGTGCAATCAATATTGTATTTCACCTTGAGACAGTTACTTTTAACAAACATTTACACTTGTTAATGTATCTAACGGCATTCAATATGTATCCCGATACAAGACATAAAATGAAGAGAAAAATGACACACGATATGTTTCTTGTTTTCACAACAATGGTCATAAGCATGAAAATGAAAGAACTAAGGAGAATAGGCGAAGGGACGATAAGAAGAAACAGAAGGATGATCATATCACTTTCTAAACTAAAACTATCACTTTCTAAACTAAAACTACTTTTTTTTTGCCAAGATTAGCGACTGTGACTTCAAAGAACGACAATAGGGGAAAAACCAGATCACACGAGGAAAATGTATTTTAAATAGGTGATTGAGTTCCTCTATAGCTTCCTACAGGTCCAGCCTTCCTATACTGCTGACAGATGGTCTACGTCTATAAGGCAGCCTTGGTCACTTTATAAACTTCACTTTGTTATTGCAAGTACTCTAGTATTACAAGAACCCTTGGAGCTAGGAAAAATGGTAGTCATGTTGATTTTTCCATCAGAACCACACACAATGGAGCCATGTCCCTGAGGAAATTAAAGAGGGACACTTTGGACTAATTTCCAAACCCTAAACTCAAGACACACAACTAAAACATGTACCATAAATGTTATCCAGCTTCATGTTATAGTTGGCACAAAGCTCCACAAATAGCACAGCACGTTATATGAATCAAGTCGAAAATAAAACAGATTTCTGTTACAGGACAAATGGCAAGGCATTAAGAAACTTGAACCTTGGGAAAAACCACTTGCCTTCTTGGCTAAATCATGAAAAATTTTGCCAATCTCATTCAGCGGATAGATTACTCTTGAACTGCAAGAACAAGTAAATGTTAGAGAGAAAACCAAAGCAAATACTTCACAGTTCAAATAGTCTAAATGAACAGAAAGCTGGCACCGAAACTTGCCCAGGCATAGGAAGGATAACATCCTCAATTTTATAGTTTCCAGCTACTAAATCTTCTTCGCCAATAGCCTGCCCAAAAGGAAGAAACCCTTAGAAATCTCAAACCCATCAAACACAATAGGTTCTCATTATACGTCAGAGTGACAAATAATAGGTAACAAAATTGCTGAGTAAATATAGATTTCATAATTTCTTGCCAAAATAAATGATATGTACCTACGTAGAGAGAGAGAGAGAGAGAGAGAGAGGGGTTTTAAATAGCTGTAGCGGATTGCGGTGTAACGGTAATGGGAGTATCATGGTGGTCTAGTATAGCCGTAGCGCCTGTGAAGTGGGCAAATTAGATATTACACGTATTGGGGATCGGCCAACTCAGGAGTGAATTTTTTTGTAGCACCGATATACCAGAGTGTAACGGTATTGGAGAGCCGAAAACCTGATACGCATTGGCCAAACGACATGCAGCAGCCGATACTAAAATCTGAGAGAGAGAGAGAGAGAGAGAGAGAGAGAGAGAGAGAGAGAGAGAGTTAACTGGAAACGAATCGGTCAGATTTGATTGTTTCTTTTATTTAATTTTGGTAAAAGAGAATTTATTAAAGAAAGCAGACCCCTATTCAAACAAGAGACTAGTGATGCTCGATTACAAAATGAAGAATAGACTTGAGTCCAAAGAAGTCAAATCAAAAAGAATGTTTCACATTTTTTAACGTTTTAGCCTTGATGCAGCTAAGAATAACAGGGGGGGATCTGTGTGCCGTAGGACACCCAATTGTTCCAGTCTTGAAACAGAAAATATATCAAGCAGCCCAAGCCAATTTCTTACAAAATTCCGAAACTTCTTCCAACCCAGTTAACTTCTTTATACCAACACCTCATATATATCTTGAACTCTTATTTAAATACTCTAGCATTTCTCTCCAATCAAAGCATAGCAAGAGAAGAAATACTCCAAAAGAAGCAGGGCTCCGCCATTAGAACCAAATCCTCAATAATGGAAAGCATGCTATGTAGCTCGAGGAATTCAAAGTACCATACCTTCACGGAGTTACTTATTTCCTCAGGGAAAACTGTTTCGAATAAGTCATCTAGTTGGCCACACTCATTCGTGTCATTACAGCTATCGTCTTCACATTCGGAATTATGGATTGCTGTAACTTTTTCCGTATGTTCTCCTTTGCAATACACCAAATCTCCAAGCACAACTTGGTCAATTCCTGCAAGAACGCCAATAAAAAAAAACAGAAAAGCATAGTCAATTGCAAATAGGCAAACAAGGACCGACATAACGACTGTTACATAACTGCATATGCATGACATATTCCTTCAATTACTAAGGAAGAAACAGTGTAGCCCAAATACCATATTTTTGCACTCTTGTACTTGCTGCATGGTTCCATAAGTAGCTTTGGTAGCTATGCACATACCTGCAGAACAGAAAATGAGAGTTTTGTTTAATTAGAAGAAGACAATAAAGGGATGAAACCAAGTTTAGTTACTGGTACTCCATTATTTTCCTTTTTCTTGGTAAATCTCTCCATAAATCCATGATCCAATCAAATCATCAGTATCAAAATTAAGTTCATTTTCTACCCTTTGCTTTTTATCAGTGTTCTAAAAGTAGGCTAGACGGCTGACTATTCAGCTAGGCCGCTGGGCGGGATAGGTGGCGAGGCAGGATTAATTGGAGAATTAGGCGGCTAGGCGGGGTTAATACGTAATTTTGCAAATCAAATTGGTTAAATAACATGGTAATATATTGTAACAGTTTTAGTGTAGTTTTAATATAATAGATGCATCTACATTATACAATGTAAATGATATAAATCCAAACCTAAATCGATGTAAATAGAATATATACATCTACACTATACAACATAAACTCAAATCATGCATATCTAGGCTCTATTTTCCTCTGTTTGGATGTTTTCAATGTTTTAATTTGCTTGTATTGTTCGACTTACTCAAAATTTGGGAGGGAGGAGGAGGATAGTTTTAAAAAGATTAAACAAAAAAGGAAAACCAACTAATCTCTTAGGCCCTAGGCGGTGCCCAGCAGCCCGACTAGCACCTAGCAACTTCTAGAACATTGCTTTTTATTGGGGGTGTTTGGGGCTTTGCTGGAGCATACATTATGTAGTAGAATTTTATTTTTTTTGCTAAGCAATGTAGTAGAATAATTGCCCCCAAATCAAATTACACCTAAACCTAATACACAACGTACATATCAATTGCATTGTTTTGGTATCAAAAACCTAGGCTCCAATCTTATTTCTTTTGATTTGATTCACTTGAGTGTCACATCATCGCACCATAATCAACCAAGTTCGATATGTGAAATGATCATAATCTGAATCGACTATGCTTAGACAAATTGACTATGCTTCACGATTGATAGACGAGGGGTTGCTGCCAAACTCGAGGGCAAGTATCTTTTAAAGGTGGAGCCCTAATTAAGGAGAATAATCATCCTTGAAGACAAATTAAGCTATGGCTAACCTGCCCAATTTGTGGGTATTGTCATATTAGTTTTACTCTACAAGTAACCCATGTGGACTAGCTGAAGTTAGTCTTTGATTGAAGAACATAGAATTGAATTATAGAGTGCTCTTGTTTTTTCCCTCTAAACCTAGAGTTGTCCCTAGTTTGAGGGTTTTTTTTGTCTCTCTTGATTTTTTACTCCCAAATTGCATCAGCGAGCAAAGAAAATGAAAAGGCATTTGAATTCAAGGAAATGATCCTACATGGTTCTAACTACGAGAGGATAAACATGAGGAAAGAAAGCCTACTGTGGGGCAAATTGAAACTGCCAAAAAATTCAAAGACAAATAAAATTTTACAAACGAAAAACAAACGGAAGCAACTCTTGATCTTTCAGTGAGAATATAAAATAGTGTAGGAACTTTGCGAACTAGTTGATTGACAGGAAATGATGTCAAACTGTAGTTGAGATAAAATTCCAGAATAGGTGAAAATTAAGTTGAAGTGGGGGCGACAGCTATGAGACATCATTGAGGGTGTGAACAGTGGAGAACAATGGCCAATATATTAAACTGAAACTAATTGCAAATGGCCAAAGATTATGTAACTGACTCTCAAATGGTGACACTAAGACTCCATAAACATTCTGGACACAGACATGCTCGCACATGGATCAATTATGGAGGTTCTCCTAGGGACAAACGACCTATTAATCCTTAAACAGCACTAGTAAAAGGTCAGTTGATCTGGGCTATTCAAAGAATCTGGAACACTGGCCACTTCAAGTTGGTAACAAATAACAATACCAGAAGAAAAGCATTTAGACACAAATTTGACATTATTATTATTATTATTATTATTCCTACCGTGCTTGCTTATACATAGGGATTTTTTTGGAAACAAAATCATGTGTTAAGTGGATATCCAATCTGTATAATCAAACGTTCAAGGGCGGAAGCCATTTTGATTTTTCAATTCTGGAAACTCAGTAGGACCAATAAGGATCCCCTCATAACATTGGCGAGCTGATCACTTACATCATTCTAAGAGTCCTCGGTATAGCCTTTAGAGCTTGTAAGTAGTTTCCAGGACATTTCTTCATACACTGCAGCTGATGAGGATTGACAAGTAAATATCAGTCGTGCAACCCAAAACAATACCTCAAACATCAAAAGAATTAAAGAGGAAATGTCAGTACTTAAATGCAGCAGAAAGCTAACCATGAGCACCAATTATTTAAAGGGACACAAAACTGTTAAAAGCTTTACTAGTTCAATGAATATACGTTCTTCCTTTAAGGTAATGCGTTCTACTTCGCATTTGAAAATAGTTTTGCTTTGTATAACTCCTGATATGGTCACAATAATTTCCCAAAAACAAGAAACAAAAATAAGTGATATGATCATCGTTATGAAACAAATTGGAGTGGAGTGAAACAAAATTGCAGATGATGTAGTACAAGTTTGACTATAGTCAACATGACATTTGACTTTCCGACGAAGCTTTAAAAGATTGCCTGGATACAAGCATCACTTACTACATGTCATCTATGACAACGTAACAAAATTAGATGGGAGGAATGGTCCCCATGATTTGCTTTGCTGCAACTTCTGCAGATCTCGTATTTGATTATGGAGTTTGGGGTTCAAAGTGGAAGGAAAATTGCATGTCATAGGATCCACTTACAAGGTGATTAGTAGTTAAAATTCCAGAAAAACAAGCTGCTGGGATTTCAGAGCAGCAATTTACTCAAAAGTGAAGGCCTATTAGGTAGGATTAGGGAAAAATTTACACGACAAAATGAGTCTGGTCACCAAATAAAACAATATGTGCCCCAAAGTTCGTTATTAAGCACTTTGAGTTCGGATTTTTTGGACAGAATTTACAGTCCCTTTGTCACGAGAAATTTTTTAAACAAGAGGCCTATGATTATAAATCAAATTACTACAACTTCTCATCGTATTTGTTTGTTGATGCATGGACCTCTAACCGACCTCGGCATACCTAACTCGACGATGATTACATGAGGACCAGGGTCTGTTGCGCTTGGAACAATCTTGTTGACCCACGCAAATGACCTCCAGCTTGCCCACATTCGCTTGAGCACTACCTCATGAGCACCAACCACTTAATCCGCTAGAGCTGCCCACTCACCCTGACCAAACGGCCCTTAGTACACCCAAGTCTCAATTGATATATTTCAATATTCTTAATAATCAAAAGCTACCAAATGAAAGACCAACTCACCTATTTATAGACTCAAGACCCTTATACCATTAAAGAACCAAAAATGACACAAAAACCCTATTCTACTGCATCATAGGACCTCCTCCCCTCTCTCTCCTATTTATAGACTCAAGTCCCAAATACCACTAAAGAACAAAAAATGACATAAAGACCCTATTCTACTGCATCATAGGACCTCTCTCTGTGTGACAAAGGCACAACTGCCATACATGTAGATGTATATGTTTTCCTATTTATGAATGTACATGCATATGTCATCACTACATTAGTACGCTAATATATAAATTAGATTTTACAGGAACTTCGCATTTTATTCTTTCAATACAGACCATCATAACAGGTCGGGAAAAAACAGAAAGCATGTGATGGGATGTTGAGGGTTAAGAACTTACTATGGCTCTTTCAGCCACCAGATGACGAGGCAACTGCTTCAAGGTCCCATCAATATCACTACTCTCTTTATAATATTCACGTACCTTCTTTATTGGATCCTTCTGTATTCAAATATGTAAGTTAAGAAAACGAAAGTCTGTCATTCTGATGCTGCATCAAACCAATGCACAACAGAACATTCTTTCAAGGATTTACATAAAAACGTCATCTCCACTGCGCATAGAAATAATAAAAGGATATCCCCTTCTCTTGGATCAAGAAGCATGTCCACTGCATTTCTCCACTCTCCTCTCAATAATGTAGCTCCAATAAGGTGAGTTGGCACTGAACCACTTCCAAAACGCTGAATACGACATAAACTCAACCAGTTAATTTAAAAAATACAGAAAACAACTATCAAAACTGCAGAAACATTTTCACAACTCAGAAATCAAAAACTGCACATTTTTACCAAACAACATATATATATTAACCACGGATCCAGTCCACACCCTTAAAATGCGGACTCCATCCACACCTTTACTTTCCCGATCAAATTTTCATGATCCGAACCATCCAATGTGTTTAAAACGTGTTTTTGAAGTCCACAAGAGAAACAAAAAAAAAAAAAAAGACTGCACAAACTGCTCGAATCAAGCCCTTCCCGGTCTTTCTTTCTTTTTTTTTATGGTTTCTCGTGTGGACCACAAAAACACGTTTTAAACAAATTGGATGGTTCGGATCATGAAAATTTGATCGGGAAAGTAAAGGTGTGGATGGAGTCCACATTTTAAGGGTGTGGATATAGAGGAGCCAGATCCAATCTGGCAATTCCATCTGGAACTCCTCCAATTCTCTAATTTTCTGATCAAATTTTCATGGTCCGAACTGTCCAACGTGTTTTTGAAGGTCTCCATGAAAACTGAATCAAGCCTTTCCCTGTCTTTTTTTTTTTTTTTACGATTTCTCGCGTGGATCCTTTAAAACACATTTTAAACACATTGGATGGTCCAGATCATGAAAATTTGATTGGGAAATAGGAGGGGTGGATGGAAACTCCATCAGCGATCCCTTATTTTGTGTGTGTGTGTGTGTGTGTGTGTGTGTGTGTGTGTGTGTGTGTATACACACACCAAAATTCCAGTGAGACAAAACTTAACACTACATTTGACACAAACCCTTCTGGATTCCACTGTGATGTTTCAAACCGTTGATCTTTCTTAAATGAGTAAAATAGGAGGTCCTGCAAAAATTTAGTTCAACTAGATATTGATAAGTGCTTGGTCCAAACAGTTTTGAAAATACCAATTCCTATCACAGTTTCTGAAAAATTGTTTGGATCAAGCACTTACCGATATCCGATTGAGCTGATTTTTCGCAGGTCCCCCTATTTTACTCATTTAAACAAGATCAACGGTTCAAAACACTAGTTTGACACCCCGATTGACACCCCGAAAAAAAAAATTTGTGTCAAATGTTGTCACTGGAACCGCCCCTACACACACACACGAGTGAGGATCCAATCCACACCCTTAAAATGCAGACTCCGTCCACACCTTCACTTTCCCGATCAAATTTTTATGATCGAACCGTCCAATGTGTTTAAAAAATTGCTCGGAATTAGTAAGAAAAACTGAACGGCTCGACAATTAACACACCCAAATCAACATTGGGCTCTCGCTAATATGTCAAGCCCTTGTCCCGCAATTTCAACTATGCAAGAAAATTTTAAAAAAAAAATAGCCCAACCATATTGATTGACCTGGTTAACTTGAATAAGCAAATAAAGAACAAACAATTTACTAATTCCTAACTTTTGCATGCACGAAATCAAACACATAAAACTTAAAAAAAATTAGAGTAATCAAGAATCATTTCCTCGTAAACTAAAATGAGCATACTAATTTAGTAATTGGTCATGCCTAAAGGCATGATGCCACACGCTTTGGGTGCAACTAAAATGAACCATCCTCCCCTACTATTGACCATCCCTCTAATAAACACTACTCCTTCGAGAAGTCGTTTTCCAAATAAACTGCAAAGATTGACCATTAGTCGAATTCAATATGGAGTTACAGAAAAATACATCCATTTACAACCACCAATAAAACCATTGTTGTCTACTTCGATAAGTACATTCAAAATTTTACCCATTGACTAAATAATACTAACAATAAACTAAAAAATAGGATGTAGGATCAAACTGGATTTTCAATCGAAATTTATTTCATTACATTCACAACCATTGACCAACCAGTTCCCTTATCAAACCTTATCAATACATAATATTCAGACTCCAATTGCTTAATGTGGCCATGGCAGATAGAGTGAGGGCAATCGTCTTTGGAATCAGAGGGGGGGAGAGGGTTTTTTTTTATTGGAGAGAGAGAATACGTTCAAAATTTGAAAGGAAAAGGAAACCCAAAGAGATCGTGGGAACCCTGGAGAGATAGAGGAGATTGTGTGATTGGTGGTATTCCTTATCAATGCATGAGTTCTTTTTAGTAGCTAGATGGGGGCCATTAGATGAAATCACCCAAAACATGAGTGGCCTAGATTTATGCTCACCCGAAATCAATCCAGACCGTTAGATATTGGAATAGAGGGTTGAGATTTATAGTCGATGTATAAGATTCAAAAACTGAGCTATATATGCGCACGCGCGAGCACACACACACACATTCCCCAATTGAGATGACTGGCAATCCTCCTTTCTACCTGGAAGAAGCTTTCTTGCTAATCGAAGGGGATTCTGTCAGCTCCAATATACTGATACTACTAACTAGTATTAAGTTTGACTAGTGTTTTCATACCAACACACCTTGGAACACAAAAGAACCCTGCAAACATATCCGACCACATAGAAACTTTGCAAGATAATCCATTAGTTTTAGTATACCATCCATTACTTTTAGTATGTTAGAACATCTTAAGGATTTCATTTCAATTCATTCGGACAAAGTACTTCAACACACTGACAAGCTAGATAGACAGAGAAGGGGGAGGGGGGATTTAAGAAAAAGAGAAGCAGTGATGATCTGGAAAGTACTTGCAAACCAAAGTAGTTAATAAATCCATGCTTTCCTAAGGCATCTGCAGATGCTTTAATGGTATCTGCAGAATCTGCAACAATACTCCTGCAAATTTGAGCACGTACAATCAGTATATCCCACAAGATACAAAACAATGAAGAAAAGAGAATTTTGCAGTTAGTGATATAGAGGCATTTTCAACAAACGGAAATGTATGTGCATACCTTAATGTAACAGTGAATCTGTTCCCATACAGCTGCCCGAGAAGAAGTCCTTCTTTGACATGGCTGGAAACCAAATTAGGCCGTAACATCCGCAACCATCAAGAATCTACAATGCATGTAAACTAAGAATTGAAACCTTTTAATGCTTACCAAAAGTCACCAACTTTGATACCAAACAACCTATCATTAAGAGCAGCTAATTTACTTGCACGCTGCTTGAAAACAGTTACCTGCCACATCGAGCGCAGAACAAATGCAACCAGTCAATATGGCAAACACTATACTCACATGAAGTCAACAAAGTAGCCAAGTTACATTCTCGCCTTCTTCATGTAACTGACTGAAAACAGAAATAAAAGAAAACGAAGAAAGAAGAAGTCTAAGATAGCTAACAAGCAACCATCTGACCACCTCCCAGCAATCTAACTTATTTAAAAATTTCGACGACCAATTGTTACAACTCACAAGCAACTACCTAAAGCTGAAAATTCCGCATTTGGGCTACCATTTCAAATATCTTTCCCTCGTACCTATGCTACAGTAATTCATCCATTTACAGAAGTCAACCAATAACATCACCCCACTTTTACAACTCAAACACAATTGCGCAGCACCATGCAGAGACAACCTCTCCCAGCTCTTTCTACTACAGGATAGATGACCCACGAAATGAGCAAACTATATTTTTCAAATCCATCTAAAGATAAAAGTAGCAGTCCCTTAACAGAGTGGCAAATGACGCCATACCTATGTTAAGTGGATTCTACAATTGCATGCTCGTTGGACAGTTGACCCCTTGGTAAGTGTAAGGAATGAGCGTCAGGCATTAACTTAACAAGGATTAGACAATTAATTGTGCGCATTTACCATATTACTCCCTCCGTCCCAAAATGCTTGTCCAGTCTGCAAAACGAGAATTTAAAAATCTCTACATTTTTTCCAAGAAAATATGTGGACTTCGTTCATAAGTAAATAGAACTAATTGCTATCTAAAAAATTATTGAACTTTCTATGAATTTTAAAATAACGGAACCAGGATTTTGACGTAGGGGGGACGGATATAAACAATAAAAAAAAAAAATATGACAATGATATGAAATTTTACTTACTCAAAAAAAAAAAAAAATATATATATATATATATATATATATATATATATATATATATATATATATATATATATATATATATATTAGATTGCAAAAGATATTAACGTTTATCTAATCCTATCTAGTATCTACTGAAATCAGGCATCATACCACATCTACTGAAATCAGGCATCATACCACATTAAATGAGCCTTAGTTCTTAAAAATAAACGGGCCTTGAGTCCCTGACTTTAAGTGAGTTGGGTTATAAATTTTGGGCCTTGTTTTGTTTAAAATAATTGTAATTAAACTTCATTAAAACCAATTTTAGTACAAAGTTGTTTCAAAGCTTGACAAATATTAAAGTTATTACTATTTTTTTTTTTTTAATGAAAAAACGGAGGGGGGACGGGATTATATAGTTTGATGATAAATTCTTTTTTTTCAATGTGATAGTACGAATTTTTTAAAATGTAGGGGGGACGACTGCCCCTACTAGCCCCTCCCTAGCTCCATCCTTGGAATTTTTCTAGCAAAAAATGAATTACTTTTAGTTTCACATTTTGCGGATCGGACAAGCATTTTGGACAGAGTTAGTAACATGATTGAACTCGCGTATCGGATTAAATAATGTAGACTCGGATATGCAGTTGGTTATGAATATGTATAAATGAAATTCGCAGACTCTTAATCATCTAATATAAGGCATCCCCATAAAGTGTCCAAAAAATAGGATACAACTATAAGGACACGGCATGTTTCTATAAATGTCAAAAGACTCAAAGAGTTTGATTGGTTTAGGTTTTGAGGGAGGTTTTTTGGGTAATGAGCGAAGAGGGAGATATAGAGAAATTAGAACAATAATTGGAGAGAGAACTTATTCGGAACCGTGCTAACAAAGAGGGGTGGTTCTGGAAAACCAAACTGAACAAAGTCGAAATTTCTGTATCAAAGCAAACTTGTAGCGTTTGTTGGTCCTATACCAATGTTGAAACGTAGGTTTATATCATGCGGCATGTTAATTTCAACTGTAGTTGGACTTTTTTAAAGTCTGGTTGTGCTTTTTTAATCAAACCTAAGGCCATCTACTTTAGATCACACCTGAAAAAATGTGGTTGGGCTGGGCCTTCTCAATAAATAGGATGATTTCGACAGAGGCCACCGCGTCGGGTTGATACTTAAAGGGTCAAATAAAACCCTAAGACATGACATTTCTTCATCGCTGGCTTTTGCAATGCAAAAGAAAGCGAAACAGATAGGCCCGGTACTCCAGCGATGGCAGCAATAGCTTCCAGGTAGGCCCTTATTGTTTTACTCTCCTCAAACGAGCCATCTCACACTTATCCAAAAAAACAAGACATGTATGTGGTGTCATCATGGGTACTCACCCTGCAAGTGTCAAGCACTGCATATAATGTCAATTGCGTCTTGCAAGCACTACTATTTTACCCTATCAAATAAATCAAGTGCATTAAAGTTTGTGACTATCCTGCCATGTCCACGTGTCCTTCGGACTTGGAAATTAGATGAATCTGAGACTTTGGCCCACACTCATATCCGAATCCATGTAAGAAAAACATAGCACTTTCTAACGTGGTTACTGTAGGGATGATAAAAAGCATCTTTATCTCTCTACTCATACGCCTCTCTCCAATCATTAATCACACTGTGTTCACTTCACATTTCCAAAAAAAATTCCAAAAAGATTCTTTCCCCATCTCTCATCTCTCCAATCATTAATCACATCTCTCTCTACTCATACGCCTCTCTCCAATCATTATTCTCATTTCTCTCTCTATCTCTCTCCAATTATTACACCTCTCTCTAATTATTACACCTCTCTCTAATTATTACTTTTTCCAAAAACCCATCCAAACACTCTCAAAAATATTTCTCAAAATATTCTTCTCAAAACTATCAACCAAACAAAGCGATTATCATTGGCTGACAGAGTGAAAAGAACATTGCACTGAGATGAGTTGGTAGTAAGTACGGTTTGGATGCTCGGTTTGTAGAAGGACTTGCCAAGAAAGGAACATGAATGATCTTTGTAATTAGTGATAAGCTTGTGCTGGCTTGGAGATTGTGACATCCTTGAACCAACTAGAGAAAGAACCTGATCAAGATCGTCTCGATTCAGAAGAAGATGATCAGACTTATCAAGAGCATCTCGATTTTCATCAAAGCAAGACAGTATTACCGGAGGCTATTCAAACAAGCATAGGTGAACCAAATGATTTTCCCTCATCACTTGGAGTTCTGGATTTTCAGTTTATAGCGGGGACTATGAGATCCGCAGTCAGAGAAAAAATTCCCCGTTTGATCGAGTTCCCCATTCTCATAACCCTCTCTGTAATCCTTATTCAAAGATAAAGAATAAGAAAGAAAGGTTCTTTCTTATTTCAATAGCATGTTACAAAGCATAACAAGGTCCTAATTAGACAGAACAATTTCTTGCGAAATAAAAGGTTGAGAATCAGGCATTTTCCAAAACGGGCCTAACCAAAATTGGACAGCCAAAAGTTGCCACATCATCTTTTGGTTCTACATTTAGAGGTTGCTAAAGTTAGCAATTTCAAGTCCCACACATTGGTGTTTTTTTTGTTCATAACCCAAAACAATGAACCCCCTTCACTTTTTCCAAATTTGGATAACCAAAACTTTGCCACATCACTTTTTCAAACTACAAAAAATAGTTTTTGAAACTCTCTTTTAAAATAATATTTTGAAAACCTTTTTTTATACAAAACAGTTTTATAAAAACTTTTTCTGAAAAAAAAAAATTCGGAAAAAAAAATTTTATATTTATTATTTGAGTAAAATAGTTTTGGAGAAAATAAAATATTTTGAAAGAAAAAAAAAACAGTTTTTGTGTAAAAAAAAAAATGTTTTTAAAAAAAACAGAATTTGAAAGAAAAAACAGATGTTGTAAAAAAAAATGTTTTTTAAAAAAAACAGCATTTTGAAAGGAAAAAAACAGTTTTTACAAGTTTTGGTGAATATAGTTTTTGGAAAAAACTTTTAAAAATAAATTTTTCAGAACATTGTTGTTGAGAGAGAGAAGGGAAGGGAGAAGATTTTTGTCATTTTGAGTAATAGTGGGTGTACTTGATTGGAAAGATGTGGGGTCCATTAAATTTGGTTATGGGCAAAAGGTTGCTAGTTTTGGTTATCTAAGGGCCAAAATTTGGTTAGTTGCTAAGAGGTTGCTAAGTTTGGTTATTCCAACCTAAGAAGCACGAATACGGACATGGGACGCGGACACAACTTGGATACATGATTTTCCCGAAAACTAGGACACGATACAATGTTAAATTAATATACATATATACATACATATGTACATTCCATATCAAATTCAAATATTACCTAAAAAAATTACATTAAAATACAAAAAGGCATTCAAGATCTAACCAAAGAATCTATGACAATTTTTCACTTCATAGTATTTTAAGATGAGAAGTACACAATTTAGTATTATAAACAAAAAGATTTCGAGTTCTTGATATGCGATCTCTCTCTCCTATGTCTCTCTCAGTCTCTCTGCCATGGCGCTATCTCTCTCTCTCTAACCCCATTGAGATTTTTTTGGGGCTAATTTGGGTTTAATGTTGAAGGGGAGAAGAAGAAGAAGATATTTATTTGTGTGATATATTTTTTGTTACACTTTTTACCCCTTATTGGGTATTGCTTTATTATTCTATTTAGATTTAAACATTACAGTTTTTACCCCGTTTCAAGTTTTTAAAATTGTATTTTGCCCATAGTGTGTCCCAAAACGCATCGGTAGCACGTCCGAGAGTGTCCGAGCACATCGGAAAACGTCTCTGAGCGTATTGAAAAACGTGTAGCATATTAGAAAACGTGTCCGAGCGTATCAGAAAACGTGCCTGACTCAGAAAAAAATAAAAAAATATATATTCTGACACCTATTTTAACATATCGGGAATGCATCTGAGCATATCGGTGTCCAATAAGTCTAGAATACGGATTCATGGACCGTGAGAGAGTGTCCATACTTCTTAGATTCCAACGTGAACACCTTTTTGAACAAACATTGCTAACCTTAGCAACCTTTTGATTTTGGTTAGGCCATTGTGGATGCTCTAAGATAATTAATGATCACCAATTTGGTAGACATAGTTATCACTGATGGTTTTATGGAACCCAACAACCTTTACAACTTCCAATATTTTAATTGAAAGACTTGGCCCAACAAAGAGGTCCATACTTTCGATACCAATATTGCTCAGATTAGTTATTTTGTCTGAATCCCTAAAGAAGCAACTCTAAGTGAACCTTAATTGTCTGCCACTGGTGAGTAAATTAAAATGATGAAAAAGCAGGCTCGTACAAAAAAAGGTTCGAAACAACTATACCCTTTGAGTCGATACAGCGCGCTTATCTTTTGTACCAGCAAATCCAAATGACCTTGGCTGCCAGACAAAGATACCAATCAATATATTGACCAGAAAGTGAAGAAGCACAGAAATTTCTAATCATGCCTATACTCTTTCATTTCTAATCATACTCAAGTAATCAGGATATATTTGCGACAAAAGATACAACTGGTTGAGAAGTAGAAGATTGAAAAAGAAAGAGACAAAATGCACATCTAATCAATTTCATTGGCACATCATAAATGAACAAAATATCAAACACTAAAGAAAAGATACCTGAATCCCTAGCATCTTTCCAATCAGTCCTAACGCCTCTTGAGTATCCTTATTCTCCTTGTAAAGATGGAACCTGAAAACATAAACAGAGATGCTCAAGTGTTGACCAAGACCAACCCATACCAATCAAACTCGCACATTGTACTTGGAAGTCATATATGAAAAGCTTTCATGGGGATAAATAAAAGAGAATACTCACAATGTATGTCCCAGTTTAACAAAAATTGCTGGAAGGTTAAATAGTTGTCTCTCTATAACTGTATTACAGACCCAAGGCCTTTGAAGGTAACAAGTAAGACTGTTTTGGGTTTCACTCCTTCCCAAGCATTGATAGATCAAGATTTTGGGAAGTAAAACTAACTAAAAATAAGGTGTCACTCGAGTGTAGTACTTTAGGTTCTCCTGTATAAAGATTACATTTTGCGATTCTACAATGGAGATTGATCATAATGGAGGAGTGGTGGAAGGGTGCAAGGGGGATATTTTCAGTTTAAATTTTCTATTGTGTTCTTCTTGTTGGATGGAAAATCTCCCCTCAAGAAAGTACTTGAATTGCTGGAGGTGTTGTCTAAGGTGCCCCACTTTTGTTTAGATAGAGAATTTATAAGCTTGCCAGATGGAGGGCGAAGAAAACAGGAGAAAATTTGTCAAGTGCGTTACAGATAAAATTGCAGGGTATTAGTGAAAGATGATGGGCTTAAGGGAAAATAGAACTACTGAAGAACTACTTTGATGAACTATTAAATGAGAAGCATGAGGAGAACATAAGCGAAGAGGGTTTGAACGCTTCTAGTGGGAGTGCGAGTTTTGATGGCAGAGTACAAAAGTTTGAAGTGGGAATGCACTAAAGGATGAAGCCAGGCAAAGCTTGAGGACCAAACGGTTTCCCATTGAGGCATGAAAGAGCCTTGGTGACAATGGAGTGTCGTGGTTGACAAAGCTGTTCAACAAGATTATTCTAACTAGAAAGATGTCTGATGAGCGGAGAAAGAGTATCTTAGTATATCTATATATAAGAATAAAGGGAGTATTCAACGTTGCAATAGTTATAGGAGTATTACATTGATCAAACCTTTTTTTGTTTTTGAACGGCGAAAGAAAATTTATTAATCTCAGTAAGCATTACAACGATTAAAGGGAAAGGAGAAAAAGGCATCACAACAAGAGAGAAGCATCCCAACTAGGTTGGCACCCAACTCCTCGACAATCACTTGCCACTCCAAAACCCAAAACATATCGGTTAGCAAGAGACCAACCACAGGGAAACGCATAAAGTAACAGATAGCAGGCTCATACAATCTGCCTGCACAGTACATACGATTAGAGCAGCCTAGAAGGTACAACTTAAACACAATGTCTATAAATCACAAGACACAGGAATCCCAGACTTGCATTCCTTTAGCCTTTGATTGCATCTGACTCATGAATTGCCACTTGAATTGGTTTACAATAAAGCTATGGAAAAGCGTTATTGGGTCTCACCTAAGAATCAAGGCAACAGTATGGGAGAATCACTTTGGGGTTATGCATGGTATATCAATTATGAAAGCAGTCTACTTGTTAAGAAAATTAGTCAAAAACTAAAGAGAGAAAAAGGACCTTCACATGGTTTTCATAGACTTGAAAAAGCATATAACGTGCCTAGACCATAGAGACGTATATGATGGGCCATGGAGAGAAAATTTGCGGCGAAAGGCATACTAAAGTGCTTAAGGATATGTATGAAGGTGTTGCCATGGGAAAACAAGCGAGTTCCCAATCAAAGTAATAGAACAGTAAAGGTCCTCTTTGGGCCCTTCCCTCTTTGATTAAGTTAGGGATGTTTTAACTTGGTAAATTCAGGATGATATCCCATGGTGTATTTTTTTTCTCTCGTTCTTCTTCTCCTACCGAGCCTCACTCCCTTGACCTATTGAATATGAGAAAATAAGTTCATGTAGCTAACCCCAATGGAATGGGACTTAAGGCTCCATTTAGCATATCTTGATTCACTCTTTTATCATTGCAAGCCATGGAGGATTTTAGGTTAGTAAAGTTGTTGAATGTGCCGCAAAGAGGAGGATTCGTACCACTTCTACTTTATTGCAAGGGGGCGAGAGAGTTATGGACGTTGCCTCCTTTCATTTTTGTTGTTGTTTTATAAATTCCAAGTTTGAATACTCTAACAGTATTGGGCTGGTGGGTGTCCTTCGGAAAGGGTACTTAAAAACTTCAAAAGTGGCGTAAGTGTAAGGCGTGAACGGCAGACATACTTCTGAGCAGTCAGAATTGTAAGTGCTTAGAATACAATCGATCTTAGACTAAGGCCCAGTTTTCCAAAAGATTTTAGCACCTAGATGCTAAAATCATGATTTTTCAAATCAAAAAGTGAAGTGGTTTCGTGTATCGTTTTTCGATTTTTTTTGCACCAAACTAAAGTACACGAGGAGTACTTTAATTTGGTGCGAAAAAAATAGAAAAACAATACACGAAACCACTTCATTTTTTGATTTGAAATATCATGATTTTAGCACCTAGGTGCTAAAATTTTTTGAAAAACTGAGCCTAAGGTTTTCAATTTTCGATTTTGGCTCAAAGAAAAGAGTTGATCTTCTTTTTCTATAAATAAATTAGGCAAAATGACTTTTAGTGAAGGTTTCTCAACAGCATACCCCTAGTGCACAGAGGAAGTGCCCCTTCAAGAACTCTTTGACTGCAACTTAGTAAGTTATGCAAGAAGATATTCGAAATTGTTAAATCAACTCTATTCGGGACACGCTGAAGTGAAACAAGCGGAATGCAGTAAAACAATAATAATGAAGTTGACTGCCTCAAATTTTTAAGAAGTAAAAAAAATAGTCTAATACAATACTATAGAATGAATTGTGTGGACTTCTTATAAAGTGCACTATTAAAGGGGGAGCAAATGAACTTCAACTCCAGTTCTGTGCTATTTATGTCAACGTCGATATGATTTTCTACTGCTATTTTCTTCCTAACTAGATTCTCCTTTTTGGTCTATCAATTAGACATTATGCAAGTATCAACATGCACTTCCATGTTATGAATAGACAAATGACAATTACTTTGGTTTCTTCATATTTCAAACAGATCAAACCGTATCCAAACTACGCAGCTTTCCATGGTTCATGAGCAGAAAAGGCAGATCTATATGCACCCTTCTAAAAGATGAATGGAAACCCAAACAAAAAGAGCAAAAATGCATAGAGAGATAAGCAACAGACAAGCACAGTGGAAATATTACCGAAGAAACTTGTCAAGATGGTCTGGCCAGTTATCCGAACCTCTGTTGTCATAAGGCTTATCGGCCCTATCTTTACGTTTCCTTGAGTTTCGACCCTTCCCATTATTCCCTCCTGCATTGAACCACACACGAATGCATTTGGATGAGGTGTCAGGCCCATCTACCGTGTCTGTGACAAGGAATGTGAAATGCTCCTTGACAAAATTATGCACTGCCTGAAGGACATAGAGGAATTATTGGCAATATTCAAACATGCAAAAACATAGATGAATAAATAGGAACGACAAAAACAACTGACTCAAACAGGAAACTAACCGTCCGATGTGATTTATCAGAACTTGGCAAAAGAACAAGTGGCGAGATATCTTTAACACCAGAACTAATTTGATTTAAAAAAGCTTTGAGACAATCAGCATCAGAGTCCCCAGCGAGAGATTTAAATAATTCAAGTTCGGTGTCATAACTTCTATTCAGTTGATCAGACATCTTTGTTTTCTTTTCCTCTGCAATCTGAGTTATCAAACCAGAGTCAAATTAGTAAATGTGAACAACATGACACAAGAAACTTGCAAGTGATGAAATTACCTCTGCTGGAGCTTCTAAGTTAGTTAAATGAATGACATTTCCCTCCAAATCTACTTCGTTGACAACGAAATCAGAATACCTACAAAAGATAAAACAAGAAGAATACCATCAAACAAAACTGTCTCAATATATTCAAATACAAATACAATAACATATAGATAGCACCCATATCTTTAGACTATAAAAGTTCAAAAGCACAATAAAAAAAAATTAGGAAAAGAAGAAATGCTGTAACTAGGAAGGTAGTTCGACTAGAAAGTCCTCATGACTCAAGAGTCACTGATTTGGACTTTTCATCTTGATGAATATTGATTGCAAAACAAACTTACAATAGTCCTGAGTGAGATCATAAGCCTATGTATACAATCGTCCTGTGCACAAGATCATAATCTTACGTAAAATTAAGTTCAAACAAAAAAAAAAAAAAAGATTAAAGTGATGCAGTGTATATTTTAGTTTATGTCACCCAAAGGGATGAACGACTATACATCACACCAACACCAACTAGTTATCAGGCTCTCTTCAGTCGACCTCTCAGCTTCTCGTGCCTGAACTATCAAGAAATCTCAAATCATACGATAATTTATTCCATTTCAGACTTTTTTTGGATGCCAAAATAAAGCATAATGCAAAAAATACAACAAATATTTTCAAACAATCAGATTTCTTATGAATTGTAACAATTAACTGAATCACAACTAAACAAGTTCCTATGTTCCATTGCTGAAAAACTACAACATCGAGATTTTAATCAAAAATAAAAAAAATAATAATAATAATTAATTGAACATATCAACATATGCTTCGGTTTATTTATCAAAAAAGAAAAGTGAATCTATTTTGGTTCAATGTCCCTAAAATATGAAAGAAGCATGCTAGTTTTCCCATGTCTAGTGTATAAAATCGTCAACTTTACTCATTACTTCTTTACACTACCAAAAAATTAAACACATCCTACCAAATCTTAAGCTGGAAAGCATAATACTAATTCACAACAGAAAAAAAAATGCTAATTTTATCAATAATTATGCCCTACTCCGGAACACCGCTGCAGAGTGTTCACATGGTAACTTGGAGTGCGTAACCAGTTTGGCCACGTGGGAGGGACCAGAAGGGCTGACTTAGTTTCCCATTCTGCCAACAAGTGACTTCTGTTCTTGCTAGTTTGGAAACAAACACCGTATTAGTGTCCGGGAGTACTGAAAATTTGCCCACCATTTAGCGGACGAAACGTAGAAACTATACTCAACTGATACTTGGAATTTGGAATACCAAACTAACTGTTATCATCTGCCCAGATTGAAAAAATATATATAATTTATTTTCTTCAGTTCATACTTATTTTGGGCATCCAAACAGAGTATAAGCAGGGCTAAAATCATTAACAAGAAAAACGCACATTTTTCAGGAATTGGAGCATGTAAATGTACCATAAACGTAACATAAAGCTACAATCGATGCGTAATAAAATTATGTTAGCAATACAAAGAGGGGTAAAAGCAACACAAACGCAGCGTAGACACATCTATTATACAGAACAGATACCCATGCACATATAAAGATATACGTATGTATTTATACGTATATTTATAAGTACTTGACCTTTGCTTAAGAACACCACTAAAACCGGGAAGCTGAGAGATGTAGCAGAAGATGCCAACTTCTACTTCGTCTAGGGTTTTCATTGCAGTTTCTGTTTCTAGGGTTTGTCACCCGGGTATCTGTCTGGGGAGAGTGCAAATGTTCAAGGTTTTGGACGTTTGGCGAGAGCTGCTTGTTTAGGGTAGGCCCTACTAAAGGGAGAATTGCATGGCACCAGAAAAAGAGGGGAAATTAATTACAACATGGCGAAAATGTTGAGAATTACTTGTGTCGTGGTAAGAGATAAAGTATTTGCAAATTGCAAAGACAGAGAAAGATATTTTGGTCAGACGGGTTTGCTACCGGCCCCCAACATTGCATATTCCGAAGCAAGTCGGCTTTGTAAGGTTTGGGTTTTGAGGGAGGTTTTTAGAAGTAATGAGTAGAAAGAGATAGGAAAAAAAAATTATTGGAGAACAAGCAGGGTGGATTTTGTGAACCTAAACAAACAAGGTGGTCAATTTTCTTTTTAATGGTGAAGCAGGTCAACTTGGCTTAAGGTTTTTGTCATTGTAATCAGGGACGGAGCCAGGATTTTACCTTTGTAGTGGCGAAAATATTTATTTAAAAATAAAAAGACAAACTGCATTATGAGGATGAAAGATTTAAAAAAATCTAGTGGTGGCGAGTATGTATAATTCAGGGATAAAAATTTATTTTCTAAATAATAATTGCTTTTTTTAAAAAAAAAACCTTGTGGGGCGGCCGCCACCACTTGTCCTGCTCTAGCTCCATCCTTTATTGTAATGTATGTCCTCCTGACAATTAAATGGTACAAGGAGCAGATAAGCTTGAGAGCTTCTCCCTCTATCCTAGTCAAGCTTGAGAGCTTCTCCCTCTATCCTAGTCAGGGAATGCACTTCCTGGTAAACTTTCTCATAGATCTGATTTCAAAGGTAATTTCTCTATCAAAGAGAGAGAATGCACTTCTTGGTAAACTTCTACTCATAGATCTGATTTTAGAGGTAATTTTATGCTCTGTTCAGATAAAAATGTTAATCTTTCATTATTTGAACATCTACTGGGATTTTGGTACCCAATATGAGTCCAGTCTACCAGTGAGCTCTTAACACAACTTTTATCAATCTAGCCAAAGGGGATCTGAGGATGATGAGTCTAATCCAAAGCCACTAGGGGCAAAACCCAATGGCCATCGATTTGTATTAGTCCATGGAGATGTTCGTTGAAGCTGTTTCCTAGAGCTATTCTTTTTAGATGTGTCTTCATTCGGGGAAGAATTGAGTGGGACATTTACTATGAAAAATCAGGGTTTCTTAACAATCCGTAAAAACCCTAACAGTATGAATGCGAATCACTAAGTAATACTTTCAACCAAAAAAACTACGCAAGCAACCAATCCCACAAATGCAGAGGTATACGTGGAAAACCCCTGAATGGGTAAAACCCTCGGGAAGGAATCAAATCAATATAATCATTGTGCGGTTACAGCCTATTCAAACGAAGCAAATCCTCACAACGTTCGAAGTACCACCTGCGAGTTATACGTACACTGCACCCAATGACCTTGATCGCCAACAGCCTTGAGTCCACAAGCCCTCCAATAGATCTAACGCAAATTGTCCTTACGAATGGCTCTCAAAAGTCGTTGGCCATTGTTTCTGTTGCCTGTATTCTTTTAGGGCTTAATTGCAAGGACACCCCCTCAACTATCATGTTATGGAAACATGACCCCTTAAATTAAAAAAATTGGCCAACATGACCCCCTCAACTATCAAAATCAAGCAAGTTCACCCCCTCCTCAAAAAATCGTTAAAAATTTGGACGACAACGGGTGAAAAGACAAATATACCCCTCCTTGCTTAAAAGTAGTTTTTGACACCTAGAAAAAAATCACATGACATCTCTCTCTCTCTCTCTCTCTCTCTCTCTCTCTCTCTCTCTCTCTCTCTCTCTCTCTCTCTCTTAAAAAGGATGAAGCCATGGCCCTTTGATTATCCGGTGGCCTTGTCTACAACGGTCTTCGATTGGACCGTACTGGGCGAAGAAGTTGGTTAGGGTTTCGGTTGTTGTGTCCCAGCCTAGGCCGTGAATGAAGACTTTGCGGTGGGATGGGTCCTTGTTGGCTATAATGAGAACGGCGTTTGCCACGTCGCCATGGTTTTCGGCCGCCGAATAGAGGAGGTTGATCAGTTGGTCTTTGGATAGAGGTTCTAGAAGCTTCTCGAAAGGTTCGTCGTTTTGTTCAACAGATTCACCACCAATTGTCTAGTAAACATCAGATACGTCGTTGTCTTCTTCCTCCTTTTCCTCTTCTTCTTCCTCTGGTTCTTGACATTCGTGTAGATCTGGGGCCATCATCTTCTTCTTGGGTCGGATACCGGGGCAGGTAATTCAACCCTGTTAGAAGGGGAGAGGAGAGGAAATGGACATTTTGGGCTTGTGTAACTGTGGTGTATGTGTGTGTGTGTGAGAGAGAGAGAGAGAGAACTAGGTTCAACGGGAGAGAGGGAGAGGGAAAAAAGTAAAGAATAGGTATAAAAAAAAGGGCATTTTGGGGTTACAAATTCATTTTGCGTCCAATTTATCAATTCTCCGTCCAAGATTTTTAAAACTTTTAATGGATTTGGAGAAAGGGGTGAACTTGCCTGATTTTGATAGTTGAGGGGGTCATGTTGGCCAGTTTTTAGTGTAGGGGGTTATGTTGCCAAAACATGATAGTTGAGGGGGCGTCCTTCCAATTAAGCCTTCTTTTAATCCCATATGCTCTTTTTTTTTCACTTTGTTTTTTGTAGACACCCCAAAATGACACTCTCGTACACATTTTAATCCCCGATGATAAAAAGAAACACCCGGAAAGCCTCTCAGATTAAAATTCTTCAAGTCAACAAAGTCAACAGTACCGTACGACACTTGTTTCTCACACACGGGGCAGCCTCAGTCACGTACAACATTCTTTTTGAACTTTGGTGGTGGAAGTGTGCCGTACGGCACAGCTAGTGTGCCACACGGTACAATTTGTGTGCCGTACGGCACTGTCATTTGTCAAACAGCTTTTGCAGAGTTTCGGCAGCTTAAAATGTTGACGAAATTGTTCCCCTGATTATCATTCTTGCGTGGAAGGCTTAAAGGCTACCCTTTAGCCATCATTCCTTGGTGTAAACCTCAAGTTAACTTGGAAGCCAAGTTCACCCCATCCCCTATAAATCTCGATCAAGTTCAACGGAAATGAGGGACTGAAAATTGCAAAAAAAAAAAAAAAAAGGTGGAAAACTCCTCCTAAATCTTGTTCCTAATTCTACCCACACTCAAAATCACCTATTGCTATTACCCTCAAGCTTCAGAAGCCATTTCCATACTCCCAAAACCAACCCAGTTACAACCCGTAACCCATCACTCTGTTTTCGGTCCGTAACCTCCATCAACCACCACCAATTCCTTTAAGTCCAGAACCAAACCTTCTTCACTATATTGGGGGAGCAAGTCTGCAAGCATCACAGAGCATAGGGGTCGGCACCAAGAGTTCAAGAAGTGTTTCAATCCGCGAGTCTTAAACTGAAGGTATAATCCCGTTTCGCCAAATTTCTCAACTTTGGTACCCTGAGGGGAGGGGTGCCGAGTGCGGGATAATCCTTGATATTGTCTCCGCATTCGGTATGCCCATGTCATAGTAAAAATTGTTTTGTTTACAAACCTTCCGGTTGCATCGTACGGTGAAATTATCGCCTCGTACGGGGTAATTTAGTGAGGAGGAATATCCCCCATTCAAACGCATCACTTTCACATCCAAAATAATCTGTTTTTAACCATGTTTCATACTTTATATGTGCTTCTATTCAATAATGTCGAAAAATCAAAGTTTGAACTGTTTGTGAAGGAAACAGTGCCGCACGGCACTCCTCCTATACCACACGGTACACTTGGAGTGTTGTACGACACTCTTTTGAAATTTGACCGTTGGAATGATGAATAGTGCCGCATGACACACTTTCTGTACTACACGGTACACCTAGTGTGCCGCACGGCACACTTTTGCAAAATCTGAAATTTTGAATCAGTTCCTTGCATGAACAGTTTGAGCCCTTGGTTTTCGTGTACTTGTTGTAATTTGCATGCTGATTACTTGTTTTCATTATTGTCATCTGCTTTGCATGATTTAAATGTTTATTTGCATAAAGTTCGGCATCAAAATATTTTCTAAAAATCCCACAAATATTTAGTAAAGACCGATTTTCAATCGAGTGAGCGGGGTGTATTAAAACCCTTTCCCGTGTAATCTGTCTCCCGAATCCAAAACTAATCTCTAGTTTCCAAATTGTTTTCAACTGCGAGAGTTACACTATTTTTCTAAATTATTTTCTAAATTATTTTTGAATTGGCTTCTCGGGTCCTAAACCATTTTCCAAAAACTCGGGTGGCGACTCTATTTTCAAGACAAAACAATACACCAGTGGAATCGACCATCCACACTTTTGCTGCCTCTTTTCTTTTTATACGACTGTGGTCAAAGTCAAGCCGTAGAGCAAAATAACAAGTCTTTAATTAGAGCTCTTGGCTAAGCCCTTTTTTTTTTTTAGAGAATTGATAATTGCACTCCAAAAATATTGATGCAAGCGTTCCAAGCTACAGTGACTTTCCAAAACACCCCATGGAGGCATGGACACCATCGCTGACAGCTCTCCTTTGGCCTCCTCGCACCCCAGCTTCCCATCTGACTTCTCAATCTACTATTGTATTTTGATCTGGTAACTTCTATCTCTCTCCCCCACCTATTATTCTTCCTCTCTCTCTCTCTCTCTCTCAGCCTCCATAACCACCACAACCTCCCTTCTTCACCAATACTCCACCATTTATCCTCCTAGTTGGATGATTTTGACCTCCTTTTCGCCCTCTTCCCGCCCTATCCATCCTCAACACTGGAGAGCCCTTGTTGTGGCCAATTTTTTTGCCTAAACTGAGGAGTTTTTTTGAATTTCAAATCTTGATCTACGGCTACCGGAGCCCTTTCAAGCGTATCCCCCATGGTTTCTTTCCCTTTGGGACGTGGGCTTCATTCTATTGGTCTGGGTTCCTCTCCGGCGATTTTCCGGCGAGGATGAGAAGTGTATGACAAGTGGGCACAAACAATTATCACCATAAGGATGAGCAACATGTGCATGAGAAGTGTATGACTCATGCATATTCCTACAATGCGGTCTAATATGGCCAGGCATACCACAATAATGACAAGTAAGAACGAATTTAACAGCAGGAGTAAAAACTTGAGACTTACCAGTATTAATAACCTTAGTTTTTACCTCTTTACATTTGGGATGTCTGTTTACCATCATTGTTGTTTGCTTCTTTGTCATAGGAAAATTGATCTTTTTATGCATGTCATTAGCATTAGTCTTCTTATCTGGATGATTAGTCCCGTTTCTCCCTATTGGTGGAGTTGAAGACGTTGCATGATAACTAAGCCCTAAACGATCGCTTGTACGCCGTTGAATGGAAAGAATATGATCCAACAATTAGGTCCATGTGTTTGTGTCATCCTCTAATTTCTTCTTAGACTTGGTGCAAGTCAAAGCTTTGTTTTTTCTCAAAAGTTGCTCAGTTTCACTCACTTTGTTTGGTTGAGAGTTTTGAGAAGAATATTTTGAGAAATATTTTTGAGATAGTGTTTGGATGGATTTTTGGAAAAAGTAATAATTAGAGAGAGGTGTAATAATTGAAGAGAGATAGAGAGAGAAATGAGAATAATGATTGGATAGAGGAGTATGAGTAGAGAGAGAAATATGATTACCGATTGGAGAGATGAGAGATGGGGAAAGAATTTTTTTTGGAAATGTGAAGTGAACGCAGTGTTTATTTCTGTAATCCTTCTCTTGAGTATGTTTATTCAAAATACTATCTAAATTCTTGACCTTATCAGAAAATTTATCATTCACCCTCATCACCTTTTTACTAAAAGCACGGAGTTTGTTGTACTACTCTTTGACCTCATCTAAATAATCACAGCTTTCCGGCTCACTATTATTTGTCTCAGAATCACTCGATTCAGAAAGACTCTGAGGATTTAAGAATACTCTGAAAGCCAGAAAGCTTTCCGGTTTTTCATTTGATTCATCAAAATTGCTATCATGTCACTTTGAGCTAACCTTCTTCTTCTTCTTTTTTTTTTTTATTAGCACAATCTTGGGCATAATGACCAAAACCATGAAACTCAAAACACTGTGGTCCCTCAGGTAGTCCTTTTCCCTCCTTTTTATTTTTATTTTTTAGAAAATTCTCCGTTCCCTTTATCATTTTTCTTTTTAATACTATTTCTAAATTGTTTGAAAAAACCCTTTTATCTCCTCAAGATCGACATCACTATCACTATCCGAACTTTTCTTATTTTTTTGAGTACTTTAAAAAAAAATCAGAGTCTCCGAATGTTTTAACTTTAGGCTTAACAGGTTTAGATTGCAATACGTCAGTCTCGTAAGTTTGGAGGATCCCAACTATTTCTTGAATAGATTTTTATTTTAACTTTCTCTTACGCTCTAGCATAGTTACTGTAGACACCCCAATTTTTATCCACGAATAATATTAAAATTCCCCAATATGAAAACAAGATTGAAACGAGAAAACATTGAATGCACGAGCCTTCGGAACCAAGCAAAATCACATTTGAGGAATAAGATTGGTGTGTGGCATTTCAACACCATCGTACAGCATTAAATTGTAACACACCACCGTGCGACAGTGTTGCACCACTGCACGGCAGTCCCTCCCCCTTGCACTGTCGTACGGCATTCCAAAAATTGTTCCAACTTTGCGGCGGTCAAGCCCACCTTTTTTCGCTGGGAATAACGGCTACTGAAAAGCCTGGGGCCTATGGCCGCCATAGCGGCATCATGGCACCTTTGTGTGACCGCCATGACGGAAGTCGGTTAATCTCTGACTATAAATACCGACGAGAAGTTGAGGTGCAGGCCACGAAAAAATTCCAGAAAATCCCTCCAAAAAAGTCTCTAAAATGGTTTGAAACTCTCCCTATTCTCTTTCCAAACTCACCATTAAAAAACCCCTATTGAAAAACTCCTCACCCAAAAGTCCACTCGAAACTCCTGTCAATAATCTAAAGCTTGCTCGAAAGTTTTCTTCCAAACCAACTTCCTGTTCCAACTTCGTATCAAGGTTTAAACCATTGTTTTTCAATCGTTCAAGGCATAGAAGAAGGTGCTCGTGCATTCAAAATTCCTCTCGGGATATTTTCTTCCAAAGGTAAACAAAAAATGGTTTTGCGGTCTTGATTTCTTGAGGGGAGGCCTTTTAGCACTCAAAACAATCACTCATATTGGTTTTGAGGCTTAGCAGGCCGATATGTTTAACAAAAATCAAAGTTTGAGTTCTTTTTCCTTTTTGCACTGTTGTGCGGTGATATGCCACTGCCGTACGGTAGTGCCCTCTCTCTACACCAAAATTTTTCTTCCATGCTCAAAAGCCTCCTGGTTAATCAATAACCAAGGAGCAATTGGGTCGGATATACTCAATAATGACAGTGTTGCATGAGATTTACTTGATTTGAGCATGAGTTTCTATTCAAAACTTTGTTTTTCAAATAACAATGGCTAATTTGCAAGAACACCCCCTAAACTATCACTTTGTTGCAACATCACCCCCTAAACTACGAAACATGCCAACATCACCCCCTCAACTATCAAAATTAAGCAACTTCACCCCTTCCATCCAAATCTGTTAAACAAGTGGGTTAAATTAGACGGAAAAGTGTAAAAATTAATGGAAAATTATTTTTGATCCCGAAACTGCCCCACACATGGGCGGGAAGACGTATATATGAACACCCATCTCTCTCTCTCTCTCTTCATTCTCAGACCCCGACACACACACACACTCTCTCTCTCTCTCTCTCTCTCTCTCTCTCTCTCTCTCTCTCCCCAAATGCAGATTGAAGCCACAAGGTATGTCTCTCTCTCTAAAAAAAAAACTAAAACCTAACCTAGATTTTCAACCATCAAAATCCCAGATTTCTTCCCACAAACCCAAAATTAATCCTAGATTTCATCCTACATGCATTGAAATCCCAGATTTTGTCCCACATTTCAAACCCAAATTTTACAACCAAACTTACACAATCGATTGAACCCAGATTCTCACAACCAAACTCCAAACCCTGATCTTACAACCAAACTTACACAATTGATTGAACCCAGATCAAACCCAGATTTTACAACAAACTTGCACAATCGATTGAACCTAGATTCTCACAACCAAGCTTCAAACCTAAATTTTACAACCAAACTTACACAATCGACTGAACACAGATTTGCCAAATTATCAATAAGAACACACACATTTCACAACCCAGAAAATCAGATTATCCATTTGGCAGATTTTGAAACCCAAAAAATCAGATTTTCAACCATAAGTAAGTCGATTCAACCCAGATTTTAGGAACACATCAGAAACATAAGAACCCAGATTTATAGACCAACTTACAATCGATTCAACCCATATTTGCCACATTATATCATAAGAACACACTGTTCTTTCTACACAGAAACGCAGGAAATGAAACATAAGAACCCAGAAACACAGAAAATGAAACATAAGAACCCAAGAATGCAAAAAATGCAACCATTATTTCAACCCTGCAGTAACCCAGATTGTTTTGGATATCCACATTGTGTAGAAAATTTCAAGCCATGAGCAGCTCTAGTAACACCACAAATTCAGAGTATCCTGGTGGAGATGAAATGTGCTTTTGTCGACAAAGGCCTGTGTTGAGAACATCGCTGACTGTGGCAAATCCAGGAAGACGGTTCCTTGGATGTAAAAATTACAAGGTACATTCTGTCATTCTGTCCATTTCAATCAAACAACCTACATGTGCCTAATCAATCAACTAACTAGTACTTGTATTTTTCAGAAAAACAATGCATGCGATTACTTCATGTGGGTAGATAAAGAAACCTGTCGTCAAGGATTGGAATATGCCAAGATAATGCAAGCGAAAAAGGACGAACTAGACAGACAAGCTAAAGAGTTGAAGATGATGAATGAGCTGTTGGAAACAAGGAAAACAATGGTGGAAGCAGAAAATGAGGCACTGTTGTGTAAACTAGCAGACCTCACTGAGATGAATGTCCACCTTAATGAAGCACTACATGCAAAGACTGCAGCTAGACAGACAAGAAACAAGTTCGGAAGTGTGATTTGTGTAGTGGTAGCTATGGTGGTATCCGTCTTTGTGATTTGTGTGCTTTTGTCAAGTGTGAAGCACTCACCTAAGAATAGGCCCTTGTATTTGCCTTAAATATCAATGAAATGCAGGAAATGCATGCTTGCAAACTATGTAAACATGAATGAAATGCAATGCAATGCAACGTTTTGTATAGACCCTTCTACAGCAATTCAGTGCAAAATAGTGGCAAAAAGCTTCAAATGACAGGATTCAAAATAGTAAAGGTCATAACATTAAGTAGTACTACAGCAACTCACTTGAGTGTTGTTGCCTTTTACCATAACAGGATACAAAAAGTAAAAGTACTTCAAGCCATTTTCATTGGCACTCACTTACATTTCAGTTGTACCATAACTCATAAATGTAAAAAAAAAAGGAACTAGTTCTACCATAAGCCATTCACATTGGCAATCACTTACTAATTCAGTTCTACCATAAGCCATAAAATTAATTAAAAACTAATCAGTTGTCATTGGCAATCAAGTGGTAGATTTCTGGGTACTAGGTGTTGAAGTTGCTCCTTGCAAGTACTGGTTGAGGGTAGTTGTGCCTTGCATTGTGGCACTACCAATGCCACTACCACTGCCACATGAGGTAGCAGATGACTTTGATGGCTGGGTCACAAACATGGCATTTCCTAACCTTGTTGAAAAATTCCATCCCTACATTCATTCCATGTAACAAAGTATAAGAAATTGTCTTCTATAGCTTGGACTATGGAGTAAAAGTAAAGTATCTAATGGAGGTTTACCTGTGACCTGGGCAGACCAACCCTTGGCATCCTCATTGGTTCTTTGCCCTTTCCAACATTATCATTTGAGTGTTGTTGCCTTTTATCTTTCCCCTTGTTTGTATCTTTTTCCTTACCAATGACAACCCCTGCACTGCTTCCTCTTCCTTGTACCCCAATGTTAGCACCTCTTGCTCTTCCTCTTCCTCTTCTTCCAACCACAGTAGGACTACTGTTAGCACCTCTTGATCTTCCTCTTCCTCTTTCTCTTCCTCCCGCTACAGTAGGAGCAATGTCTGTTGATCTACCCCTTTCTCTTCCTCTTCCTCTCCCTCTACCACCATCCACACATTGTACATTTTTTGCATGTAATCACAGTTCATATACTTGAAAAATCTAAGTGATGAAAATTCCACAACTAGACAATACTTATAACATATACTTGTTCAGCATGAGTGTTACTGTTTACAGCAACTTGTATCTTAGGTCCTGATGGTCATAAAAAAATACAGTAGTTAAAACCAAAGTAAAGCAAATAAGTACTGAAAATTTTCAAAAACAAAGTGTCTAAACATACTTGTTCACCACTAGCGTTTGTTGATTTTTTAGAGCAAGTTCTTGCATTGTGCCCTGGCTGCTTGCATAGTCCACACTTGAGGGTTGTGTAATGCTTTCTCACTCCTCTTGATGGATTCTTTGGTTCATCATGGCCTTTTCTCCTACTCTTTTTTGGTCTACCACTCTTCTTCCTAAGAGGAGGAGGACTTATAGGATCAAAGTCTGTGTGAACCCACATTGTTTGGTCAGGAATTGGTTTGATGATGTAGTTGTATGACTCTGCAAAAGTACTGGTATGGAAGCACTGATCAACTACTTCAATCAAATCATAATAGGAGAAGGAATCTGGATCTACCTTGCATTCAGCCCTGACCCCCTTCACGTACTCAACATGCTCGCCTCTAACAATTTTACCTCCAACATGAACATACAAAAGGCACCTCAACTCCATCATGTTTTTCTGTGCAACAAACAAAGTTCAAAGCATTAGGGTTTCATGCAAACCAGTAACTGAGTATGTCATTCAGTCAAATACAAACAACAGGTATGTTAAACTGAGCCTTAAACTGAAGCACAACAAAATCCTCAATTCTTTAAGGGCACTAAACACTATGCAACACTTCAAATAATTAAAAACCTAAGCATTAGGGTTTGAGGAATGAGGGTTAAACCAGATTTATAACTACATACGCATGAAATATACATTAGACGGAGAAGGAAAGATACAAATAACATAAACAACTATACATACACCTGGAATATACATATATCAGATGGGAGAACATGGGAGTAGTGAGAGAGAAGAGTGGGTTTGTCCTGTATGGAAAAAGAACGACCAGGAAGAACAAAAGCCGTACCTTTTTCGAATATGGAAGTTCCAAAATCACGAAAGTTGTACTATTTCTTCTGTTAGGGTTTCGTTCTGGGTCCACTTAGGGATTCGAACACCGTTGAAAGAGAGACCTTCACACACACACACAGAGAGAGAGAGAGAGAGAGAGAGAGATCTGGGGTCTGCAATCTGGGTTTGTCGCGATTTTGGTTTCGTTTCTCTCGATATGGGTTTGTCTACATCTGCGTTTGCTTCAACATCAGATGTATCAGATGGGAGAAGAGGGGAGGAGTAGAGAGAGGAGTGGGTTTGTGGGGCTTCTTTCATGGCTCCAGATCGATTGATCGATCGATCATGGTGGTGGGCTGCTGCC
Source organism: Vaccinium darrowii (assembly GCA_020921065.1). NCBI lineage: Eukaryota > Viridiplantae > Streptophyta > Magnoliopsida > Ericales > Ericaceae > Vaccinium > Vaccinium darrowii. The sequence goes on along the minus strand of CM037162.1, from coordinate 21,983,408 downwards.
GTTGTTTGCTTCTAGAGAGAGAGACGAGAGTTGGGGGAGGGTTGAGAGAGTAAAGTAGAACCCCCCCTTTTGCCAAACCTAATTTAAGATAAGGGTATTTTTGGTTTTTAACATGTTTCCGTCTAACATTTTAACGGTAAAATGGGGAAGGGGTGAAGTTGCTTAATTTTGATAGTTGAGGGGGTGATGTTGGCACGTTTGGTAGTTTAGGGGGTGATGTTGCAACAAAGTGATAGTTTAGGGGGTGTTCTTGCAAATTAGCCAACAACAAATGGTGTATGGCTCTCACCACTGATGTACGGCAATGGTATTTTATTGAAAAAAATAATAATAACAATAATAATAATAAATAAAACGTCTTCTTAGAATGAGCCAACACCCAAACTTAATAATTGGTTCTTCTTGTATCCAATGTGTTTTGCTCCATTTGTTGATTGCACAAATGATTTTTATCCTTTTTTTTAAAAAAAAAAGAAAAAGAAAAGAACCTTACTAACACCCTCTTCGGCATTTTAATGATGCATGTGTTCTCTTAACATAGCTGTCCTTTTTTTTTTATTATTATCGTCTTAATTTCTTTTTCGTCAATATTTATCATTAATTAAGTTGCAAAATATTCTCCAAAAATCCCATGAGCGTTAAGTAAAGACCATTTTAAAATTGGGCGAGTGGGTTGCCTTTAAAACCTTCCCCACTCGTAACCTGGCTCCCAAACCTGGAGTTTTTCCTATTTTCGTAGACCAATTCCTTTTCCAAAATTATCGGCAGGAGAGTCATTTTTTTTTTATTCTTCAGAATCATTTTCAATGGTTTCTCGGGTAATAAAACCATTTTCCAAAATAAAAACCTGGGTGGGGACTCTCAATTTTTTATAAATATTTTTCCGTGGCCCCATCAACAAAATGGCGACTCCACTGGGGACACTCAAATTAATTTATTAATTTGGTATTTTTACACTTGTCAACAATCCAAAAGCTTGTCAAAACGAAAATGCTTCGCGCTATCAAAGAAGGAATGGTGGATTAACAGGGCCTCGCCCGACCATCCTAACTGGAGCTTTCGTGGTTGTCGTTTGTGTAAAGTTATCAAACAAATTAAATAAATTTAAGAGAGAGAGCCAAACTTGAAAAATGCTTGTGGGATTTTTGAAAATAGTTTTGTTGCTTAATGTTTTGCACGTGCATCGATGTTGTTTTTTTTTCTCAATCGATAGCCATTTTATTGATTACGAAATATGCGAAATATCAAAAAGAACTTCCTTACACACCCAGTCTGGACAAGTCCCTTCCCAGGTTGTAGGTTGCTCAATAGATAGGGCGTGCTTGGCCACGACATGGGCCACCCTATTACAATCATGAGGAGTAAAAGAAAAAGAAAAATCACAAAAAGAAGTAGAAAGTCTAATAATATCTCGAATGATAACCGCTAAGCTTGAGCTGATTGCCTTCTCTCCTTTAAGCATCTGTATGATAAACTGCGCATCTCCTTCAAAAGAAAAGCGTTAGCCCCCTTTCTTCTTAGCCAAAGTCATTGCCCATCGAAATCCCAAGGCCTCCACAGCCTCTGCTGAATGAGTGTTTGAGATTGGAATAGCTGTGACCCATTTCACTTGCCCCAAGTAATCCCTTACTAACAGACCTACACCGCCTCTCTTTCCTGACCCGTCAAATGCTCCGTCAGAGTTAATCTTCACTACCCCATGGTTCAGAGGATTCCATCTGCTAATTGTTTCCTCCATTGGCTGTCGTGGCTCTCTAGTCTTTGACGTGGCTGCTACAAAATCATGAAACTCATTAATCCCGTAACCCAAGATTTCCTGCTCTCCAATCCACTTCTTATTGAACACCCAATCATTCCTGGCCTTCCAAATTTGCCAGCAAACAAACGCAAAGAACCCCAGATTCTCCTTTCGATTCCCTCCATTCGCAACAGATCCCATACTTGTCCACAACTCACCAAACTGGGAAGTAGCTAAAACCTCCGGTTGAAACCGAAAGGGTGACAGTAACCACACTTTGCAAGCCCGTTCATAGGTCATCAACACATGAGTTGTAGTTTCCTCCGTCATCCCACAAACTGGACATTCCGTTGACACCGGTACTCTCCGTTGGGTTAACAATTTGTTAACGGGAAGGATATTGTGCAAGCTACGCCATAGAAAAAGCTTGAGTTTATTAGGAGCTTGAATTTGACAAATCCGTCTCCATTTATCCTCATCGACATTACTTCCACTTGTTTGCCCACGATCAACATTGCTATTTGGACTCTGTTGTCCCAACTTTTTTGCAATCATATATGCCGTCTTAACTGAGAATTTCCCGTTCGGCGAACTCCTTCAAATGCGCTCATCCAGTTGGTCAGTAGTACTTAATGGTATACACAAAATTTGCTCAGCATCTCTGTGATTAAACACCTCCCTTATTACTGACTCCTTCCATCCGTTGCAACCATGATCAATGAGTTCGCTGACTTTCTCATAAGGCACATTCTCCGGTCGAGGGGATAAAATTGTTGGTAGTAAAGGATCCTCAAGCCATGGATCAGACCATATCCCAACTTTTGCACCCGTAGCCACTCTCCACCTCCAACCTTTCTCCACCACAACTTTACTTGCTAAAATACTTTGCCAAGCCCACGATGCCGTAGGTTTAGCCCATGCTTCCAAAAAATTTGAGTTGGGAAAATATTTGGCTTTGAAGACTTTGTAAAACAATGAGTCCTCCCCCTTTAGCAATCTCCACCCTTGTTTAGCAAGCATTGCTAAGTTAAAAGCTTCTAATCTCTAAACCCCAAACCCCCCTCACCTTTGATCTGGGTCATCTTCTCCCAACTTAACCAGTGAATTTTCCTATTCTCATCATCGACATTCCAAAAGAACTTAGCAATCAGCGAATTAAGTGAGTTGCATAATCCGGTTGGAAGCTTGATACAAGCCATTGTATACGTGGGCAACATTAGCAAAACAGATTTCGCCAATACCTCCCTCCCTGCGGGGTTGACATGCTTTCCTTTCCAATGTTTAGCTTTATTCATCACACACTCCTTAATATACCCCAGAGTTGCATTTTTTGGAGCGCTCAATAATAAAAGGCAGCCCTAGGTATTTCCCTTCCTCCGAGCTCCTGCTAAAACCCAAAATGTGACGGCATATCCCTTTACTTTCCACAGTCGTATTAGGGCTGACGAAAATTGATGATTTATTTCCATTCACCAATTGCCCAGAAGCTTTCCAGTAAGTTTCCAAGACACACTTAACCACCTCACTATCACGGCTTGTGGCTGGGCAAAATATGAGAGAGTCATCCGCAAACAAGAGGTGTGAAATAGATGGCCCATTCCTGCAAATCTTAACACCTTTGAGATCCCCCCGTCGCTCCTTTTCCTGTAACAAACTAGATAATCCTTCAGCACATAACAAGAATAAGTATGGGGAAAGGGGATCCCCTTATCGTGGGCCCCTCTGGGGTTTAATAAACCCATGATGCTGACCATTAACAGTCACTGAGTAAGATACCGTGGTAATACAATTCATAATCCAATCCCACCACTTCTCATTAAAATCCATGGACTGCATGACCTTCTCCAGATATACCCATTCAATCCTGTCATATGCCTTGGCGATATCAAGTTTAAGTGCCATTTGACCTTCCTTACTATTCCTTCTATTTTTAAGATGATGCACTAGTTCATGGGCTACTAAGATGTTATCACAAATCTGCCTATTTTGGATAAAAGCACTTTGGTTGGGGCTAATTAATTGAGGCAAAACAGCACGCAGTCTATTAGCCAAGGCCTTAGCAATAATTTTGTACAAAACATTGCATAAAGAGATAGGGCAATATTGTGAAACCTGCACCAGAGTTTTGACTTTGGCAATCAAAACAATTTGAGTGTGATTGAAGCTCCTCAATATCTGCCCAGTCCGAAAAAAGCTCTGCACTGCATTAGTAACATCATCCCCAATTATATCCCAATAATGTTGAGAGAACCCTGCTACGTTTGAGTTACCCTACCCAGCTTGCTAGTGTTAGGACTACCCAAACGTGATGAGTCAGGTTGCCGTTCGACCTTTGCCATGCAGTACACTTGGCACTGTGAGGCAAATATTGGCTCTAGTCTGGGGAACCCCATAAACCAAAACCAGCCTTTGCATATAAAAAGCCATAGAACTTTCCATTTTATGACAGGGCCCGTGATTTTGTGATATATCTTGTTTATATGTTTACTGTTTTTTGTGCATATTATCATCATGTTGCATATGTTCACATTAGTTGTCACATTTCCCGCGATCTTAAGAAGTTGCCCTGACCGATGAAGAGTCATGTACTCTCGATGGATACATGTTGATACCTTCGGAAAATGAGATTATGGATAATTAAGAAGGCCTAAAATCTTCAATAAACTCTCATCAGTGACCTTAACCGAGCTTCAGAGTAACCAACCCCATTTATCAGGATGTTTAATTATTCTTAAAAACAAAACTAGAATCCTGATGAGAAGTTATCAAAGAATTTAGTCCATTCTCAAATTTTTCCAAATACTTGTTTTCCAATACAAAGGATACACTGTCCAAAAAAAAAAAAAAAACACTGAGGATCGGGGCAACCTTTTTAGGACCATTTCCCCTAGTCTAATATTTTAAACACCTTCAGTGTCAACTATGCTCGAACGGCTCTCTGTGATCCAGTTTATCCTTAAACATATTTTTTTGAAAACCTTTTCAGATTTAGGGTGAGACACGACACAAAAACGACGTTCTCCTTTTTAGAAATAAAATGAGGGCGTTTGTGAGTTTGCTTTTTCTTTACTGTCAGTTCTAAGTCATTGGTCAAAGTGAGAAGAACACCATACCCAGTTGGATCTGGCCTCCTAAACAGCGGTTAATTCGGACTGAGTCAGAAACAACGCAGTCAAGTTCAGCAGAAATGTCAGAAACCCCAGAAATGACAGAGAAAAGTGAAGCTGAGGCTCTCAAGTTGGCCCTGGAAGAGCAGCGACTACGCAGCAACAAACAGATGGCCCAGATGATGCTCATGATTCAAAAATTGACCACCCTGGTTACACCACCACACGGACCAGAGAATCAACCATCACCCCAGAGTTTAGAAGCAATAATGGCCAAGATTGCCAAACTGGAAGAATCAGTTAAAAAACAAAAGAAAATAGCAACCACAGGAATTGACATGGAGAAGCTGTGCCTATTTGCAGATGCCAAACTCCTGGAGCATTTCAAGCCAATAGATTGGGAGAAATTGGATGGAAGTGGCGACCTGAAGGCTCACTTACAAACATATGTAGGCACCCTATCTATGTATGATGTGGAGAATAACGCAATGGGGCAAATGTTTTAGCAGGCTCTCACCAGGCCAGCACTGCGGTGGTTTTTGAATTTAGATATTTCAAAGAAGAGAACTTGGGATGACATTGGGGTAGCTTTTGTGGCTCAATACAACTACAACATCAAGCTTGAAATGACTTTACAAGAGTTGGAATCTACAAGAATGGAGCCAAATGAGTCTTTTACGAATTTTATAAAAAGGTGGAGAGGAAAAGCTTCTCAAATGATTGACAGACCTTCTGAAAAGGAACAGATGAGAATCATTACTTGCAACCTACCACTAGATTTTGCTAAACCCTAGTGGTATTTCAAGCTACTACAGACTTTAAAACTTTCTATGAGGTAGGCCTTTCCGTTGAGGAGGCAATCCAGTCCGGCATTTTTGAGGAAAATGAACCTATTCCCGAAACCAAACAAGTGTACTCTGACAACAGCAACACATTGTTCAGCAGAAAGGATTATACGTACCCAAGCCCCTTCCAGCTCCACAGACCAAAATTTCATCCAAGCCATACCTGTCAACGAGATCAAAGCTCCAACCAACTATTCTCAGAAACCACAAAGAACCCTCTCCCAATTCTCTGTGCGTTTGTCCTCGATTTATGAAGAGCTCCTCAAAACCGGCCACATTAAACCACTCCAACCCACTTCTCTACCACAAGAGCTTTCATCCAATTGTTGGAAATTTTCTCGGAAATTCGGGGTGAATGAAACCGGGCGTTCGGAGGGTCTCTCGAGGCAACCGAAAGGACCCACGTAGCTGTTTATTACACGGGTTGATGGCTGAATATTTCGGTGTTAATTGCTGGTTATAACACCTCGTAACCTCCCTATGATGGAGATTGAAAGGCTGTCAATTTTCAGAGTTATTGTGGCAGTTTTCTTCCACAGTTCATTGCAAAATTTGAATTCGTTGGTAATGTGCACATAAATCAAAATGATTCTTGGGTCTGCCCTCTCTGATGCCTTTTGGCTTTGATTTGAGGGCATGATTCTGCAGCAAACGCGACGGTATAGGGGGATCACTGTTTCAGTGGTATTCTGTGAGCAGCCACTTTGTGCATTTATTGCCAAAGGTTAGGTCTGTCTCCAATCCATCTGTTTCAGTGGTATTCTGGGAGCAGCCACTTTGTGCATTTATTGCCAAAGGTTAGGTCTGTCTCCTATCCTTCCCCCGCCCATACCCCCAATTATTGGGGACTAAATGGGTTATGTTATTGTTGTTGTATTCAATTGGGAGGCTCCCCATTGATTCACATATTCAATTTCCCAGCTCTTCCTTCAGCTATACATTGGTTACTCTGCCTTTTGGTTCAGCACAAGAGAAATTCGTCCATCACTAAAGCTCTGAAATTCGTCTTTGAGAGAGAGAGGCAGACAGCAGTCAGTTCGCCAAGGCTTCCAGCGGTGGTGTTCCGGTGGTCGTGGTTCTAGCCGTTGTATCCTGGGACGAAGACGTCGGTCCAACCTACAACACCCACGGTAGGCGACGCATCTTTGTTAAGGAGAGTGTGATCTCACACGACTCGGCTGTTTGTATCTCTATTACCATATTCTGTCAATTTCTATTATTGTATATTTCAGTTGTAATCTGTTCATGTTAATATATATCAGACGTAATTGTTCTTTGGAATTCGTATTGCCACTATATTTTTTCCAACACCAATCACAACCCAGACGCTTTTTGTGCCTTCCATCAAATACCCAATCATGCTACCGACAAGTGCCACCGCCTCCGTCACGAAATCCAAAACCTCATCGATGCCGGGAACATCCACTCTCCACCAGTGGAACCAAACACCCAACCCTAATCAACACCAAGCTGTTAATTCAACCAAAGTCAGGTTAGCATTGGAGAAAACAACCACCAATGGCCATGCAATAGCTTGATCCTCCACGAGTTTTTGATAGTCTTTGAGTTTCGAGTCAAATTTTCACTGTTGTTGAGTCAGTTTGTACTTCAAATTTTTTTTTTTTGTTTATGTTTCTATTTTCTTTCATTTTGTTGTCAAGAAAAACAAAAACAAAAAATAGAGTCAGCTTTGTAGTCCCGAACTACACACAACCTGATTCCTTGCAAAGGGATACGTAGGCAACCCTCAGTGGTTCGGTCGCAACTTTCAAAAATTCAATGTCACGTTTTTGTGTCAGAATTGTCATAATAAACTTGAGTTTTTACAATAATCTCTCGACAAAGAATTTTTTCCCACCATCATTTGAGATTTATGATAGTCACTTGAAAACAAGGGATGATTTTTGATTGAACCCTCAGCCCTCGTAAGAAAAAGGAATTCTAGGTGCCATTCTATGACGTCATCAGTAAACAATGTTTTGACATAGAAAAAGCCTGCTAGGTTGACAACCCGCAAAGGCAGCCTAGGCAAAAGTTAAGGCAAACAATCAAAAAGCTCGCTAGATCAAAATTTCAAAATATGATCTAAGCAAAAGTTAGAGCATGTATAGATTTTTTTTGGATAAATAGAGCATGTATAGATTTTCTATATCAAGTTGTGCAATTCAAAATGAAGGAAGACATTCTTTACTTTTATTCCCAGATAAATATATCCCTTGATAGCCCTTTTGAACCTAAATTATTTTCTTGGAAAAAGAACCCAGCTAGACAGCTATAACCCACACTGGGGTAAAATAAGAGATATGAAATTGTCCAACACATGACTGCCAGAGGCACGTCAAAAAATTTCAAAAAGTGTCAAACACATGATTGCTAGTGACACGTCAAAATTTCAAAAGAATGAAGGTGCCAAGCACATAGGCACAACAAAATGCAAATCATTGAAAGAAAAGAGAAAAAGAACAATCAAATGAAAGAAAATGCCCATCAAAAGCAAGAAGGGGCACCAAAAGATTCTGAGATAGTTGCTAGCTCTAATAACCCAGGAGAAAATTGAAAATTAGAAAAAGAACACAGCTAGGCAGCTATAACCCACACTAGGGTAAAATAAGAGATATGAAATTGCCCAACACATGACTGCCAGAGGCACGTCAAAAAATTTCAAAAAGTGTCAAACACATGATTGCTAGTGACACGTCAAAATTTCAAAAGAATGAAGGTGCCAAGCACATAGGCACAACAAAATGCAAATCATTGAAAGAAAAGAGAAAAAGAAAAATCAAATGAAAGAAAATGCCCATCAAAAGCAAAAAGGGGCACCAAAAGATTTTGAGATAGCTACTAGCTCTAATAACCCAGGAGAAAATTGAAAATTTTGAGCCTGTTATCCTTTCTTTGTTGAGCCCAAAAACCTTGGCTCAGTTATAACCTGAATAAAGTCCTTTCAAATTGAAAAAGCACAACTTGATAGCGAGAATCCGATGGGAACAATATAATTTCCCTTGAAAATAAAAAATCAAAGTATTGCGCAACATTGGCGTCAACCAAGGTGAAAGTTCAAACTGGGGCACTTCAATCCTCATCAGCAACCCGGGTGCGTCAATTCGCGATAAAAAATCTTGTGTTTCAATAATCGATTTAAATGAACATCATTTAACGGAGTGAAACAATTTTATGACAATTTCAACATCAATTATGGGGCACATTTTGCCATTTTCTGAATCCTCGAGTTTGTCATTGCTCAATGGTCTTTTCTACCCTTCAAAATTTACTACCTTTATCATAAATTGGTTTTAGGATTTCCGTAGACCAATTACAAAGGCTAACATCATCAAAGCGAATTCGAATACTAGGATTTGCTAAAACAGCTTCGTAGATCCTTAATTAAATAATTACTCGTAGAATTTTGAAAATAGCTGCAGTATATGTATCATAGAATATTTTATTTATTCTCTCTCAAATTTTATTACTCCATAGGTTCGGCTAATGGCATTTTAGGAAATTTGGGGTTTGTTAAAGATAATACTCCTCGGATTTCAGGATTACAAAAAAAAATGGGTCAGGGGAGAACCGGAGAGCTAGAAAAAAGAAATTGAGTTTAAACAGAATCTCTTTTTTGGGAAATCTTCATACAAAAGGGGTCGAAATCATAATTTTGTTGTGTATGGAACGGTAAGTGTAATCAAACTAAAACATCAGGGGCTTTGTACTACAAAAGTACAAATGCACTAGATTTTCCTCCGAGGCTCCTCCAATCCTCATCAAAATAGGAAACGAAATAAGGAAACAAATATGAAACAGACTTCCCATTCAAATGGTAGATCTTTTACTCCAAATGCACTAGATTTTCCTCCAAGGCTCCTCCAATCCTCATCAAAATAGGAAACGAAATAAGGAAACAAATATGAAACAGACTTCCCATTCAATCGGGAGATCATCTACATGCATGAGGATTTCGCAATCCAATCTGAACTTAGCTTTAGGAAACAAAACTTGATGTTTACAGCTGTTAATAACCTATCAGTGTGCATGCATTGCTTAATTTGAAAGCAAGCAATTGCAGAACCATATCTATATATTAGAGAGAGAGCCCAAAAAAAGAAGACTAAGCAGCAAGCAACGAGAGAGAGAGAGAGAGAGAGAGCAAAGATGTGGAAGAGAGGGGAAACGCTGGGAGTGGGGGCTTCTGGAATGATATCTTTAGCACTAGTTGATGATCAGACCTCATTCGATCATGATTTACCAAGTGTTATGGCCGTGAAATCTGCCCCTCTACACATATCGGGCTCGATTTGTAGAGAGGGAAGAATCCTTAATCAGTTGGAAGGCTGTTCGTATGTTGTTCGTTGTTTCGGGTCCGATACTACATTCGAAAAAGGAGAGTGCTGGTATAATCTATTCTTGGAGTACGCCTCCGGTGGCAGCTTATTTGATCGCATTCGTGAGTCAGGCAAAGGAGGACTGCCAGAATCTGAAGCGACGGGATACACGAAATCTGTACTCATGGGTCTGAATTACGTTCACAAACAAGGATACGTTCACTGTGATATAAAACCTCATAATATACTGCTCGTGGAGGGTGAGAGTGAAGTATTAAATACTCCAATAAATTTGAATGGAAAAAGGAAAAGGGTTGAGAAAGAACACATGGCAAAGATTGCTGATTTTGGGGTCGCAAGGAAGGCTGGAAAGAGAAACAACGACGAAGAAACTAATCTAAGGGGCACCCCTATGTATATTGCCCCCGAGTCGGTTCAGTGTGGAGAATATGAGGCTCACTCGGATATTTGGGCACTTGGGTGCACTGTTTTACACATGATCACTGGCCAAGTCCCTTGGAAGTGTGACAAAAATACCGAAAAGGCGGCTCTTTTGTTCAGGATAGGGTTTAGAGAACAAGTGCCCGAAATTCCAATTGATGGGTTGTCGAAAGAGGCCCGAGATTTTCTCAACAAGTGCTTGGTTAGGGATCCTAAGTCGCGGTGGACTGCTGATATGCTCTTAGCCCATCCCTTTGTCTCGGGTCTTGATGGCATGATGATGGCTGGAAATATCAAGGACGAAAGAAACAGAGTTGTTCAACCACAAAAGATGGCAAAAGAAGTACTAATTGATTCGTTGTCAAGCCAGAGTTGGTTCAATCTTACTAAAACCTACTTGCTCATGTCACATTCAGCATCAAACGGAATCGTGCCTGACTTTGGCAAGATTCGTACCATCAAAAAGATGAAAAGAACGGAGGAAGAAGAAGAGGGGAAGAGGTTTGAATCAAGTTTTCGACTGGATGCCCTGGGAAGGTACTGGGGTATCAATCCAAGTCCAATGATACCAAGCTCCAGCATTGCCATTGAGATTTTCAATTAATTGGGTTTCGTCATTCCTCTTCAAAATCTTGAAAAGAAAGTTATTCATTCACTCACCAATCATTCAGAGACGACAACTTTGTATTCCTTGTTGCAAATAGTTGATTTTTTTCTCCTTCCTTACCTTGGGATTTTTCCTGTAGTGTTTTATTTGTCTTCCATTACCTGTCGGATAGAAAGACAAGAATGATGTATATGAAAAGTTTGCTATCAAAGTTCATTAGCAGTACACTTTTTGGGTAAAGGGAAAGAAGTGACTTATCTGTGAATGATTTATCCTTTTATATGGTTGAATCCTGTCTGCAGAGTAACAGGACTTCATTTTCTTGAGCTTTTTTTTTTTTACTTCAATATAATTAACCTCAGTTGTTATGGATGATGTTCTAAAAGGTTATATTGAAGTAAATGACCTTATGGAGGTGCGCCATGTGGGATCCAAACCAATAAACCTGTAGGTTAATATTAAATTAGCAATAGTCAAACTTTGTGGTGCCTGCAATAATAAACTTAAGATAGTACAGTACAATATAGAATTATTTACAACATTGATTATGAAGGAGATTGAAAGTACTAAAATATGAGTCTGGTATAGCGAATAAGATCAAAGCATCCTCCAATTAACTTCACCTTAAGGATATCCCTTCTAACTGATACAATATAGAATTTTTTACAACATGGAACTTGCGAAATTTATATTGATGGTCACTATAGAGAAATTAATGAGGAACCGACAAACATTTGATTATGAAAAGAATGGAGGAAGAAGAAGAGGGGAAGAAGTTTGAATCAAGTTTTCGACTGGATGCCTTGGGGAGGTAATGGGGTATCAAACCAATTCCAATCATACCAAGGTCCAACATTGGCATTGAGATTTTCAATTAATTGGGACTTTTCATTCCTCTTCAAACTCTTGAAAAAGGAAGTATGTCCATTCAGTGAGCAATCATTTAGAGATGACAGCTTTGTATCCTTGTTGCAAATATTGGATTTTTTTCTCCTTGCCTTGGACTTATCCCGCTGTGTTTTCCTTTATTTCTTTGGTGGAAAGAAATCATTTACTTCTACCCTGTCTGTGGTCCACTAGTCCTTGGTGGGGCGGTAGTTGCTGTGGCTCTTTTGGTACCTTCCAGGGCCTGCCGCGGGTCTGGAGTCCCTATGTCATGCAGCTCACGCCCAGGGGAGGGTTGCAAAAAATATATACTTACAAAAAAAAAAAAAAAAAAATGATGGCGAAGTTGATTTCGGCATTCTGAAACATAGAAGGAATCATTATGATCAGATGTTAATAAAATCGGTCTTGTGCTATACATTCTAACATGCTATCAGTGCATCAGAGTCTTTGATTCCTTGATTTCTTCATTCTAACATGCTATTAGTGCATCAGAGTCCTTGATTCCTTCGATTTCTTCAATTCAAGTCCTGGAAGCTGTTTTTGTTTTCGTAGTATCTGTTTTTTAGCGCTCTTTCTTTCCTTCTTTTTGCACCCGATTCGGTTCAATGTATATTGCTCTTGACGTCTGAGACAGGCTGCGAATTTGCCCTTTAAATCATTTTACTATTGTAACCTCATTTTTCAATAGATAAAGCTATTTGGAACAATGGATAACTTCTGAGTACGCTACAAGGTCCTTGATCTTCTTAACTGAATTTCATTTCTCCTTTTGCTTCTCTATTTTACAAATCTCCTGAAATTTTTCCAACTTACAAATAAGTACAAATGGAATGTTTCTCATCCTTATGGGCCGGGGTGTACCCTAACACTCACCTGAAACATGAAAAAGTGAGGGGAAAACAAAAATATGTAGGAAAATGAGTGAAAATCCCTATAGAGGAGAGAGACTTTTCGACAAGTTTGTTGCCCTAGGTTACTCTATAAGGGGCTTTTCATGCTTTTGTGGCTTGCAATGGAGTTGCAGCTTTTGCAGCAATAAGTTGCTCGTAGAGGTCTCTGATCTTCAAGCCAACTATGGTCTGGAAGAGACCGGTTCCGTTGTTACTTCCTGGGAAATCAGAGAGCTTCAGCATTTGCTCCGTGACTTCTCCATAGAACTTGGTTGAGATGTTGCTTAGGTGGCTCTCGACGTAAATTAGCTCGTCTAACCGATCGAATTGGTCATCCATCTCCAATACAGAAACCTGGGGGAAGGCAATTTAACAGAGCTGAGTATAAGCATCATGTAACTGAGATATTTCCAGGTCCAGATATACATGGACTTATTAATCTCGTGATGGATTAAGTAAATTGATCCTAAAAGGTCATATTACGCAATAGGATTCTCGCTTACAACATGATTTGGGGTCAGGGAAATGGTGTGGAGAACAAAATTTAGTTGTGGGTTAAGTGTTAGTAATGCTTTACTTTCTAACCATTCAAGTCAATTAGAAACAAGGTTCAATTGAACCATAAAAAAACCTGGAATTTTACTATTCTGCTTGTGATTCATATTAGTCTCCTAGGAAATTTTGAACCTTTTACCCGGTTCTTATTTGTTTATGTTTTTGAGGGATTAACGAGTACCCTGATTCGAATCGAGGCCATGCAACTAAAAGCTAATGATTAAGGTGTGAAGTCACGACTTCTTAGCATTTGATGTATCCATTATTATGAAGCTGAGGGTAGTTCTTTGCTTAGGTTATTTTGGATGATACTAATAATTAGAATGATGAGAAATTTCTAAAATTAGAGATTGCATGTATACCTCATGACCAAAGTAAGTCTCAGGGCCATGGGAAAATTTGATGCCAAGGTATCCAGCTGATGGTGGAGCCTTCATCAAACAGGTATACTGGGTTGAAATACTTCACCCCTTCTTTCATTATCAACCTCACTCCTAACACTTTTCCCTCATTGTCACCAGGAATTAGTTGTGTTGGCAATACTTCTATCACTGCATCTGCATATTGCTTCTGTGGATCTGCATTCACAAAAAATAGGCATGAAAAAAACCTGCGAATATTTATGTCTATGTAGTTTTGTTTGTGTGTGCGCGAGCGTGTAGAGAGAGAGAGAGAGAGAGAGCACTGATGAAAAATCTACTCTTTCTATCATACACTCTCCGTCCTCAAATAATAGTCCAGTATTCTATTTAGATTGTCCCTTAATAAGTATCAATTTTGAAAAGTTAATTAGTAAAAGTTAGTACAATTATTATTTTTTCATTTGGAAAAGTTAATGAGTAAGAAGATTATGGGTAAAAGTGGAGGATAATTTGGCAGGCGGAGGTAAAAGTTGATGTGAAAGGTGTAATAATAATATTTTTTTAATAAAATGGAATACGAAGCTGAACACTTGAAAATGGATGGAGAGAGTATGTCTTTTGTGTTCTAGTATAGTATACTATGAGCTGATTTAGCCCAATGCAATTTTATGTGATAATGTAAAATTAAGGCCAGATGAAATCATAACTTCTTCGATTGTGAGAGATTAATCTATTTGTACTTACTAGATAATATAGTTATAGTAGTAGCCTCCACCAGCCCCACTGTAGTAGGGATGGCCATCTCGACCGACTCGGCCCGATTCAACTTGGCCCCTCTCTGAATGGGTAGAGGATTCGGGGAATTCTTTGGGGATAAGGAAGGATATGGAGAATTTTTTAAAAAGAAAATTTGGGGATTGAATAAGAGATGGTATAGTCAGTCCCTGTCCCAATAGCCTCCCTCTCTCCGCCCTGCCCCGCCCCATATCCCCGTTAAAACATATACTTGTATTATAACTTATAAGTTAGGGTTCTGAACTTCTAATACTAATTAAAAAAAAAAAAACTTTACCCTTCAAAGAGGCTCATGTGAGCAACCTGTGGTCACTTTTACTCAATTTCTGGTATCCTTTGTTTTGTGATGAATTCATTTCCAGTATGTTTGTAAGGTTTTTTCAAGATGGAGTTATGTGAGCTTTCTTTCTATCTTTCTTTCTTCTTTTTTTTTTTTGGGTAAATAGAGTTATGTGAGCTTTCATCTTTGGGATCCAACTTCAAATTTTATCATTTGTGTATAAGATGACCTTTTTTTGGTGAGCTTTTTATATCCAATGAGTCAATGATCGATAATGTTAAGGTCTAAATCCTCGTTTCCCCGTGGGGATCCCCGTTCCGCATATTGGGGCGGGGATGGAGGTTAAAAAAAATCTCTAGTTGAGATTGGGGAGGGATGGGGATTGATATGGGTTCGGAGATTGGGGATGGAGATAGTGGTATCCACCCCCTACTGTCCCCTGCCCATCCCTACACTATAGTTCAAAGAGATGAATTTTATTGAAACAATGTCAATTTTATACAAATTTTTGTTTTGTATAAATCCCACTTTAAAATAATGAGAGAAAATTAGGCATAACTACAGTATTTTTTTTCTCTTTTGACAAAAGGACACGGGAGTTCTAACATTTGTGGCAAAGACATTTAAAACATTTGAGATGAGAAGGCCAAAACAAAAACAGAAAGCGAGAACCTCCGCTGACTCCATAACCACCGCCACCACTTCCATACCCTCCACACCACCTCCATCACAGCTGCCACCGCCGCCACCTCCATCGCAACCACCTCCGCAAAACCTTACCCACATCTGATTCTATTCTGGCACTGAACTCAGCAGCAGGGTTCTCGTATTTATCATCCAATCAACGTGGTAAAGTAAATACTCCAGTTCTCACTACTCTTTTTCTTACTTTTCCACTGGTTCTTGTCCTTTATTGGGTTGTCTTTTTGTTGTGAATACATATTTTTTCAATCTTCGGTGAAACTTCCCCAAACCCATGTTTTCAATTGTGCGAAAAATCCTCTTCTGAAGAAGGAGTGGGGTTTATTGTACTGGTTCAATGTTCTCAGTGAAATCCATCTAAAATGAAAACTGATTTGTATTATTACATTTGTGTTATTATAGGAGTGGTCGGCTAGAGTGGGGTGGTGGTCGGCCGGAGGTGGGGTGGTAATTTTTTGAATTTTATGTTGGAAATTCGAATTTTTAAAAATTAGTGACATCTCACTAATTTTTTTGGTTGCTGGAAGTGGTCGACCAGAGGTGGGGTGGTTGTTTGCCGGGGGTGTGGTGGTGATTTTTTGAATTTTATGTTGGAAATTAGAATTTTTAAAAATTAGTGACAGCTCACTAATTTTTTTGGTCGCCGGAAGTGGTCGGCTAAAGGTGGGGTGGTGGTCGGCCGGCGATTGGGTGGTGATTTTTTTGAATTTCATGTTTGAAATTAAAATTTTAAAAAATTAGTGACATCTTACTAATTTTTTTGGTCGCCGGAAGTAGTCGGCTAGAGGTGGGGAGGTGGTCAGCCGGAGGTGGGGTGGTGATTTTTTTGAATTTCATGTTTGAAATTAAAATTTTAATCTTACTAATTTTTTTGGTCGCCGGAAGTGGTCGGCTAGAGGTGGGGAGGTGGTCAGCCGGAGGTGGGGTGGTGATTTTTTGGATTTTCATGTTCGAAATAAGAATTTTAAAAATTAGTGACATCTCACTAATTTTTTGGCCGCCAGAAGTGGTGGGCGAGAGGTGGGGTGGTAGTAGGCTGGAGGTGGGGTGTCGATTTTTTTGAATTTTATGGACGAAATTAGAATTTTTAAAAATGAGTGACATTTCACTAATTTTTTTTTGTCTTTATGTTCAATTGCAAAAGTTCCTTGTCCTTCCCTTTAAAAATGTCAAATGTTTTTGTTTTTATAATCGATTGCAAAAATTCCTTGTCCTTCCTTTTAAAAATGTCAAATGTTTTGGATTTTTGGCTAAGTGGCCCTATATATTCATAAAGTTCACGTGGAACAACGATTTCGACCAAACATTCCCAAATCTTTTCGGGTTCAATTCTTTTGGATTGAGAATAGTTAGCACGCGATCAATATAGAACATTACACTTCTCTCTCTAATATATTCTCTCCCGCTCCCCTCTATAACACCTTTTCGACGGCGGCTAGGGTTTGGGGGTGGGGCTCCTTCTCACCCCCCCCCCCCCCCCCCCCCCCCCCGCCCAGCCCCCTCTCCTCTCTCATCTCCTAACCCTTCTCACTAGTGTGTCCATCATTCCTCCCTCCTGTTTTTCCCTTTGCCTTCTGCCTTCCCGGACCTGGTTGGGTCAGCCCTTTGGCGTTTTAGCGGCGACGTGATGTTCCGGCTTGTTTCGTTTAGATCAAAGAAGATGAATGTAACGCCCCGCATTTTCGGGATACGTTATGGATTATTATTACAATTTAAAGTCGGTCTTAAACAGTAATAATAATAACCAAAAGAAATACATATAGATGATCTATCCTTCACAGATTACAAAAAAAAAAAGTAGACTGGGTGGACTCTATGGCTCCATACGTTCCTTGATCTGGTCGTGCTCCATATCGGCAGCTCCTCCGGCGCTATATTATTCCTCCTGTTCATCGTGACAATCTAGCATAATACCAACATCGTGGTATTATGCCAGGGCAAACCGTGAGCGAGGACGCTCAATAGATACCGTACCCCAACATTAAACTAGCAATTCTAGAACAATATTGTTGGCAGGTAAATAGTTGAAAATCATTTATCAAAACGGTAAGTTCATGCGTGTCAATGCATCAGTATCACATCAAATCAGAGTGCAGCTTAAATAAAATCAGTATCCCATTTCTTTTCATATCAGAGTGCAGCTTTAATAAAATCAGTATCTCGTATTATTTCAGAATCCAGAGTATAGTGTCAGTATTCTCGTATCATTTTCTCATAACAGCATTCTTCTTCAAATTTCAACCATGTCAACATCTCACATCTCTCGAAAGTTATTGGCCCGTTCTACAACCCCGTTCTAACGGTCACCAACCTTTCCGTACGAAGGGTCGGCCACCCATAAACTGACTCCTGCAGTATGAGGTCCGCTAACTCCGCGTCACACACGACATAGTCCCGGCTACCCATATCACTGAATCCCCACCAGTCTGTTTATGAGGTCCGCTTGCTATGTGTTGTACTGAGTAAGTTCTAACCGTCAAATTCACCCGCGGAATTTGAGGAGAAACTTCAAACAGCACTACCGTATAGTTCCGTTGGGCTTTGACCACCAGTTCACCCCGGGGAACTGAGGCGGGACTCCAACAGCATCAACATCTCAACTTTCATCACATCAACATTTTCATTCTCATTTCTATCTCTTCCATTTAAAAACATTCGATCACTTTCTCGAAAAATGTGTCGGGTCGTATCGTCTTTGAAAAAGAACGTGCACATGCATTAATTTCATAAAACAAAATCCTCCGTTTAGAATCGTTCATGATAAACCTTCCGCTCGTAACCCATCTTACGAAAACGTGTTACTTAACGACAAAAGTTCTTTCTTCCGGGGATTTAAATCAAAACATAAGGATTCATTCTCGTTCTTGGATTTGCTGGCGTGTTTTAAGATTCGTACGTCGAATCGCCACTTGGTTTGTCTAAACCAAGAAAGTACCCTACTAGAAAACTCTAGTAGTTGAATCCGTTTGGCGTGTTTTAAGATTCGTTCGTCGAATCGCCACTTGGTTTGGGCTAAACCAAGAAAAAGCCTGACTAGACATGCTAGCCATAGATTCTATTTGTTAGTCTAAATAGATTAAGAATATTTATTCAATAATCCCGGAAAATCTCATTTCATTTGAAAAGCTCTTTTCTTAGAAAATTGGTCGGGCATTATAACTGCGTAAATTTGAAAAGTCGATTTTCATTCAGGCATTATAACTGGGTAATTTAGTTTCCCAAAAGTCCATCGAACATTATAACGGTGCATTTTGATAGTCAATTTTAATTCGTGCATAGTAACGACTAAGTGTGTTTTTTTTTTTTAAAGTCTAATTGTTCATAAAATCACTAATCACCAACATAATCACGTTTAATCATAATTAAGCACATTTAAGCAAAATAATAACATAATCAATATGAACTAGTAAATACTAATCTAAGGTTAAGATAAAGTATCTACCTTAATTCCGATGATTAGTCGGAAGCCGATAAGCTAGTTGAATTCCGGCGGCGTAACGACTAGTCGACCTTTGCTCGAACGCTTTCTTGCTAATTTATTCTACCTTTCTAAGATCTAGGGGTGGTCGAGGGTGGTGGAGTGTGGTGGTTTAGGATGAGTTTCAAGAAGAACACTCAAGAACTCACTCAAGAACACTAGAAAGCACAAAGTGGAGAAGTTGGGAGGTTTTGGTGTGAAATGAAGCAAGGAGAGTGAGCTATTTATAGTGAAGTAATGAGGTTCACCTCCCCCAAAAATAATCACCAGCCATAAACCCTCCCCACAAGTGTCCAAACAACCTTTTGCAAAAGCAAAAATTAGGTTTTAAAGACTAGTTTTAGGTTATGAGTAATTCCCCACTAAATTTCCCACTAAATTAAAGACTAGTTTTAGGTTATGAGTAATCTCCCACTAAATCAAGGCTAGTTTTAAAAAAAACAAAATAGGAGTTGGGGATTTAGTAAGGCTTCCGGACGCAGTGTGGTGAAATACCCGGTGTGCACGTGTTTATTTACGGCGCGAAAAGTATAATTAAACAGATTAAATCTAATTCGTTTAATCTAACCAAACTAAATTATAAGCTATACTTATTTAAAAATAAAACCGCATTAATAAATCGAAATTTTTATTTACGAAATTTCGGGTTATTACAACCTATCCCCCTTAACAAATTTCGTCCTCGAAATTCAAATTACTCTACAGGTGGAAACAGTTGCGGATAATTAGCTCTCATGGATTCTTCTCTTTCCCAAGTTGTTTCCTCCATCCCCCGATGTTTCCACAAAACTCGTACTAATCGGATAGTCCTATTGCGGATACTCTTCTCCATACTATCCTGAATTTCAATCGGCTCTTCCTCAAAAGTTGAGTCTTCATCTATATCAAGATCCCCCCAGTTTAACACGTGTGTTGGCAGGGCAAGATACTTCCTTAACATAGAGATATGAAAAACATTATGCACTCGGTCGATTTGTGGCGGTAATGCTAACCGGTATGCTACCTGTCCAATTTTCTCCAAAATCTCAAATGGGCCGATATATCGTGGGGATAGTTTTCCCTTCCTCCCGAATCTAATTATTCCTCTCCGAGGTCTAATTTTCAGAAACACGTGGTCTCCCTCTTTGAATGACAAAGGTCTGTTTCTTCGATCCGCATAACTCTTCTGTCGGCTCTGCGCAGTAAGCAGTCTCTGTTGAATCAACTTGATCTTCTCCGTTGTGTCTCTGACCAAATCAGGTCCTAGCAATCCCGTTTCTCCGGCGTCAGTCCAACAAACCGGTGATCGACAAGGGCGGCCGTACAGAGCTTCGTAGGGTGCCATCTTGATGCTAGCCTGATAACTGTTATTGTAGGCGAATTCTACTAATGGCAGATGTCGTTCCCAATTCCCTGTGAAATCTAAGGTGCAAGCCCTAAGCATGTCCTCCAATATCTGGATTGTCCTCTCCGTCTGTCCATCAGTCTGCGGATGAAAAGCAGTACTGAGACGTATGTCAGTTCCTAGTGCTCTTTGCAGTCCTTTCCAGAACTGTGAGATAAATCTAGGATCTCTGTCTGACACGATTGACACTGGTACTCCATGAAGTCGCACGATCTCCTGGATATAGAGTATTCCCAATGCTTCCATATTTTCCGTCATTTTCACTGGCAAGAAGTGTGCCGACTTAGTGAGACGGTCTACAATTACCCACACAGCGGTGTTTGACTTAAACGACCTCGGAAGTCCAGTCACGAAATCCATTGAGATATGCTCCCATTTCCACTGTGGAATTGGTAGCGGCTGCAATTCTCCTCCAGGCCTCTGGTGTTCAGCCTTAACTTGCTGACAAACTAAACAAGTCTTTACAAATTCTGCCACGTCTTTCTTCATTCCTTCCCACCAATATGTCCGTCGTAAATCATGATACATCTTCGTACCTCCAGGATGAACAGCGAAATTCGAGTGGTGAAATTCTTGAAGCACGGCTTTTCGAAGTCGACCTAAGTTGGGTACAAATACTGAGCCTTTAAATCTCAAACTGTTATCCGCTGCATGCAGGGTCCAACCGGGCAATTCCTTTCCTGAACTGAGTTGTGATCTAGTGAATTCACAGTCCTGTTCAAAAGTCTGTGCCAACAGGATCTCCCGGTGAAGTGCTGGTTCTGCCACTAGTGCAGATAATCGCATCTGATCTCCATTAGATGACGGTTGCAAATTGAACTCGTTCAGAGTATCTATCATCTCCCATTCCTTCACAGCTATCTTGGCTTTTTGTGCCCTGTCCTTTCGACTCAAGGCATCAGCGACAACATTTGCCTTGCCAGGGTGATATGACAGGGTAAACTTGTAGTCTTCCAAGTACTCCATCCACCTTCTCTGTCTCATATTCAACTCCTTCTGAGTGAACAGATACTTGAGACTTTTGTGATCCGAGAAAACCTCAAATTGTTCGCCATAAAGGTAATATCTCCAAGATTTTAGAGCAAAAACTATTGCTGCTAATTCTAGATCGTGAGTAGGGTAGTTCTTCTCGTGCGATCTGAGCTGTCTCGATCCATATGCCACGACTTTTCCGTTCTGCATTAGTACACATCCTAGTCCTTCCTTTGATGCGTCACAATATACTTGATAACCAATGTCCCTTTCAGGAATGATCAGTATCGGTGCACTGGTCAGTCTCTTTTTCAACTCTTGGAAAACTTTCTCACACTTGTCATTCCATTCGAACTTAACGTTCTTCTGAATCAATCTAGTCATTGGTTTGGCAAGAGTAGCAAATTCCGGAATGAATCTTCGATAATATCCTGCTAAACCCAAGAAACTACGGATCTCAAATACGGAAGTTGGCTGCTTCCAATCCAACACAGCTTCTACCTTGCTGTTGTCAACTGCAATACCATCCTTAGACACCACGTGTCCCAGAAATTGAACCTGCTCTAGCCAGAACTCGCATTTACTAGCCTTGGCATAAAGCTGGTTGTCTCTTAGTACTTGCAGGGCTACCCGAAGGTGTTCTTCATGCTCCACTCGATTGGCTGAGTATATCAATATATCATCAATGAACACCACCACAAATCTATCTAGATAGGGTTGGAATATCTTGTTCATGAGGCACATGAATACTGCTGGAGCATTCGTCAGTCCAAACGGCATGACCACGAACTCATAATGTCCGTATCTTGTCCTGAACGCGGTCTTTGAAATGTCCTCGTCGCGGATTCTCAACTGATGATACCCTGATCTTAGATCAATCTTTGAGAAACAAGTTGCTCCTCTTAACTGATCAAATAGGTCATCTATTCTAGGCAGGGGATAACGATTCTTGATCGTGACTTGGTTTAGTTGCCTATAATCAATGCACAGTCGTAAGGTTCCTTCTTTCTTCTTCACGAATAGTGCAGGTGCTCCCCATGGTGAAGTACTTGGTCGGATGTATCCTTTTTCCAACAGTTCTTGTAGCTGGGTCTTCAATTCCTTCAGTTGGCGCCATACGGTATGGGGCTATAGAAATCGGAGCGGTTCTAGGTTGAAGCTCGATGGAAAAATCAATCTCCCTTCGTGGCGGTAATCCAGGTAGATCGTCAGGAAATACATCTGCATACTCGCAGACGATGTGTGGCAGTCCTAACTCCTCACGGTCAGATTCTTCCAACTGGAGACTAGCTAGCCATCCGAACAGTTGGTTCTGCCATTTCAAATGTTTAATCACCGGATTCACAGTCTGTCTATCCCCCTTAAAACGGAAACATGTCCCATCAGGGGTAAAGGCTGTTACTAGCTTTAGATGGCAGTCAATGACTACTCGATGAGTTGACAGCCAATCCATCCCCACAATTAAGTCGAAGTCAGCCATTTTGATCACGCGAAAATCGCAAGTTAATCGGATATTACTCACTTCTAACTTGCAACCTTTACAAATTAGATTAACTGGTACAGTACCGCCTAAAGGTGATGCTATTGTCATCTGATTCTCTAGGAGTTCAGTGTCTAATCCTAGCGCAGATACGCAGGCAACTGATATAAACGAATGCGATGCTCCAGTGTCAAATAATGCTTGTACGCAGGTACTGAATAACAGTAGCGTACCTTGGATCATAGAAGGATCCTGCTCCTGGATTTGATTCTCACTATGCAGAGCATACAGGCGTCCTGTCCTGTTCTGAGGTGCCTTGACCTGCTACTTTCCATTCCAGTTGTTCTGTTGAGCTGGCCTAGCGTTCTGTTGCATAGGCTGTTTGCCATAGTTCTGAAGCGGCTGCGGCTGCTGCTGCTGCTGATTCCCATAGGTAAAACCGTCCTTCCTCGGGTGAGGACAGTTGCGGTTGAAGTGTCCATAGCCCGCACAGTTGTAACACTTGACTGGTTGGTTGTTAAAATTGGGATTTTGTGGCGGCGGTCCTTGCTTGACTTCATTCCTCCTCCAAGGCTGAGTGTTAACTTGGTTAGGTCTGGCTGGGTAGGGCCCACGATTGTTGTTGTTCTGCACCGTCCTGATGGGTCCTCCCGAACTGCTTCCTTGACGCTTAGCCCGGAAGTCAACGTCCTCCATTTCCATCCTTAGGGCACATTTCACCGCTTCAGCATAAGAAGTATAGCCCATTCCCATCACAATCTTGCGAGTCAAGCCAAGTCCCCATTCAAACTTTCGGACCTTATCCTCCTCAGTCGGGGCAATGGCACGGCCATAGCGGTATAGTTCCTCAAATTTAGCGACATACTGCGTCACTGACATCGAACCTTGCTGCAGGTTCTGGAACTCCTGAATCTTTGCTTGTTTAATAGGAGCAGGAAAGTACTTATCCAGAAATATGCTCTCAAACTCCTCAAAGGTCATGGTTTCGATGTTATAGGCAGCTTCAATCAGTTCCCACCAATATCGAGCCTCTCCTTGGAGTTGGTAAGCAGCGAGAGCTACACAGTGGTTGTCTTGGTTGACTCCTAAGGTGCTAAGGATCACCTTGATCTCTTTCAGCCAAGCTTCGGCTAAAGTAGGGTTAGGTTCGCCATGAAAGACGGGTGGGCGTCTTTTACAGAATTCGTTCATAGCTTGAGCACGAGACATGGGACCATGGTTGATATTATTAGGAGGGGGTCTGTTAGCGTTGAGTGCCGTAATGAAGGCTTGCATGAGTTGAGCCATGTCCGTATTAGCTCCGTTATTTCTATCAGAAGAGCCTTCACCATTGTTATGTGTAATTGCCATCCTAGAGTTACGAATTTGTTGAGGGAATCAGTCTAAAATACTTGCAAAAATTTTATCAAAGCACAACTGCTTAAATTAACAGAGAAAACACGATTTCAAACAGTGCAATAACTAGTTCATTGGCCCATACAACACTAATACCACATTACTTGGCTTAAGGCCGAACATACAATACTATTACCACACAGAGTCGAATTCTAACACACAGCGATTACAGTCAGCTTATTCTACGCGTAAGTATTTCAAACTGCCACTTAAATCTGCGGATCTCCTCAAGTAGTCTATCATGATTAGGGGCATCTACTATTCAGATAATTCCAATATTACTTAGGGTATCAAGGACATACAATTATTATTCTAGCTTAGTGTCTACCCAATTACCCAAGGCTGAGTGTTGGAACCTAGGGCTCTGATACCACTTGTAACGCCCCGCATTTTCGGGATACGTTATGGATTATTATTACAATTTAAAGTCGGTCTTAAACAGTAATAATAATAACCAAAAGAAATACATATAGATGATCTATCCTTCACAGATTACAAAAAAAAAAAGTAGACTGGGTGGACTCTATGGCTCCATACGTTCCTTGATCTGGTCGTGCTCCATATCGGCAGCTCCTCCGGCGCTATATTATTCCTCCTGTTCATCGTGACAATCTAGCATAATACCAACATCGTGGTATTATGCCAGGGCAAACCGTGAGCGAGGACGCTCAATAGATACCGTACCCCAACATTAAACTAGCAATTCTAGAACAATATTGTTGGCAGGTAAATAGTTGAAAATCATTTATCAAAACGGTAAGTTCATGCGTGTCAATGCATCAGTATCACATCAAATCAGAGTGCAGCTTAAATAAAATCAGTATCCCATTTCTTTTCATATCAGAGTGCAGCTTTAATAAAATCAGTATCTCGTATTATTTCAGAATCCAGAGTATAGTGTCAGTATTCTCGTATCATTTTCTCATAACAGCATTCTTCTTCAAATTTCAACCATGTCAACATCTCACATCTCTCGAAAGTTATTGGCCCGTTCTACAACCCCGTTCTAACGGTCACCAACCTTTCCGTACGAAGGGTCGGCCACCCATAAACTGACTCCTGCAGTATGAGGTCCGCTAACTCCGCGTCACACACGACATAGTCCCGGCTACCCATATCACTGAATCCCCACCAGTCTGTTTATGAGGTCCGCTTGCTATGTGTTGTACTGAGTAAGTTCTAACCGTCAAATTCACCCGCGGAATTTGAGGAGAAACTTCAAACAGCACTACCGTATAGTTCCGTTGGGCTTTGACCACCAGTTCACCCCGGGGAACTGAGGCGGGACTCCAACAGCATCAACATCTCAACTTTCATCACATCAACATTTTCATTCTCATTTCTATCTCTTCCATTTAAAAACATTCGATCACTTTCTCGAAAAATGTGTCGGGTCGTATCGTCTTTGAAAAAGAACGTGCACATGCATTAATTTCATAAAACAAAATCCTCCGTTTAGAATCGTTCATGATAAACCTTCCGCTCGTAACCCATCTTACGAAAACGTGTTACTTAACGACAAAAGTTCTTTCTTCCGGGGATTTAAATCAAAACATAAGGATTCATTCTCGTTCTTGGATTTGCTGGCGTGTTTTAAGATTCGTACGTCGAATCGCCACTTGGTTTGTCTAAACCAAGAAAGTACCCTACTAGAAAACTCTAGTAGTTGAATCCGTTTGGCGTGTTTTAAGATTCGTTCGTCGAATCGCCACTTGGTTTGGGCTAAACCAAGAAAAAGCCTGACTAGACATGCTAGCCATAGATTCTATTTGTTAGTCTAAATAGATTAAGAATATTTATTCAATAATCCCGGAAAATCTCATTTCATTTGAAAAGCTCTTTTCTTAGAAAATTGGTCGGGCATTATAACTGCGTAAATTTGAAAAGTCGATTTTCATTCAGGCATTATAACTGGGTAATTTAGTTTCCCAAAAGTCCATCGAACATTATAACGGTGCATTTTGATAGTCAATTTTAATTCGTGCATAGTAACGACTAAGTGTGTTTTTTTTTTTTAAAGTCTAATTGTTCATAAAATCACTAATCACCAACATAATCACGTTTAATCATAATTAAGCACGTTTAAGCAAAATAATAACATAATCAATATGAACTAGTAAATACTAATCTAAGGTTAAGATAAAGTATCTACCTTAATTCCGATGATTAGTCGGAAGCCGATAAGCTAGTTGAATTCCGGCGGCGTAACGACTAGTCGACCTTTGCTCGAACGCTTTCTTGCTAATTTATTCTACCTTTCTAAGATCTAGGGGTGGTCGAGGGTGGTGGAGTGTGGTGGTTTAGGATGAGTTTCAAGAAGAACACTCAAGAACTCACTCAAGAACACTAGAAAGCACAAAGTGGAGAAGTTGGGAGGTTTTGGTGTGAAATGAAGCAAGGAGAGTGAGCTATTTATAGTGAAGTAATGAGGTTCACCTCCCCCAAAAATAATCACCAGCCATAAACCCTCCCCACAAGTGTCCAAACAACCTTTTGCAAAAGCAAAAATTAGGTTTTAAAGACTAGTTTTAGGTTATGAGTAATTCCCCACTAAATTTCCCACTAAATTAAAGACTAGTTTTAGGTTATGAGTAATCTCCCACTAAATCAAGGCTAGTTTTAAAAAAAACAAAATAGGAGTTGGGGATTTAGTAAGGCTTCCGGACGCAGTGTGGTGAAATACCCGGTGTGCACGTGTTTATTTACGGCGCGAAAAGTATAATTAAACAGATTAAATCTAATTCGTTTAATCTAACCAAACTAAATTATAAGCTATACTTATTTAAAAATAAAACCGCATTAATAAATCGAAATTTTTATTTACGAAATTTCGGGTTATTACAATGAAGACGGCGGCTGGTGGTGCGACGGGTGGCAGCTAGTGGTGGTGGTTCAATAAGGAGGAGGTCGAGAAGGGGTTTTCTTTTTCTTTGCTTGTTGCTCTCCCCGTTGGTTTCCCCGGTCCCCCCGATCCGGCCTTGGTACCGATCTGGTTTTCCAAATCTGGTGGGTGTTGGTGGTGGGTGAATAAATCTTTGTGGTTGCTAGCTGCGTTTGGTTCCGGGAGGCTTCGGTTCTCGTTGTGGCCGCGTAGCTAGGTTTGGCTCCGTCGATGTTTGATTACTAATAATCTGTTTGAGATCTATACGACCTGCAAGATGTTACTCTCCTTCTCCCTCGACTCACACTAATCCCGACTTTGTTTCGGTTTGTTTTCGCACTTGATTTGTGATGCTTCTTCAATATGTGTTAGAGAGCAAGGCTCGTGTTAGGCAGTTTGAGATGGCTTCTTACTCTTCCGCTTTGTTATTTGGGTTGTTGTTAGTAGATTTTTCTCAGTGTATTTTGGACGGAGTCGTTTGTACGTGCCTTTGGCTTTTTTAATGGAGTACATTTTCTTTTGATAAAAAAAAAAAAAAAAGAATAGTTAGCACGCAGTATTACCTTTCTTTTCATCCCTCCCAATCTACTTTGGTAGGGATAATATTTGATCTCGTGGAGATACAGCTCCAACTCTCCAAAAACAAGCTTCTCATTTGCCCCCAAATGAGGAGGTTAAAACATGGGACCACAAAAAATGGTGGGGGAAGTTTTTGAACATGAATGGAAGTCCTCCGTCAACGTGCCACCTTGTCAAGAAAACAACCATTTTGTCAAACAACAACAATACACCACACTTTTTTCTGATTCCCTCAAACCAAATTGAAGCAATTAAACCTTCTGGTCCCTTTGTTATCCCTTCATCTTATCTACCAAACACGAGGTAGAGGGCCATATTTATTAAAAGAAAAACACACACACACACAAGGACTTCATATTTTATTTTTGCGCAGAGCTTATCTCCGTTTCTTCCTTTGTCTTGCTTTTTGTTTTTTTCCTTTCCCCC
The DNA here is from genome assembly GCA_020921065.1 of Vaccinium darrowii. NCBI lineage: Eukaryota > Viridiplantae > Streptophyta > Magnoliopsida > Ericales > Ericaceae > Vaccinium > Vaccinium darrowii. The sequence continues at coordinate 21,955,284 of CM037162.1, read as the reverse complement.
TCTTCTCACAAGTGCAATCCTTCCTTTTTCTTTTTTCTTTTTTTTTTAAAGTTCGACGATCAGGTGTGTTCGGATACTGTATTCGGAGCACAAAAGTAAGAAGCTAATCTCCCGAGTTCATAGATTCAACTCTCAGCGTGCAGAAAAAAATTCTTCCGATTGCTGAAAATTTTGTTCAATCGCTAAATTTAGTATTCCAGAGATTGATTAAGATGCCATAGTCGAAATCCGCCTAAACAGACCCAAACATCTGTTTCTTTCTGTTAAAAATAAGTTCACCTCAATAAGGAGAGAGTAGATACCATAAGGTCCATAACCTCTAATTCAAAATAGTTCCCCACTTGTGTGGAACAAAAATGGTAGGGCACAGGAAAGACTTTCCCATAAATCTTCCAGGAAGCTTTTAGGTGGCGTCCAATTCATTTTGGATGGGTCCTACTTTAAAAACCCCTCACGTATCTCTTTAGCCCCAACACCGATCCCGTTCCTTCAGTCTCTGGCTACGCCGTAACCTCCTACTCCAGCAACTCCATTGCCTCCATCACCGACGGCGGACTATTTAATTCAAGGGATTATTACCTCTAGGTCTAGAAAAGATATGTCTAATTACCAATAAGGTAAGTCATTTTTTTTTAATTACCACTAAGGTCAGCCACTCTTTTTTGGAGTTTATGTGTAGGGTGCACTTTCCTATTATAGGGTTTTAGTGGTTTAGACACTTTCATAGAGTACCCTAGGATTTTAGGCACTTTCATAGGGTACCCTAGTCGTAGGGGTACCCTAGAGTTTAGGATTAGGGTGCACTTTCCTATTATAGGGTTTTAGTAGTTTAGGCACTTTCATAGAGTACCCTAGGATTTTAGGCACTTTCATAGGATACCCTAGTCGTCGGATACCCTAGGATTTTAGGCACTTTCATAAGATACCCTAATCGTAGGGTACCCTAGAGTTTAGGTTTAGGGTGCACTTTCCTATTATAGGGTTTAGTGGTTTAGGCACTTTCATAGGGCATCCGAGGATTTTAGGCACTTTCATAAGGTACCCTATGATTTAGGCATTTTTATACGGGTTGGGGAGATGATGGAAAATTTTCAGAGTTGGGCTTGACCTGATGGTAATTATGGGATCCAAGGTTGACCTGATAGTAAATGTCCCTTAATTCAACTATGGCCAAAGGGCTGGAGCGCTTCGTCCTCGACCTCGGGTCACTCCCCACGTTCTTCTACGACGTCGTATCGCACAACCTACCGCTGGAATATACCCTATGTAAATCGGAATTTGGAAGGCAAAACGATTTGATTCGTCTTTGCCTAAACGTAATCGTTGTTTCCATGTCCTCTGTATCAGACATGGTTTTATTCTCCTCTTTCTCTCACTGGTTTCAACATGTATGGATTTCTCTCTGTGTGTCATCCCCAAACCAATAAATTCTTGCAAGAGTTATCTTTGATGGCCAATTTGTGATAAATACATGTTGTTCAGAAATTTAGGGTTTTTCCAGTTTCGACATTTTGGGATTTTTCTTTTTTTGGTTGGGTGTTATGCAAAATTGTTTCTGTAAGTGGGGAGTACATGTTGGATGAAACTATTTTGTGCTATTTTTTGAAGTTAATTGTGCCACTTACATTACCCATTCTATGGAAAATGCTAACGTGTGCCTAATAGGCACACGTTAAGGTTGAAAAAGTATATTGAAATATGTGAAAAGTGTATAAGAATATGTGAAAGTGTGTTGAAAAGGGTAAAAGGTGTATTGGAGTACATGTTTTTTTTTTGTACCTATTGTGTGCCCATTCGGCACACATTAGCAAGACCCTTCATTTATTTGTGGTGTTGTTGCAACGTTAAGCACAAATAAAAAAGAAAAGAAAAAGGCGTGTTTCAATCCGGACCGTCCAATGCATTGTTGGATGATCCAGATGTGTTGAAAGATTCATTTTCTGCAGTTCAAAAAAAAAAAGATGTGTTGAAAGAGTATAACATCACTCATACCCTATTTGCACCTAAAATTTTCTCATTTCCTTGACAAGAGGGGAAAAATGGTGGAGAGTGGCGCAAATCGTTTTGTTGTTTCCTCCAAAAAAAAATGGGAAACGGAAAAATCAAGGTTTTTCAATTAAAAAAAAGAAAGAAAGAAAGAAAGAAAGAAAAGTAAGCCGTTGAGAATGTTGAGTGGGACTCACCCCTATATGAGTGTGTTGTGTGAAAAGTGTTGTATGAATGCTAAGAATCTTGAGATCAGAATTCAGAAGAAAAAAAAGAAAGTGGGACCCCATAAAATGAGCTTCCTGGAAGATTTTCTGGGAAAGTCTTTCCTGTGCCATGACCATTTCTCGTACACTCTTTTTGGTTTTTTGTCAGTAACCCTCTGGACTCACAAATATATGCAGTCCTTCTGAACCCTCTAAAATCCTATGATTGCAATTTTCTTATTATTTTGAAGACTTCTTCACCATCCAACTCTATAAAAGGGCAAGCACATTTTCTCTTCTTCACTACCTTAATTTTCTGTTCTCTCTTCTCATTCAATCCAATCAATAATCCCATCATCTCAATCCCATTCCCATCCATATTTCTTCATACAGATTGAACAATTTCTTAAGAACACATGTACAGAACCTGCACGAGTAGAACCATATCTATATATTAAGAGAGAAAAACCCACAATCAGAAGACTAAGCAGCAAGCAACGAGAGAGAGAGAGAGAGAGAGACCAAAGAGATGTGGAAGAGAGGGGAAACGCTGGGAGTGGGGGCTTCTGGAATGATATCTTTAGCACTAGTTGATGATCAGACCTCATTCGATCATGATTTACCGAGTGTTATGGCCGTGAAATCTGCCCCTCTACGCAGATCGGGCTCGATTCGTAGAGAGGGAAGAATCCTTAATCAGTTGGAAGGCTGTTCGTATGTCGTTCGTTGTTTCGGGTCCGATACTACATTCGAAAAAGGAGAGTGCTGGTACAATCTATTGTTGGAGTACGCCTCCGGTGGCAGCTTATTTGATCGCATTCGTAAGTCAGGCAAAGGAGGACTACCAGAATCTGAAGCGAGGGGATACACCAAATCTGTACTCATGGGTCTGAATTACGTTCACAATCAAGGATACGTTCACTGTGATATAAAACCTCATAATATACTGCTCGTGGAGGGTGAGAGTGAAGTATTAAATACTCCAATAAATTTGAATGGAGAAAGAAAAAGGGTTGAGAAAGAACACATAGCAAAGATTGCTGATTTTGGGGTTGCAATGAAGGCTGGAAAGAGAAACAACGACGAAGAAACTAATCTAAGGGGCACACCTATGTATATTGCCCCCGAGTCGGTTCAGTGTGGAGAATATGAAGCTCACTCTGATATTTGGGCACTTGGGTGCACTGTTTTACACATGATCACTGGCCAAGTCCCTTGGAAGTGTGACAAAAATACCGAAAAGGCGGCTCTTTTGTTCAGGATAGGGTTTAGAGAACAAGTGCCCGAAATTCCAATTGATGGGTTATCGAAAGAGGCCCGAGATTTTCTCAACAAGTGCTTGGTTAGGGATCCTAAGTCGCGGTGGACTGCTGATATGCTCTTAGCCCATCCCTTTGTCTCTGGTCTTGACGGCGTGATGATGGCTGGAAATATCAAAGACGAAAGAAACAGAGTTGTTCAACCACAGAAGACAGCAAAAGAAGTAATTGATTCGTTGTCAAGTCAGAATTTGTTCAATCTTACTAAAACCTACTTGCTCATGTCGCATTCAGCATCAACCAGAATTGTGCCCGATTTTAGCAAGATTCTTACCATGAAAAGGATGAAAAGAACGGAGAAAGAAGAAGGGAAGAGGTTTGAATCAAGTTTTCGACTGGATGCACTGGGAAGGTACTGGGGTATCAATCCAAGTCCAATGATACCAAGCTCCAGCATTGCCATTGAGATTTTCAATTAATTGGGCTTTGTCATTCCTCTCCAAAATCTTGAAAAGAAAGTTATTCATTCACTAACCAATCATTCAGGGACGACAACTTTGTATTCCTTGTTGCAAATAGTTGATTTTTTTCTCCTTCCTTACCTTGGGATTTTTCCTGTAACGTTTTATTTGTCTTCCATTACCTGTCGGATGGAAAGACAAGAATGATGTATATGAAAAGTTTGCTATCAAAGTTCATTAGCAGTACACTTTTTGGGTAAAGGGAAAGAAGTGACTTATCTGTAAATGACTTATCCTTTTATATGGTTGAATACTGTATGCATAGTAACAGGACTTCATTTTCTTGGACTTTTTTTTACTTCAATATACCCTCAGTTGTTATGGATGATGTTCTACAAGGTTATATGGAAGTAAATGACCTTACTGAGGTGGGCCGTGTGGGATCCATATCGATAAACCTGTAGGTTAATATTAAATTAGCATTCTTCTCCCCCCCCCCCCCCCCCCCCCCCACACACACACACACACATAAAATAAAATAAAAAGATGGCGAAGTTGATTCTAAATCATAGAAGGAATCATTATGATCAGATATTAATAAAATCGGTCTTGTGTTGTACATTCTTACATGCTATCAGTGCATCAGAGTCTTTGATTCCTTGATTTCTTCATTCTAACATGCTATTAGTGCATCAGTCTTTGAATCTTTTGATTTCTTCAGTTCAAGTCCTGGAAGCTGTTTTTGTTTTCGTAATATCTGTTTTTGAGTGCTCTTTCTTTCCTTCTTTTCGCACCCGATTCGGTTCAACGTATATGGCTCTCGATATCTGAGACAGGCTGCAAATTTGCCCTTTAAATCATTTTACTATTGTAACCTCATTTTTCAATAGATAAAGCTATTTGGAACAATGAATAACTTCAGAGTACGCCACAAGGTCCTTGATCTTCTTAACCGAATTTCATTTCTCCTTTTGCTTCTCTATTTTACAAATCTCCTGAAATTTTTCCAACTTACAAATAAGTACAAATGGAATGTTTCTCATCCTTATGGGCCGTGGTGTACCCTAACACTCATCCTTATGGGCTGTGGTGTACCCTAACACTCACTTATTAAGTAGAATGATGAGAAATTTCTGAAATTTGAGATTGCATGTATACCTCGTGACCAAAGTAAGTCTCACGGCCATAGGGAAATTTGATTCCAGGGTAGGAGCAAGTGAGTTTCCTCCCACAAGGTATCTAGCTAATGGTGGAGCCTTCATCAAACAGGTATACTAGGTTGAAATACTTCACCCCTTCTTTCATTATCAACCTCACTCTTAAAACTTTTCCCTTATTGTCACCAGGAATCAGTTGTGTTGGCAATACTTCTATCAATGCATCTGCATATTGATTCTGTGGATCTGCATTCACAAAATGTAAGCATGAAAAAACCTGCGAATATTTATGTCTATGTAGTTTGGTTTGTGTGCGCGCGCGTGTGTAGAGAGAGAGAGAATACTGAGGAAAAAAATCTACTCTTTCTATTAGACATTCTCCGTCTTCAAATAATAGTCCAGTAATCCATTTAGATTGTACCTTATTAAGTATCAATTTTGAAAAGTTAATTAGTAAAAGTTTGTACAATTATTATTTTGTCATTTGGAAAAGTTAATGGGTAAGAAGATTATGGGTAAAAGTGGAGGATAATTTTGACAAGTGGAGGTAAAAGTTGATGTGAAAGATGTAATGATAATATTTTCTTAATAAAATGGAATACGAAATTGAACACTTGAAAATTCGGAGAGAGTATGTCTTTTGTGTTCTAGTATAGTAGGCTATGAGCTGATTTAGCCCAATGGAATTTTATATGATAATTGTAAAATTCAGGGAAGATGAAATCATAACTTCTACGATTTTGAGAGATTAATATATTTGTACTCAATGTCACTAGATAATATAGTTATGCCCCACAATAGTAGGGATGGCCGCCTCAGCCTGATCCAACCTGTCCCCTCCCCGAATGGGTAGGGGATTCAAGGAATTTTTTGGGGATCGGATAGAGTATGGGGAATTTTTTTAAAAACATTTGGGGATCAGATAGGGGGTGGTATAGTCAGTCCCCACCCTGCCCCATGTCCCTGTTAAAACATATATGTGTATTATAACTTATAAGTTAGGGTTCTAAACTTTTGATGCTAAAAAAAAAAAAAAAAACTTTACCCTTGAAAGAGAACCTGTGGTCACTTTTACTCAATTTCTAGTATCCTTTGCTTTTTGACGAATTTATTTTCAGTATGTTTGTATGGTTTTTTCAAGACGGAGTTATGTGACTTTCTTTCTTCTTTTTTTTGGTAAATAGAGTTTTGTGAGCTTCATCTTTGGCTTCCAACTTCAAATTTTATCATTTGTGTATAAGATGACCTTTTTTTTGTGAGCTTTTTGTATACAATGAGTCAATGATAATGTTAAGGTTTGAATCCTTGATTCCTCATTCCCCATATTGGGGTGGGGATGGAGGTTAAAAAAAATCCCCAGTGGAGATTGGGGAGAGGATGGGGATTGATATGGTTCAGGGATTGGGGATGGAGATAGTGGTATCCAGTATGGTATCCAGTATCCACCCCCTACCCTCCCCTCCCCATCCCTACACTATAGTTCAGAGAGATGAATTTTTATTGAAATAATGTCAATTTTATACAAACTTTTGTTTTGTATAAATCCCACTTTAAAATAATGTCCAGTTGTAGTTTTTCACCATCAAATCCTTGTTTCAACTGGAGTTACAACTGTGACGATTCACTTAAAAATTTCACAATTTCCATTTAATGGTGAATATTTATAAAGTTCACTTAAAATTTCGCAATTGCCAAATCTTTTCGGGTTCAATTCCTTTGGATTTTAGAATAGTTAGCGCGGATTATTGTAAAATCTTGAACCAACCAAGAGTTTACGATGATGATAAAAAAAAATCAAGAGTTTACAATTTGCATTTGGCTCTATAACTTAATTGAACCAATCCAATCTATGTTTACCCGAAAACTAAGTCATGGCTGAGAAGAATTTACCAATGTAAGCATCAAAATCTGGCTTCCGGGCTTCAATACTAGCTTTAATGCTCTCAAGACTGTCCTCGTTCTGCCATGTCCCTCTGCAGTTGTTGACCAAAAAAAAAATTATGTTCCAAAGAAATGAAGAAATTACTGCTAAAATAACTTGAAAAACTTAGATGAGTTGAATTGAGTGGACTGATCACCTGAATTTTCCAAGCAAATTTGACGTCATTGCTTATGTCCAAGTAGCTACTGAAGTCCAGGAGGGTCTCTTACACGTTGATCGTTTTAGGATTTTGGAATTCATCATCTTCGGCACAAAAGATTCTTGTACATAGGCATAACAAATGTCAATTTTTATTCTATGTGAAGTTATAATAATAGGAGTCCTAGTTTTGGACTCATCAAATTGACTTGTGGGAGAGTCTCCAGTAAGGGCCTTGGAGATATTTTTCTATGCTTTTATTGGGATGTATTATACAGTCCAACTACTAGTCCATCCAGCAACCATAAAAATCCGTCCGAAACTGAAACTTGCAACTACCAACTACTACCGAACTCGAAGCGAAATCTGATGTGTGATGGGTTTCTTTTCACCTAGACCGTCACCACACCCGACGTAGATCAATTTGGTTTGGTTCAACCTTTTTTCTAAACCCGATGGAGGACTGTTTGAAGGGAGTTTAGGAACCTTGGATGAGGCGTGAGTGAGAGGATGCGACTGGAGTTTAGGACCTTTGCTTGAGGCGTAACCATGAACTCCTAAACTTAACCCTAGTTGTGTCGCACGCGCGAGTGACGTGCATTTTCAAAATGTTAGATGAGTATTTATTTGATCCCATCAAACTAATTTTAAAGTATGTAAAAATTAAATATTGGGTCAATTCTAAACTTTTTGCTTATCATTTCATTTACTAGTTTGGTGATGGTAGTGAATTATAGGAAAGAATTCTAATAAGAACCTTGTTTGTTCTTAAATTGAGATAATAACAATAACTTAAGAATAAAAATGTCGTATGATCGCTTCATGTAGTAAGCTAACATGTACAGATACTACTCATGTACATAACGCAGTTGTAAAATGCTTTTAGTTCACAGTTTTAAAAAAATAAATACGTACCGTGGATATTTTTTTATGGACAAATAAAAGGTGGGCCCTTTTTCTGGACAAATAACAGGTGGGCCCAAGGCCCCATAAGAAAGACAAGGGATTGACTGTCATCATTCCTTAGCCATACAATCGGTATCATTTTCTTACCCTTTGGAATTATACACTCTCTTTTTTTTCTTTTCTTTTTTCCTTCTAAGTGTCAGTGTTCGGACAAGCTTATGCGCGCATGCCGACTATTTTCTTTCGTGATCTGGTAAAAAACAAACTATTCACGTCAAGACTAAGAGATTCATTAAGAAAGTACGTTCTTGCAGTCTGACAGACTTTATGATTGCATATTTGATTGCAAAGTTTACAATTATTTCCCCTCCACAACTTCTATATTCACTAAAATGGTGAGAAAAGAATAATAATACCCCAAGAAAGAAAAATGACGAAAATGGAAAGTCCAGTAGGAGAGAACTTGTGTCATCTGATGGACTGATTCTAAGACTTCAGTTCCCATTGAGAATATTATAAATCTCAGTTTCCATTGAGAATATTATACATTCAAACATTAAATGAGATAATACGAAAATCATTTCATGGAAACTTTTTAAAGAAAAAAGAAAATGAAGCGAAGCAAATTTTGGTGCGACGACTGAGACCTTGTTTAACTTAGAAAAATCTGTGTACACGATTTTATGTGCATAGATCGTTATACATAAATCGTTCGATGTACGTTTATGCATAAATTTTTGTACGTAGCAGTGGTAACTTTTGGTCAATGAACATACTAAACTTACATTGGGTGTAACCCTTCAATGACAAGGATCTTAGGAGGCTTAATGAGCTCAGGTGGATCCAAAAGCCCACTAACATGATTAATAATAGGCTTGTCCACAGCAATTCCATCTTTAATTGCCTTAACCTGCTCATACATAAGATCAAAATTATTGGCCCTTGGATCAAGTGCAGTCACCCCTTTCTCTTTCCTCCCAGTTCTATCAAGTGAGTGGTAATCATCCAAACAAATCACAGTGGTCATATCACTAATCAGAGTGTTAGAATCTGGATTTCCGCCCTTTGGTAGCTCAGCTGCCCCTCCAAAAACACTGGTCAATCTCCTCATGAAAGTGCTCTTTCCACACCCTGAGTCAGCCGCCAAACCAATCACTACTACTGTTTTCTCATCAGCAGCAGAGCATGTGATTGTGCTCTGTCTCTTGGATTTGTTGTTAGTTCTGTAGAAAACTACCTGTTTCTGGTGCAATCCCAAGTCGGTTTTGTTGGGTTTTGAGATTGAGCAAGTTGTAGACAGCCATTTCCTCTCTCCACCCAAAACAGACGTTGAGGGGATTTCGAGAGAGGAGGCTTAGATGGGGGTTGTTGTGATTACTTAGCTTGTTTTCATGAAAATTTGAAGTGGGTTTTGTTTATTTTGCTTTGGTATTTGGAAAGGAAAAGTTAGAGACACAAACATATCACCTACAGGCTACAAATTTGTCCAAAACAAGGGGTAGTAACGGAAAACCAACATTGACACGTCAACTTCTTCCCTCATCAAATCAAACACTTTCCCTATCCCTCAAAGCTGCCATCTTTCTTTTTCTATAACCACAACCTCTTCTTTAGTGTGGGGCAGCAGAGGACATGTATGGATATAAAACAGTAGGCTAAGGGTACAATTGTCACATGTTACGTTTCTTTTCAACAATATTTCTTTAAGATCATCTTTTTTTCCCCTTAAAGATGGAATTGTTGATGAGGTGATGGAGTTTGTGTTAGAAATAGGCATGGAGAAGCTTGGTGGTCATCTGTTACAGTTTGGATATTTGTTGTGCCACTTGGCAGCTCTTTTTTTTTTTTTGGTCAATCGATAATTGTATTATTGGTTACTGCAAATGCAAAACGTCCAAGGAAGCTTGTCTATTCACCCAGTCCGGAAAATCTCCATCCCAGGTGGTAGGAAACTCAATAGAAATGACATATTTGGCTATAACATGAGCCACCCTATTGAAATTACGTCGAACAAAAGAAAATGAAATAGAATGAAACAAACGCGCTAAGTTGATGACATCCGTAACGACTACAACCACACTAGAAACAGCACACTTCACGCCCTGTAGCATTTCAATAACCCCTTGCGCATCACCTTTCACCACAAAATCTTCTCCGGAACGGTCTCTAATAGATTCTAGAGCACACGTAAAGCCCATCGCCTCAACCACCTTTGCTGACCAAACATTTGGCAGAGGGATAGCTACTGCCAACACAAGTTGTCCAAACTCGTCCCGCACAACTATGCCCACACCCCCCTTACCTTTCCTCTTATCAAGTGCTCCATCCACATTAACCTTAAGAACTCCCATCGGTGGCGGTGGCCAATTAACAATTTCACTCATTTGGACCTCTTGAACTCAGGAATTACGTGCATTAGCCACACAGAAATCAGAAAACTCATTGAGAGCATTACCTAAAATTTGTGTCTCCTCCACCCATTCTTTCTTAAAAACCCATTTATTTCGTGCTTGCCATATATGCCACCGCACAATAACAAACAAACCCAGACAATCCCATTTACTAATCTCGTTGGTTGTGTTAGCCAAATTAGACCACACCTCCCCCAACTGGGTCGAGGCCATAATTTCCGGTCTCAATCAAAAAGGAGAAAGTAACCACACTTTTGCCGCTCGGTCACATTGGAATAACATGTGTGAAACCAATTCAATCCTCAACCCACACACTGGGCAAACTTCATCAAGTGGAACTTTCGTTCTTACTAAATTTTGATTGACAGGAAGAATATCTTTAAGCCCATGCCAAAGAAATACCTTGATTTTTGGAGGAGCTTTGCAACGCCAAATTCGCTTCCACTTGTCCTCGGCATCGCTCTCGCTACAACAAGTCTTTTGCAATCACATAAGCAGTTCTAACGGAGAACTTACCAGTCGACGAACTCCTCCATATTCGTTCGTCTCTTTGATCCGTCGTGCTTAGAGGTAACTTCAAAATCAGCTCATAGTCACGGTTAATAAATATAGACCTTACCGAAGCCTCGTTCCATGCTACACGGTCAGCTTCAAGAAGGTCAGTCACCATTGTACAATGGTTGTTACTAGGAGCAGCAGTTAACACTTTCGGATAAAGAGGATCATCCAACCAAGGGTCCTTCCAAATGTTGACTTGTACACCAGTAGCTACCCGCCATCTCCATCCTAGTTCAATTACACCGTTGCTTGCTAATATACTTTGCCATTCCCATGAGGCTAGGGGTGTACAAGAAAACCGAAAAAACCGTGAAATCGGACGAACCAGACCAAACCGGTCTATTTGGATTGATTCTATGGTTTAATGGATCGGTTCTGGTTTTAAAAAAATGAGAACCAGATATTTTGGTTCGGTCCCCGGTCTCATATTAGGAACCGTGGTTTGAACCGAACCGGTCCGTTATATAATATAATATAATATACACTCTTATATACCTACACATGCTTGATAATTTTGTTAGTTTTAAGTTTTAATGTAGCATCTGTCATCTATATCAATAATGATATTTTAATAGTTATTTTAGTTATCGATGGACTTCTTAATCTATTTGTGGGTTGGTATAATGGTGTAGTAGTTTTATGAAGGAGTTGCAACAATTTTGAGGATAATTTTTTTTTCAATTTTTGAATGTTAACATGGTTTAGAACCGAAAACCGAACTGGTCTAATAGTTTGGTGTGGTTTGGTTCTATATGTTTATTGGTTTGGTTATGGTTTTCAATTCTTTGGAACTGTAAGATATGGTTCGGTTCCCGGATTTCTACAAAACCAGTCCAAACCGGACCATGTACACCCCTACATGAGGCGGTCGATTTTGATTGGGCCTCCAAAAAGCTTGAGTTAGGAAAATATTTAGCTTTAAAACACCTTATAGAATAAAGAATCGTCACCCACCAGCAGTCTCCATCCTTGCTGGCCAACATCGCTAGATTGAAAGCTTCTAAGTCTCTGAAACCCAGCCCCCCTTTACCTTTAACCTTCGTCATCTGATCGCGCCTCATCCAATGAATCTTTCTGGTGTCAACGGACCCATTCCAAAAGAACTTTGCAATTACCGAATTCAGCATTTTGCACAAACCAGTTGGTATCTGCTTGCGACCTTGGATTGTATTGCAAAAGGTGTCGCCCCAAGCGTAGGGCTAGGTATCGTGTAGCAAGATAACTGGTAAGACCGGGTCGAATCCACAGAGACCGAATGCGCTGAGCGTGATCGTTGACTTGCGAATGAAGGTTTTAGCCTCAAAGCGGCAAACTGTGGTTTTGTAGTTTGTTTGGTAGAATTCTCTCAACTTCAAGAACGACTCGGAAGTTTAAAAAGACTAATTAAACTAAGGCAAAGTCTAGGGGTATTTAACGACCATGACTCGGGTTAATCCATCCCCTCTTGATAACCGGCTCGGGGCATCGTTAAATGCTTCCGAACGGAAGATTTAGAGTTTAAAACCTTTACTAGAAAAGTGTGTTTACCAAAGATTAGGGTTTTTCGAGACATTTTGCAAACGGATGAGTTGACATCGCCCAAAGCATCACACGTGCCAAGTAGTCAAGCTCTTGGCTACGTGTGATCAAAGGGATTAACAAACCCACACTTTGGTACATAAAAATGAAACCCCAAATTTTCGGTAAACAAGCAATGTGTGCTATAGAACGAGATGGATGGATTAAACCCAAGTCATGGAGTGTTAATCACCCCATGACTAAGCCTATTAAAACTACTCACCCATTACACTAGTAATTATGTTTAATAAACCTAAAAACTGATTTTTAGTAAAGATCTTAAGTCTACCTACAACATTAACACTTGAGAAAATCACAAACAACAACTAGAAACTAAGGTTTTCAAAAGAAATAGCTAGAACAACACATAAACTAAATACTTGATGAAAATGCAAAAAACTAGATTAATAGAACGATCTCAACGAGAGTAACAACATTAATACATAAGAAATTAACAGGAGAAGAAAGCTTACACGGGAAATCTATAGAGAGAAAGCTTAAGAGTCTCTCCCATGGAGGAGAGAAGGAGGAGCTAATTTAGACTAAAAGGAAATAAAATGAAAAGTGATGTAGAAAGAGAGAGGAGAGAGACTATATTCTTTCAATTTTTCTCTCTCAAAATATCCTAAAAAATCCCAAAAAGCTAGACTTTCCACAAGTGGAAAGTCCAAAAAGCAAGTTCAAAATCATCATAATTTTGGCTTGGTATGGATACCTCTCATCAGAGGTATGGATACCAATGATTTTGCTTGTCTGCGGCTAGAGGTATGGATACCTCCCATCAGAGGTATGGATACCAATCTGAATTTTCTTGCTTTCATGCCTTGGTCCCTCCTTGGTCAAATGTGATGCTTCCGAACTTCTTCCAAAGCACTTCTAATCAATTTGCTGCCTTCGGGAGGGATGGTACTTGGTCTTGTGGATGCTTGATTACTCCCGGATTCACCGGGAGTCTTTGTGAGTTCGAGACATGACTTTGGCCCATCGGCTTGACTTGTGATTTTTCGGTTTGCCGGGCCTTAGCCGAGTCTTCATTTCTTGGCTCTTGAGGCTCGGTGTTGGCGTGTCATGGGGCACTTGGCCCCCGGTTACTTGGGATGATTCCCAATGCACTTATTTGCGTGTTTAACCTGTAACTATCAAAAACAACACTACGCGCATATCAAACATATAAGGCGCAAAATCGCGTATGTGTGTGAACAAAAAGAGATAGATAAGCCCGAATATCTACAATATTAGGGGCTTATCAGTATCTTGACACATGCCATTGCATAAGTAGGCATAACCAATAGAACCGATTCAATAAGTGTCTCCTTTCCAGCTGGATTAACCATCTGCCCATCCCATCCCTTTATCTTGTTCACCAGCCTCTCCTTGATATACCCTAAGGCTACTTTTTTGGACCTCAATGATGTACGACAAGCCAAAATATTTTCCTTCTTCTGCGCTACAGCTGAAACCCAGAATACCACGACATACTTAACAATTACCTTCAGTAGTATTGGTACTGAATAGGATAGATGATTTTTACACATTGATAAGCTGTCCAGATGCATTTTTGTAAGAATCAAGGACTCCTCTCACCACCTCACTATCCCGTCTTGTCGCTCCATAAAAAATTAACGAATCATCCGCAAACAAAAGATGAGTTACGAATGGCCCATTCCTGCAAATCTGAACGCTTTTAACGCCCCTTGGTTTTCCTTTAAGCGAAGTAGACTAGAGAAACCTTTCGCACAAAGGAGAAAGAGGTATGGACTGGGAGGATCTCCTTGTCGGAGGCCCCATTGCGGCTTAATAAATCCATGTTGTTGTTCATTTATAGTCACCGCATATGAAACTGTTGTGATGCTGTTCATAATCCACCCCACCCATTTCGGATCAAAACCCATGTGAAGCATAACCCTTTCCAAATAATTCCACTCCACACGGTCAGAAGCCTTTGCGACGTCTAATTTTAGAGCCATTTGGCCCTCTTTTCCCCTTCGTTTCTTCTTTAGATGGTGAACCACCTCGTGAGCTACCAAAATATTGTCTGAGATTTGACGATCACGAACAAAAGCACTATGATTGATGCTAATCACAAAAGGTAACACAACTCGTAATCAATTGGCCAAAATCTTAGCAATAATCTTATAAATAACATTGCAAAGAGAAACAGGTCTATATTGAGTAACAAGAGTTGAGGTTTTGACCTTTGGAATTAGAACAATGTGAGTATGATTGAAGCTCTTTAGGAGATGGGCAGTTTGGAAGAAATTTTGCACCGCACATACCACATCTTTGCCAACCGTTTCCCAATACGTTTGATAAAAACCTGATGTCATCCCATCCGCCCCTGGGGCTTTTGTAGGGTTCATATCCCAAAGTGCCTTTTGGATTTCTTCTCTATTAACCTCCTTACCAAGCATAGCATTCATATGATCCGTCACTCTACCCTAGATGGCACCTATAACCTCCTCCACATTAGAAGTACCTTCTAACTAGAAAATATTCTGAAAATGAGCCACAAACTCATGAGTGATCCCATCCGGTTCCTCACACCATGTCCCATTAAGTCTATGAATCCTAGTTATCCTATTTCTCCTCCTTCGTTTATTAACTTTAGCATGAAAAAAAGATATATTGTGACCCCCTTAGCCATCCAACCTGCTCGCGTTTTTTGTCTCCAAAAGGTTTCCTCTTGAAGGTGATGGGAAGGATAATGTGGGCTATGGAGTGGAGGAGAATGGAAGTATGAGTTTTGTGTCGTCCAATTCAACCGGGGTCACTGTTTGGGAGTCCATACTTACATGTGTGAAAACATTAGAGTAGGGGGATTTCAAAACAAAATCATTAGAATATATGAAGCAATTACACTAATAATATCAATAATACTAAAAATTAGATATCATATTAATAAAAGTTTTGAAAAATCAAGGCTGGGGGCGCCCCATCCTGTCCCAACACACTTCTGCCACTGAAGATTTCCTTTGGGACCACATGCTTTGTTTTCATCTTTTTTAACTATGTATTGTTTTAAAATTTTAAACATGTAACGCAATATGAGATATAGATTATCATGTGGCCGATAAATGTAGGAAAATGATACAATACACACCCTTTTTTTGGGTGTGTTAAACACACCCCTATAAAAGTTACGATTTTTTTTTTCTATTTATAAAAGTTGTGAGACACAAAACTTTTACAATGAACTGGCTAGGGTCAAATATGGTGGAGCCTAGGCTGTTTTGAGTGGAGTTGAGGGTGATTTGGTTTATGTCAACATTCCTTTTATGGGCTGGTAGGGAGTTGGTGACAGTGTTTGGCTTTTCACTGGGGTCTCGGATTGACTTGTTGTCAATGAGATCTTGAATCTCATGACGAAAACACTGGCATCTTTCGGTGAGGTGACCGGATGTCTAGTGAAAGGTACAGAACTGGTTTGGGTTATAGGAAGATTAGGGATTTTGGGGAGGTGGAGTTGGTGAGAGTGGCTTAAGTTTTCCTTGCTGGACGAAGCGTTCGAAGATAGTGGTGATAGGGAGTGAAAAGGGGGGGGGGGGGGTGTGTAAAGACTCGACGTGGTCTTTGGGTTTGAGCTGGTTGAGGCATGATGGCATTAACAAGCTCTGTTTTGGGTGGGTGGGTGTTTGTGGAGCTAGAAGAGGCACCAGTAGAGTAGTTATGGTTGGCATAGAGGGAAGTGTTGTTGCCGGTATAGACCGTCTTAGGCTTGGATATTGGCTCTTCTTTCTTCAAGACCCCACTTTGTAAGGCTTCCTTAATAGACAGACCAACTTCGAAATAAGTTTCAAAATCATGGCCTTGAGCGGTGACCATATATTTAGCTAGATTGGGCTACAGATTCCGAGTTATGATTCTCATCTAACTCTTACCACTAGGACGATCGGTCATTTGAGTATCTTTGGCCTCCACCTTTTCACAAAGTCCGTAAAAGACTTTCTTTCCTTCATCTTAATGCTCTCGAGTTCACGTGTGGTGATTTTCAGCTGGAGATTGTAATCATACTGTTTGATGAAAGCAGCAACGATAGCCTCCCATGTCCTTCTCATAGATGCATCGAGAGAAAGAGCCATTGAAGTGCGGGTCCCATCAGGGTCTGGTGAAACATCTGAGTCATAGTTGGTTTTTCCACACTTTGAAGAGAGAGCGAGCTCACATAGGCCTGAATGTGCCCTTTCGGGTTCCCCATCTCGTCAAATTTTTTGAAGTCCACCGGTTTGTATTTCTTGGGAAGTTTTGCATCAGGGAATAGATAGAGTTTGTCCATGTCAAAATCGGTGGCCGCCACTTTCTCGCTCTTGCTAACTGACTCTTCAAGCTTAGCAATCTTAGCCAACATTTCAGCCCATTGCAGATTCTCTACAAGCTGCTCTTGGCCTTCATCCTCCGGAATATATTGGTTTTTGGGACCACCATCTGGGGGTGGCTGCAGCGGGGGAAGGCGGCCTTGAATATTAACTAGGATTCCCATGAGTTGTGTGATTTGGTTGTTATTGCGAGTCAAACCCTCTTGCGTTTCTTTCCTCAACTGCTCAATCTCATTTGGTGGATCCTCCATGGCTGTGGAAGTTTCAGGTTCGAATACTCGTGATGTGGGTCGTGACAGTCCTTGTTCGGGCGGTCGAATCCAAACGGGTAAGGTCTTCTTCTTCGCAGGCCCCATGATTCAGAACTGACAATAAACAAAAGTCGGACTCAGCTCCATGCCTCGATGCACAGGAAAAGATGCCTAAATGAACGTGTCGTCGCATTGCTCCTCACCAAGTTAGTCTTAGAACTAACCCTAGGGTTAGTCTACCAGTCCTGAATCTCACTTGGGAGCCATTGCACAGAAGATTTAACAACACTTCGAATAAGTCATTACTCGGTTGGTATAGTTTTCAACCTACAGCCTAAATGTTGCAACTATAACCCTTAACCTTTCTTGACCATCTGAGACAGAGCAATAAGGTGTCGTAATCCAAATACTAACGACTTCAAGGCTAGTTTGAAACACGGACAGCAATTCGGGCACGGCAAACACCGGAGGTATCTCAAACTCCATGGATTTAAAATCTCCTAGACTAAGAAAACAGCTTTGGAAGGTTGCCCCAATCCTCAAGTTTTCTTTTGATATTGAGTCCTTCATGTCAGACGACCAGATTTGGGAAAACACAAACTCTCAAATCCTCATTAAAAATCTAACTCCATATCTCAAGATCCATTGTCCCTAATCTCAGGCCAATCATCCGCAATTTCCGTTATATTGTTGTCAACGACTTGGTGGCTCAAATTTTCCCACATCTGATCATCCTAAGGACTAATTCGCAAGACATCGCACATTTGGAATGCACGACTTTTTATTGGGCCGAGGCAACCTCCTACTAACCACACAGGCTCCTATCCTACACTACTATCTGCTCGGAGAAACTATATTTAAATGCAAGTGAATGCATGTATGCAACATGATAGGATAAAAAAAGCGATAACACATAGCACATAAATTGGATAGAGCACGTAAACCTAATGAGCGGGTCGGTCACCTAACGTGGGAGGTTCTATGGTTAGCTATATGCAAAAAGGTTGGTTTTGGTCTCACACAGGTACCCTAGACTCAAAGTCAGAATTGTCTCCCACCGCCAAGGATACCCAAGGCGATGGTAATAGTGACAAGTATGACTCATCACAGTTGAGAGCTGTTGGGCATTTTGGGATTCTCCGTCACGGGCAAGCCGGGCGGGATTGCCAAAACACGCCAGCGAGGCTAGGAACAAATGCAAGTGCAATGCAAAAGTTGAACTACAAACATTTTAAACATCCTACAAAAGCTTTTCAAGTCTAGCACTCTTATTAATGCATATTTCAATAAAACTACATAAATGTAATTAAATCAAGATATGCATTAACCAGAGTCCCCAGCTGTAACGCCCCGCATTTCGGGAAAAGCGTTATGGATTATTTATTACAATTTAAAGTCGGTCTTAAACAGTAATAATAATAACCAAAAATACATATAAATGATCTATCCTCCGCAGATTACAAATAGGCAGACTGGGTGGGTTCTACGGCTCCGCAAATCTCTCCGCCTGGTGGATCTCCATCTCGGCAGCTCCTCCGGCTCCGTGTTCTCCGTAGTGGTCCACCTGTCCAACGTGATAATCTAGCATAATACGTCAGAGTCGCGAAGCAACATCGTGGTATTATGCCAGGGCGAAACCGTAAGCGAGGACGCTCAATAGATACCCTACCCCAACCTTAAACTAGCAATTCTAGAACAATATTGTAGGTGGCAGATAAATAGTTGAAAATCATTTATCAAAATAGTAAGTTCATGCGTGTCAATACATCAATATCAAATCAGATCAAATCAGAGTGCAGCTTTAAATAAACCAGTATTTCGTATCATTTCAGAATCCAGAGTGTAGTGTCAGTATCTCGTATCATTTTCTCATAATAGCATTCTTCTTCAAATTTCAACCATGTCAACATCTTACATCTCTCGAAAGTTATTGGCCCGTTCTACAACCCCTTTCTAACGGTCACCAACCTTTCCGTTCGAAGGGTCGGCCACCCATAAACTGACTCCTGCAGTATGAGGTCCGCTAACTCCGCGTCACACACGACATAGTCCCGGCTACCCATATCACTGAATCCCCACCAGTCTGTTTATGAGGTCCGCTTGCTATGTGTTGTACTGAGTAAGTTCTAACCGTCAAATTCACCCGCGGAATTTGAGGAGAAACTTCAAACAGCACTACCGTATAGTTCCGTTGGGCTTTGACCACCAGTTCACCCCGGGGAACTGAGGCGGGACTCCAACAGCATCAACATCTCAACTTTCATCACATCAACATTTTCATTCTCATCTCTATTTCTTCCATTTAAAAACATTCGATCACTTTCTCGAAAAACGTGTCGTGTCGTATCGTCTCGAAAAACGTACACATGCCATATTACATAAAAATCTTCCGTTTAGAAATCGTTTCACGATAAACTTCTCGTTCAAAAACATTTCATGATAACCGTGTTACTTAAAGACAAAAATTCTTTCTTCCGAGAATTTAAATCAAAACATAAGGATTCATTCTCGTTTTGCTGGCGTGTTTTAAGATTAGTACGTAGAACCGTCACTTGGTTTGTCTAAACCAAGAAAATACCCTACTAGAAAACTCTAGTAGTTGAATCCGTTTGGCGTGTTTTAAGATTCGTTCGTCGAATCGCCACTTGGTTTGGGCTAAACCAAGAAAAAGCCTGACTAGACATGCTAGTCATAGATTCTATTTGTTAGTCTGAATAGATTAAAAATATTCATTCAATAATCCCGGAAAATCTCATTTCATTTAAAAAGCTCTTTCCTTCAGAAAATCGATCGGGCATTATAACTGCGTAAATTTGAAAAGTCGATTTTTATTTGGGCATTATAACTGGGTAATTTAGTTTTCCAAAAGTCCATCGAACATTATAACGGTGCATTTTGATAGTCAATTTTAAATCGTGCATAGTAACGACTAAGTGTGATTTTCAAAGTCTAATTGTTCATAAAATCACTAATCACCAACATAATCACATTTAATCATAATTAAGCACGTTTAAGCAAAATAATAACATAATTAATATGAACTAGTAAATACTAATCTAAGGTTAAGATAAAGTATCTACCTTAATTCCGATGATTAGTCGGAAACCGATAAGCTAGTTGAATTCCGGCGGTGTAACGACTAGTCGACCTTTGCTCGAACACTTTCTTGCTAACTTATTCTACCTTTCTAAGATCTAGGGGTGGTCGAGAGTGGTGGAGTGTGGTGGTTTAGGATGAGTTTCAAGAAGAACACTCAAGAACTCATTCAAGAACACTAGAAAGCACAAAGTGGAGAAGTTGGGAGATTTTGGTGTGAGGAAATGAAGTAAGGTGAGTGAGCTATTTATAGAAGATTGTAATTGGGTAAGTAGCCTACCTTGTTAAGTAGTCAAATTTTCTTTCTTCTCATTAATTCAAAAAAATACAAATTAGGTTTAGTAAAGTCAAAATTGGTAGGAAGACAAAATTGAACACATGTCTAATTAGGGTTTTAAATAGGCTAAGGCTAGTCAAAATAGGACAACATAGGAGTTGGGAAAATTAGTAGGCCTTCCGGATGCGATGTAGTGAAATACTCGGTGTGCACGCGTTGATTTTACGGCGCGGAAAAATAAACAAATTAGATCTAGTTTCAAACTAAAGAATAAATTATTTTATTTAGCGATATTAAAAATAACTAATCGAATTAATAAATCGAAATTTTTATTCACGAAATTTCGGGTTATTACAACCTATCCCCCTTAACAAATTTCGTCCTCGAAATTCGAATTACTCGACAGGTGGAAACAGTTGCGGATAATTAGCTCTCATGGCTTCTTCTCTTTCCCAAGTTGTTTCCTCCATCCCCCGATGTTTCCACAAAACTCGTACTAATCGGATAGTCCTATTGCGGATACTTTTCTCCATACTATCCTGAATTTCAACCGGCTCTTCCTCAAAAGTTGCGTCTTCATCTATATCAAGATCTCCCCAGTTTAACACGTGTGTTGGCAGGGCAAGATACTTCCTTAACATAGAGACATGAAAAACATTATGCACTCGGTCGATTTGCGGCGGTAATGCTAACCGGTATGCTACTTGTCCGATTTTCTCCAAAATCTCAAATGGGCCGATATATCGCGGGGATAGTTTTCCCTTCCTCCCGAATCTAATTACTCCTCTCCGGGGTCTAATTTTTAGAAATACGTGGTCTCCCTCTTTGAATGACAAAGGTCTGTTTCTTCGATCCGCATAACTCTTCTGTCGGCTCTGCGCAGTAAGCAGTCTCTGTTGAATCAACTTGATCTTCTCCGTTGTGTCTCTGACCAAATCAGGTCCTAGCAATCCCGTTTCTCCGGCGTCAGTCCAACAAACCGGTGATCGACAAGGGCGGCCGTACAGAGCTTCGTAGGGTGCCATCTCTATGCTAGCCTGATAACTGTTATTGTAGGCGAATTCTACTAATGGCAGATGTCGTTCCCAATTCCCTGTGAAATCCAAGGTGCAAGCCCTAAGCATGTCCTCCAATATCTGGATTGTCCTCTCCGTCTGTCCATCAGTCTGCGGATGAAAAGCAGTACTGAGACGTATGTCAGTTCCTAGTGCCCTTTGCAGTCCTTTCCAGAACTGTGAGACAAATCTAGGATCTCTGTCTGACACGATTGACACCGGTACTCCATGAAGTCGCACGATCTCCTGGATATAGAGCATTCCCAATGCTTCCATGTTTTCCGTCATTTTCATTGGCAAGAAGTGTGCCGACTTAGTGAGATGGTCTACAATTACCCACACAGCGGTGTTTGACTTAAACGACCTCGGAAGTCCAGTCACGAAGTCCATTGAGATATGCTCCCATTTCCACTGTGGAATTGGTAGCGACTGCAACTCTCCCCCAGGCTTCTGGTGTTCAGCCTTAACTTGCTGACAAACTAAACAAGTCTTTACAAATTCTGCCACGTCTTTCTTCATTCCTTCCCACCAATATGTCCGACGTAAATCGTGATACATCTTCGTACCTCCAGGATGAACAGCAAAATTCGAGTGGTGAAATTCTTGAAGCACGGCTTTTCGAAGTCGACCTAAGTTGGGTACAAATACCGAGCCTTTAAATCTCAAACTGTTATCCACTGCATGCAGGGTCCAACCGGACAATTCCTTTCCTGAACTGAGCTGTGATCTAGTGAATTCACAGTCCTGTTCAAAAGTCTGTGCCAACAGGATCTCCCGGTGAAGTGCTGGTTCTGCCACTAGTGCAGATAATCGCATCCGATCTCCATTAGATGACGGTTGTAAATTGAACTCGTTCAGAGTATCTATCATCTCCCATTCCTTCACAGCTATCTTGGCCTTTTGTGTCCTGTCCTTTCGACTCAGGGCATCAGCGACAACATTTGTCTTGCCAGGGTGATATGACAGGGTAAACTTGTAGTCTTCCAAGTACTCCATCCACCTTCTCTGTCTCATATTCAACTCCTTCTGAGTGAACAGATACTTGAGACTTTTGTGATCCGAGAAAACCTCAAATTGCTCGCCATAGAGGTAATATCTCCAAGATTTTAGAGCAAAAACTATTGCTGCTAATTCTAGATCGTGAGTAGGGTAGTTCTTCTCGTGTGATCTGAGCTGTCTCGATCCATATGCCACGACTTTCCCGTTCTGCATCAGCACACATCCTAGTCCTTCTTTTGATGCGTCACAATATACTAGATAACCAATGTCCCTTTCAGGAATGATCAGTATCGGTGCACTGGTCAGTCTCTTTTTCAACTCTTGGAAAACTTTCTCACACTCGTCATTCCATTCGAACTTAACGTTCTTCTGAATCAATCTAGTCATTGGCTTGGCAAGAGTAGCAAATTCCGGAATGAATCTTCGATAATATCCTGCTAAACCCGAGAAACTACGGATCTCAAATACGGAAGTTGGCTGCTTCCAATCCAACACAGCTTCTACCTTGCTGTTGTCAACTGCAATACCATCCTTAGACACCACGTGTCCCAGGAATTGAACCTGCTCTAGCCAGAACTCGCATTTACTAGCCTTGGCATAAAGCTGGTTGTCTCTTAGTACTTGCAGGGCTATCCGAAGGTGTTCTTCATGCTCCACTCTATTGGCTGAGTATATCAATATATTATCAATAAACACCACCACAAATCTATCCAGATAGGGTTGGAATATCTTGTTCATGAGACACATGAATACTGCTGGAGCATTCGTCAGTCCAAACGGCATGACCACGAACTCGTAGTGTCCGTATCTTGTCCTGAACGCGGTCTTTGAAATGTCCTCGTCGCGGATTCTCAACTGATGATACCCTGATCTTAGATCAATCTTTGAGAAACAAGTTGCTCCTCTTAACTGATCAAATAGGTCATCTATTCTAGGCAGGGGATAACGATTCTTGATCGTGACTTGGTTTAGTTGCCTATAGTCAATGCACAGTCGTAAGGTTCCTTCTTTCTTCTTCACGAATAGTGCAGGTGCTCCCCATGGTGAAGTACTTGGTCGGATGTATCCTTTTTCCAACAGTTCTTGTAGCTGGGTCTTCAGTTCCTTCAGTTCTGTCGGCGCCATTCGGTAAGGGGCTATAGAAATCGGAGCGGTTCCAGGTTGAAGCTCGATGGAAAAATCAATCTCCCTTCGTGGCGGTAATCCAGGTAGATCGTCAGGAAATACATCTGCATACTCGCAGACGATGTGTGGCAGTCCTAACTCCTCACGGTCAGATTCTTCCAACTGGAGACTAGCTAGCCATCCGAACAGTTGGTTCTGCCATTTCAAATGTTTAATCACCGGATTCACAGTCTGTCTATCCCCCTTAAAACGGAAACATGTCCCATCAGGGGTAAAGGCTGTTACTAGCTTTAGATGGCAATCAATGACTACTCGATGAGTTGACAGCCAATCCATCCCTACAATTAGGTCGAAGTCCGCCATCTTGATCACGCGAAAATCGCAAGTTAATCGGATATTACTCACTTCTAACTCGCAACCTTTACAAATTAGATTAACTGGTACAGTACCGCCTAAGGGTGATGCTATTGTCATCTGATTCTCTAGAAGTTCAGTGTCTAATCTTAGCGCAGATACGCAGGCAACTGATATAAACGAATGCGATGCTCCAGTGTCAAATAATGCTTGTACGCAGGTACTAAATAACAGTAGCGTACCTTGGATCATAGAAGGATCCTGCTCCTGGATTTGATTCTCACTATGTAGAGCATACAGGCGTCCTGTCCCGTTCTGAGGTGCCTTGACCTGTTGCTTTCCATTCCAGTTGTTCTGTTGAGCTGGCCTAGCGTTCTGTTGCATAGGCTGTTTGCCATAGTTCTGAAGCGGTTGCGGCTGCTGCTGCTGCTGATTCCCATAAGTGAAACCGTCCTTCCTCGGATGAGGACAGTTGCGACTGAAGTGTCCATAGCCCGCACAGTTGTAACACTTGACTGGTTGGTTGTTAAAATTGGGATTTTGTGGCGGCGGTCCTTGCCTGACTTCATTCCTCCTCCAAGGCTGAGTGTTAACTTGGTTAGGTCTGGCTGGGTAGGGCCCACGATTGTTGTTGTTCTGCACCGTCCTGATGGGTCCTCCCGAACTGCTTCCTTGACGTTTAGCCCGAAAGTCAACGTCCTCCATTTCCATCCTTAGGGCACATTTCACCGCTTCAGCATAGGAAGTATAGCCCATTCCCATCACAATCTTGCGAGTCGAGCCAAGTCCCCATTCAAACTTTCGGACCTTGTCCTCTTCAGTCGGGGCAATGGCACGGCCATAGCGGTACAGTTCCTCAAATTTAGCGACATACTGCGTCACTGACATCGAACCTTGCTGCAGGTTCTGGAACTCCTGAATCTTTGCCTGCTTAATAGGAGCAGGAAAGTACTTATCCAGAAATATGCTCTCAAACTCCTCAAAGGTCATGGTTTCGATGTTATAGGCGGCTTCAATCAGCTCCCACCAATATCGAGCCTCTCCTTGGAGTTGGTAAGCAGCGAGAGCTACACAGTGGTTGTCTTGGTTGACTCCTAAGGTGCTAAGGATCACCTTGATCTCTTTCAGCCAAGCTTCGGCTAAAGTAGGGTTAGGTTCGCCATGAAAGACGGGTGGTCGTCTTTTACAGAATTCGTTCATAGCTTGAGCACGAGACATGGGACCATGGTTGATATTATTAGGAGGGGGTCTGTTAGCGTTGAGTGCCGTAATGAAGGCTTGCATGAGTTGAGCCATGTCCGGATTAGCTCCGTTATTTCTATCAGAAGAGCCTTCACCATTGTTACGTGTAATTGCCATCCTAGAGTTACGAATTTGTTGGGGAAATCAGTCTAAAATACTTGCAAAATTTTATCAAAGCATAACTGCTTAACTTAACAGAGAAAACACGATTTCAAATAGTGCCATAACTGGTTCATTGGCCCATATAATACCAATACCACATTACTTGGCTCAAGGCTGAACATACAATACTATTACCACACAGAGTCGGATCCTACCACACAGCGATTACAGTCAGCTTATTCTATGCGTAAGTATTTCAAACTGCCACTTAAATCTGCGGATCTCCTCAAATAGTCTAGCATGATTAGGGCATCTACTATTCAGATAATTTTAATATTAGTTAGGGTATCAAGGACATACAATTATTATTCTAGCTTAGTGTCTACCCAATTACCCAAAGCCGAGTGTTGGAACCTAGGGCTCTGATACCACTTGTAACGCCCCGCATTTCGGGAAAAGCGTTATGGATTATTTATTACAATTTAAAGTCGGTCTTAAACAGTAATAATAATAACCAAAAATACATATAAATGATCTATCCTCCGCAGATTACAAATAGGCAGACTGGGTGGGTTCTACGGCTCCGCAAATCTCTCCGCCTGGTGGATCTCCATCTCGACAGCTCCTCCGGCTCCGTGTTCTCCGTAGTGGTCCACCTGTCCAACGTGATAATCTAGCATAATACGTCAGAGTCGCGAAACAACATCGTGGTATTATGCCAGGGCGAAACCGTAAGCGAGGACGCTCAATAGATACCCTACCCCAACCTTAAACTAGCAATTCTAGAACAATATTGTAGGTGGCAGATAAATAGTTGAAAATCATTTATCAAAATAGTAAGTTCATGCGTGTCAATACATCAATATCAAATCAGATCAAATCAGAGTGCAGCTTTAAATAAACCAGTATCTCGTATCATTTCAGAATCCAGAGTGTAGTATCAGTATCTCGTATCATTTTCTCATAATAGCATTCTTCTTCAAATTTCAACCATGTCAACATCTTACATCTCTCGAAAGTTATTGGCCCGCTCTACAACCCCTTTCTAACGGTCACCAACCTTTCC
This sequence comes from Vaccinium darrowii, assembly GCA_020921065.1. Lineage (NCBI taxonomy): Eukaryota > Viridiplantae > Streptophyta > Magnoliopsida > Ericales > Ericaceae > Vaccinium > Vaccinium darrowii. The sequence continues at coordinate 21,928,823 of CM037162.1, read as the reverse complement.
GTTCGAAGGGTCGGCCACCCATAAACTGACTCCTGCAGTATGAGGTCCGCTAACTCCGCGTCACACACGACATAGTCCCGGCTACCCATATCACTGAATCCCCACCAGTCTGTTTATGAGGTCCGCTTGCTATGTGTTGTACTGAGTAAGTTCTAACCGTCAAATTCACCCGCGGAATTTGAGGAGAAACTTCAAACAGCACTACCGTATAGTTCCGTTGGGCTTTGACCACCAGTTCAACCCGGGGAACTGAGGCGGGACTCCAACAGCATCAACATCTCAACTTTCATCACATCAACATTTTCATTCTCATCTCTATTTCTTCCATTTAAAAACATTCGATCACTTTCTCGAAAAACGTGTCGTGTCGTATCGTCTCGAAAAACGTACACATGCCATATTACATAAAAATCTTTCGTTTAGAAATCGTTTCACGATAAACTTCTCGTTCAAAAACATTTCATGATAACCGTGTTACTTAAAGACAAAAATTCTTTCTTCTGAGAATTTAAATCAAAACATAAGGATTCATTCTCGTTTTGCTGGCGTGTTTTAAGATTAGTACGTAGAACCGTCACTTGGTTTGTCTAAACCAAGAAAATACCCTACTAGAAAACTCTAGTAGTTGAATCCGTTTGGCGTGTTTTAAGATTCGTTCGTCGAATCGCCACTTGGTTTGGGCTAAACCAAGAAAAAGCCTGACTAGACATGCTAGTCATAGATTCTATTTGTTAGTCTGAATAGATTAAAAATATTCATTCAATAATCCCGGAAAATCTCATTTCATTTAAAAAGCTCTTTCCTTCAGAAAATCGATCGGGCATTATAACTGCGTAAATTTGAAAAGTCGATTTTTATTTGGGCATTATAACTGGGTAATTTAGTTTTCCAAAAGTCCATCGAACATTATAACGGTGCATTTTGATAGTCAATTTTAAATCGTGCATAGTAACGACTAAGTATGATTTTCAAAGTCTAATTGTTCATAAAATCACTAATCACCAACATAATCACATTTAATCATAATTAAGCACGTTTAAGCAAAATAATAACATAATTAATATGAACTAGTAAATACTAATCTAAGGTTAAGATAAAGTATCTACCTTAATTCCGATGATTAGTCGGAAGCCGATAAGCTAGTTGAATTCCGGCGGTGTAACGACTAGTCGACCTTTGCTCGAACACTTTCTTGCTAACTTATTCTACCTTTCTAAGATCTAGGGGTGGTCGAGAGTGGTGGAGTGTGGTGGTTTAGGATGAGTTTCAAGAAGAACACTCAAGAACTCATTCAAGAACACTAGAAAGCACAAAGTGGAGAAGTTGGGAGATTTTGGTGTGAGGAAATGAAGTAAGGTGAGTGAGCTATTTATAGAAGATTGTAATTGGGTAAGTAGCCTACCTTGTTAAGTAGTCAAATTTTCTTTCTTCTCATTAATTCAAAAAAATACAAATTAGGTTTAGTAAAGTCAAAATTGGTAGGAAGACAAAATTGAACACATGTCTAATTAGGGTTTTAAATAGGCTAAGGCTAGTCAAAATAGGACAACATAGGAGTTGGGAAAATTAGTAGGCCTTCCGGATGCGATGTAGTGAAATACTCGGTGTGCACGCGTTGATTTTACGGCGCGGAAAAATAAACAAATTAGATCTAGTTTCAAACTAAAGAATAAATTATTTTATTTAGCGATATTAAAAATAACTAATCGAATTAATAAATCGAAATTTTTATTCACGAAATTTCGGGTTATTACACCAGCGGAGTTGCCAGCTTGTGGACGCCCCTCCGCGATGAAGATTTTGATTCGGAGTCGCCACCCGGGTTTTATCGGATTGTCCCCGAGGAACCGAACTCGATTGACTTGTGCCTCATTTTAAGGATAAGGTTTAAATACCGGTCCGTCATCACCATACTCTTTTAGGTTCGAGCGCTCGATTACGAGAGGGGAAGGATTTTACGGCACCTCCTCGCCCAGTTCGAAGACCGGTCTCTACTAAGCTTTTCATGGGATTATTTGAAATGTTTATGATCCAACTTTGAGCAAATAAATGGGGAACGGGGGATGGGTGCCAGTTAAGCGGTGATAGACACGACAAGAAGGCTACAGTGTATGCTTGAGCTTCGTGAACTACATGAGTGATGATGATGATATGCGAATATGAACTAACAAAGACGAAAAACAACAAATAACAGTGTTAGAATGTACAGAACAACAACAAAATGACCAGAAATAACACTATGAACTGCTACTGAACTAAACCAATCTGATCCCCTACCTAAGGTTTGAGTGCTCAAAGGGAGGGTTTGAGCGCTCAAACCCTCCTCAACTACAAATGCTTCTGTTGATTCTGGTTTATCAAAAACATGTTCAAAGCCCACTGACCCTTTTGAAAACTGTACTTTTATAACTCATGCAAGACATAATAGCCATCCAATGGTGAGTTCAAGGCTTGTTAATGATTTAAATGGCATAACCAGTACTGATGAATGAAGAGTATGAGCACAGAAAGATACAGGAGCACATAGGACTAGATAAGAGATTAGATGAGTGAAAATACATAGCATACCAGAAGACAGTTTGAGCGCTCAAAGGTAGGCTTTAAGCGCTCAAACCTCTTCATGGTTTGTATACTCTTGTGCCTTTCTGCCTCTGTTTGGACCATCAACAGCCTCAAATCAACATGTAATGACACAAATGCGTTTAATATTCCAGAAACATCAACTAAAAAAGCTTGCATGAGTGAATAATGAACTTAGAACCAAGTTTTAGCATGGTTAAAGTGAGAGAAAGGGGATGATCAGACTGATATAGATGTTATATCAACACACACACACACAATAATGAGCTTGGGACATGATTTAGAATCAAAATAAGCAAGAAATAAAGATAGAGTAGAATAGTGTTTGAGCGTTCAAAAGGATGGGTTTGAGCGCTCAAACCCTATTCTGGCTTTTCTTTGGTGCTTTTATGAATTTTGACTTTCTAATCATCATCTAAAATAGTGAGATACACTTGTTTACTTCATGAAACATGATTGTTCATTGCTTGATGATGATAAAACATCATTTCCATGGCTTTTTGGTTTGCTAATCAATGATCAAGAGATAAATAAACTGATTTGAAGCCATTTAAGCCAACCAAAAGCCATCAAAAGATGATATCATCATGAGAGAAGACCAGAAACCACAAAAACAACAAAATGACCAAAACCGTTTGAGCGCTCAAACCCTTTTGGTTTGATGTTTTCAAAACTTGTTTTTCTTGATATCTTGGACCTTGTAAGCTCATAAAAGGTACTTAGAACCTCCATGAGCTTACTGGTCACCCTCAGGTTGACCAACCCGTAGCTATTCACATGCTTCTTTACCTTTTTGGTTATGATCAAGGCTTAAACTTGTGATTTTTGATGATTGATTGAGTAATGGCTTGGAATGTAGGCTTGAAAGGTGACATTTTGGGCAAAGGAGTGAGAATGTAGGTCTGATTGAGTGGTTCTTTGAATGGGTGAGGATGTGTCACGCCCTCAATTTTTTTTTATAACCAAAATACATGTAATTTCCACCTGGGATAGATTCAATGTCATACCTTTCTCCTTTGAATAGTCGAAGCCAACCATAAAATTTTAAAATTTCAGTTTAACAATCTTCAACTAAGGGTACCAACACCCCATGCATAAGTATCAAAAGTTTTCAAATTATTACATTTATCGAATGTTTACATAAGATTGAGAAAATGTGTTTTACATTTTGATCTTACAAATTCTTAGATAATGAAGATGAGAAAAGTGACTTCATGGTCAAAACCTCCATGCAATGCAGCCACGCGTCAAACAATCCAATTCGTGCTTCATGCCATGTACCTAAAAATGATAGGTTGAGCTACACGCCCAGTAGGAAAACCATACTACAACTGCTAGGTGTATAGACATGATAAGTGCACATGACATGAAATGACAAAGGAATACCAAGCAAAGACTACGGAGAAAGGTAAATTAGGGGATTCGGGTCCACGAAGTGTCCATGTGTCTAAGGTGGAACCCATGACGTACCAAGAGTCCGTAACAACCTCAAATGTCCAAACAAAACCCAAAGGCCTATTAAATTAACTAAAACCATCAATAAATATCACGCATGTCCCAGCTCATGTCCAAATATTTAGTTTAACTTCTAAGAACCAACCCAATGCCTACAACCCAAACCAATGGCATCACGTGTACAAAAGCATATCCAAATATTTTTAAAGAAATAAACTTAAGTGACCGTTCGTATCTCAAACCGACACCAATCGTGGTATATGTCCAATAACTTATCAAAAATCCAATTTTTCATCAACACACTGCAAGTGCCTTAAAACAAATGTGTAACCAACCTTTCATAAGGAATCAACCATTCAGTATATTCCGGGCATACCATAAAGGCCCCGTGTCATTCCGGGCATACCCTTGCGGGCCCCGTGTCATTCCGGACATACCCATTTCGGGCTCCGTGCCATTCCGGGCACATCCTTTCGGACCCCGTGTCATTCCGGACATACCCATTTCGGGCTCCGTACCATTCCGGGCACATCCTTTCGGACCCCGTGTCATTCCGGACATACCCATTTCGGGCTCCGTGCCATTTATCATCTCACAATTTACGTTTCTTGTTCATTCATCTTGTATCGATGCTCATACATCCTCTCAAATCATTTTATCGCTCAAATGTCCGTATTTGAAAGGAAAGTACCAGTACTAGTGTCTCTAAGTATCAAAGTGTAACACGAACTCGGAGGAAACTAAAGAAGTCATCAATTACGCTAAACGACGTGTTGGACACATATCTCGAGGTATTTCAAGTCATATTGGTGTGATTATGCCACATTCATAACTAATGGAGGTAATCGTTCACTCCTGTATTTGGTACCAGTACCTGCCGAACAAGTACCAGTACCACAGCAAGCAGTCTCTCTTATTATTGGCTGGTACTGGTACCCGCTTAACAGGTACCAGTACCACAGTGCACCGAATTTTTGACAGATTTTGAGCAGTCCCAATGTTTTTGCCATAACTTTTCACACCGAACTCCGTTTTGGACGAGTTATATATCAAAACGTAGGGAATTTAAAGAGCTACAACATTGTATTTTTACACTTTTCCAAATTTCTCCTTTACGGTCCCCAGAAAATATGAACAGTGCCCAATACGGGCCACTTTTTAACCCAACATACAAATGTGAAGGTTTAAGCTCAAAATTGAGATTCTAAGCATCACACAGACATGGAAGGAAGGAAATTCTTCAACCAATTTCACCAATCTACAATCAAATCCATAGATCAAAGACTTAAAGTAGCAAAACCCACTTAAAGTAGAAATATCAGATTTACATGGAGAATGAGTTCAAGAACAATATATATGTAACAAATCAAGAATATACAACTAGAGGGAGTAGATTAGGAGTTCCTACCTCAAGATTTATGCACCAAATATGTTGAGAGAGCAAAACCCTAGACCTCCAAGCAACCCATCCCGAAGACAATCCTTCCGAAGCAATTCCAAAGCAACCCGGGTTCCAAAATGCGTAGAGGAGAAGATTTTATTCTTGGGTCTTGAGATTGGGGGGGGGGGGGGGGGGGGGGGGGGTGAGAGGGGTGGATTTTGTGGAGGAAAGTTGAAGAGAATGGAGAGGGAGGGAGAGCCATGGCTGTCGGCAGGAAAAGGGGAGAGAGAGATGTGATTTTTTTTGCAAAAAAAAAATCCCACCCACACAAAGTATATACATCTCACATACTACACTTGCACCCCTAATGTTTCAAATGCATATTTAAGACACCCAAATGCAATTTCTAACTCCACATTGGTACCTCTTTAAACTATTTTCTTTTCCTCACATTTCCCCAACATTATTCCGGAAAAAATTATACGAAAAATACGGGTCCTTACAGGATGTATGTGGGTTTAGATGATGATGATCAAGTGGGTTTTCTTCATTGATGTTGATGGAGCTTGCATAGGATGATGATAATGGAAGATATAAACTTGAAATGGCTTTCTAGAGTGAGAAGGTGTGGTTAATTAGTTGGTAAGCTATAAACAATGGGTGGAGGGAGGTTTATATAGAGAGAGAAATGAGAGGGAAAATAGGTTTTTGATTTTAAATAGAAATTAGGCTTAATAGGGGGCAATTTAGGGGCCATTATACGTGTATAGGAAGATATACACCGTCTATACGCCCCTTAAATCAGTAGAATCTCTTGATTAGATTCTTTGCAAAAAGCTGAGCTCTCAATGGCTGACGTCATGGTTTTGAGCGCTCAAAGGGTCTTGAGCACAGTGGTTTGACTTGGCTTATTTTGGTATTTTGAAGGGTGTTTTAGTCTCTTGGGTTGGTTAGGGTTGTTTGAGAAGGGTTTGTGGTGGTGTTGGGTGGTTTGGCAAGTTCAAACCTTGTTCTGAACCTCGAGGTATACGTGGTTGGTCTAATTCATCATCGGGAATGCTCGAGAGGTTTTCCCGGGTCAAAATCAGAGTGTCTACATCTGTCCCTTTGGTGTAACAACAATGATTTGCCTTCAACTGTTTAAAACCCATTGATGCACATGAAGTTATCAAACTTATTGTACCACTGCCTTAGAACATGCTTCAACCCATACAAGCTCTTGCCCAGTTTGCAAACCATCTTCTCCTTCCCTTTCACTACGAAGCCTTGTGGCTGATGCATGTAGATGTACTCCTCCAAATTCCCATGGAGAAACACAGTCTTCACATCAACTACTCCAAATACAACACTTCAACAGCCACAATACCCAATACCAACTGTATTGCCGTCAACTTCACAACTGGAGAAAAATATCGATGTAGTCAATCCCTTCCTCTTTGATTACCAACCGGAGCCTTGTAGCGCTTACTACCATCAGGCTTCTCTTTCAATCTGTAAACCCACTTATTATGAAAAGCTTTCTTACCGGTTGGCAATTCTGTCAACTCTCACGTCTGGTTTGTCAACAAAGAGTTCATCTCATCCTTCATGGCCAACTCTAACTTGATGGAACTCTCACTCTGCAAAAGCCTCATCATGATACTCTAGTTCACCAGCATCAATGAGCAATATGTAGTACACAAACGGTGAAAAATACTGTGGTGGTTTGGTAACCCCGAAAGATTTTCGGATAGTAGTAGTTGGCGTACTCGGTCCCCCTTGAGGAATAACATTCTCCTCATCCTCCCGGCATTTGACTGGCATAAAAGCCTCAGACAAATCATCCAAATTAACCACATCTTGTTTTTCCACCTTTGGCACAGGCTCAACCTGTTCTGTCCTGTCTTTATCCTTGTACATAACCTGCTCATTAAATATCACATTCCGGCTTCTTGCAATCTTCCGATTTTGTGCATCCCAAAATCAATAGCCAAATTCCTCGTCGCTATATCTGACAAAAAAACCATTTATTAGATTTAGCTTCTAATTTATTATGAGCATCAAAATCAATGCGGACATATGAAACACAACCGAAAACTTTAAGAAACGAAAGTTTTACCTCCTTTTTGCTCCAAACGTCCTCGGGCAGTCTAAAATTTATAGGAACCAATGGTCCTCGATTTATCAAGTAAGCCGCAGTGCTTACAGCATCAGCCTGAAAAGTTTCTGCTAATCCAGCATATGCAACCTCATGCTTCGTGCTCACTCGTTCAAAGTCATGTTCATGGGCTCAGCAACACCATTTTGCTAAGGTGTCCCAGGATAGTCTTCTCCATCCTAATCCCCTTATTCTAATAGTACTTCTTGAACATCCCATCATATTCACCTCCATTATCCGACCTTAGACATTTTAGTCCTAGACTGGTTTCATTCTTCACCGCTGCTTTCCACATCATAAAAAGCATTAAAGTCATCGAATTTATATTTCAAAAAATAAACTGATACCTTTTTGATCGAATCATCGAGGAAACTGATGTAGTACCTCGAACCTCAAATGGATTGAACTGGAGAAGGGCCCCACAAATACGTGGGCACTAACTCCAATTTTTGTAGCTTTGATGGTCTGCCTTTCTTCAAGAAACTGACCTTCTTCTGCTTCCCGAATATACAGTCCTTACACAAATCAAACTCAGCTGATTTCAACCTCGAAAGTTTTCCATTGGACAACAGTACTTGCATCCCCTTTTCACTCTATGACCCATCCTGTGGTGCCATAGGCCAGCATCGTCAGTCGTATTAGCAATTGCAACTGTATCCCTTGTGCTCTCTGTCATGTACAGTGTCCCTGACTTGACCCCATGAACCACAACCAATGCTCCCTTTGTAACCTCCCAACGATCACCATCAAAAGCAACCATGTGTCCTTCAGCGTCAAGTTGCCCTTCAGAAATCAAATTCCTCATCAACTAAGGAATATATTGGACTTTTTGTAGTTGCCATGGAGATCCGTACATCTCCCATACTCACAATATCCAACGCCTCACCGTCAGCCAAATACACCTTCCCAAAATTACCCGAAACAAACTTCTTGATAATTTCTCGGTGCGCAATGGTATGAAAAGAAGCTCCTGAGTTTAAAACCCAAGAATCCATTGGACTATCAACCGAAAGGAGCAAAACATGCTGATTATCACCTACAACAGCATTAGCAGAATTATTTTGCTTTCTCGGCTCCTTACAGTTTCTTCTGCAAATCAAAGTTAGAGTTAAATCTGCAAATCATAGTTGCTTGAAATTTTACAAATCAAACTCACAGTTAATTTTTGAATCCTAGATTGCTGCTTTGGAATTCCAACTTGTTCTACATTTACCTGAATCTGCACTTGCTAAATTTATGCAAGTGTCATCATTGGTACAAAAGGAACTCAATGCAATTTAATAGGAATTTATGCATGTGTCATGATTCAAAATTCAATGCAATTTAATAGGATTTACAGCTTGAGGTGGTACAGCTTGAGCTAGTATAGCTTGAGGTGGCATAGCTTGACTTGCAGCTTGACTTGCATTGATAGTGGACTCTGCAACTTGACTTGCATTTGAGGTTCCTTCTGCAACATTTTGAAAACCACTTGCACCACCATTTACCCCTTGCCCCTTATTCTTGCACTCACTCTTGTTATGTCCCACTTTACCACAATTTTTAGAGGTCATTTTAATCCCAGCCCTACCTAGTATGATGGATCCTTTGGTTCCCCAGATTCCCTCCTCCTTGCCTTCTTGAGTCTGCTAGCCCTCTTTTTTATATCTGGTGGGAGCAATTCCACATTATTAGTGGATGGCCACATGTCTTTGCCATTGATTAGGCTCATCAAATTGTCATAAATCTTCACGTAAGTCTAAATCCTGTAGCAGTCATTAACATAGTCAAGTGGGTCTAAATTGTTGAAGCCAATTGCCGTAATTGCATGTATGCATGGGATGCAAGATATATCCCATTTCCTGCAACCACAATGCCTAGTTGGAATGTTAACTTTGTATTGCACCCCATTTGGACCTGCCACTTCAAATTCGTCATTGCTACACCAACTAGCAATCCAGCCTTTTGCATAGTCACTTGCCACAATCTTCTATATGTTTTTCACTACCTTGGGACAGATAAGCCATTTGTACCTCATCATTGCAGTCCTATTTTTCTATATAGTCTCCATCAATATATGCCTTATGCTCTTCAACATACTCACTATAGGTTGATCCTAGCCCTCAAAATGCTTAAATTGAAACTCTCACTCAAATTGTTTAATAGTATGTCACATTTGGGGGTAAGTGTTGAAATGTGATTTGCTCCAATGAACAGGTGGCCTCTGTGGTAACCAATTGTATGCCCCAACATCTATATCTTTCATCTCCTGCATTGCAGATATAAAGCTCTGAATAGTTCTTGCCTGGTAGCCTTCCGCAATATATCCTTGAGAGCCAGCCCCTTAAAGTCTTGTTTGAAATTGTTATACAAATGCCTAACACAAAATTTATGTTCAACATTTGGATACAATGTCCTAACAGCTTCAATCAACCCATTTTGTTTGTCATTCATAAAGGAGTATTTCCTAGAGTTCTGATGTTCAAATCCTTACCCAAGAGAACTAGTACCATGTTTTGTACTTTTCCTTCTCTAACACTGCATAGGCAAAAAGGTAAATTTGGTTATTAGCATCTATACCTACTGCAGTTAAAAGAATACCACCAAATGGGCCCTTCAAATGGCATCCATCCAAGCCAATTATTGGCTTGCAACCCTCTTGGAAACCTCTTTTAAGTGCTCCCCAACAGATGTAAAACCTTTTAAGCTTTGCAATTACCTAACAATCAGATATAGGTTTGACTTGGATCATTATTGTTGCTCCTAGATTGCCCTCCCTAATCTCCTCCACATAACCCCACAGTTGTCCAAACTGTTCAGTTGCAGTCCCATGAATCATGTTCAGAGTCCTTCTTTTTGCCCTATAAACTTTCTGAATATCCACCTTGCATGTCCACTCTTGTTCAATAGTTGTTTGTAGTGAAAGAACTAGCCATGTTGGGTATCCTATTGCAATACTTCTTCATAATCCACTTAGTAGTCACCCAAGGAACATCTTAAGCTTTGATGCATTTGTGTACAGATGTGTAGGTCTTGATTCTATATAAGGCATCAGCAGGGACATTTGAAGCATGACATTCCCAAGGGCATCCTTTCTTGCAAATGGCCCTAACCTTCTCCCTAGCTATATTTTCCTCATAAATTCTGTCATCATCTGTCAAAGCATAGTCATTGTCATAGAAAACTTCTTCATCATTAGTATTTGAAGAGTAATCAGGGTCATATTCATCACTGGTATCCCCACTTATTTTAGTATCGACATAGGTCTTCCAGTTCTCCCCTACATTTTTCTGCTGAGAACCTCTGACAGATTGGGCTATAGCTTTGGAAGTTGGGTTGTCATTAACCACAACTTTTATAGGAACATTTGTGGTCCCAGAAATAGGTGATGAGCAAGGGGATGTCACCACATGCCTCAAAGTCCTCTTAGTTATGGGTCTATTAGGTTTGGAAATTAGGCTACTGATTTTGGTCCCCTTAGAAATTGTGCTACTAATTTTGCTCCCCTTGGAAATTGGGCTGTGAGTTTGGTCCTCTTGGAAATTGGGCTAGTAGTTGTGGTCCTCTTGGTTCTTGGGCTGATTGTTGTGGTCCTGGTAATCTTACTTATAGGGCTAGTGGTTCAAGTCCTCTTGGGAATATTGTTAAAAACCTGACTAGATTGTGTGCCCACATACATATACAAATCTGACTCAATTATAGAGTACACATTCACCACTCTAAACCCATTAGCTAAGTCACTTAAACCCATGACTTCAACATCAAACTTAATTGTGAAAATGACACCACCTTCTTTAATAATAAAAAATAAAAAAATCTACGACTTTGATATTATATACCAATTCCTTAATCATGGTCCATAACTCAATAATGGATAGCTCATCACTATGGCAGTAATCAAAATAGTTTACCACCCCAAGTATACAATCGGACCTAGAACTACCACCCTAAAAGCCCCTATGATGCATTTCAATTGTAAAATTGTTGGACCCTAGATATATAAAGGGAAAATATACAATTGTTTAGGGTTACGATGTTAAGTCTTAAAGAGTGAGTTTAACAATGTATACCCACCAATCTCGAAAAAAGGAAAACATAAACAATGTAAACAGTTGGAATTAAAAAAACAAAACACCATTATGGATTGTTTACCATAGTGCGGTGGTCCCCTTGTTGACTTATCAAACTCCACATCATTGTTGTCGAAATGCAAGCACCAATCTTCACCAACAACCACTGATGATCACGATCACTCTCTATTTCGTTCAACCCTAATTTTGACAATGAGTGAGGGGTGTGTGATTTGTGAAGTTAGGGTTTAGGGTAGAATCGACTAAGGGGGTATTTGGGTTGGTTATCCACAGTGTGAGATTCACATGTTGATTTTTCGCGCTAAACCCAATATCATGTCCACGTGGAGGGCAAGTGAGGGTAAGGGGGTCCCCCAAGTGAGCCAAGTAGGACTCTCCAATATCAATTGGACGGTAAATGAGTAGGGATGGCCATCTTGGGCGACCCTCCTTGATCCAACCCGTCCCCTACCCGAATGGGTAAGGGGTTCGAGAATTTTTTCGAGGATCGGGTAGGGTATGGGGATTTTTTTTTTTAAAAAAAATTGGAAATTGGGTAGGGGATGGTATAGTCAATCCTCTCCCCAATCCCCGCCCCTCCTCGCCCCGCATCCCCGTTCACATATATAGGTATATTATATTATAAGTGTTTTTTCCCCCGGATAAGTTTATAAGTTGTAACTTGTTGGTTGGTTGTATAAGGAATGTTTTCTCCTTTACTTCTGTTTTATGTGGCACTTTTGAGTGAAATTTAATCTACTTAGAAACCAAAACCAAAACCAAAAACAGAAAAAGAAAAAGAACAAGAACAAGAACAGTAGTAGCACTTTTGAGTGACTTGGTACGTTTTAATTATATTTGGAAACAACTTTTGTCAGTAGTTTTGGATTTAAATACAACTTCTTTGGTATTCACTTGAATAGTTTGAGTGAACTTTTGGATCCCCGATTCCCTGTGGGGATCCCCTTTCCCCGCATTGGGACGGGGATGGAGGTCAGAAAAAAATCCCCAGTGGGAATTGGGGAGGGGATGGGGATTGATATGAGTTTGGGGATTGGGGATGGAGGTAGTAAGATCCACCCCCTGCAAATGTGAGGGGTTTAATTGATATTTATTGAAGGTCAGGTTTGTATGGGACATTTTTGGTGAAAGGTCAGGGTTTGTTTTGAAAGTTTTCCAAAATCTCATGAAAGCCTAAAACCCTAGATAACTCAGGCTTTCCACCCTCTGAAACTTCTCAACACGCTTTGGGTTCCGCTGATATTCGATCGAAACACGAAGAAGCTGTCATGGAAATCACAGACTATGAAATCGAAGCTCAGAAGAACAAAAACAAGAAACAGATGAGGAAGGTTGAACTAAACGAGCCTGAGGTTGTCGTAGAGGCTAAGAAGGATAAGAAAAAGAAGAAGAAAGGTAAGAGAGATGAAGGGGAGGAGACCTTGATTAATGAGGTTGTGTTGTGGTCAGCTGAGGAAAGTGAGAAGAAGAAGAAGAAGGAGGATAGGAAGAAACACAAGAGAGAGAAAGAAGAAGAGTTTATGGAAAATAGGTCACGTAAAATTGGTAAGAAGGAGAAGAAAAAACATAAGGAGGAGAGAGAAGACAGGATTTTGGAAAACGGGTTAGTTCCTGATGAAGGCAAGAGGGAAGTTCTTAATGGGACAAGTGAGAAATTTGATGGTAACACTAACAACAAAAATGATTTCATTCATGATGGGGATGAGAAGCGAAGTCATGGGGATGTGATGGTGTCTGGGAAGGATATAAAAGAAATCAAATACACAGCACTGAATTCTTTTGCAGAGTCTGGGCTTCCTAAAGAAGTTCTGGAGTGCTGCCAGGGTTTTGAAAAGCCGTCGCCAATTCAATCCCATTCTTGGCCTTTCCTGTTAAACAATCGCGATTTTATCGGGATAGCAGCAACTGGGTCAGGTAGTATTACAGTTTGATTTGTTGGCGTATTTTGCCTCGTTCAATATTGTTGTGTATATAAATTTATTGTTTTGGTTGTCAGGCAAGACATTGGCCTTTGGGGTTCCAGCTATTATGCATATTTTGCAAAAGCGGAAGAATGAGACATCGAAGAGACTGAATCCGCTGTGCCTTGTACTTTCACCCACTAGAGAGCTAGCTCAGCAAGTACGTGCTTATTGTCTTGAATTATAGTGTGAACAACCTGCCTATTGTTTGTGGTTGCTGTTTATACTTTCCTAGGTTGTTTAGCATCTTTTACTTTTCTAAGAAAAAAAGGAGCAAAAGCAGACAATAATGGTGGCAATGAACTTCAATGATTAAGGGGCAGTGGACGTGGTGGTGTTGAGATTGGTCTGGTGGATGATCTCATTTGGTAGAAATGGTGCCTCAATCTTAAAATTTGTTATGGCCCTCTCTTAGATGGTTGTGTAATCTTGTGTGTCAATATCCTATGCCATAAGTTTGTTTCCTTTGAGAAGGTTGAGCTATTGATATTCGATGGGCGAGTGCTTTGTTTGGGTTACAGAAAACATAGATGTGGGTCTCTGCATCAAGAACTGCAGCTGTACTATTCAGCTCTTTCACATTGTTGGGAAGATTATTCTGATCAGGACTCCTATGTGTCAAAGTATGAGGATTGTGATTCTTTGACATGTCTGATTAAAAAGTTTAGAAACCGCAACTTATCTTAGCCTTGTTGGCTGCAATGAAAATTATATAACTATGTGTTTCTACTTTTATGCATGTGTATGTATTATCCACGTTTCTACCATTTCATGCAGAACACCCATATGACCTAGTGGCATTTATTAGTTGGAAAAATGGCCAACCATTAACATTTTGTGCTTGGTGGCAGATTTCAGATGTTCTGTGTGCTGCTGGAAAACCGTGTGGCTTGCAATCACTTTGTGTTTACGGAGGAACTTCCAAAGGACCCCAAATATCTGCTCTCAAGTCTGGTGTTGTGAGTCTCCTCTTGTTCTTCTTTGCAATTCTATTCTTGCTTTTGACATAATGCTTGCAGAAGTCGCATACTATTTTTCTATATATCCTCACTTTATTGCCTTACTTCTTTAAAAAAAAAAAACTGAAAATATCAGTTTACCATTACTAATCAAGTCTCTTGCTCAGTGCTCCGGTATGGGGACAGTAAGGTTTTGAACCACCAAGACTTGAATTGGGCACCAGGTTGGTAAGGGTCGTGTCCATGATTATAAAAATAAGGCAAACAAACACGACCTCTGCTTTTGAGCACCCCTTGTTCTTGGAACATGGCTCTTTGTCCTTCAATCTCGTATCCCTATTATGGTTACATGCATATTTGAGTTGTCCAACGATATTCCAGAATCTTATACACCGCTCATCTTTGCACAGTTGTGGGGTTTTAAGAAAAAGTATATCTGTACAGAGCACTTATAGGAGCTTTGTATTTTCTGGTATCAAAGGCTTCTCTGGTATTGAATGCTTCATATTTCTGTTAATTGGTTATCAAAGCATTCTCTTATATTGAAGTGGATAATGTTAAAAAAAATAAAATGGATAGTGTTCACAGTTGCATATTCGCAATATCCCTGTGTTTTTGTCCTCACATTTGACCTCCCTTATTGGGGGTGAGTTGTTATCTTGTCGGTGATGCTTTCTGTATTTAAATGCTTGCTGATGTTGGTCTGCATTGGATAGCGACTGTGAATCGCGTTATACTTTCCAAACTCTCTCTTGGCTTTTATCTAACTCCTTTTGGAAAGAAATAACACAAGATACCTGCAAAATGGGGACTATCGTGAAGATAATGGATGGAAACTCAAACTTAGGGCCTGGCTGTCACTTACATGCATTATTCGTTGGGAGAGCTTTTGCCATTGATTTCTCTATTAATCAACTTCGGATCTGGCATAACCTTCTTTTAAATTACATGTTTCTAACAGGAAATTTTGTGTCATATGGTAGGTGTTTCTCATTATGTTGATAAAATTTACTGTTGATAAAGCCATTTTGCTTTAGCTGTTTATTGGTTTTTGCCTCACTAGTTTAGTTAGTGTTAAATTAGCGACTTTCTCAAGTGTTTTCCTATACTTGATTTGCTTATAATTACCTTTGGTTCTTTCTTAGTCGATCTTTCATTTGTTTTTGGTTTAATTGTTCTTTCTCAGGATATTGTTATTGGAACCCCTGGACGTTTGAAGGACTTGATTGAAATGGGTGTATGCTATCTGAAGGAGGTATCATTCGTGGTAAGCAAGCATAGTGTATAAGATGCTTCTCCTTTGTTAACACGTCATATTCAAAGCTTGATTTTCTTCCTATTTCCTGTAACTGCATATGTTGATGTTTCAATTTCTATTTGACTGCAATGCTGATTTGATTCTTCACGAATGAACTGCTTTTGGAATTTTGCTTCATTTACATTAGAAGCTTTAGTTCAATAACCCATTTTTTGTTTTTGTTAACAAGAAGGTTTACACAATATTGTATGGAGTACGTGTCTTGTTTTGGGGGTGTGATCTTTTATTGTAAACAATATAACCCTAATAGTGGGAAGAACCATCATTTGCTAGTTTTAACTTTTAAGGGTATGAAGAAAGCTTATAGAATTGTCGGGGTAGAGAGGGTTGCTACCAAGGTTCTGAATCTCATACCGGACATGGTACCGGTTTTCTTACTGGTACGGTACCGGTACCGTTTCGGATTTAGCGGTACTACTTGTCTATATATATATATATATATATATATATATATATATATATATATATATATATATATACATATAAATTCAAAAAAAATTCATATAAATAAAAAAATTTGAGAATAATGGGCAACTATAGCCAAAAGTTGATCCAAAAAATGCAATTACAAACATCACACAAATTATAAAAGTTGACCTTGATTTGTTGTTGCACCAAGTGCCGTTCTACTTCGATTTGTTGCACCAAGTGCTAACCCACACGGGCACACAGGATTATTGCACACACTCCTTGTTTATATCGAAAATCTTCTCTCTGAATGAA
Source organism: Vaccinium darrowii (assembly GCA_020921065.1). Classification (NCBI taxonomy): domain Eukaryota; kingdom Viridiplantae; phylum Streptophyta; class Magnoliopsida; order Ericales; family Ericaceae; genus Vaccinium; species Vaccinium darrowii. The sequence continues at coordinate 21,912,239 of CM037162.1, read as the reverse complement.
AATGGGTTTGTCCTCTGTCCGCAAAAAAACAGATCTCATCACAGGCTAAGAAAATCTTCTCCGGCGTGAGAGACACAGAAAATCTTCTCCGGCGTGACTGATCTCATCACTCCTTGTTTATATCGAAAATCTTCTCTCTGAATCAATTGTTTGAGTTCGTCTCCGGCATAAGAGACACCATCTCCGGCGTGAGAGACACCCATCTCCGGCGTCGTCTTTCTAGATCTATGGCATGAGAGACGACCATCTCCGTCGTTCTAGATCTATGTCGTTCCCACTTGGCGTTCTAGAGGTGATGATTTTCAACTTTCCGGCGTTGTAATACTCTCTCTCGAGTAGAAGATTTTTAACTTTCCGGCGTTGCAATATTCTCTCTCGCCATCTGCAAAATCTCGGGCGGTACAGCCGGTACCTTCATACCGTCCGGTATTGTCCGGAATGGCCGGAACCGACCGGTATTGACCGGAATTAACGACGGGACGGAATTATAGGGTGATGTTACCAGTTTTATGTAAATCCGGTATGTACCGGCCGGTACCGGCCGTTACGGTACGATATTCACAACCTTGGTTGCTACTGAATTGTGATTCAGACGAGAACTAGAATGATATTGGTCTGCATCTGGATTGTATTACTGATGTGGTGATCCCATGGAGGAATTGTGTTTAATTGCATTCTAAGGATGGATGGTGGTATTTACTTCACAGTAAGCTGTTGGAAGGAGGCAAATATAACTATTGAGGTTTGACATAGACCTCAATTTGAGGACCTCTTATGTTTGAGCCAGCACCTTGGATAGGTTCGTAAGATCAAATTTTTGGGCGATGGGATCAATGGACTGAAGTTCTACCATAGTCACTGACTCACAAGGTGATGAGATTTAGATAGGTCTACGACTACGAGACACGTTGCTGTTGTAGAACTTGCTCGGTGAGTAAATATGTGAATAAGTATGTCATCGTTGACCATGTCAACTGTTCTTCATCGGAATATTATTTAAATTAATGATGGAAAGAGCCATTTTCTTGGTATACATTTTTCACAGATCAGGTTGTAGTCCATATAAAATCCCATTTTGGGGTTGAGTTGTGTGCATATCTCTTCTATAATTGGAACATTGTAAGACGGGCAGAAATAACCCTGAACTATGAACTATCAACAGTAGTAGATAAGGAAATCTTCCCAAAACCAGCATTAAGTCCAGCTACTGGTAGGTTAACTTCAAATTATGGCGAGAAAAATCTAAAAACAACTTAGAGCTTGATTATGATTACACAACAATTAGAAATATAAAACTCTACCCTCATGAAGTCCACCAAGTCAGCAGCTATGTTATTTGTAGTGGCCGAATTATAACAATCAAGAGGTTCAGGACCAGACTGGTCAGAAAGCCCAGTTACCAGAAAGGCTGGACTCTCCTTGAGATTTGGGCTGGGTTGAGATGATCGCCGAGCCCAAGAGGATCATTCCTAGACGGCACATCTCAGATGGAATAAGCGATATTGCAGCATGCTGGCCAAGACAAGACTGATCCGGACGAGTCATCCGTACCGGGTAAGCCCGAAATGACTTGCAAGGAATACGGGAAGCAGTTCGGAATGCGCGCGTACCGTTCTCATCGACCGTCATGGATGATGTCATCCGAGATGTTTACTGTGCGTGTCTTGCTTGTGACAGCCCATGTGCATGTAACCGCTCCATTGAATACCTCACAAGTGACGTCAGCCGAGCGGTTATGATACGCGTCAACAGGTAACTCGTAGCATGTGCATGCAATGATAGCGGACTTTTTTTTTGAGAACAGAATAGCGGACTTAGTATAGATATGTATGATGTGATGTCAACCAAGCCACGCATACCAGTCACATCAGAACTTGGAGCTCACTTCCTATTCGCCACTCTAAAACCACTCTGTTCTTCTCTCTAAAATCACTCACTAGACTGTCGGAGTGCCTTCCCAGCCAACTTCCGGCCAGCCTTGGCACTTACGTCGGGTGCCACCTGTGTAGAGCGACTCAAGGAGTCAAGAAGTCAATCTTAGGGTGGAAAGAGCTCACTCAAGGAGGTCAGATAGGACGACACAATGGTTCCACGTCTCTTTCAACTTTAACCTCGAAACCTAAAAGTTAATTGGATGAGCTGAGAAGCTCAATCGGAAAACCAACAACTTGAGGCTTAAGCTTAGCAAAATAAACTAAGGAAGAAAAACTCGAGGCTTAACATCAACTACATGTCCAATTTGTGCACGAGGCACATCAGTAAAACATGTAATGATGTAAAAATATTGTAAAGTTGTTATGCATGTCAATATAATAAGAGTCTAAGAGAAGCTAAACACGATAAAACTCAAATTAGTCATGGCTGTCTTCAGCTTGCAGCAGAAAAATAGGACATATTCAAACTTCATGAAACTTTCCGGAGAAAAATTGAACTTTGGTAAATTTAGCAGTTGGAGGAAAAATTGATACAAGACCATGACGCTAGGCCTAGCTAAGAACATAAAAAATTGGAAGAGATAAAACTGGCAAACGAATAGATACTTTTTATGAATGAAATAGTAATGCATTATGCATGGTGTTCAAAATTTGATTAGTTTTTGCCAAGTATCTTTCATCTACTTGAAGCTGGATTCCTGCCTTTGCTGGTCTCACATTTTAGCATATTGTAGTAGCCGCTTTTTATGCATGCTCTCCCCTTTCGGTCTCACTATGTATGTAAATTCATTTAGATTACCACTTGTCCCAAACTTTATGCTATTAGGAAGTGGCCAAACAATGCATATTAAGCTATTCAACAGTAGCTAATATTGACTTACTCGTCTCGATTCAATTTCAGAAATATGATGGAATGGATATTGCATTCAAGTTCCCTCCCGTATGTAATTGTAATTTCTATCCTTTGGCAGGTTCTAGATGAAGCTGATCGGATGCTTGATATGGGATTTGAGCCAGAAGTTCGGTCAATACTGAGCCAAACGTGCTATGGTATGGCACGTAATTTGATTTTCTCATCCTTTTTTAATAATCAGGCCAAAAAAGCACTCCATCCATTTTTATGTCTTGCTTTTACTGCTATTTCAAAAGTTAATCGGCCTTTTTTTTTTTGCTTCTTCCTTACCATATATTAGTAAAACATGGCATCCTAAACATCTCCTTCGGACTGCTTGGAGTGTTGGACCGATGAAGTCAACTGTTTGTGAGGGTCATTTTAGATTACTAATCACTCAACCAATTCTTTCTTCTTTCCTTGTCTGCCTCATTTATTCTCCTTTTTTACTAGTGTTTCTTTAAGGAAGGGGTGCGGGTTGGGTCGGTGGATATGGAGGACACATCCTTTGAGAATGTGTGTTTGTGCAACACCAACACATGTTTGGGCTTGCTTCAAAATTTTTATTTTATTTTTAAGCAGAATATGTTATGGATGTGCTTACTTCTCTTTCAGGCATAAACATACCCATTCCTTGATAAAGTGCTAGTTATGTTTAAAAAAAAAAGAAAACAGAGAAGGAAAAGAGAGAGCTTCTTATCTTTAGGAACAAACAGACTTTTGGCCGCATTTTTTTTTTCTTCCCTAGACCTCGGTCTAGCTTTACAAAGAGACAGGGATGATGATGATGAATCATTTATGGATACAAAGACAGTTATGTATAATAATGAAGTTGGAACATGTAATGAAGTTGTCCAATGTATTTTCAAGGCATTTAGGAACAAGGAACAAAGTAAGTACTCCCTCTGAACCATGTTGTTTCTCTTCTATTTGGCTCTTCCATGTCCCAAATTGATTGTCCATTTTAGGACATCAAAGTACAAATTCGATGATCTTCCTCTTATATCCTTCTTCAAGAGTTGAAATGACTAGTCTAATTTGGTGGGAAGTGCATTTTTTGGATAGTTAAATTTTTTGAAGTCTAATGATTGTACTCCCTTACTAAGTTGGATTCCCCAAAATGGACAAACAAACTGGGACGGAGGGATATATTGTTATAATGTTGTGGCAGCACCTGCCTGTGCTATAATCAAAATTGATTAAGGTGGTTTGGGCATGACTATCATATATTGGCAGATGCGGTAGTTAGGAGATATATGGTTACGGTAGAGGTTAGCAGTAAGGGTGGGATAGACAAAAATTGACTTTAGAGGTGATGGTTCTAAAGGATCTACGTTTGTTGGGTATTGCGGAACATGACGCCCTTGACAGAGCTCAATAGAGAAAACAGTTTCAATAGCCATGCCCAATTGGTTGGCTTGAGGCTCTCTTTGGTTTGGTTTTGCTTATTGGATTTTCCCCTTTTATGTAAAGCCTTTACATCTGCTCTACTTTATTTGTTTTCCTCAGCCTCTTTGCAATTTATGTTGTACATGTGAATAAAAATTTTACAAACCAATGCAGCGCGTCAAATGGTTATGTTTAGTGCTACATGGCCTCTATCTGTTCACCAGTTAGCTCAAGAATTCATGGACCCCAATCCAGTTAAGGTGTGGATCTTTGTGCTTGACATCAACTTGGGTCAACATTATTTGGCTTCTTTGTTTGGTAATAGAGCTCCATTTCAGGTGGTTGTAGGTTCAGAGGATCTGGCTGCCAACCATGATGTCATGCAGATAGTTGAGGTGTGGTTAGCAAAGGATTGGCTGAAAAGGCTATTTTACTGACTATTTTGTTCTACATACCGATGAATTAGCTTGTGCTAATGCCGCCTCCTAATTTGTAGGTCTTGGAGGATCGAGCACGCGATGAACGTTTGGTCTCTTTGTTAGAGAAATACCATAAATCGCAAAAGTATGTGTTTGTAGTCATTCACATTACTTTTCCCTTTTTGAATTTGAATCAGATCATGTTTGACCGATCCTCTTAATTTGACGTAATTGCTTACGAAAATGAGCACAGCTGTTTCCTGTAACTCCTTAGTGCTCATCCTCACTTCTACTGCTGATGTTGCCATTTCTGTTGTGCTATTCTAATTTCCACTTCAATGCTTGATCCGTTGCTTTAGTTGCTAGTGGATGGCATTATGTATGTTTCTTTATCCTGCACATGTTTCTTCTGCCTTCTGACACAATGTCTTTATTGTGCTGGCCATGCTTTGAGCAGGAACAGGGTGTTGGTTTTTGTTTTGTACAAGATGGAAGCAGCCCGTGTTGAGACTATGCTTTCAAAAAGGTATGCTCTTTGTTGCATGTTTAAGTTTCTGATTACGCTTCCTCATTCTATTAAACTATTGTTGGACTCTCATCAATGGAAGATCTGGTTATAAATATTTGCTTATCAAACATGACAAATACCACTGTTCAGTATCAAACATGACAAATGTTTTTAGTCTAAACTAAAGAAAATTCCTGTGCTAATTCTTCTCTCTTTTTGAATCAAGGGGTTGGAAAGTAGTCTCTATACATGGCGACAAAGCACAACATGCTCGTACAAAGGCACTGTCGCTTTTTAAGGAGGGAAGCTGTCCCTTAATGGTATGTGGTTGTTTAGACCTTGTGAACTCGTGATGCAAACATTCTTTTGGAGGTGTTCACACTTTTCATGACCGAAGGGAACAAATACATTTTCTTCATTGCGTTGATTATGGATTTGGTCTCCATATCCCTATGGATGCTGCATTTTCATCCTTTGATTCATTTTATGAAATGGCCACTTACTTCATTTGCATTACATTCTCTCTCTCTCTCTTTTTTTTCTGTCTCAACCATAGTTTCTAATTCTGTGATGTGGAATTTTGTTAGTGTTAGGACTAGCATAGGTTAGGAACTTTTATTGATCGGATGTAATTCCGCTAGGTAGAGCTACTCGGAGGAATACCAAGAGGATACCTGTAAGGTAAAGCTACTGGGCAGGGTTCATCGACCCATGAAGAGTTGAGGCCGTGGTTGGAAGTTGCTCCACCAGCAAGGTCTTAGTGGAAACTTCATTTGCGGCTTGGATTCTAATGATTTCTCAAAGATGAAGAACGTAAAGTTGGCTTTGGGCAAGTATTACTTGGAAGTGAGAGGGTCATCATAATGCTTATGAGTTAAGATTGAGGAGGACCTTGAAGCATTCCAGATAGAGTTAAAAGTTTCAAAGGCGTGTCTGCAATAGTTGACCGACATGGAGCTTGGTTTGGACTCTTGGATTCAATTCCAGAATGTCTTGTTAGTGATCTAAACCAAAATCTCCATCGACCTACTCACCTACAGCTAACATACAAATGTCATTGCTCCCTGGAGATCAAAATGCTTGGTTGGTCGTGATACTTTGCAAAAGAGAAAAGAGAAACAACATAACAAAACAATCTAATTGAGGTAGCTTGAAAGATTACAAGACTAACGAAGGGGTTATATAGGTTGACCCTCATAAGTAATAACACAAATAGCATCGTGAGTTTGCCAAAAAGATAACAACTACTAATCGACTTTTGTAGTGGCGATGAACAATGCAAAGCGGTGCTACAAATAATATCAATGAGAGGTTCAATACCAATCGAAGTGTCGAAATTACAAACAAGTGTTAACCAAAACTAGAACATGCGAATAGGAAGGAAGAGTGCATCTCAGAAGGAGGAGAACAAACTGCAAACCAAAACTAGAACATGCAAATAGGAAGAAGAACCGATGCCAAATAGATGCAAATGGGAGCAGAAGAGCAGATGCCTAACAGATACCAATAGGAGGAAGACCTGATGCCGAACAAATTTTGGTTGCAGATTTTAGAGAATTACACCGGAGTACAAAAAAAAAAAACTAACTGCCAATGCAGATTTCAGAGAAGGCATACGGGAGAGAGAAGAGATGCAGATTTTAGATTTACTAAGGGAGACCTAAAAACATAGACAGACTGATTCCATAATTGATTGCAGAAACAGAGAGGCACAGAGCCAGAGTCAGAGGGTTAGAAGTGCAAAAGATTCATAAGATTCAAAAGGTTCAGAGAGTTCAAAAGGTCCAAAGGGTTCAAAAGGTGCAAAAGCAAAAATTATTTAACAGAGGAGAGAAGGTTCAACTGATACCAGATGAAGTAGTTCAAATCCATGCTTTGAACGAATACCAAAAATCAAACACTAAACCCATTTGCAGAGAGAGAGAGAGAGAGAAGACCGATTGATGCAAAAAAAGAGAGTGAACCTGAAGGAGAGAAAGAGAGCGATTGACTGAGACGACTTAGAAGGGGCTGAAGAAACTTGGACGAAGTACATAGCTGATTTCAGATGCAATCAGAAGTCGCCGGAGGCTGACAGTGCTCTGGCGAGGGTCGCGGAGTGTAGAGCAGTGCCAAAACTTACTGGGGTTTGCAGGTCTGAAGATAACAGCACCAAAGAGGGCTGTTCGGAGGGTCGCCGAAGCTCCAACAAGGGTCGCCAGATGCTGACGGAGCTCCGACGCTGCTGTGTTGTGTTGCTTGTTGCTGCTGCTGCTACATCATTTGCTGCTGCTGATGCTGTGTTGCTACTGCTGTTCAAAGAAGAGGGGGAGAGACAAAAAGGGAGCGCATATTTATGATGCAGATTCGTAGTGCCTAGCGGACGGCGGCGAGGCACCGCGCCTGCTGGAGAACGAATTCCAATAGGCCTAGATCTTAGGCTCTGATACCATGATACTTTGCAAAAGAGAGACGAGAAGCAACGTAACAAAACAATCTTATTGCATTAGAAAGCTTGAAAGATTACAAGACTAATGAAGGGGTTATATAACAAAAAAGGACTAAACTATCCTGAACATAAAAGATAGATAAAGATAACCTTTAGAGAAACCCTAATAACACACCTAAAATTATACTTCACAGGTCGACCTACAATTCACTAGTGTGGTCAGCCAACGTTTCTGGTACTGTTTGACCAGATAGGGACCCTGCTCTACCACCCTAGTTGGAATTCAAAATCGATAACATTTAACTAGTTGTTAGATGCTTTACCGCAAATGCCTTCAAGGCCTACTAGAGACATGTTTGATGACTGTAAGACCTCGAGGGCTTAGTGCCGACGCTCTCACGCTTCATGCTTGGGCGAACCTTACCAAAACTCGTTTCTCATCTAGTGGATTAGAAATCATATTTTGTCACCCTTTCCATTCATAGTCTTCTAACTCAAAAACTTACCCTCTGTTTCATTGAATTATTCGATGAACTTTTTTGTTTTTTGTTCACGTACTAATTGCGTGTTTTGGCTGTTCTGATTACTTTGTGGGGAGTCTTGTGACATTAGTTTCAATGTAGATGCATACAGATAAATTCACATCACATAACAAGTCTCTCCTTGTTCCTTTTGCATTTTCCCCTTGCATGACACTTTGACACTAGGAAAAAGTTTTCGATGCATCCGGATATCATTATTTACCTATATTGCGTAAAGCTGCATATAATTGTCACATTCGTATCTGATATAAATGCAAGCAGACCCAATGAAAGATAAAAGATAATAGGTCGACAATTACATATACATAGGTAAATGTATTTTAATGTTGTCTATTTGCTGCATGCTTGCCTCTTCCACATGCCAGAGATTTTGTTTGTAAGCATTTATCTTTCTCTGATATGTTATGAGGTAGCCATAGCAGTGTTTTTCTACCCATTGTTTTATGATTTCTTTCTTGGAGTACGTGGTCCATATTTGTGTACAATGTGTCCATAGTACGGTAATTTCTCTCTACTTGAGGGATTAATTTTTTTAAAGATCTGCTTCATTCCGATGGCATTGGATTTATGCAGATAGCCACTGATGTAGCTGCTCGAGGATTAGATATTCCTGATGTTGAAGTAGTGATAAATTACAGTTTCCCTCTCACAACGGAGGATTATGTCCATAGAATAGGGAGGACTGGACGAGCTGGTAAGAAGGGTGTTGCCCACACATTTTTCATGAAAGAAAACAAGGTAAAGAAAAGCTGACATTGTTATGGGATATGAATTCTTGAATTCCTAAAGTAACAATTGGTAGTCCGGAGATTGGGTGATTATTTTTGCTGAGAAAAAGTGGATTTTACTACAGGGATTAGCTGGGGAATTGGTAAATGTTCTGAGAGAGGCTGGACAGATTGTACCTACTGCCCTTCTAAATTTTGGCACCCATGTAAAGAAAAAGGTGTGCGCTTTCCTTCCCCTAGTTTTTTTCACTTTTTGTTGAGATTTGTGTCACTGGGAGAGTTTATCCTTGTGTGAGTAGACGACATCAATTTCTGTGTGATTACAGTGGTACTTAAAAAGCTAAAAGTAGAATCTGGTGTTAGACATGCAACTCCTCTAGAGCTTGATGCTCTTAGGGGAGGCCTCTTTATACTCTTTACCTTCGAAAAGCGACGATATTTCCCTACTAGTGATTGATATGTTGGATAGCTCGAGATACGTTATTTGGCCCATTTGACAGCATGAGCTTTTCGGGTAATTAGTGATCTGACAAAATATTAGGTTAGAACTTTTGTTTTTATAAGGTATTGTCCTTTCCATTCTCTCCCCTTACCAATATTTTTATAAAGTATTCTCCTTTCCATTCTCTCCCCTTACCAATATGCTTCGCTCTATGTACAGATGTTTTCTGGACCAAGTGCAAATGAGATTTTGCCTACACATGAGAGTGGGTGTTAGATAGATTGATAGACATTGCTGCTCCAATTTCCTAACAACTTAAGCAATTGGGAGAATTAATGACCTTGCAGTGGGCATAGTTTTAACTTTAACTGATGCCTAAACTTGTCTCTCACTTTTTTGAACCCATGCCTACTGGTTTAAAGGAGCTGATTTTACTCCTTGACTTGAATGCAGGAATCAAAGCTCTACGGGGCTCATTTTAGAGAGATTGCTGTTGATGCTCCAAAAGCCAAGAAAATTACATTCAACTCTGATGATGAAGATTGAAGCCAACAGCAATTCCAAACCGTTGAGTCTGTACCAAACCTATTTGATACCTGATTATCAACGTTTGGTGCCTAGGTTTTACTTTTTGGGTGTCATCAGCCTTTACCCTCTGCAGGTTTTGAGCACAAAGGCAAATACGATTTTGGGTACAGCCAAGGTCATTTGACATGGCCTATTCGTTCCTGGTTTCAGATCTTCTAATCTCTCCCTCTCTCTGCGTTAGCATCATCACAAGGTAACTTGTGCAAAAAAATCAGAATCATCTATTATCTTATCTTTTTCATTTTTGTGTTGGTTAGCATCATTTTTTGTTGATCGTCCCTGTAGCTCCTCGGTTCTTAGAGGTTTAGGGGGGCCATTGTTTCAGTGGTATTATGAGAGCAGCCACTTTGTGCATATTGCCAAATGTTAGGTCTGTATCCAATTATCCTCCGCCCATACCCCCAATGATTGGGGACTAAATGGGTTCTGTTGTTGTTGATCGGCATCTCTTTTTTCCTTTGAGAGGTCTTGACTGAAAAATGTTTCACTCTGTATTGGTGGATTAATCAACATAATACATACTATTACATGTTTCTAGTTCAATTAATTATTCGAAGTTCTTGCTTAGTAACTTCGTTGATTCCTCAGCCTAAGAATTAAATTGCTTGGTGAACTGCAATCGAAATGTTCATGTTCTTAATTTACGATACTGGATTTGTTCTAGTTGTGCTGTAGTCTTGTATTTTTTAGATTGTGATGAATGTGTTAGGTTGTTGAATGATTAGCAAATCCTGGCAGCTATGAGTTTACTTTATTTTGTTCCATATTTGGAAGGGGGAGAGAGGGGCTTAGGATGAATAAAAGGGTATATATAGAAGGAGGTAACCAATAAATTGAAATAGGGTTGTAAGCAAGTTGAATATAGTGATACTAATTCAGTGTTTTTTGGCAACAAAAAGTAATACGTATTTGTCAGTTTGGCCTTGCGTTTCAAAACTTATGGGTACAAAACTTATGGCTCCGTGCAGATGGGGTTGTAAGCAAGTTGAATAAAGTTTGATGATTATATTTGTCAGTTTGGTCCCTTCATGATAAAATCATGGCTCTGTCATTTGCACAATCTTTTCCACATGAAATAACAGAAAAAGGGTAAGGAATCTCCTCTTTTTTTCTGGCAAGTGAAGGAATCTCATTTTCCCGTTTAAGAACTTTTGTTTTGCTTTCTCTGTTCCAAAACACCAGCTGAGTTCCAATTGCAAATTTGTGGGCATATTCCATGGTCCGAACGTGTACAAATTAGTCAAGAGTACTGAAGCTTCCTTTTGCAACGTCTTCCAAAACACTAGCTGTATTTCAATTTTATATCTGTGGCAGGCCAAAATTTTACACATCCTTATCCTTACCATAAGCAAAGTTATCTGGCTTTGTTGTAATAGTTAGGAAACAGTGTGGTTAGCTACAAAATGTATATGATATGTAGATTTGGTAAATACGGATTTTGTTACCAGTTCTTTTGAATAGTTTTGATCCACTTTTTATTTTTTGTTACTCCCTCCATCCCAAATTCTTTGCCCTTTTGGGGAAATTATTGCATTTTGCAGCATAAAGTAGCATGAATTCTTCTGTCTTTAAATTTTGACACCAATTTAAAGATCTCATTTTGATAATAAAAAATTGGTGTGAATTTTTTTAAAAAATTGTCATAAAGTGTAGTATTATTTTTTTATGCGCAAAACACATGTTTTTTTGCCATAAAGATCTCATTTTGATACTCCCTCCATCCCCTAAAGTTAGACACTTTCGGAAGTGCGTGCCATTTTTAAATTGCCTATATCTTTCAATTCATAACATTTTATGTGATTTTCAGAACTTTGTTTAAAAGAATTAATTGAAATCTATCAAACGAGATCCATATTGCTTATATAAAACATTACAGATTAAAAGAAATAATCAATTTTTTCATAGGGCTGGAATAGTGAAAGTGTAACTTTAAGGGACGGAAGGAGTAATAAAAAATTGGTTTGAATTTTTTTTTAAAAAGTTTTAAAAAAATTGTCATAAAGTGTAGTATTATTTATTATGCGCAAAACTCATGTTTTTTTGCCAAAAAGAGCAAGTAAATTGGGACAGGGGAGCACGAGGTCCTTTGTTGTATTCTTATGAATTATGATGACCCTTTGTGTAGTTACTTCAAAGCCGCATTGTTTACGTAGTTTTATAAGCAATTAGTTTTGTACCGATATTCAGTAATGTACTCCCTTCGTCCCTTTTTAAGTGTTGACATTTTCATTTTGGGTTGTCCCTTAATAAGTGTGTTTTGAAAAGTTAATGGGTAAAAGTTTGTAGAATTATCATTTTGCTCTTTTGAAAGTTAGTGGGTAAAAAGTGAATGGGTAAAGGTAGAGGACAATTTTGGAAAGTGGAGGTAAAAGTTGATATGAAAAATGAAAAAGTTGATGTGAAAGGTGTAATGATGATGTTTCTTTAATAAGTTGGATTTATAAAGAAACACACTTTAAAAAAGAGACGGAGGGAGTAGCTTACTTCAATTATTCTTTGTTTTTATAATGACTTGGGGTGTTCTCACTTAGTTTACGCATACCTAGATGGCTGGACTTAGTATGAGATCCAATTCCAGCATCCACAAGCAAATTGAAACCAAAACAAAGCACCGTATAAACCGGCCCCATAAAATTTGGCCAAAGCCTCTTTATTAATTGGCCCCTAAACCCCAAGTTCTCATCGCTAGAACAACCCCTTGATAACTTTTAGGAACTTACCTAAAAGACGTTTTCCTCGAATTCTAGTTATGGTATTTTCTCAGTCCATAGACTGAAGGGGTGGTAGCCTAACAGGTTGGTTTGATGGTCAAGGCTTAGGTCTTAAGAGTTTGTTCTCTTCTAAAGTTTCAGAAACCTCTCAGGTGCTTTCAACTTCTTTAGTGTCAATTCATAAAGAGTTTTGCTCTGACTTTAAATGAGAGACACTAGAGAACAGTGAAAAAACACACTCAAACACCATGTTATAAAAAGGTTGTGAACGGGTGGGAGCAGCAGTCATGTAGAAAATGGGAAAGTTTATAGAGAAATTAAAGTTTAAAAATGTGGAAAAACCAATTTGATTCATTTTGTTTTTTTGGTGCTCTTTTTGTGAATTGCTTTTTTGTGGAATTAAATAAGGGTCCTCTTTCATAGACTTATTTTGGTTCCCATCCTCATGAGTTTGAATACTTATGTTGGCATCCTGACTTTCAAATAATACTGGAAACACCCCCTTTATCTCTCCTAATTTCTTAAAAATTCTGGTTGTCATTTTAATTGAGAACTATTCAATGGTGAGTTTTCAACCAGAATGCCTATTTAATTTCCTCTTTTTTTTTTTTAAGGACAAAATCAAGCATGTTTTTATTAATTTAAGGCAATCTAAAAGACATTTATGTTAAGAACGCCTTAACCCTAAAATTAATAGAAGTGTATTTTTAGGAACATATTTTTTTGCTTAATTATGAAAACTTAAAACTTATATTATGAGATCGAAAAAGTAAGGAGAAAAATGTGTTTGCTAAACGAGTCAACCTAGCTTGAAAAGAAAGTTACTAATTGGCAAATTCAAATAAATAATTAATCAAAAGAATCACAAATTGGCTAATTGGCCCCTAGCCGACCTACTACTGCGTTTAGGATATCTAAACAATGTGGGCGATCATTCTTTGGAGACTTTTCTAAACATTCATCTTTTGTCAGATTGTTCGCTTTCCTAGTTTGTTAAGGGCAATTACAATACTACATGTTCAAAGAAAGTTCATGGAGATAAAACTCAATTGTTTTCTCTTGTTTGACTTTTTAAGTCGAAGATCTTTAAAAAAAAAAAAAAAAAAAAACCTGAAATTTAAAAGCGCAATTTGCCGAAAAATAATAATATTTTTTTTTTTTTGCTTTTGAAAACAAACAATTTTTTGCTTGAAAATGGAGATTTTAGACATTGTAAATATAAGCTCTCTCCAATGACTTCATAGAGTCATTTAACGTAATAACGTGTAATTAGATCAAGAGGCGTGGACTAGATTTTATTTATTTTGGGTTTATTTGTCTTGAATAAGTAGATCGAGAACCTAACAGTTCCAAATTGAACTACCATCCATCCCATTTTTCACTACCTTTTCAACCTCAATTCAACAATCTACGCCATTTTCAACCCTTCTTGTCATCTAATTTTTCAACCCCCTTTCCCAACTACGTTCTCAACCTCTGTTTTCACCTATTTTTTCAGATAATTTTCCATCCATCATTCTCAACCCCCGTTCTCAATTAGTTGGATGCATTTACCCCTCAATAATGCTTCATTCTTGTTGTGCAGAAGCGTTAACAAACATAGAAAACTTTTATTTATGCTATGTAATTGAACAACCAGAGAAGAGAGAGAACAATCATAAAGAACACATAGATTTTACGTGGTTTGGTAATGAATACCTACTCCATGGGCAGTCAAATGATGGGGGTTTAACTAATCAGAAGAGAATCAGATGAACGAAGGCTGCAGATGAACTCTCAGAGTTTCTCTCTTTGCCTCTCACAGAAAACCAGATATGAAAGCAATACAATACAAGAAAACCCTAAAAAAAACATTTATAGGGATGTTGTACAATGCCATGGTCTAGACCATGCCCTCGCTGGTCCGAACCAGAGTTGCTGAGACCAAAAACACCAAACCATGATTGGTGGTCCAGAATACGGGTGCTGCGAGTTGCAATTTTTGTCCAGAATTGCTCGAAATTGCTTGGTCTGCACCATAGAAGCCTTGGTATGGACCTACAACTATACTACGCTGCAGGAAATGCAAGTTATTCTGCCGAATGCCCTTTATCACGACCACAACACCATTCACAACCTTTAGAACTCCACCGTCAATGGTAATCTGGTAACCCTTGGAGTCTAAAGCACCCATTGAAATTAGATTCTTCTTCAAGTCTGGTACATACCGAACATTAAACAGAATACGAACAAACCCATCATGTAGCTTCAATCTGATCTTTCCTACCCCAATTGTCTTACAGGCGTGATCATTGCCCATAAATACTGTTCCACCCTCAACCATGTCAATGCTGGAAAACCAGTCCTTGTGAGGACACATATGGTAGGTACACCTGGAATCCAAGATCCACTAACCAGCCTCGCAAGCTAATGAAGAACCCACTAGAGCAAGATTATCATCCTTCTGTGCTACATTGGCGACATCTGCTGCCCTGTTTTTAGGACAATCCTTCTTCCAATGCCCCTTCTCGCGATAATAGGCACATTGATCCCTAGCAACTCTACCAGAAGCAGGCACACTCCTCCCTCTCCCTTTGGATTGGGAGCTCCCACTATTACTGTTATTTTTCTTTGCTTCAGACCTTCCCTTGACAGACAAAGCTTCAACTGAACCTGAACAGAGCTTGATTACTATCCATGGGCTTGCATGTCCCTCTCGCGGTACTCATTATTCGCAAGAGCATTAGAGATCATAAAATTTAATTGAATCCTTTCCATACAATAAGGTGGTAGACAGGTGATCATATTCCTTGGACAAAGAATTCAATAACAGAAGGGCTGTATTGTCACACCCCAAAATGGGAAATGACCGGCCGTGAACCACAAGGCCAATTGATGGATCACGAAGCCTAAAAAAAATAAAAAAAATAAATTTAAATATGAAGTCGACAAACACCAAATAGCCATTACTTATTGTCAAACAAAACAAAGCCAATATGTCTCAACCAAAGCATGGGGAACTACCATCCCATGAACCAGATAATAAAATTATCCACCATCGACAAAAAGAATCCCATAATTATTTTTACAAAAAGGTTTAACAATATGTGGAAGCGAATAAATAAAATACTAAAACTAGGATGCAATATCCTATGGAGGTCGACACAAAGAATTCCCCAAGATGCCGCCAGAGTCCTCACCTATATATTGACTCGGTTTTCCTGAAAATGATGTTGGAATAAACCCATCAGCTGACAAGCTCAGTGAATGGCAAAGCATGTATATTAGATAAAGTTTCGAAGTAGGAATTAAAAATAAATTTCCATGCAAACATAATTTGGCAATTGGCATAAGAAGTGTACAACAAAATAACAATTTATACCAATAAATCTTTTTTACCAACAACAAGTCTTAATAGCGATCACAATACAATATCCAACAATAATGGGGAACCACAACCAATACCAAATAGTATCAAGTGCCAGTGAACAAAAATCTCATAATAATTAGATCCAATATCGAAACTTAGAGTCACCACGAGTAGGCAGCTCGTGGAACTTTTCCCTAAGAACGATCCGGTCAAAATCAACCGTTGAGCATTAGGGTCACCGGCCAGAACACGGTCTCTTCCCTAATGGCCAGAGTCACCCGCACACAGAGGATTAATTTCCCTGGACTTTCAATAATAAATGTTCCCAATAATATCCATCAAGTTCTCACCAAAAGATCATTCTAGAACAATAATTGGTTCCAACAAAATCCACCGCATGCCAATTTTAAGAAACAAATATAAACAAAATCATGTAATCCAATTAACAATAAAGAATCTTTCTAAAGGAATAATTTATGGGACACTGAGAGTTTAAAAAATACGGTAACATGCTTAACCACTCACCTGAGTCGAACGACAAAGCAACTCGAACACACAAAAAGAGACTAACCTGTATAAATTATGAACAAAAATAATTACAATTCAACTAGTCTCTAAGTAACGTAATCTATAACAGTTCGAAACAAAATAAATTAACTTCCTAAGCCTAAACTAAAACATCCTCCAGCCACCAAATGTGTACTACATAACCCGTTATTTTATCTCCAATTTCATTTGACAAGTTCCCATGTAATCTGCTCACAAAGTTTAATACACCGCGGCACGTACAGCACCTGGCTGCCACTCCAGACACCAAACCATGAAACCATTCCATTCTCCCACAAGCGATAACACCTTGCATGTATGGCTTGAACCCATCCATAGTTCAATTCCATAAAATAAATAATTCTTCTTAGTTGATTTGTGCAAAACTCAAGCCAAATCCCAACTATCCTGCCACCAATTCCACTGATCTACAGCATCCAACCAAATTTAAGTTCTTACACATACCCATGTACAACCAAAACGTGAGAAAAAGAAGAGAATGAAAAAGAGAAATTGGGCTGGCAAGAGAAAACTTACCCGATTACCAAAACAACCGGAATCACCTATTGCGACTTCTCTCTTTCTCAAGGTTCTATCAAATAATAACTTAAGTCTGATATATATATATATATATATACATACACAGTAAGCTTCTAATGAGGACTCCCTCATTGGAAGTTTCATGCGGACCAAGGGTGTTTTCCACTTTCCGGATCAAATTTTCATGATCCGAACCGTTAGATGTGTTTAAAATGTGTTTTCCAAGGCCAACGCGAGGATTCGTGAAAAAAAAATACCGGGAAGGGCTTGATCCGTTCGGTTTTTGTTAAAAACGCTATTATAGCATTTTTAACAAAAACCGAACGGATCAAGCCCTTCCGGGTATTTTTTTTTCACGAATCCTCGCGGTGGCCTTGGAAAACACATTTTAAACACATCTAACGGTTCGGATCATGAAAATTTGATCCGGATGGTGAAGTCCTCATGGAAGTCCGCATGAGGGAGTCCTCATTAGAAGCTCCCTCTATATATATATATATATATATATATATATATATATATATATATGTATATATATCTAATATAGGATCCCCTTCAAATAAGGGATCCTTCATTTTATATAAAATGCAGACCTAGCCATTTTTTCGCTTTTCGAACTGAATTTCGACGATCGGAACCGTTAGATGTGTTTAAAATGTGTTTTTAAGGTCCACCAAGTATTAAAAGTAACATACACATCTATAATAAAAATGGCCTAATAAATGTTATCTTCTATAATTAGGCTTATACCCTCCAAACTATAACAATGTCAATAATACCCGCAAAAATAATTAAATAAGACCCAACCACAATACCCAATTGTAAATAGCAACATACTTAAATAAAAAAAAAAAATATTAGGGTGTAACATTTATCCTCATCCAGAATCAACACAACTGGATTTAATAAATTTGCAAGTATTTTGTTATAATCGTTCAAGTGCTCAAACATAGTTATACTCGAACAACTTCTTCTTTAGGTAGAGACGGTTCTCTACGCTCTTGGTCATGAACTTATCCTCGAGCTTCTTCCAAAGATCCTTCGCCCATGCTTCTCACATAACAAAATACTTCTGATCCTTCACGAGACACAACCTGATAAAACCATACATCTGGCGGTTGATCTGATCCCATTCTTGCTTGTCACAGTTTTTAGGCTTGTCCCACAAAGCAAAATCCAACTCATGTTGGATCAAGACATCCATAGCCTCACACTGCTACATACCATCAAATTTTGCATCAGACATAATCGCCTGCGAAGCACCATGCCGAAAACTTGAAACAAATTTGGAAGATGAAAAATCATCCTTTGGATTTTTACCATCCTTCGGAGGTTTACCGGAGTTGTCAATCATTGTTCTTCAATAACGATAGCAAAAATCACCAGAAACAAACCCTAGATCTAAAACCCAGAGCTTTGATACCAGTTTGTTGTGCGGAAGCGTTAACAAATACAAAAAACGGATATGATTTATGCTATGTAATTGAACAAACCAAAGAAGAGAGAGAGAGAGAGAGAGAGAGAGAGAGAGAGAGCAACCACAAAGAACACAGAGATTTTATGTGGTTCGGCAATGAATACCTCCTCCACGGGTAGTTAGATGATTGGGGGTTTCACTAATCAGAAGAAAATTAGATTTCCGAAGGCTATAGATGTGCTCTTAGAGTTTCTCTCTTTGTCTCTCACAGAAAACTAGATGCGAAAGCAATACAATACAAGAAAACCCTAAAAAAAAAAAGCATTTATAGGGTTGTTATACGACGCCATGCTCCGGACCATGCCCCACTGGTCCAGACCAGAGTTACAATTTGGTGGTCCGGACCACAGGTGCTGCAAGTTACAATTTTGTCCAGAATTGCCTGAAATTGCTTGGTCCGGACCAAAGAAGCCGTAGTCCAGACCATAGATTCTGTGAACGTGGAAATTGAGCCAAAAATTAACAATTCTTTCCTCTAGATGTATCTTTCGTTGAGTTAATTAAAAAAAAGTGCATGCCTTCGGTTGCAGCAATCTTGATATAGATTAGATTAGGCGAAGTTCAACACATCTCTACAAGAACCTAATTTCCCTTTGTGCTAACGAAAAAACAAATACGGATGTATGTTTCCTTGGAATTGTTATGACTACTGTGACCTCTTTTCCCACTTTTCTACTATTGCAAAAAGCATTTGATGCTTGTATAAACTTTCTAACCACAGAGAGAAACGTATTGATGAAGTGCAACTAAGACTCGTTTCAAGGACATTCAGGCCAATAATCCAATTTTCTGACTTATCCTCTCACGATGGGTGCAAACGAGTTGAGCGGAGCCAAGTTTTGTAGAGCTTGAGCTCGGCTCGTCTAGTAAACATGCCAAAAATCAAGCTCGAGGTTAGCTCGTCCGTAAACAAGCCAAGCCCTTAACAAGCCGAGTCATAGTAATTTACTTTTAAACGAGCTGAACCTATATAAACGAGTCGAACTTTTGCGAGCCAAGCCGAGCTTTAGCGAGCTCATTTACTAAACGAGCCTATAACTCAAGCTCGAGCTTGGCTCGATTACTAAACAAGCCGAGCCTTAAAGAGCTGCTCACGAGCTACTCAGTTCATTTGCAGCCCTGAGCTCACCCACATGTATTTCTTCCCACATGCTGCTGTGTTTTCACACCTATTAGTGGGGTCCATCCACCTCATTTCCCACTTTGTCTCAGAATTAATGAAGGAGAATTTTCTTGCAAACCGTAAGAATGGTTTAAGATCCGAAAACTAAGTTGGTTTCACATAAATCGAGGTTGTTTAGTGTCGACACATATTTCTCCAGGTACAGCAGAAAGGATGAAGATCCGAAAACTAAGTTGGTTTCACAAAAAACGAGATTGTTTAGTGTTGACACGTATTTCTCTAGGGACAGGAGAAATGATGAAGCCAACACCTAGTAGGGCCTAAGAAGTGAAAGGGCGTGCCAAGAGATATGAGATCTCCCAATGTAAAGATGGAAATGCGCCTGAATCTAAAAACAACCTCATTAGAGCAATGTGATACTTTATAAAGAGAAACTAAAGTAATACCATTTGAATTGCCTTGAACAAGGACTTCAACCAAAAAAAAACTAGATTACATAGAAGAAGAAATGAGATGAGAAGAGATTGACATGGTTGGGAGAGAAAAAAAGGGATCGACTAACTAGATAGTTAGGAGATGATACTAAACAAACCACTTGCTACTGTGAGTTTTTTGGTGCGTGGACCCCTCAAATGATGGCTCAAGGCCTGTATTTATAGCCTCAAAAGGACCTTGAAACTACCCATGATCATTAGTGCCCGCCAAATGCTTTCTTTTGCTGCGGATAAATACATTGCTGCCAAGTGTCCCACCAAGTTAAAATAACTACACATGACGCCGATCAAATCCACTTAAAAGATTATTTACAAATTGAAATGCAAAGCATCTTATCTGATTGGTAGTTATATAACGAGTACTGTCATGTCTACGGTGACGAAAGATTATGATTATTTGGGCTTATGGAACCAAAGCATATTTTCCAAAAGAGATTAAAGGGAAATTAGTTGAAATCCAGTTTCAACCAGAACTTTGGACCTTCTATTGGACAGATTCCTCATCACTCAACAACATAATACTCCCTCCGTCCCAATTTTATAGTCCCTCGTCCTATCCTAACCGGATAAAAAAACGATTATATCTTTCAATCGGTAATATATTTTATATGCAATATGGATCTTGTTTGATAAATCTTGATTTAATCTAATAAACAAAGTATTCAAAATCACCTAAAACATTGTAGATTATAAGATATAACATTTTGAAAAGTGGCACGAACTCCCAAAAGGGACTATAAAATTGGGACGGAGGGAGTATGTAATTTTATTTGAGCCTGATGAAGATACTCTAATATTGAGCCGGATGAAGATACTCTAATATTGACAATTATTTTAAACTTTACCAACTAAATTAAGAATAACATAGGATATGATAGCAACTAAGAGATGTCTGAATTCCCCAAATTAAAATGACTTCGCTCTCTACTTCATGATAAACTCCAATCTAAGAGAACAATAACACAAAAGGAATCTGGAACCATACACCAAAATAAATAACCAAGAAATGAAGAACCTTCTATGAAAAGTTTAAATGATCATTACCGAAGAGGTAAAAGGGGCAAAAGTGCATATATGCGTTATTAACAAATGATTTGAATTTAAATGCATCCCTACATGAGACATCTGTCGTGCAAAAAGTAGAGTAATCAAACTACCACAAGCAGTCAGACAAAACCACCTTAAATAACAATCACCTCACCTTTCTCGAAATATTTCAGGTGGCTCGGAAGAGTTTACTACTTCTATGTCCATTTCTGATACCAACATTTTCAAAATCAATGCAAGAAAAGCAGTCCTTTTTGGAAGCCTCTTGCCCAGCAGAATTTCAAAACCAGGTTTCCCCGAAGATGCTAAGAAAGCCAACAGAGTAACAGCACTCCTGCGAAGTTTCAGCTCCTGAAAATTCGAAATAGATGAAATTGTGCATCAAGAGATATTCAAGTGCCATGAACTCTATGCGCGAGTTTCAAGGAATTTAATTGCATCACTCTGACGAAACATTGCACCAACAGAGCTTGTACCTTTCTGATTATCACTTGTAATAATAATATCGTCTACATAGATGATCAACAATATTTTCCCTTGATAAAAACGTACATATATATATTTTTCAAAAACTGCTACGATGAAGCCCTTCCCGTTTTTTTTTTTTTTTTAACAAATCCTCGCGGTGGACCTTAAAAACACGTTTTAAACACATCTAACGGTTTGGATCGTTAAAAATTCGATCCCGAACAAAAAATCCCTCACCGTAGAGTTTAAGGGAGCCCTAATTGAATATTTGTTGGACATATCTATACGTAGACATATATATTTGTAATTGGTACATGTGCTTTGGGTTAAGGAATTGCGGAATTTCAAGGCATTGAAGAAGACGACCCAAAATCAATCGGCTTTTGGCAAGGATGAAACTTGGTTTCAACACAGCAACCGGGCAAAACTGGAATCTCACTTCCTGGAACAGCGACTATTTGCCGGCAACAGGTGCGTTTACTATGGTCTGGGAGCCCACCCAGACTCAGGCCAGTTAGTCATTTACCGACGAGGAGAAAGTTACTGGACCAGTGGGCCACTGAAAGTGAATGGTCCGTACAACCTCAGTTTTGTATCCAACGATGATGAGAATTATTTAACCTTTTGTGGTATTGTCGACGGAAGATTATGGGAATTGAGACCGAACAGTAGAATTGAAGAGGGTGCTAATAGTAAAATATTTGGACCATCTGGTTTCTGTTATGGGTGCGAATCGGGTGACGGGTGTGTGACTTCGGTTTTGCCTCAGTGCCGGAGTAGTAATGATAAGTTTGAGGAGAAGAGAGCGTCTTTTTTTCCTTCCATTGCTACTAGTGAATATGATGAGAATTCGAGTCTAAGCATTAAAGATTGTATGGAAATGTGCTAGAATGATTGTAATTGTGTTGCTTTTGCGGTTAATAGCAATGGAATAGGTTGCATAACCTGGATAGGAAAGCTGGAGTATTGAGAAGATAACCCTTACGTTGTGCCAAAGTACGTGCTGGTTCGAGGATGTTCATCTAAAGGTAAGTTGAATTTCATTGTCATTTGCTCATCTATGGAAAAAAGATTTCCGTTTGAAGCATCTGAAGTGTTACAAGTGTCAAATGGGCCTTGCCGGCACAGCACGGCACGAAAAACTCCAGCACGGGCACGGTTTGGGCAAGATAAAAGTTGGGCACGACACGGCACGGTCTGAGCGGGAATAGGCACGGGGCACGGAAATGGGTGGGCACGGCACGGTAGTTGGCCTGGCATTACATGACACGGTCTAAGCCGGGCACGGGCACGGGCACTAGCACGACACAATAGTTGGCCTGGCGTGGCACGGCACGACACAACACAGACTTAATCAGGCACGACACGATCTTAGTCTGGCACGGCACGGGCACGACACGGTAGTGTCAAGGGCAAGAAACGAAAGTGGCGA
This sequence comes from Vaccinium darrowii, assembly GCA_020921065.1. Taxonomy (NCBI): domain Eukaryota; kingdom Viridiplantae; phylum Streptophyta; class Magnoliopsida; order Ericales; family Ericaceae; genus Vaccinium; species Vaccinium darrowii. Next base: position 21,889,182 of record CM037162.1, on the reverse strand, counting down.
AGGCACGACACTATAATTGGCCAGACACGTCACCGGCACAATACAGAAGTGTGAAGAGCACGGCACGGGCACGAAACGGAAGTGGCACGGACACGGCATTGTATAATAACGAAAAGAATGAGGAAAAATAAAAATAAAATTGTGTATAAGAAAAGTAAATTTAATTTTGAATAAGAAAAATATGTAAAAAATACATTTTTATAAAATAAATTTAATGTTATTTCAAAAAATGAGGAAAAATGAAAATGAATTTTTGAATAATAAAGATGAAAATTTCGATTTTTGAATTGATTGATGGGTGAAAATTAAATTTTTGTAATTACACAATATATGAGAGAGAGAGAGAGAGAGAGAGAGAGAGAGAGAGAGAGAGAGAGAGAGAGAGAGAGAGGTTGAATTTTTACTTGCCATAATAAGGAAAAAAATGAGGGCAAATAAAAATAAATTTTTGAATAATAATTAGAATTTAATATATGGACTTGCCATAATAAGAAAAAAAAATGAGGAAAAATAAAAATAAACGTAATAATATTGATCGAAAGGGACATCTTATTCCAGGTTTGAATAATCAACATTCCCAAATAGCCACAAAATCACCAATTCAAGGCATTGAAGAAGACGACCCAAAGTCAATCGGCTTTTGCCTGGGATGAACCTTTGTTTCAACACGGCAACCGGGCAAAACTGGAATCTCACTTCCTGGAGCATCGACTATTTGCCGGCGACAGGTGCGTTTACTATGGGCTGGGTGCCCACCCCAGACTCGGGCCAGTTAGTCATTTACTGACGAGGAGAAAGTTACTGGACCAGTGGGCCACTGAAAGTGAATGGCCCGTACAACCTCAGTTTTGTATCCAACGATGATGAGAATTATTTAACCTTTTGTGGTATTGTCGACGGAAGATTATGGAAGTTGAAACCGGACGGCAGAATTGAAGAGGGTGCTAATAGTAACATATTTGGACCATCTGGTTTCTATTACGGGTACGAATCGGGTGACGGGTTGTAATGATAAGTTTGAGGAGAAGAGAGCGTCTTTTTTGCCTTCCATTGCTACTAGTGAATATGATGAGAATTCGAGTCTAACCATTAGTGATTGTATGGAAATGTGCTGGAATGATTGTAATTGTGTTGCTTTTGCGGTTAATAGCAGTGGAACAGGTTGCATAACTTGGATAGGAAAGCTGGAGTATTGAGAAGATAACCCTTATGTTGTGCCAAAGTACGCGCTGGTTCGAGGAAGTTCATCTAAAGGTAAGTCGAATTTCATTGTCATTTGCTCATCTATGGAAAAAAGATTTCCGTCTGAAGCATATGAAGCGTTAGAGGTGTCAAATGGGCCTTGCCGGCACAGCACGGCACGAAAAACTCCGGCACAAGCACGGTAAAAGTTGGGCACGACACGGCACGGTCTGAGTGGGAACAGGAACGGGGCACGGAAATGGGTGGGCACGACACAGTAGTTGGCCTAGTACTACACGACACGGGCACGGCACGATAGTTGGCCTGGCGTGGCACGGCACGACACGACATGGACTTAATCAACCATGGCACGGGCACGGCACGGTACGGTCTTAGTCTGGCACGGCACAGTCTTTGCCTGGCATGGCATGGGCATGACACGGTAGTGTCAAGGACACGGCACGGACACGAAACAAAACGAAAGTGGCACAGGCACGACACTATAATTGGTCTGGCACGGTAGGGGCACAACACAGAAGTGTGAAGGGCACGACACGGGCACGAAACAGAAGTGGCACGGGCACGGCATGGTATAATAACGAAAAGAATGAAGAAAAATAAAAATAAAATTGTGTATATGAAAGGTAAATTTTAATCTTGAATAAGAAAAATAAGTAAAAATACATTTTTATAAAATAAATTTAATTTTATTTCAAAAAATGAGGAAAATGAAAAATAAATTTTTGAATAATAAAAATGAAAAATGAATCTTCGCATTCATTTCCAGCGGAGGAGGACTCGATTTTCCCCTCGCTGCTGGAATCATCACGATCGAAACAGGGAAAGAACTCTACTATGGGAGTTTTCTTGAGTCCGATGGTGAGAATTCCACCTTAGGATTCTTCACCACCGAACGAACAAAGTACACTTACTTGGGAATATGGTACACCAACGACCCCCAACAAAGGAAAGTATGGGTCGCCAATACAGACACGCCCCTCGACAACACTGCTGCTGCTCTCACTATCGATAACACCACCGGAATATTGAAAATCACCAGCGGAGGGAATACAGTTTTCAACATATCCAATCAATTGGCAGCTAACCCAACCACCAAAATAAAAGATACCGGTAATTTTGTTTTGACCAATGGTATAGATTGTGGTAGAGTTTTGATAATCCCAAAAATACGCTTTTGCCTGGGATGAAACTTGGTTTCAACACGGCAAAGGGGAAAAACTGGAATCTCACTTCCTGGAGCAACGACTATTTGCCGGCAACAGGTGTGTTTACTATGGCTGGGAGCCCACCCCAGACTCGGGCCAGTTAGTCATTTACCGATGAGGAGAAAGTTACTAGACTAGTGGGCCACTGAAAGTGAATGGTCCGTACAACCTCAATTTTGTATCCAATGATGATGAGAATTATTTAACCTTTTGTGGTATTGTCGACGGAAGATTATGGGAATTGAAACCGGACAGCAGAATTGAAGAGGGTGCTAATAGTAACATATTTGGACCATCTGGTTTCTGTTACGGGTACAAATCGGGTGACGGGTGTGTGACTTCGGTTTTGCCACAATGTCGGAGTAGTAATGATAAGTTTGAGGAGAAGAGAGCGTCTTTTTTGCCTTCCATTGCTACTAGTGAATATGATGAGAATTCGAGTCAAACCATTAGTGATTGTATGGAAATGTGCTGGAGTGATTGTATGGAAATGTGCTGGAGTGATTGTAATTGTGTTGCTTTTGCGATTAATAGCAATGGAACAGGTTGCATAACTTGGATAGGAAAGCGGGAGTATTGAGAAGATAATCCTTATGTTGTGCCAAAGTACGCGCTGGTTCGAGGAAGTTCATCTAAAGGTAATTCGAATTTCATTGTCATTTGCTCATCTATGGAAAAAAGATTTCCGTCTGAAGCATATGAAGCGGTAGAGGTGTCGAATGGGCCTTGCCGGCATGGCACGGCACGAAAAACTCCAGCACGAGCACGGTAAAAGTTGGGCATGACACGACATGGTCTGAGTGGGAACAGGCACAGGGCACGGAAATGGGTGGGCACGGCATGGTAGTCCGCTTGGCATTACACGACACGGTTTAAGCCGGGCATAGCATGGGCACGACACGATAGTTGGCCCGGTGTGGCACGACACGACACGACACAGGCTTAATCAGGCACGGCACGGGCACGACTCGGTCTCAGTTTGGCACGGCACAGTCTTAGTCTGGCACGGCACGGGCACGACACGGTAGTGTCAGGGGCACGGCACGGGTACGAAACGAAAGTGTCAAGGGCACGACACGGGCACAAAACGAAAGTAGCACAGGCATGACACTATAATTGGTCTGGCACGGAACAGGCACAACACAGAAGTGCGAAGGGCACGACACGGGCACGAAACGAAAGTGGCACGGGCACGGCATGGTATAATAACGAAAAGAATGAGGAAAAATAAAAAATAAAATTGTGTATAAGAAAAGTAAATTTAATTTTGAATAAGAAAAATAAGTAAAAAAAATACATTTTTATAAAATAAATTTTATTTTATTTCAAAAAATGGGGAAAAATGAAAAATGAAATTTTGAATAATAAAAATGAAATTTTTGTTTTTGAATTGATGGGTGAAAATTAAATTTTTGTAATTACACAATATATCACGGAGAGAGAGAGAGAGAGAGAGAGAGAGAGAGAGAGAGAGAGAGAGAGAGAGAGAGAGAGAGAGAGAGAGAGAGAGAGAGAGAAGTTGAATTTTGACTTGCCATAATAAGGAAAAAAATGAGGGCAAACACAAATAAATTTTTGAATAGTAATTAGAATTTAATAAATGGACTTGCCATAATAAGGAAAAAAAATGAGGAAAAATAAAAATAAACGTAATAATATTGATCGAAAGGGCCATCTTTTTCCAAGTTTGAATAATCAACATTCCCAAACAGCCACAAATCACCAATTCAAGGCATTGAAGAAGACGACCCAAAGTCAATCGGCTTTTGCCTAGGATGAAACTTGGTTTCAACACAGCAACCGGGCAAAACTAGAATCTCACTTCTTGGAACAGCGACTATTTGCCGGCAACAAGTGCGTTTACTATGGGCTGGGAGCCCACCCCAGACTCGGGCTAGTTAGTCATTTACCGACGAGGAGAAAGTTACTGGACCAGTGGGCCACTGAAAGTGAATGGTCTGTACAACCTCAGTTTTGTATCCAACGATGATGAGAATTATTTACCTTTTGTGGTATTGTCGACGAAAGATTATGGGAATTGAGATCGGACGGTAGAATTGAAAAGGGTGCTAATATTAACATATTTGGACCATTTGATTTCTGTTACGGGTACAAATCGGGTGACGGGTGTGTGACTTCGGTTTTGCCTCAGTGCCGGAGTAGTAATGATAAGTTTGAGGAGAAGAGAGCGTCTTTTTTGCCTTCCATTGCTGCTAGTGAATATGATGAGAATTCGGGTCTAACCATTAGTGATTGTATGGAAATGTGATGGAATGATTGTAATTGTGTTGCTTTTGCGGTTAATAGCAATGGAACATGTTGCATAACTTGGATAGGAAAGCTGGAGTATTGAGAAGATAACCCTTATGTTGTGCCAAAGTACGCGCTGGTTTGAGGAAGTTCATCTAAAGGTAAGTCGAATTTCATTGTCATTTGCTCATCTATGGAAAAAAGATTTCCGTCTGAAGCATATGAAGCGTTAGAGGTGTCAAATGGGCCTTGCCGGCACGGCACGACATGAAAAACTCCGGCACGAGCACGGTAAAAGTTGGGCACGACAAGGCACGGTTTGAGTGGGAACAGGCATGGGGCATGGAAATGGGTGGGCACGGCACGGTAGTTGGTCTAGCACTACACGACACGGGCACGACACAATAGTTGGCCTGACGTGGCACGGCACGACACGACACAAACTTAATTAGGCACAGCACGGGCACGACACGGTCTTTGTCTGGCACGGCACAGTCTTTGTCTGGCATGGCACGGGCACGGGCACGACACGGTAGTGTTAAGGGCACGACACGGACACGAAACAAAAGTGGCACAGGCACGACACTATAATTGGTTTGGCATGACACGGGCACAACACAGAAGTGTGAAGGGCACGACAAGGGCACGAAACGGAAGTGGCACGGGCATGGCATGGTATAATAACGAAAACAACGCTGCTACGGGCACATACAATGGATCACATACCAGCCACACCCGCTGACGTGGCGGTAGCCCCACTCACTCTCTCACCTCTGGTGGCCCCACTCACTCTCTCACCTCTGTCTCTCTCTCTTTCTCTTCCCAGCCCCAAACCATCTTATTTCCACCAAAAATTCCTTATTCCTCCACAAAATAAACACTAGCAGCAACGACGCCCACCCCGGCCACAGGCGTTGCCACCGACCACCAATCTTCTCCCTCCCGGAGACAAAATAGAGGAAAAAAAAAAAAAAGACAAATCAACAAATGAAAGGAAACGAATAGAAACTATTGGTGATTGCTCCATGTAATTCATTCTTTCTTTTTTACAGTACCAATTACCAATCAGAAGAAAAAAATATCCAAGGTCGAGGTAACTGAAGCATGATACAATAGAATGTGATTTTTTCCCTTATTGGTACTGATTTCCTATACATTCATAGACTAGTGGATGTTAGAAAATAATATCCCCAATCTGAATTAGAGCCTTTAGAGAAATGGAAGTCGGGTGGGTAGTGTCGGAGTGGGCCTCGTCGCTGGTGTTGTTTGAATTTCAGGAGTGGAAAAGTAGGGGCTATTTTTGGGGGAGAAATCTGGAGATAATTTTGGTGGAAATGTAAAAAATTGGGTCTTCGAGGGAGTGAAGAACAACTTTTGAGTCTCGGCGTTGGAGTTTTTTGCCTGAGGGATCGAGTACCGATGACCATAAACTTTTGGTGTCGAGATTTGCCGGCGAGGATGAGGAAGATAGATGCTTTGTTGGGAGTAGGAGAAGAGAGAGAGAGAGAGAGAGAGAGAGAGGGGAGATGCTTTTTTTGGGGCTGGGAAGAGAAAGAGAGAGGTGAGAGAGTGAGTGTGGGGCTACCGCCACATCAGCGGGTGTGGCTGGTATGTGATGTGTTGTATGTGCCCCTAGACTTATTGTAACGAAAAGAATGAGGAAAAATAAAAATAAAATTGTGTATAAGAAAAGTAAATTTAATTTTGAATAAGAAAAATAAGTAAAAAATACATTTTTATAAAATAAATTTTATTTTATTTCAAAAAATGAGGAAAAATGAAATGAATTTTTGAGTAATAAAAATGAAAAATGAATCTTCGCATTCATTTCCAGCGGAGGAGGACTCGATTTTCCCCTCGTTGCTGGAATCATCACGACCGAAACCAGGAAAGAACTCTACTATGGGAGTTTCCTTGAGTCCGATGGTGGGAATTCCACCTTAGGATTCTTCACCTCCGATCAAACAAAGTACACTTACTTGGGAATATGGTACACCAACGATCCCCAACAAAGGAAAGTATGGGTCGCCAATCCAGACACACCCCTCGACAACACCACTGCTGCTCTCACTATCGATAACACCACCGAAATATTGAAAATCACCAGCGGAGGGAATACAGTTTTCAACATATCCAATCAATTGGCGGCTAACCCAACAGCCAAAATAGAAGATACTGGTAATTTTGTTTTGACCAATGGAACAGATTTGTGCCAGAGTTTTGATAATCCCAAAAATACGCTTTTGCCTAGGATGAGACTTGGTTTCAACACAACAACTGGGCAAAACTAGAATCTCACTTCGTGGAGCAGCGACTATTTGCCGGCAACAGGTGCGTTTACTATGGGTTGGGAGCCCACCCCAGACTCGGGCCAGTTAGTCATTTACCGACGAGGAGAAAGTTACTGGACCAGTGGGCCACTGAAAGTGAATGGTCTGTACAACCTTAGTTTTGTATCCAACGATGATGAGAATTATTTAACCTTTTGTGATATTGTCGACGGAAGATTATGGGAATTGAGACCAGACAGTAGAATTGAAGAGGTGCTAATAGTAACATATTTGGACCATCTGGTTTCTATTACGGGTACGAATCGGGTGACAGGTGTGTGACTTCGGTTTTGCCTCAGTGCCGGAGTAGTAATGATAAGTTTGAGGAGAAGAGAGCGCCTTTTTTGCCTTCCATTGCTACTAGTGAATATGATGAGAATTCGAGTCTAAGCATTAAAGATTGTATGGAAATGTGCTGGAATGATTGTAATTGTGTTGCTTTTGCGGTTAATAGCAATGGAACAGGTTGCATAACTTGGATCGAAAAGCTGGAGTATTGAGAAGATAACCCTTTTGTTGTGCCAAAGTACGCGCTGGTTCGAGGAAGTTCATCTAAAGGTAAGTTGAATTTCATTGTCATTTGCTCATCTATGGACAAAAAGATTTCTGTCTGAAGCATATGAGGTGTTACAGGTGTCAAATGGGCCTTGCCGGCACGGCACGACACGCAAAACTCCGGCACGGGCACGGTTTAGGCTCGGTAAAAGTTCGGCACAGCACGAAAATGGGTGGGCATAGCACGGGCACGACATGATAGTTGGCCTGGCACTACATGACACGGGAACGACACGATAGTTGGCCTAGCGTGGCACGACACGACACGGACTTAATCAGGCACGGCACGGGCATGGGCACGGCACGGTCTTAGTCTGGTACGGCATAGTCTTAGTCCGGCACGGCACAGGCACGACACGGTAGTGTCAAGGGCACGGCACGGGCACGAAACGAAAGTGTCAAGGGCACGGCACGGGCACGAAACGAAAGTGGCACAGGCACGACACTATAATTGGCCTGGCACGGCACGGGCACAACACAGAAGTGCGAAGGGCACAGCACGGGCACGAAACGAAAGTGGCACGGGCACAACATGGTATAATAACGAAATGAATGAGGAAAAATAAAAATAAAAATGTGTATAAGAAAAGTAAATTTAATTTTGAATAAGAAAAATAAGTAAAAAATATGTTTTTATAAAATAAATTTAATTTTATTTCGAAAAATGAGGAAAAATGAAAAATGAATTTTTGAATAATAAAAATGAAAATTTTTACTTTTGAATTGATGGGTGAAAATTAAATTTTTGTAATTACACAATATATCACGGGGAGAGAGAGAGAGAGAGAGAGAGAGAGAGAAGTTTAATTTTGACTTACCATAATAAGAAAAAAAATGAGGGCAAATAAAATTTTTTTTTGAATAATAATTAGAATTTAATAAATGGACTGGTTTAATGTTGTCCGAGGATTTACGAATGTTGAATTTGCTAGATGGCATACAATTTTCATTTCATTGAGCTATAGGAAGCAAACAAAGTAAACCAAACTATGCTTAATCTCACACAGCACAAAACTCTCTCACCCAAGTCATCGGCATGGATGAGCAAGGCTATCTTCTAAAGCTTGGAATGCAACACCTTATTTGTATTGCAGGAATGAATCTCGCTGAGGGGCACCATGTCTATTGAGTGGGAAAATATTAAACGACGCTCTGTTTTGGAAAGAGATCATCACAAGGTACTTCGCCAAACCTATTTTTTTTACCCTATTGATGAATTTAGTAAGAATGTGCTTGGGTTGTGTACTAGAATTATTTCTTTCAATGTGAATGTTATGAGCATATGAGATTGTCCCTGAAGAGGATTGTTATCTATGAGATGTGGTCTCGACAACCACCCTTACACAATCCAGGCTTATCTCATACTCTCCATCAACTTCTTCACCTACCCATCCTTGTTCGTTTCGAAATTTCCTCCTAGCCTTTTGCCTTCAATCGAGGATTGGTTGGTAGTTGTTGATCGATAAAACAAGGCTCAAAGGTTAAATATAACAACTGTTTTCCACGTGTGGATTTTTTCAAAATCAATTTCTGACCATTAATTTCCTATGTTCATGAACTTTTGGGTTAACCGAAAACATGAGGTACAAGCTTTCCGGTTTAGATTTGTTCTTAACATTAACATCCTCTTCACATTATTACTATTGGCTGATTTTTTGTTTTTGTTTTGTAGTAAACCAGAGGAGATCGACTGAGAGAGTACCATAAAGTAAGTTTTGATTTCATTTGTTCAACTATTACATTTTTCGATGTCAGCTCGCGTGGTCATATTTTGGCCAACTATTACTGTTCATTTTTCTTGAATTCATTTACTGGAATTGGTTAGATGGTTCCTAATTACAGACTAATTAGAGACTAGAAAATTTTGGAGTAATAGTTTGTTTGAGAGATGGAAATGTTGGGTATGCTACTTCATGTATACTGTGTTTAAAATGCAATATGTCGTACCTTTAGGCACGGGCAATTTCTCAAACAAAACCACAACACTAACATGAAGCCATTGAGGCAAAACAGTAGTTCATCACATAGAGTTCAAACAGCCTCGACGTTCCGTGCCTTTAGGCACTGGCATTTTCCCTAGTACATTTATATTAATCCTCATTCCATGGAACTAATATAAAAATATATTTAACTCCTATAATTTAGGTATTTTAGTGGCCATATTTTTTATGCGTCACTACCGGAGTAAATTCTGTTCACCTATTCAAAAAAAAAATAGGTGAGCGTTACTTACTCTCTGTGGAGCCAACGCTGAGCCCCTTTTCTATGATCTCTGTTCAATTCCAATGGGTTTGGTTAGTGGCCGCTCTTGCGAAAATGTAACTCAATTGGATATTAAACAAGTGTTTTTCCCAGCATTCAATACTTGGTCTACATTCTGGACCAAAATTCTGAATGGAAACCCATGGTATTCCACCAAATATCATTGACATAGGATTGGGCTTATTTTTTTTTAAAGAGTACCTCAAAAACCAAAGCTGATCATGGAAATGGTACACTGTGTGGACACTATAGAGAGAGGGGGGTAATGTTCACCCCAATTTTAGGCAAGTAGAAACGAGATCCAAGTGTGTTATCAAAGATTAAATAATAATAATAATAATAAAATAAAAACAAGTTTTTCATTATTGTGCCTTTCCTCCGGCGATGAGCTAAAAGTGCGACAGTTCGGCTTCAGGGGATCTCCGGTGAACAGTATTCGTCTTTTATTTGCCAAAAGTAGGAGAGCATGTCTACTTGACAAAAGGGGGAATCTATTTGTGTTTCTCTCAAGTGTTGGTGAGAATAAGTTGTGATTCATTCTGCAAATTAGTTTTACTCGTAATTGTTTCCTTCTTTTGATTTTATGGGAACTGAATGAAAAGAACTTGAAATCGGTTTCAGAACTTAGGGCCTTCTATTGGCATAAAACATTACTGTTCAAATGATATTCAACAAACTCTCACCAAGCCTTCCACAGGATCAGAGCTAAGAAATGATAGCAGAAGCAGTAGCATTACTGAGCTATTAGGATAATCCTCCGAAGCCCCAAGAACATGAATAAGCGTAGGGTATGTGTAACCATCAAATATACGACTCGATAAATTGCAATTTTTACAGGATGTCACCCTTTGTTTAATTCTACGGGGAAAAAGAAGAAGAAATTCCTACCTGATAAAACACCGATCAAATCCACTTAACAGATTATTTACAAATTGAAATGCAAAGCATCTTATCTGATTGGTAGTTATATAATCCCATTGCACGAGTACTGTCATGTCTACGGTGAGGAAAGATTATGGAACCAAAGCATATTTTCCAAAAGATATTAAATGGAAACTAGTTGAAATCCAGTTTCAACCAGAACTTTGGACCTTCTATTGGACAGATTCCTAGTCACCCAACAACATAATATGTAAATATATCGACAGGACGCATGAATACAATAGGATCGAATGCATTCTCATTAACACCATCAGAGAACCACTCAGATACGTAGTGTACTATTTTCCACGGCATGTACAAGCTTGTATACGCAGATAACATACAATTGGAGCCACATAATTCACGATGGACCACAAGGAAAAGTCGCAAACGAAAAATCTTGGAAGTAATTGGCTTACTGTGGTATTACAGCTTCTGAACTACCAGTGGTGAAAGGCGCATGTGCGAGCATCATCATTGGGTGCAATGGAGGACACCAAAGACCACAAAGGTAAAACTGCTTCACATTCTTTGAACTCGAGTCACTTTTCCTCTCTTCAAAGGAACACAGTCATTCACGGATTTGTGTCTCACCATCCATTTTCCAGGAAGATAATGGCACGAAGAAGCCTAGGACATGGTATCTCCTAAAAACGTAAAAACCCGTTTTCTAAATACTCGAGCCAAGTCCACAATTTCAGACTCCCTTATCTGCCGAGTCGTGCTGTCATGCTGCCACAACCACTTGTCTTTACAGGATAACCTATTTGCAATATCGACAGTCAAGCAGGCCATATCTCTACTATTTGTTAATATCCTTAAAACGGGAGCGGAGTATTGAGGATTGGATACAAGTCGATTCAAAAGGATAAGTGCCTCTCGGATAAGCAAAGTTCTGCAGAAGAAAAATGGCACATTAAATATTAAGTGGCACGTCTAAAAGCAGATAAATAGAATCACAAATTTATTCGGAAAAGTGCAACATTAAACAGAAATTTGCACTTAATATTGACAATTTTTTTGAACTTTACCAACTAAATTAAGAATAACATAGGATATGATAGCAACTAAGAGATGTCTGAATTCCCCAAATTAAAATGACTTCGCTCTCTACTTCATGATAAACTCCAATCTAAGAGAACAATAACACAAAAGGAATCTGGACCCATACACCCAAATAAATAACCAGAAATGAAGAACCTTCTATGAAAAGTCTAAATGACCATTATCGAAGAGGTAAAAAGGGAAAAAGTGCATATATGCGTTATTAACAAATTATTTGAATTTAAAGAGTTATTTTCCAAAACATCCCTCGAACTATACGCCTAATGTTTACTTAGTAGTCCTCGAACTATCAATTTTGTTTACATAGTCCTCAAACTATCAATTTTGTTTACTTAGTCCTCAAACTATACAGAACATGGACGGAAAACTTAACGGATGCCATTTTCCCACCGCATCTAGGGTAGAAAGGTCATTCCACTTGATTTTTCTCCCATAAAAACAGCAGCAACCAAAAAAAAGAATAGTCCTGTGTGAACATGGACGAATTTTTTCTCGAACAGTTTTTCTTAATCAATAATATAAGCTCAAACTCCTGTGTAAAGTTAAACCATATAGAAATCTTGAAGAACTACATCACTATATCACAGCAGATTGATGGTTGTGGCCTACATGATTTCTATTTAATTTTTTTCGAATTGGCTTACTCTTTCATATATAAGGTCCAGAGATCACCTATCTTTATTATGCTCAAGAATGTCACAGAAATCTTCGGTTGTTGCTTGCATATGCATTTCGGTGAAGGTAGGCCATTGAGTTCTTTCTTTAGGTGTATAGTTCGAAGACTAAGTAAACAACAGGTGTATAGTTTGAGGACTAAGTAAACAAAATTGATAGTTCGAGGACTAAGTAAACATTAGGTGTATAGTTCGAGGGATGTTTTGGAAAAAAACTCGAATTTAAATGCATCCCTACATGAGACATCTGTCGTGCAAAAAGTAGTGTAATCAAACCACCACAAGCAGTCAGACAAAACCACCTTAAATAACAATCACCTCACCTTTCTCGAAATATTTCAGGTGACTCGGAAGAGTTTACTACTTCTATGTCCATTTCTGATACCAACATTTTCAAAATCAATGCAAGAAAAGTGGTCCTTTTTGGAAGCCTCTTGCCCAGCAGAATTTCAAAACCAGATTTCCCCGAAGATGCTAAGAAAGCCAGCAGAGTAACAGCACTCCTGCGAAGTTTCAGTTCCTGAAAATTCGAAATAGATGAAATTGTGCATCAAGAGATATTCAAGTGCCATGAACTCTATGTGCGAGTTTCAAGGAATTTAATTGCATCACTCTGACGAAACATTGCACCAACAGAGCTTGTACCTTTCTGATTATCACTTGTAATAATAATATCGCCTACATAGATGATCAACAACATTTTCCCTTGTTCACATGTGAGAGAAAAGACAGAATCATCAGAATGGAAGCGCTTCATGCCAAATCGCAAGACAGCATCACTAAACTTGCCAAACCATGCCCTAGGGGACTGCTTAAGTCCATATAGAGCTTTGCAAAGCCGACAAACCTGATTACGATCCCCCTGAGCAACAAATCTAGTTAGTTGCTCCATGTACACTTCCTCTTGGAGATCTCCATGAAGGAAGGCATTTTTGACATCCAATTGAAATAACGGCCAGTCAAGATTTGCAACCAAAGAAAATTCTATGTTACGCAGACTCTCGTAATGGTATAAAGTACCCGTGTTAGACACTCGACACTCGAATCAGGGTGTGGGATATGTGACCGATAATTTTCGTAAGACACTTCTATAGAAAACCTAATTGTAATTCGAGTTTATCATGGAAGTACGCATAAACCTCTCTTATTATCCATGAAATGGCTATAGAACCTTAAAGCACCATTTTGCGTAAGAAAATAAACACAAAATAAAAACAAATTTGTATATTTTTCCGTATCCCTATGTCCTTGAAATGAGAAATAGTTAAATCCGACACCTAGATACATGCCCGCACCCGAGTCCAAGTAACATTGAAAGAAATAAGAACCTGAACAGAACCAAGTTTGGCAACGGGAGAGAATGTCTGAGTAGTCAACACCATAAGTCTGGGCGTAGCCTTTGGCAACAAGGCGAGCTCTATAGCGCTCGACAATCCCATCAGGAAGATACTTGATAGTAAATACCCAACGATAGTGAACAACAGTCTTACCAGGAAGAAGAGGAACCAACTCCCAAGTAGCATTACGATGAAGAACAAAAATCTCATCCTCCATAGCTGTCTGCCACTCAGATACAGATAAGACCTCCTGAACAGTGTTGGAACAAAAACAGAGGAGACCGAAGTAATAAAAACACGAAGGGAAAGTGACAAATGCTTATAGGAAACAAATTGAGCAATAGGACGGTCAAGGTCGTTGGGATCCCGCAACGGAGGGGAAGACGGAGCGATGGGCCAAAGTGGGGCTGCTGGCTGGGATGGCTATGGCTGAGATGGCACTGGATGTTTAGGACGACGCGTATTCACCTGCAAAGGTTGTGGTAGGGGAACAGTACTAGACGAGACGTTTATAGGACCCACAAACTCGTATGTAAGCAAACATTGATAGCGACAGACTCCGAATAAAAAGGGAGTGACTCATTAAAGGCACACACAAAATAACAACGTAAAGACGGAGAGCAACATTTATATCCTTTGCAAGAGTAGCCGAGAAAAATGAACCTAATGGATCGAGAATCTAGTTTGCTCCAGTCAGGATCCAGAACATAGACATAACACGTGCACCCAAAAACCCGAGGGGAAATCAGTGGAGTGGATGACAGGGAAAAAAGACCATATGGGGTATCTCACCCCCAAGGACAGTAGAGGGTATACGATTAATCAAATAACAGGCGGCAAGAACCGCGTCGCTCCAGTAAGACTTAAGGACTTGCATTTGAAATAACAAGGCACGCATAACTTCTGATAAATGTCGAATCTTACGTTCGGCAACTCCATTTTGGTAGAGAGTCCGAGCGCACGATAACTGATGAATAATACCATGATCATCAAAAAACTAGATAGTGTACTATGAAAATATTTGCGTGCATTATTGGAACGAAACATATGAATGAAAGTATTAAACTGAGTATTTATTTCCATATAAAATTAGTGAAACAAAGTCTTCAACTCTGATCTCTCTTTCATAAGATAAAGGTATGTAACACGAGAGAAATTATTAGCAAAAATAACGTAGTACTGAAGACCAAAAACATTAAGCACATGAATAGGTCCCCAAATATCTGAACGAACTAACTCAAAAGGACTCGACACACATTGCTCAACTCTAGGATAAAAACTTACTCGACGATGTTTGCTGAACTCACAGACTTCGCATGACAACTTTTTAAGAGAACCAAAGGAGGGCACTAGACGCTTTTAACTCTGAAGAGATGGATGTCCAACCTGACAATGTTGTTGATAAGAGGACTCTACGGATTGAGCAGGATTATTGGTCAGGTAATACAGGCCACCACGTTCAACTCCGCCACCAATCTTCCTCCCCGTCTTGAGATTCTGAAACACACAACTATGAGAAGAAAAGGTGACGGAACAATTTAAGGATTTTGTAAGTTGACTAATATACATGAGATTAAAAGGTAAACGAGGGACATGTAATGCGGAGTTCAAAGTAAGAGACGAAGAAACGGGGAAAGAACCCAACCCAGTAACCTCAGTAGTAGAACCAACTGCTAAGGTAACACAAGATTTTTGACCAATGGATTGACAATGAGACAAGATAGTAGAAGTACCAGTCATATGATTTATTTATTTTTTTTGAAAGGTACCAGTCATATGATTAGTAGTACCAAAATCAATAACCCAAGGGGAAGTAGAAGAAGAGGCAACATAAGCAACAAAGGAACCTATCTGAGCGAACGTAGCCATGGAAAGAGAAGCTGCAACAACAAAAGGCTAAATCGACATAAGATGCTGGTACTACTGGTACTCCGCTGCTGAGATAGTCACACTACAGTCGGCAGAAGATTGAGTAAACTGTCCAGCATCCTCAGAATAAGCAATTTGATGAGCCTGAGGAAAACCATGAAGATTATAACAATAGTCCACCGCATAACTTGTACCCCCACAATGAGTACACATTCGGGTACCACGGCCATGACTAGAACCACCGCGACCAGAACCACCTCCTTCTGACATGTGACCACCTGTGTTACTCGGACTCGGGTGCGGGTATCGGGTGCGGGTACGAATCTAGGTGTCGGACACGTGAAGTCAAAAAATAGAGGATACGCAGATACGAATCCTAATTTGGACACGGGTGCGGGGATACGGCATATAATATTCTTTTGTAATATTTTTTTTATATTTTACATTTAATATGTCAAATAATAAATATTTTTTACATTAACAGAATGGAACATTTTTTACAGCTGTAGTTTTTTGTAGTATCGTGTACAGCTGTATTACAATAGTTGTGTCTAGGCTGCCTCGAAGAATGGAACAATTCACTGCAAATGGATGCATTTTGCATTTGCATTCGTGTACGCTGTATTATAGATGCATTTGCAGTGGGACCCAACCACATGTGCTAGTGGAACATGAGTCATCCTTTGACCAAGTGGTCCATAAACAGGCAGGAGAACAACTTCACAGTGGGCCAGGCATGAAAATAATTTGCTTTGTTTAATGACCCAAAGGCAGCGCAGGAGACTTTCTTTATTTATCAGTACCAAGGTGGGGCCCTTCTCTTTTTTCTCCCACTTTACTTTACTTTCTCTATTCTTTTTCTTCTCTCTTTCTTCTTCTTCTTCTTCCTCCTTCGTCGCCTCTTCTTCTTCTTCTTCTTCGCTGAACCAGCTGCGAATGCAAAAACAGCCGTATCCGGATTTCTGTGGCCGGATCCCGTACGAATCCCGCACCCGTACCCGTGTCGTGTCGTGTCGACACGGGTACTCCACAAAAAATGGCGAGTCCGAGTATCACAGGTGACCACTACGATTAGAACTACGACCACTATACCTAGAATCACCATGACCACCATAACTATTACTCGGATCATAGCTACTACAACTTCAACCACCAGAATCACGACTGCTAAACCCAGAATCACGGTCGTGACCACGGCAACTACTCAACCCAAAACCACCGGAAACAGCTAAAGCATAACGATCAGATGGTGGCTGAGAAACAGAATCAACATATGAGACAAAAGCCTGGCAAAGACAACTAAAGAGAGGGCAACTCCCGCCCGCCCAATATCTGAGACCGAACTGGATCATAGAATGATAGCAAACCATATAGAAACCGAGCGACCTCCAAATGTTCACGTTGATGCTCCATAACCTGAGGATCACTCGAGATAGGCTCATAGACACAGAGTTCCTCACAAGTGCCACGGAATTTGGAATAGTAGTCCTCCAAAGATCCAATACCCATTGACAAAGAAAAGAGCTGGTGATGGAGATCATATGTACGACGAAGATTATTAACACCAGAATGCATCAAACCCCAAGGGGTTGGCCTAGTGGTCAAGGCTTGAGAATTAGGGGTTTGCTCCCTCCTACGGTCTCAAGTTCGAAACCTTGTAGGTGCTATCAACTCCTTTGGGGCCAGTCCATACAGAGCTTTGCTCTGACTTTAAATGGGGCCCCCGCTAGTAAACGGTGGGATTGGTCTCCCAGGATTAATCGAGGTGCGTGAAAGCTGGCTCAGACAACTGGTTATCAAAAGGAAAAAGAAAAAAAAACACCAGAATACATCCTGGCAACCCGATTCCACACTTTCTTGGGAGTATCGAGGTAAAACAGAATCCCACTAATCTGAGGTTCCATACTATTCAACAACTCAACACGAATATGACAATTCTCATCTTCCCAGTCACTATATTCCTTAGCCTCTCTGTTGGGAGGATCATCCGTCAAATAATGAAACTTCTGCCCACCCATATAATAAACTTTGACAGCGTGAGACCAACTAGCATAATTGTTCTCATTCAAAGGGATGGAGATAACAAATCCTTTTCACGACGCCGAGAAGAGGTAGTACTACCAATAACAACAGAATTAGATCTAGAACCAGAACTAGTAGACTTGTCTTCAGACATTGTACCAAATAATGGAGGGGCCACAACCATCAAATAACCACCACTAAATCAACCAATGAACCAGTCAATCTAACCTACTGTCTACCAACATATCAACAACCAACCACAAGCTACAACCACCAACTAAACCAAGCACCGAACAGCACACATTCCCACCATCAACAGTGAAAATAGTAGATTCCCACAAGCTTTAATACCCAACATAAATTGATGCGAACAATACAGAAATCAATTCAACTGAATCAAAAGCTTTACCAATCAATACTGAAGAGACGTCAAAGAATGTAGTACACACACCAAGTCACTAACAGAACAAGCAAAGGAAGCAGTAAGAGCTCCAATAAGCGCCAACATGCACTAGATAAGGGCTATGGACAGTCTTTAAGCACTGATGAGCACTGGGCGAGTCTGAACATGGGGTTTCGATAGGGTAAGAGTCGAATAGGATTTTAAGGTCCATAGGGTACGGAATGGGTCTTGTATGGTCACGTATAGGTCGATTTAGGGTTCGATTTTGGATTTAGAGGGCTCAATTGGAATCAATTTTGGGTCTGGAGGGTTCTACAGGGTTCGATTTTGGGTCTGAAGGGTTTTATAAGGTTCGATGTTGGCTATTTCGAGAGTCTTCGAACTAGATTGGGTGAGTTTGAGGGTCGAAATCAACTGGGTATTGAACATGAGGGTTTTTTAGAGGTTTGGGAGGATTATTTCGAAGGTTTTCAGAGATCATAATGGATTTCAAAGGTCGATTGGTATTGGGTTTGGGAGTTTGAAGATCGTTGACTTGGGGTCTGTAATGGATTTCGAAGACGATGGGTCTGTAATGGATTTTGAAGGGCTTTTGTGGGTTTCAACGGTGAGAGTAGGGTTTGGGTAGATGATGAATAGTGATGATGATTATGAATGATGACAGCAAATTTTGGTGTATCTAGGGTGGATTAGGGTTTCGCTCTGATACCATGTTGTTTGAGAGAGATAAAAAGAGAAGCGAAGTGTTAAGGGTTAACTAACCCTAACACAAGAGAGACTAATTTATATTATCACATAACTCGTTACATAGCATAACTAAGCAATGTGGGACAAACACACATAACTATTCTAACATATTCTAACACAACTCAAAACCTTAATCTCTCTTTTTAACCTTTTGGCACAAGTTGTTCTTCCAACCTACTCAAAGATCCCAAACATTTCTTCTTCCAAATAATTGACATGAATGTACAATGATGATCCCAATGATGCGCATCCAATAAGTGTTGGCTCAAACCATGTGACAAGATCGTACATCGACTCCAAATCATAGGGGACTATCCTCTTAACCCAATTTCATACATTTGCTCCAACGCGCAGGACTCAAGCTCATAACTCAGTTTCATACATTTGCTCCAACAAGCAGGACACGAGCTCATAATTAAACCAATTCTAAATTTTCTTAGTAAAAATGAAAGGAGAAACAAAGAAAACAAAAAACGAATCGAATCCCCAAGCTAAATAACAGATTTGGTAATTTATGGATAAGTTGTCCTTTTGCTCCACACTCCAACAAGGAACATGTTAAACACAAAAGACAAACCAACACACTAATGATGTCAACAACACGAGAAGTACAAGAAATTAAAAGCACCCTCAAAAAAACATATCAAACAGATGCGATCCACACAAAAAGTCAAGGGTATTTTGACAGTTTGAACATTCTAGGCATGGTCAAAACAGGTCACCCATATATGGCCACACTTCAGATATTGATTAGACATGGGCTACAAGCCTGTAACATTTAAAGTGTTTTTGATTTTTTGTTTCATTACATTAACCTCAGATGCCAAAGAGGCCTTTAAGTGTGATGCCTTTGGTAATGTAGGTGTGAGGCCTACACCTACCTTCTTCAAATCCTTATCCTTTTCCTTATCTTCTGCTCAAGAACACTATTCACAGGTCAAAGAAGCCCTGCCCTTTCGTTTTCCATCATCCATGAAAACATTTCAAGTTTTTAACTCCGTCTTACATCACAAACTGAGAACTACAAGAACATAGTATTTTGGATGCAAGTACCTGTGTACCATTTCCACCGCAAGCAACGCAATCTGCCAACCCCTCAACAATTATACTGAATCCTTGGGAGGAAGCATTTTTTGCATCAATATTTGCAGCTCCACTACACTTCGACTCCTCTTTACAAAATGTGCAAAACATGACCATTACTTTTGGACCTGCATTCACCAGAGCAACAACAGACCATAAGGTAACCGTGGATACCTACTTACACCTCAACTCTAGAAACTTGTAATCCAGAGAGTAGAAGAAAAAATCATAAGGTAGAAACATTCCGTTTCAAAGCCTGATGAGCTCAATAACTATGTAAAAACCTCAGAACCATAAAATAACGTCGCAGGCCATCCATACACCAAGGCGTTTTTTTTTTTTTTTTTCCTTTTTTCCTTCAATTGGATATCTAGGATTCCTCTTTCCTGATAGAATTCACGAAGACATAAAAGGAGTGCCAAAACGGGACCACCAGTGTTTAAGCAAGTTCAGAAAGGCCACAATTTGGGTGGTAGAGATTTAGTAGGAACTGGTTTGCCTAAAGTTGCCTTTGGGGAATGGTTCAGTTTTGAGGGTCTCCTTTCGCTTCTGCCTTGAATTGTCACAAGAATATCCTTAATGTAGTTCAAAAGTTTTGCCACAGCTTTCTTTTGTAAACTTGATCCTAGAGTTGCTTTAAGCCTCCCCATTTTTTATAAGCAATTAAGAATATATGAGAATAAGTAAGGAAGGGTGCAACCTCTAAATGGTTCTTTTCAAGACTCCTACAGTGTTACCAGTTGCAGCCACTATCCCACACTGTCCACCAACAAGATTACTACCAAAGTGCTGTAGCCACTTATGTCTAATAAAATACTCGTAGGCATGAGCCACATAACGCAACAATAAATTTGAATTATTCTGCCCCTTCTCTAATGTTTTATTGAGCTCAACCTGATACATTTGTATCATGCACACAAGAAACAGTAAATAGTTCCATGAATTAAGGGCAAAGAGAAGTGCCCTATAGGTATAATACGTACTTATATGTCAAGAATACTCTGAAAGATAAATAAACTTACGAAACAAAATAGAAAGACAAAAACTACTCCCTCCATTCCAAAATGATGGTCCATCTTTCCATTTTTGGATGTTCCAAAATAATTGTCCAGTTTGAAAAGCCAACCCAGAAAAGGTTCCAATTTCCCCTTTTTGCCCTAGTTCTTCAACTACTGGATTATGGGGGAGAGAAGTGCATGGTTTCCTTATATACTGCCAATTTACCGCTTTAGTTTAAATTCAACTTTTGAAATCCTTTTCTAGTACTGGAACCACCCAATTTACCTCCAATATGGACTGCCGCCAAAACTTTCGGATTTGATTAATTTTCAAGAAAAAATTGGTACCAGTAATTTGGTAGAAAAGTTATTCAAAACATTGTTATGGGCAAAATTGGAAAGTTATAATTTTGTTTATGCAATAATTAAGGTCACTTAAAAAGTTTGAATCCCAAAGCGGGACTATTATATTGGAACAAAGGGAGTAGATCGCATGAGAATAGAAATAAGCCAGGAAGCAAAGTTAAGACATTAGGACATGGTAAGTGAAACAATAATGGCGCAAAGTGCAAAATAAACATGATCTAGTCCTGGCAAAAGAAAAGGAGCAACTTACAGTTTAATAGCAAGTATAAAAGATGTACAGCTTGCTTTTGCACGCTCAAGCCAGATTCCTTCCTTAACAAGTGTGAAACACTTTCAAAAGCTGATAATCTTGCAAATCTATTTCAAACAGAAATTCAGCTAGAATACAGATCTTCCACAAGAAACGAGACAAACGCAAAAAAGTAGTCAAAACTTACTTCTCCCTATCCAAATAAGCATTACTTCTCATAAGAATCATATTCATAATAGCAACAGCTTCAACCCTTACAGATTCTTCAATATTCTTCATGGCTATCTGAAGCATCAATTCAAAGACAGAACCCCAATCTAAGCAAGATGTTGATACTGCAGAAACAAGATTCCTTTGGTCCTTCCATAAGATTTCTGTGTTCAATAATCTTGTTCTAGATGATATAAGACCTGAACCGGACATGTTGTCAGCACCGATAGAAAACAGACTTCCAGTTCTAAGTTCGCAGCCATTTGCAGAGTTGTTCTGAGAGGAAGGTCCTTCAACTATGACATTATCCCTGAGTACAGTACACTGGAAACATCAAATCAAAGTTCATAAGCACGTGAACATATAAAACATGTCTGAAGTATAGTTCACATGGGCAATGAAGCTATTGTACTATACCAATATAAAAAATCAAGATAACAAAAAGCACAAGTTCTATCTATTTTAATCTAGATAAGTAACGACAAACCATCTCCTATCATATGAAAGGTCGAGATTACTAAATTACACATACACGAGTTTTATATTACACTTCTGGTCCCCAATATTTTTGAGTTGTAATATTTTATCCCTAAAAAGCTTTTAAAAATAATAAAAATCAACCTACCATATCCCCAATGTGTCCCACACATGAAAATAGTCATGTAATGGACATGTCACGTGGCGTGTCTCCTCAGTGTCTGACATGGAGACGTTGATCTCTAGGAGTAGCGGTGCTTCATAACTTCCAGGCTTTGAGGAAGCCTTAGGTGGGTGGTTTCAATGATTGGATGATTGGAGAAAACTTTCTTAGTGTAGTTGGCTGCTCATCGGAAGTTTTGATGCAACCTTATGGGGCTTTCTTGGTGAATGGGTGTTGCATGGGTCAAAAGACTCAAAACAATGGGAACTTGGGAATCACTACAACACCTCCTCATATGTTGCCTCATTGCGAAGAGCTTTGGAATTTTCTCTTTGTTTTATTCCAAATCCATTAATTAGGTGCTTGATGAAGACATGGCAAGGGTGTTGGGAAGCTAAACAGATGCACGGTTAGGAAGGTGGCATGAAAGCTTGGTTACTTGTCATGTTGCGTTTGATGTGGATTATTTGGATGCAGTAGAGTAGGATTAGAAGAAATCTTTTTTGATGATTATCTGTTTTTAGCTAGAAGGTCTTGTTTTTATGATTTTGTTTACTTGGATGTCATGGTTGATGGCCTCTTTCCTTGATTCTTGTTAAGAGTTTGTCCCACATTGGTTAATCAATACCTCCAAAACTAGTGTATGAGCCTGGGTAGCCTCTCCACTTATTGCCAATTGGTTTTGAGTTGGATGCTTTAACAGTTCTTGTGCAGATTCGGTTGAATCCCCTTATATATATATATATCAGTCGATAATGCATCAATAGGAATCCTAATAAGAATATTTAGTGATTACAATGTATGTTTGCATAGCTGAAAATAATCATTTGAGACCAAATTGTCCTATCTACCACCATGTCCATGTCCCTATTTTTTGAGAAATGCTGTGTCCCCTATCCGTGTCTGTGTCTCCATCCATGTCCATAGAGGGCCCCTTGACTATCATGTATTAATGGGTTTTAATCTATTTGTATTAGATTAATAGGAGAAGGGCTCATTCAGTCTTTGTTTTTTATTCTTTTTTTTTTATTATGTCCGTGTTCGTGCGATATAGCCTGAAAGAACATCACACACCAAACAACAACTTCCCCTACACCAAGAAATATTATCCTCTCCAACCGCAGGGCCTCTATGGCTATTCAGCAAAGCAAGCAATCCAAACAATGGTCCCATCTACCAATCTTGCAAGGGCGTTGACAGATAGTTTGCCACAAACACCTTTCAATCTATCCTAAAAAAAAACAGGACAACTCTATCAAACGCATAATTCACCAAACCAACTATGATATTGGAATTTAAATTTAGTGCCCTTACCCACTTGAAAGCCAACAAACTTCAAGAAGTCTTCCTGTGGAAGCCAAATACCTTTTCAGGCTTTCACAATCCCTTTTCATGAGAACTAAACACCTCCGCAATTGTCCACTCACCCTATCTCTCCCCATACTTTGATACCACTACTCAAAAAAACAAAAACAAAAAAAATTGCCTCCCACCAAAAATCTCTAAGGCCACATGCCCAAGCAAGCATTATTAAAAACACACAAGTTCATCGCAACTATACCCCCTTCTCAACGGAACTACAAACCATGGTACATTCGATGACATGGTACTTGAACTCTTCCCCAACACCATGCAGGCTACCAACGTGGGTTCCGTACAGGCATACTTCTCATTAACTCCCACCACTTCATCCTAAACAACTTTAGCTGTGAAACTCCCACAGGAAGAAAGATATAAGAAATAGGGAGGGAACTTGGTATGGCAACCAACCAAGCAGATAAAACAGGTTTCTCGTAATCCATCCCAAACCCACTTCAATCCCTGAAAGGTCTCTTTATTGCCTTACCAAAGCTGCCCCAACCAGGGACTGGTTTTCTCCGGCAGCCGCTGAGAATTTCAAATTTCCCCTGAATCATCCTTCTCTTCCTTGATTACCATCCTCGGATTACAAACCCACTACTCCACAATTTTCCCTACTTGATTACTTCTTATTGATTGTTGGCCCCATTTATGGGAACAAAATATGGACAATCAACATAAAATTCCACCTAGAAAAATCAAAACAAAAGATAAAGCTACAACACGTCTCTGCATAGACTAAACTTGATTAATACCAATAGCCATGAACCATTTACGAACTGTACCATCCAGTCTTGAATTTCAATCTAATTTAAAACTGCCTCACGGGAGAGTAGGTGGATAAAAACAGCGCCCATACATGCGGATCCATTAGGGCCGCCATCGATTTTGGGGAAAATGCTCGTCCCTTGTGGAACACACTGTGCAACATAAGATAGGAGGTAATGACTTCACCTATGGACCAACAATACCAATCAGGATTAATTCTGACTTACATAAGTTTACCCGCAACCCCGACAAAAGTTTAGAGTACAACAGAGCACCATAAAGAGATACCTTTATAGATCCGAGTTAGCTCCCGAAAAGTGTTGGGAATCAGGGATCGCGCACACACAACCCAGACCCAGAGATGTTCGTGGTTTGGCCTGAATGCCTATTCCACAGAGAAAACAATGTTCTCGATATCGATCGCCAAAAAATGCGGTATTATAACGGGAGCAGCCTTTCTCTCAGTCTCTCTAGTCTAACCCTATATGTTTCTCCACTTCTAGCTATCAATACATCCATATGTATCAGGGGTTTGAGGGAGAAGAGGGATGTATCAGGGGTTTGAGGGAGAAGAGGCCAACCCATTTAAGGGTCCCAGCCACGCTTGGTAGGCGTCATTTGGCACATGATTTGGCATGCTAAATCTATGGGACTGCTTGAATTGATCTCTAGGTCCGTCATGTGGGACTCTGTTTTTTCCTCAGTTGGGAGCAAGTCGACAATCACCCTCTCCGACCAAGTATGAACCAACATGAAGTTTTCTGCACCCCCTAACCAGTATGACCCACCTCCCCCAATCCTGTAGGGATTTTTTCCAAGGTATACCCGCCATTGATCAAATTTGGAGCAAATAAAACACATCTACTGTTGTACCTTCTGTCTGCATTTGAAAATTGCCTTGGAAGCTGCGACTTCCCATTCACCTGTGCGAGTGCCCTGCTCCCTGTCCATTATGTATGTGCGACCGCCTTGCTCCCTGTCCACTGCATCTATTCCTTGTTCCGTTGGAGTCATGTCTGACTGGAGCTCCTCTTGTCACAACACTCCCCCCCAACCTGCACAATCGATCAATCTTCTTTCCCTGCAACCTTAGGTTGTCTCCTCCGAGGATGTTCAGAACTCCACTGCTCTACGAGATTCTGTAGCCCTTTAAATCCAGCATCCCGAGAGAAACATTCCCTCCATCCATTTTTAAGTGTCCCTTTTGGGAAACATGTACTTTTTTTTATGTACAAAAATGTATTTCCGTAGAATTTTTTTTTATTGTTACTTTTTTTTTGGGCACCAAATTTAAGTGCTCAATTTGATGCAAAAAAAAGATTACATAGAGAAATATATATTTTCGGGGGTTGAAAATGCACATATTTCTGTAGTGGACACTTTAAAAGGGGACGAAGGGAGTAACATTCTTCTGCAGTACCGGAATGTCAGATATCTATCAGCCTCTCTCTCCTGCCGTTCGACGTACGAAATTGGACCGTCCCTTTGCCAACTGTCTTGCTAGCTGAGTTGGCCATCTTGACAATCCCCCATCTTATGCTTTGTAAATACTGAAACTCCACCAGTCTGCGCACATGTGGACTGAACATGCTGAGTCCAACACCCATTTTGATTTCCCGATGCTAACCAAAAATGCCTGGTCTTTATCCTCAAATTCTAAAACACTGGCTGCTTAAGAATTCTATTTATTTTCTTCATCTACTTTGTCCTTGCGGAAATTATGCTTGGTTATGCCACTTCTGGTAGCAATAAAAGAAGGTGATCTCCCTCGGTTAGTACTCCCGATGGCTTTCCGCTTGGTATGCCACATTTGTCTATTTTGTCTATTGTGTCGCTGACTGTGCTGTTGACTGGACACACTGACTCAGCACTAAATGTTGGTGTGTGCCACGTGGTCCACAGGCACTATCGTGACATCTCACTTGTCAACAAAATGAACCTTGTGCAAACATGGCAAGCTAACGTGGAAGTTCACGTACTGGAAGTTCACATATCAGATGACATATCACATTGACTAAGCACCACCTGTGCTGACTGATCGATGTGTGGCACACTTCGACACTCACTGGTTGCTGACGTGGTGCGCAAGAACCAACGCGTCTTCAAGCTCCACCCGTGCATGTGGCAGGCGCACACTCGCGGATTGAACATTCCCTTATGCATCAAACAGCGATTTAGAGTCTGTCGAACATCAGAAGACTGTCGAACCACCACCAGCGGCTTCATCTCGACCATACGAAGATAACCCAGTGGTGAGAACGTGATTTCGACCATTTTCAAATTCCAGCAAAATGGAACAGAGACTTCAAACATTTTCAATTTCAAGTTACCCTTCTCAGAACCCAAGCATTAATACCATTTGTCGGGGATCGAGGATCACACAGAAACAATCTATGAAAGTGGCTAGACCGGAATGCCCGTTCCATAGGGAAAATAATGGGGAAAATAACGTTTTCACCATCAATTGCCGGAAAATGGAGAAACCAATGGACAAAGTCTTGTCTAAAAGCCTCCAAAAGCCCAGCTGTGATACAATGTTAAAGCATCCAACTCAAAACCGATTGGCAATGAGTGAACAAGCCGGCCAGGCTCATGTACTAGCTTCGGAGGTTATAACTAACCAATGTGGGACAAGCTCTAACAGGTTTTGTTGTCCAACTCTAACTTGAGGACAAGTTGTTTTCTTTAGAGGGCAAGTCCTGATGCAGTAGGTTTGAGGGTATTGGTGTCATCCTAGTGTCTTTAATGTTAGTAGGGTTCTTTGAGTCTATAAATAGGGGTGAAAGTCTTTCATTTGGTAGATTTTGATATATGAAGAATTATCTTTTGAGAGCTTTTGCTCTTTGTATCCCAAGTTTAGGGATTCTCTCTCTAATATATCAATTTCTAGATTTGATTGTATTTCGGTTTGCATCATAATAGGTCTGAAATTACAAATATCCCATTGCTCTGCACCACCTCTTGTAGGAACTTACACCACAAAAGAAGCAAGGACTCGAATTCAAGCAAGTGTCAAAAGTGTGGATTTTCCACATTCCCAATTCTTATATCGTTCGAGTCATGAAATGCATATCCATTCTCTGAAATTGTTACTAGACAACGAAAACTAATTGTACAAAAAATGAAAGACGTGTTAAAATAACAAGGGCAGCTCACGTAAGCAATTATAAAGATGTACCTTCCATGAGATCCCATTTCGAGATCAAACGTGTGATTCAAAACCATATGCAGTACCCGGAGTGATCTATACACAATACCATCCTGTACAAAATGGATTTAGTTTTTACCATAATAATTAGTACAAGCACTACCCAAATAGACACTAGTACCATGTACCAAAGGAATTTTAAGACAAATGATAAGAGAACTGAAAAGAAAAGGGAACACTCACTAGTGGCCACATAATAAAGCACCAAAAAAATGAGGGATTAGAGTAGTGCTGCTGATCAAACAGTCATTTGGTGAGACCAATGGCACCATAGGTACAAACCACTTGTCAACCAAGAATAACTAAGAAGTAAGAACCAACGGAGACTTAAAGAGGCGACACTTATGCCCGAAACCAAAGTATCACTGGTATCGCTAGGGCAGTAGTTATATTCCAAAGGAGGCATTCAAAACAAATGCACCAGTGCACTTAATTTGGACAAGAATCACACCAGCAAATTACATTGCAGCTTGTTCTGAGTTGCTCAAGCATTGTGCTAACTTCACATAACAGTCTGCTGCTTTTTCTTTCCCGATGAAATCCATCAAATTGAGGCCAATCACAATCACAACTGGATACTAACAAATAAATTTGCTTGCAAGACTGGATTCTAATGAAGCAGCACTATAACAGTGATTACTCCCACAATCCCGTTCTCTTCGGTAAAAATCAAATTGTCGGGACTACTAACTGGAATCTATGTCCTAGTGATCTTTCTACTCACCCGCCCAAACAACAAATTAAACTAAATTCTAATCTTCAAAACATAGCATCCAATTATGTTTCACCCGAATTTTAGGAGGTCGGAGGCGAACATAATTATTTTTAGTGCGGTACCGAGGACACATCCCTTATTCCCAAGCATGTTTTAGCACACATATCATTCTGATGGAAACTACATTATGCAACAAATCATTTTACAATAGTAGGCAAATCTATACTTTAAAGAATAATGCTGTTATGTTTATAACATACCAACACAATGAAGACGACTAACCAAAAGAAAATTATCAAATCAATGCAGCTTCTGATTTTCATGTTAACTTTGAAATTAGAAATTTCTCTGTGAGAGAGTCTATAAATTTCAAACTTAAAATCCCAGATCTCAAGTCTTTAATAAAAGATGGTGACAACAAGGCAACACTTTCTAAATCCTTATATCTGGCTAGGATTAGAATTACCTCATGTGTGTCCGTATGTGCCAAACATGCGTGAATATATGCAAATGTGTTTTGGGTGATACATAAACATATCCATCCATAAAACAGTTTCAATGTTCCAAAACTCAGGCTAAAGTCAGCTAAGCATTTGCGAAAGAAGCTATAGTAACAACAATGCTAATCTTAGTAAATTTTCTAAAACCCATATGTGAACCTGTTGTACTTTGGAGGTAGATCTTTTATTTAACCTGAGAGTTGAGACTGCTTCAAGGAAACTCAATCACTAACCAGTTTAATTTGGTTTTAAATAACCAGCAGTTCCTACTATAGGTAGCTATTGTATTTGTCGCAGAGTCTTGACCTTACCACTCATACAGAATGCAATATTTTTCAAATAAAATACCACAGGGAGTTGACAGAGTTGAATAACAAAACTGAACTCGTGAAGCTAAAACCAATCGATTGCATTTGCATCACAAGGCTTGGTTTGGTATGGCTCATAATGTAGCAGAGGATGTTTATTTAAACCGAATTCTGTAATTATCCATGAACTCACTTCTGCAACTTACATCTTTAACACTGCAGAGATCTACTAAAGCTTCAAACAAAGCTTCTAGCTTAACCATCCCAGTACCAATCTGCAATGAAATAAGAAACAATCAAGCACAAGAAAGAAGAACTATAACTGCAAGTCCACATAGAAATAAGGGCATCCAAATACCAAGCTACATAGACTATCGTAACGACCATGTGAAGCAACTTTAGCCAGCCTGGATTCATTAAGGGAATTAGTATGCATGCAGTTGCATGTACCAAAACTCCAGGATAAGGAAGTTTGCTACTCTAACTATCTTCAACCTATGTTTTTAAGAAACTCCAGAAGGGAAACATCCAAGGCAATTAATATCTACCAAATACTGTAGGATACAGAGATAAATCTCACGCATCGAACAAATATTCAGACATATTTAAAGACACAAAGACCGCTGCACAAATGTCATTAACAACTACCTCATGGACATTCCATGCCATCTAATACTACAGCTGCACACACAAAACAGTGAACAATAAATGAACATGTTGGCATGGCATCCAAAAAGGATTGATAAGATTAGTGCTGCTAATCAACCAGAAAAATGCATGGAGTAAATTTGACTTCATAAATAAGAAAAGCCTAAGAAGGACACCATGTCAATCTGATGGGAAAAGGCAGCACCCATTAAAAGTGTATAAAGGCGCGGACAGGATGGTTCTAAGGCCCAAGCCTTAATTTGGCACATGTTGGATGACATAGGGCCACTTGGGATACTAATTAGGCATGCACTAGTTTAAAGGCTTTTGACTTTTCATCTCATTGATCTTTTGGAACATTTAAAGGTTTGGTGACCTTCCAACTACTAGGTTCATTTATGCCTACCTAGACTTCTTGGAAATAGGGGTAATTAATGTGTTTGGGAATAGGAGTAGTTATTTGCATTTAACACATGTTTAGGAGTATAAATTGATGTACTTCAAGAGTTTGAATTATGAATGAATGAATGATTGAATATATATAATTCCTAAAGCTTTAAGCTTTAAGATTGTGCGATGCAATACCATTCTTTGGTGAGATGCTAATGAGGCCTTAGGTGAGATGCCTTCGGCAACCTAGGTGTGAGGCCTAGATCTATCTTCTATTCTGCTTCTCTTCTCGTTCTACTGTTCACGCACTGTTCACAGGCCCAAAAACAGCCCCTTTTCTTAGTCTTTTGAGCATACTTAACCCTATTCCAATCCCGTCCTACATCACAATTGTAACCAACCATTGCCCTATCAAGAATTCGCAGCTTTTGCCAAAATTGAAAAGAGAGAGGCTTGACCCCTTTAAATGTCTTTTTCATGCCTCTAGTCTAACATCTGATTGTAATTGGCAGGGGAAAAAAAAGTTAGATTGGCAAGTACTGTCAGTTTAAAATCTTCTAGGGCATCCCTCCTATCTATCTCTATCATCCTTCACTTCGAAAACAATTGAATGCTATTACAAGAATGGAGTCCAACCAGTTACATATCATGCCTTGGCCGAGTTGCCAGACAGACTGATAGATAGCTAGTAACCAACTCCCAATACGAAGCCCCAATTTGATGCCATAAAATGAAAAGGAATGGATCATTAGGAAAAGAGGAGATAACACATTCCAAAGTCGAAACAAGATTTGACATCTGTTTGCCGTCCAAGGTGGCTTGTCTGCTCAATTTGCAGTTTAAATGCTTTAAGGAGGCCCTTTTGACAGAAAGAATGAGGTGATTCCCACGCATATGCACCCGTTGGCAACTTGGCACAGAACAACAGCCATTGGTCGTAAGGGTAAGCAGTCCAAAGGTAAAAAGTATAAGCCAAGACCTACATTATATTACAATTAATAATTGCTTTATCTTTGTTCCTCATGCATGTACGAAGCTTGGCCTTCTTTCATCAATGGAGCTTCCGAAGTCGTTACAATAAAAAAACGAATGGTATGCTGAATTAAAAACCAACAGGAATTATACCAAATGAAGTCAAGCACAAGTCCTTGTAGATAATCAAAAAAAGGGAAATTGAAGAATATTCATGAATAAAACAATGAATATTACAATTACAAAATAATAAAGATTAGGGTTAGACATTCTAATTGAAATCGATTTATGTGCTAAAGATGGCAACACACTTGACCCGAAAGGAAGGTAGCATGTGGAGCCATATCCTATGTTAAATGTAATACCATACAGAGATAGTACCTTCGTCAACATAGAGTAAAGCTTATGTACTTTTGCTGCTTCCGCAGACTGAGAAGATGGCTTTTGGTCCTGCAATCCCACATCAGATCTTTCAACTGCTAGATAGGAGGTTGTACTTGCTTTAGCAGGTAAGCCCAAGCATCCAAAAAGGACATGAAAATCTGTTTCACAAGCCACTAACAATTTGGAGACCAGATTTCTTGGTGATTCTTGCGCGTTTGGCGAGTCCCAAACAGCCAGCAGCTTGCTTTGACAACGTTGATGAGTTGACAAATCATTTTTACTGCATAAATGGGTAGAGTCCAAAGATATGTCTGTCTGAACTCCAGCTGTTTTACAAGTTTGTGTAGCTAAACAAGGAAAAAGAGGCAAGGATGTCAAAAGAAACTGAAGGAGAAAAATAAAGGAACACTGGAAATTTAAGCATCAACTTGAACAGAATGCCTACCTAAATTATCTCGAGAGCCACCACGATCAATTGAAGAGCTATCATTTTGAAATAGAGAAATAATAGGATGGTCATGGGTACCAGCTCCATGCTCCCTGCCATTATAGACAGTGTCATGCACAACTTTTCCCACACAAGTTACTGATATATACAGAGCACTATGTATGAAAGCTAAATTGGCGCCAGCTGATGAGAATAAACACATAGCATCAAGAAATTGCTATTATATGGCCTAGACCGCTTTAAGATTGCAAACAAGCCACCCTAGCTCCCATTGTGGAAGTGAGTCATAATGTTCCATGCATGATATTGCAAGACAAAATACAAGAAAGAAAGAAAGAAAAGAGTGATCAATATACTCCAAGGGTGTTTTGCGCCAATAATCTGACAAACAATATGCTGTTTAGCTGTATTGTACCATGATTTAGTGCATGTTGCATGCCATGGTACCCTTCCTATTTCTAGTACAAGAACGACTCCGCGTTTCAAATTACCCTGCTCATAAAAACAAAAATATTCGACAATTTCCCTCCTTTGAAGTTTTGAGGAAAAATTGTGTGTTTGGTCGGAAGTAGAGGAAAAATTGTGAGATGTGTTTTTTTAGTAGTGTTTGGTTTGGTTTTTGAAAATGTTTTTTGGGGTAATGATAGGACAGGGAAATGAGAGTAATAATTAGAGATAGGGGTAATAAGTGGAGAGAGATTGTTAAGAAAAATACAATCCCACATTGCTTGGGGATGGAATGAGTAATCACTTAATAACTTGAGGGACCTCTCCACTCATTGCCAATTGGTTTTGAGTTGGATATAAAGTTTCCACATGCTATCAGAGCGGGGCCCATTCCATCCTATATTTTAAAAATTCTCAATCCACACCCCACAATGATAGATCCCGCAAAAAGGCTGCACAATGATAGACCCAAAAGAGGCTACACGTGACAAACCAGGCTGCACGCGAGGGGGGATTTTAAGGAAAATACAATCCCACATTGTTGGGGACGGAATGGGTGATCACTTAATAACTTGAGGGACCTCTCCACTCATTGCTAATCGGTTTTGAGTTGGATATAAAGTTTCCACAGAGATATAGAGAGAAATGATAGTAATAATTGGAGATAGGGGTAATGAGTTGAAAGAAATGTAAGTAATGATTAAAGAGAGGAGTAATGATCGGATAGAGAAGAAAATTATTTCAAAAGTATTTTTGGAAAATTTTTCCAAAAATGCTAAGGAATCAAGGTGACTATCTTTGCTTTCATTTACACAAAACTACATGCACTTCTACAGATGCACCACAACTTTGGATCTTCTATATGCAGGCAATCGCTCACTGCCCACGCTTCGTGCAACTAAGAATTCCAATGCATTAGGCATGTTCCAAACGGGCATAAGATTGGAAAATGCAATAGACTGGGCACATAGACCAAAAGAAAGTGAGCGTACAAGTTTTTGCTCTTTCTACATTGAACCTCAGCATCTTTGGCTTCAATGTGTGAATAAACAGATTTAAGTTGCTCCTCTTTCTTATCCCTTTCATTTCGAAGCTGTAAGCAGTCTTGTTCCTGGAAGTGTCATGTACAGAAATTCATAATTGTCAAAATCCTACGATATGCAATATGTATCATACGAATCAATGCATTTAAAGGTAAAATTGATATGCATCTCTAAATGAATAACCTGTTTTACACTGATAGAAAAAGAGCTGTAGATTAAGAAGTTGAGAAAAGTAGAAGTACACAAAAAAGGGTGCAACAAATTGCCATCAGAGAGAGTTTTGGAATTAAAAAGATTTGAAACCCCATTTAAGTTTCGATTCCCATTAAACATCTCAATTTTTAATGTTCTCAAAACAACCCAGCTTCAAAGTTCTGCAACCAATCTCGAGACAACAAATAGGAGAAACCAGAGTATTCAAGAGTAGATATGGTTGGTGGTGGCAGGAGGCTTGGACGTTGCTAAGGGTAGTGACGGCTGGGAAAACATAGACAAGAATTAGGTTTAGGCTTAGGTTGAAGATGAGGGCAGTATCGTACTAGTTAAAAGTTTTAAATCAGTATTAAGAGAAATTGGGGCTATGGAGAGCTTCTTGGGGTTCAAATAGAATCACCCTTTCCGTAATCAACACTTTGTTCCATTATGTACAATAAATATTGTAATTTCCAACGGGAATAAATTTTTTTTACCTTATATTTACACTTGTTAACGAATCTCCATGCATGATACATACCCGAATACAATAAACAAAATGTCAAAAACGAGGAACGATAAATTCCTGCTTTGACCACAATTGGAAAACATCTTGTGAAATACATACAAAAGAAGAGACATATTGCAATATTTAAGAAATACAACGCCTCTTCAGGTTGAGCTCCAACTAAATAATCCACCTCCAGGCTCAAACATTGTGGCACCACGAAACCAAGTCTCTTTCCTTCTGTAAATAATAATAAAGGAGTCCATACATAAGGGCGCATTAGTCACATTAATGCACTCGTCAAACTACTCCATGGTACATAGAGGTGGCAATTTGCAACCCAACCCATGAACCCGCCCATATCCATCCACTTATAACCTAACGCATATGGGCTGAACCCATATTTACATGGGTTCAAAATGAATTGGACCAAAAAATTAAAAAGAACGGTTGTTTTTTCTTCGGCGTACATCTATTTATCTCTCTCAAAACCATATATACAACCCAGCACATTTGTACATATTATACTTTTCCACATCTCTCTCTCTCTCTCTCTCTAAGCAGTGACTGGAGCTATAGT
Source organism: Vaccinium darrowii (assembly GCA_020921065.1). Lineage (NCBI taxonomy): Eukaryota > Viridiplantae > Streptophyta > Magnoliopsida > Ericales > Ericaceae > Vaccinium > Vaccinium darrowii. The sequence continues at coordinate 21,854,322 of CM037162.1, read as the reverse complement.
CTTTGCTCTCTCTCTCGTCCTCCACACCAATTCAACTTCCGTAAGCCATAAAAAACCTCAGCTAGATGCAACAATTGAATAATGAGGGATGAAGCATCAAAAATTGATCAATGATTAACCAAAGTTGATCATCGATCAACTCTCTCTCTCTCTCTCTCTCTCTCTCTCTCTCTCTCTCTCTCTCTCCACACCAATTCAACTCCCGTAAGCCACAAAAAACCTCAGCTAGATACAACAATTGAATAATGAGGGATGAAGAATCAAAAATTGATCAATGATTAACCAAAGTTGAAATCAGATGATGTTCATCATTGTTTCTAATTAGACTTGCATAAGCAGATGGTGGTGGCCGCCCATTTCCTCGTTAATTATAGGCTTTAATTTCTACTTTTCTAGTCTGATCAATCGACGATGGGATTTAAAATCTAATTGACGTTTTTAATTTTTGGTAGCTACTTAATCTCGATCTTACATAACAACAATACTAACTGAGGTTTCTAAGAGTTTGTTTTATGTTCTCTCTGTTTGCTGTTTTCATTAGATTTAATAGACCAATTGATATCCAAATATTTTTAAAAAATGAAAAAGAAAAAAAAAAGTTGGGTTGGGTCGGATTGGTATGACTAGACCCATTTCTGACCCACCCATATTCAACCCGCTCATATTCAACCCATGACTCATATCTGTGAAGCGAAGTCCCACATCGCCTGGGCACCAAAGTGATATAAAATATATAAGCGTGAGGACACCCACACTTCATGCGCTAGCTTTTGGGGTTGAGTTCTACCCAACCTGCCCAAACCCGACCCAACTCGCCCATTTGGCACCTCTAGTGGTATATTACTACTTCCAGCCTTTATCTAGGAATGACCTACAACCTAGTGTTACACAGTCTTGGATAGAACTCAACCCAAAAGCTAGCTTATGAAGTGAGGGTGCCCCCGCGCTTATGTATTTCATATTACTTTGGTACCCGTGCAATGTGGGACTTCGCTTCACACCCTCCCTCATGCACAATGTGCTCACTTGGCAGGATTTTGCCGCATGCAAGCCAAAGACACGCACCCTACCTATCTCTGGTACACAGCTCTGATACCATGACACTTTTCAGAGAAGAAACTGAAGGGTAGTATTACTGAATTGAACAATAGTTACAATGCTAACACAAGCTTAAATAGAGAAAACCTAAAAACCTATACCTATAGAAGACTGCAAAGAGATATGATTACAATATTATCGGGATACAATTATATGACTAAAATAGAAGATACGACAAGATCATGATACATATACATTCACACCTCCCTCAAACTCAGAATGTGAGAGCAGAGAGCATCGAGAGTTTGCTAAAGAGAAAACGGAAACAAGGAGCAGTGTAGGTCTTCGTTATGAGTGCTGAAACGAACTAAATGGTGCTGAAAATGCCGAATATTGCCCAAGTAGGGACCAAACCTTAACCAAACAGAACAGTGCAGCAACAGAGGAAGAACATATGCAGATTCAAAAGATACAATTCAAATGTAGATTCGGATGATGTTCAAGAAGATATAGAGTGCCAAACAGATTTTCAGATGCATATTTCTAATGCAGAACCAGAGAAATAGAGCCAAAAATCAAAAGACCGAACTACAGAGATGCGAAATCAAAGAAACCAAGCCCCAAATACCATGAAAAATTATTAGATCTGGTTTGAAAGTAGCCTGACACCGTGATACGTTTCAGAGAAGAGATGAAGAAATTGTATTATATATGAGTGCCAGCGGACGGCGGTGAGTATCTTTCCAACCAAACACAGTGTATTGGTGAATCGAACAATTCACCTTCAATTTGCTGCATTCAATTCTGACTCTTTTTTTGCCTTTTTGATGCAGGAGAAAGGTTCAAACTATTTTTTTAATGTCTTTAGTATTGTTATACGCCATCTTTTGTATATGTTTCTCCTTATTTAGTATCAAAAATAGATTTCTCTATTATTAAGTATCATATGTAATAAGAAATGGAAGATTTATTTTGAGAGTGAATAGGAAAAGACAAATACAAAATGGCATACAACCACCGTAAGGACCATCAAGGCTTTGTTTTGTACTCTTAACTCTCTTTCACAAAGAGGACCATGAGTAGGATTCACAAATTCTCATCTCTTGCAGGTTGCAATAGAAGCAGCTTACCTACTACTCCACATGATTGTCAATTCATCATTTAAAAGAAGCTTTCTATTTATTAGGGTCTAAAATTTTCATTTTTACTATGCCTTTTTGTCACCCAAGGACAAATCCATAAAATTATTTTCCCAGGTACTTTTACAACGATGACCAAATCGAAGCAATTCGCTATTCAAAAAAGGACCAATTTGATTCTTGATTCGATTCGCGGTTTGACAACCTTGTTCAAAATTAACAAACACATAGCAAAAAAAATGAGTCAATTTTGTATCACATTTAAGTTTTAATCATATAAGCTTCTCCAATCGTACCCTTTGAGTAGAATCAAAACCAAATTTTAAGTGAAAGCCCTCTAAATTCACTCCAGCCTTTGAATCCATTAAGTTTTACTCAATTGTTTAACCAAATCAAGAGAGAATCAAACTCTTATATTTTTTAAGGCTTGCTTTGCTCTTCACCATTTACAACTATGCCATTAAATGAAACTTTTACTCATATTTGGGTTTGTCCATTGGAGTGCTTTGTACAAAATGAAGCTTTTAGCTTCCACTCAAATTTGAGTAAGGGCTGGAGATGCTCTACGTCTAACACACATTTTTAGCCAACCCATTGGCAATGCTGTAAGAGATATCGCAATGGTAAACTATTATTAAAAACTACATTCTTAACGTTCCACAATAGGTTAGCATCAATACCACAATCCATGGAACAACAACAGTTAGATTTATGCTTTGAATTGTCTATAGATGTTGTTAACATACCAGGTGAGTGAGCTGCTTTGAAACACGGCTGAGCTCTCTCTGTAAACACCATTCAATACAAAAGTCCGATTAGATGAAGTTCTAAAGCATTCATCTAAACAAGAAAATCCTAACCTTCAATCTATCGATTTCTTCTTCGTTGGGATTGCGAAATGGGGCAGCAAACGGAGCCGAATTGGTAAAAGATGGATCGAGATGATTCGTATTAGCATCTCTAACTCTTTGAGACAACTCCCGAGGAGGCGAATAGCTTATCTCGTCGTACGGAGGTGCCCTGGGCGGTGGTGGTTGGGGAAGGTGATGTTGGGTGGGGTTAGTGGAGGACAAGGCGAGTTCTTCGACTTGGATGAGTTGGTCCAAGAAATCTGCGTCCCATTCTTCAAAACCCTCGTCGCCCATTAGAAATGTACGAAACCAAATCGACTCTAGATGGATTTTCCTGGCTCAGGGTGAGAAGTGAACCGGTTTCGCTTCAATTCTTGTGGAGTTCCGAACTTTGAAAAGGAAAGTGTTTCGCAAAGTGCGCTGGGAGAAGATGCGGGAGAGTTAACAGCAAGGAAGCAGCTCCTCTCCAGTCCTCCCTCTCAATCTAGTCTTCTCAAGTTTGATCTTTGTGTATCTATGTACAACTTAACTCCTACCTAGGTTTGATACCAGGTTTGTTTGCATGGGGTCGGTGACTCGGTAATTAGGTGCGACTGAAATCGGTAAGGTGGGATTATTAACGAGGAGATGATTACTTTCCTCATGTTGTTTTGCACGGAATTAGGTCATGAGATTACTAATACAATATGTTTGTTTTGCATAAAATATGATTGAGTTAAAATAATTTGTTCCAAACAAACATGAATTCCCCTTGCTGAACCATGCTATCAAATAGGGCCTAGGAGTATAATTTATAATTTAGGTGGCGAAATTCCATTTTTGCTAAATACAATTAGTAGACATGTAAAATTTCTGGCCTATCACAAATCGCCACGTGTTGCTAGGGCACACAAATTGGCTAATTAATTGTTGTCAAGTGTCCACAAGTCAAAGTCAAAGTCAAAGTTTTACGGACGAGTCAATCGAATGCTGCCAAATGTTCGTACGTCAAAAGACCAAGCATGATAAGTAGCCAATCAATTGTTACCACGTGTTTACAAGTCAAAGGTCGAAGATGTGTAGATGGTCCAATTAAATGACGCCACGTGTCAAAATGACACAGTTATTTATTATCAAGTTTTGCCAATCAAATAATGCCACTTGGTGAAATAAATTATATATCTCTTCATATATAATTATCTTTCTTAAAATAAATAAGAAGGAGGATATTTATTAAGTTTTAATTATTTTTCTTTAAATCAAATAAGGAAATAATTAGAGAGAAAAGTATGGAAAGAATTGCAGTCTTGCCATAACTCTCCATCTTACATCCCTATAAATCGAGATGCTCTCTCTCATATTTTTGGGAGATCAAGACATTGAAGCTGCAACAGCTCTGAAGATCAAGCTTTAAAGCCTTTCAGAATTTCTTCAAGTCTTCAACAATTCCAAGGCATCCAAAGCTCTGAAGATCAAGCCTAAAAGCCCTTCAGAATTCCTTAAAGTCAGACATTCAAGCCCTAGAGCTCTGAAGATCAAGCCTTAAAGCCCTTGAGAATTCCTTGAAGTCAAACACACATTCAAGCTTCCATCAGCAAGCAGAGCTCTGAAGATTCAAGCATCCAAAGCCTTTCAGAAAGCTTCAAGTCTTCAACAAGCAAGACGGTTCTTCAAATCAAAGCCCAAAAGCTCTGAAGAACATTAAAGTCACGTCATCAATCTTTTCCACAAATCTCGGAGAAGATTTCGCCGTTCGATTCGAGATCAAGCTTTCAAGCCCTCGTTTTAACGTTCGAAGAGAAGAATAAAAGGATCGATTTCTTTGAAATTCATACAGAGATTGTATCCCTAAATTTTCATACATCAATAAATTGATTTTGGTCAACATATTTCCGTCTTTTTCGTAGACTCAAAATTTGTGTGATACACAACTCACCAAAAAAGTCCTTGAATTTTAAAAAATGCTCTTACTATACTTTTTATTCCCCAAAGTTTGAACTCCTATCCCTCCCTCCCCTTTGACTCACCACTGACTAACCACCCCAACGATTGGCGACCACCACCACCAAGTACCCTTTTTTTTCCTATTTCCCGCACGTCATGTGTATGTGTGACCAATTTTCCAGACTCTGTGCCCGTTTCAAACATAGCGTTTTTCAGACTTGGAATGTGTTACCTCTTAAGTCTTATCACATTTTATGGTTGAACTCAAATTTCCATTGAGAGAGATGAGGAAAGAGGGGAAATGTATTTAGTTTTGGTTGGTTTTGAGGAGAAAAGAGGGGGGGGGGGGGGGGGGGGGGGGTTTGAAGAAACCCTAAGGCAAGGAGAAAAATGGAGGAAGAATAAGACAATGAAGAAGAAGAATAGGAGTGGTGGTGGTGGTTTACATTTAGAAGAAATTGGATTAGGGTTTGTTGATGTGGGTTGTACTTAATCATTGGGGGCAAGATGGCCTTTATGCATTAGGAGTATTTTTGTCCCAAACATGATTTATTTTTAGCGGGTTGTATATAGCAATAAAAGAGTTGCGAAAAGAATCACCTTTTTTTTATGCCCATACCGGACCCACAACAAGAATCAGAATATTGTAACTCTCACAATGATCTTTAACCACACCAGAAATTATGTTGATCGAATAGAGATTAATACCTCATTGACACACGTTAATATTACATATATATGTTGTTTTGTAACTGTTTACATATAAAATTAACAAATCCAATAATCGATTGACACGTAATTGAAAATGCCAAACGTTGGCAATTACCTGTTGATAAAGACACACTGGATTAAAGGAATATAAATGGCTCAATACGATGTCGTATTATGGTTAAAGATGAAAAACAGTTATTGGCAGTTACAAGCCATTACTGACGTGAAGGGTGGTTTCGAAGCCATGATATTTAACTTCTAAACATATGAACTCCACGTGTGAACTTGGGAAACAAAGCAAATTGGCAGTTATAACACGTGGAGTGCTCATTAAGAGGCAGTTATTCACTTTAACGTACAAGTCATTCGAGTTTGTTTAAATAAACTGCACAGATTCAAAATCAGAGCTTCTGGAGGAAGAATTAGAAAGATTCAAGTTCAAACGTGGAGGAGAAAGCAACTGCCAATGGAAGTTGGAGTTCGAAACAAGCCAATGTTCAAATTCATTGAGCGGGAAGTTCAAATTGCAAGCAGCGTCTATAAATAGAAGAAATTGAAGAGTGAAAAGCCCCCGGACAAATCTTCAACAAACAGCTATCAAAAAACTGATGCTTGGTTTGTTCATTGGCAAAGTAGTTTAGGAATTCGAACTCAGTTCGAAGTAGTTTTAGGATCTCGAACTCAGTTCGAAGTAGTTTAGGAAGTAGATTAGGAAGTAGTTTAGGATTAATCTCGATTGTTTCTGTAACAATCACCAGTTTGAAGTTCTTGTATCTGAAGTTGGAGACAATTTCGAAGTAAGTTTACCTTTGATTCATTGATCGAAGTATCTTGTTTCTTTTTGTTCTTCGATTTCCTAAGTTTGTTGGTTTCATTTCTTCACTTGTTTTAAAAATCCTCTTAATTGAGGTAATTGAACCAATAAAACACAATCGCCTGATTAGATTTGTTTTTTTCCAAAGTTAATCTGAGGGAGGAGATTGAAACTCTCTCTGGCACGCTCGCACACAATTATTTCCATTGCAAAGAAGTAAAAAGAACCAAACACATTTTTTGGCACGCCCAGTGGGACCCCTGAAAGTGTTGAATGGCTCCAAAACTTAGGAAGCAAGCGGATGATTCTCAGGTTGGCCAAATGCCAGAAGACGAGAACAATGTTAATTCTAGAGAGAATGAACAAGTCGAAGGCCTACAAATAGGACCAGAGACTCGTACCGGTCAAGACTTAAATACAGGGATTGGCCAGAGTTCTCGAATGAATACTAGGAGTAACAGAACTGTACATGTGGATGACCCAAAGAATCCAGAAGTTGGAGGAAGTGTGTCATCTAATCAGTTTGCTGAAATGATTGCCACATTTAAAGAACTGGCTCAAACCCAGAAACTTATGTTACAAAAGTTAGAAGAGCAATCAGTAACTAGGCATGATCCTTTGCCCTCGTTTGAGAAGGATAAAGGAGAAGCTAGTACAAGCAAATTTAAGTCAAGGCCTGGAAAAGAGCCTATAAATGTAGATGATATACCAGAATCTTGGTATGAACCTGCAAAAACTCATGATTATCAAGCTCCTAAACCTAAGAAAGTGTTCAAACAGAACACTAATGTCCCATTCGAACCAAACTTTGATGGTTTAAATGAGGATAAGGGTTTTAGAAACAATGATTACGGGTTTGATGAGTATGTATTCACTCTTGGAAGTCATTTTAATGAGAAAGATAGGACCAGTGCAAAAAGGTTTAATCCAGAGATCGGAATTCCTAAGTATGCAGGGATACCAGAGATGGGTAGGATACATTCGAACCACTTATATGAACCTCTTGCAAAGCAAGAAGGGGGTTTTAAGCAACATAGGCTTTTTGATGATCCTTTTCAGAGGTTTCCAGAAGATAATATGCCTAGAAATGCTACTTGGGAGCCACCTGTTAATACAAGAGTGCCTCTAGGAGAACGTCCAGCCCTTCGAGACGAAATATTAGGCCTTATGCAAGAGGTATATGGACCTTTGAACCGAGGAGTACAAACCCAAATTTATAGAAAGCCCTATCCAAAATGGATAGATAGGCAGTTCGAAGTCCCTAGGGGGTTCAAAATCCCAGATTTTACTTTGTTCCATGGGGATGGAAAACAATCAACAACAGAGCATATTGCCAAATTTACGGCTCAATGTAAAGAATTAGGCAATAATGGGTTCGTTAAGTTGAAATTGTTTTCTAATTCTTTGACAGGAACAGCCTTCGAATGGTACTCTAATTTAACACCAGAGTCAGTTCCAAATTGGCAAAGGATGGAAGAATTATTCCATGCACAATTTTATCAAACTGAGCCTGAAGTCACTATGGCTGATTTAGCAAGGTTAAAGCAAAAGCCTAATGAAAAGGCTGCTCACTTTATTGCTAGGTTTAAAAAGGCTAGGAACAAATGTAAACTGCAACTACCAGAAGTTGAATTTGTGAGAATAGCACAAGATGGTTTGAGTAGAGAACTTAGGAAGAAGTTCGATTCTACAGAGTTTAGAGATTTGGTTGACTTAACTTACAAAGCTTCTAGATATGAATCTTTGTTAGAAGAAGATGTCGACAGGAACAACTCTTCTTATTCAACCTATTATAAAGACTCTACTTATGAAATTGATGCTGCTGAAATTGTTGAGCATGACCCTTGTGTGTGTGAATGTTTAGTTCGAAAGGATTCTTCTATAGCACCAAGGACTAATAAGAAAGCAGTTAGCAAAGTATACTCATTTGATGTTTCTAAAGCAGATGAAATTTTTGATTACCTTTTGAAGAAAAAGTTTATCAAACTTCCTGAAAATGTTAAACTTCCAACTTTGGAAGAAACGAAAGGGAAGAACTATTGCAAATGGCATGCTTCCTGGACTCATTCAACTAAGAATTGTAATGTTTTTCGTGACAGGATTCAGGAGCAAATTAAGAAAGGAAGGATTATGTTTCCAGAAAAGACCATGGGAATAGACACAGATCCATTCCCAAAGATTGAAGAAGTAACTGCTAATACCAATGTGCCAACTTCTTTGGCTAAAACAGTTCAAGAGGTATGGCAAAACAGACGAGTTCATGTTGGGATGAATTCTATTCAGTTTGGAAGAGGAAAGCCAAAAATTGGCCAACTTCGAGGTAATGATGGAAAGGCTCACCGGCAAGATTATGCAATAGGAAGTTCTTCTAAAAAGGGTTTTAAGCAATCTCATCTTCCCATGCTTGAAGCATCCTTTCTGGAATGCTTATGTATGGAATGCAGGGCTAATTATCTGATTTTCAAAGATTTGGATCGACACGGGGTTGATTTTTTTCCAAAAAAGATGGAAAGGAAGGCTCTGGATCAAAATAATGAAAGAAAACCATGGATAAGCCCAAATCATGGAAGAAATGAGAAGCCTTGGCCGGTGTCAAAGAGAAATGTGCCTTCGAGTCCAGTTCCACCAGCTTCGAAGAGGGATTATCCTCCTTTGAAGAAGGTTAACACTGGAAAGGCCCTAATGGACCAGGAAACTGAAGGAGAAGGGGAACAATTCACCTTGGTAAAAGGAGTTCCTGATTGGTTTTTAAAGAAAGTTAAACCAGAACTCTTCCAGGGATATAAAACCCCTTCTAAAGTTGGAAACAAGATGGTTAAACCTCCAAACACTCCTGCTGGTCAATGGGTGGTGGTCAGAGATCCAAAGACTAAAACACCTCAAATGATCCCTATGTTAACAAGAACTCAAAAGAGGAAGCTGCAAAGGAGGTATACTAGTTTCCAAATGGAAGAATATGCCACCAAGGATAATCATAATGGGGGTGATAAGTTTAACCCAAGGTTTAACAGACTTCGAAGGGAAGATTCTGAAGAATCTCTTCGAAGGGGGTTTACGCAATCAGAGAGGGAAACACTGGAAAGTCTGGCTGCAAGAATGGACAGTGAAGTACCTCGAAATAGTCCAGCTTCACCAAATTCCTTGGCAAGCTATCAGTCTGGCCTATTAGAGGCCATGATAGTGGAACAGGAAGAAGGTGGAGGTATGAATTCATCTCCTGTTGAAACATTATCCCCCATGGAAACTTCTGCAGTGGAGTTTTCTGAAAAGATGGACACAATAGAGGATGGATCAGAATTACCAATACAGGAAAAAAGGACCATTCAGTTTGGGACTTTGCCTGAAGTTCAAATTAACATGGTTGCTCCTTCATTTGATTTTGGACCTTTTGGACCAGACTGCTCATCAGTTCGAAGGGCACTACAACCAACAGTTGCTCCTATGGAGATCATTGATGTATCAAGTGATGAAGAGTATAACCTTACATATGATAATGGTTGGAATGAAGGTTGGGGAGCCTTGGTTTCTAAGATTCAAAAGGAAGAAGAAGAAGAGGAGCTTATGATTATGGTTAATGCTATGGAAGAGCCAGAAGTGACCTCTAAGGAAAGAGCAGTTTTTGTCCCAGATACAGAAACAAATTCTGAGTATCCTTTGATAGTGGATTTGAATTGTGCTGATCTTTCTTATCCTTTCAAATCGCCTTCGAATGATATGAGGCACCATTTGAAGCCATTATACATATCTGCATTGTTTGATGGGATTTTGTTAAACAGAGTATTGGTTGATAATGGTGCAGCAGTGAACATTTTACCTTCCAGGACTTTGAAGAATGTAGGAGTAAGGCAGGTGGCAATGAGACTGTCGAGTACCATTATATTAGGGTCACGCCTAATAAGAGGAGATAAGTATCTGCTCATAGCCAATGAGCGGTATTTACTCCAACCCTTGTAACCAGCAGGGTCATCCATTCTTACCACCACTATCTCAGATGGTAAACCCCACAGAAAGGGTTTGAAAGAAGGAGAAGTGGGAGGGTTCCATGGATCAGTAGGTTCAGAATCCTCTACTTGAACCAAAACAAAAGAATGATCCCTTCGAATTTCACCAACAATTGGTGTAACAGCATTTCTGGTATTAGTAGGGTTTTGGTCTTGAATAACCAAGTGTTCGAAGGCATTTTGGGTGTCAGAAACGTTGGCCATGGTTAAGTTTAGCTTAAGGAGATAAAAGCAAGTTCAGAGTGAAAATTGGTGATCCATTTTTTACCAGTAGTTGAGTGCTTTTATAAGCTTAAAATCTGAATTCGAAACGATTCAAATTTTGTAAGTGAAGAACGTGGGTGTTAACCGCCCATTTTCCATGAACCTCTCACAAGGACCGTAGAAATCAATTCCAACTGCATCATTGGAAGTGGTGAGAACTGCCAATAACTTCTGCTTTGGAAGTTGACAGGAATTCGAAGCGGCAAAGGGCACATTAACACTTATTCAAATCCCTTGAACAAAGATGTTAATGTGGGGGGTATGTTTACATATAAAATTAACAAATCCAATAATCGATTGACACGTAATTGAAAATGCCAAACGTTGGCAATTACCTGTTGATAAAGACACACTGGATTAAAGGAATATAAATGGCTCAATACGATGTCGTATTATGGTTAAAGATGAAAAACAGTTATTGGCAGTTAAAAGCCATTACTGACGTGAAGGGTGGTTTCGAAGCCATGATATTTAACTTCTAAACATATGAACTCCACGTGTGAACTTGGGAAACAAAGCAAATTGACAGTTATAACACGTGGAGTGCTCATTAAGAGGCAGTTATTCACTTTAACGTACAAGTCATTCGAGTTTGTTTAAATAAACTGCACAGATTCAAAATCAGAGCTTCTGGAGGAAGAATTAGAAAGATTCAAGTTCAAACGTGGAGGATAAAGCAACTGCCAATGGAAGTTGGAGTTCGAAACAAGCCAATGTTCAAATTCATTGAGCGGGAAGTTCAAATTGCAAGCAGCGTCTATAAATAGAAGAAATTGAAGAGTGAAAAGCCCCCGGACAAATCTTCAACAAACAGCTATCAAAAAACTGATGCTTGGTTTGTTCATTGGCAAAGTAGTTTAGGAATTCGAACTCAGTTCGAAGTAGTTTTAGGATCTCGAACTCAGTTCGAAGTAGTTTAGGAAGTAGATTAGGAAGTAGTTTAGGATTAATCTCGATTGTTTCTGTAACAATCACCAGTTTGAAGTTCTTGTATCTGAAGTTGGAGACAATTTCGAAGTAAGTTTACCTTTGATTCATTGATCGAAGTATCTTGTTTCTTTTTGTTCTTCGATTTCCTAAGTTTGTTGGTTTCATTTCTTCACTTGTTGAAAAAATCCTCTTAATTGAGGTAATTGAACCAATAAAACACAATCGCCTGATTAGATTTGGTTTTTCCAAAGTTAATCTGAGGGAGGAGATTGAAACTCTCTCTGGCACGCTCGCACACAATTATTTCCATTGCAAAGAAGTAAAAAGAACCAAACAGTAACCCATTTGTGGTTTTTTTTTTTTCAATATAAATATGTGCCAATAATATATTGATCAATATCCGAACAATGTGATTTTTTACGTGGTTGAAGTTCTCGACGGAGCTACAATGTGTAAAACTGGACAGGACTAGAGATGAGCAACTAATTAAGAGCAACTACAAGTCAATTCTTCAAATTAGAGAACCAAACTAATATTTTTATTTAAAAAGTGAAAATGAATAAAAGTAAGGGAAAATTTTCTTAAAAATGGTGCTAGGGGCACATAATTGCCAATACATGGTGTACTTGTCCCAAATTAGAGATGCATGGTGAAAAGAGAAACAATTGCAAAGACATGGCATAGGGTACAAAATTACCCTCAACTAAAATTTGGTTCTCAAAACAAACCCAACCCACTTCAAATACTGAAGAAAGAATTGAATTTTCTCGTTCATTTTTTCTATCGAAATTGGACATACATCCCTTGAAGTAGTTCTTGTGAGAATCTACATAGAAGAAAGAGTTTGGAAAATCTTTCCTACTTGGAATTGGACAGATTACCTGAATTACAATCATTACTTGTTCTTAGGAATACCATATCATTTGTGTTTGGTCTGGTTCTATAAATGATTTCCTTTATCTTGAGAGCTAAACTTGGCATAGGGTTGATCAGTGGAGGAGCCAGGATTTCTATCCTAGGAGTGCCGCAAGTGTTCTTGACAGGTGATTCGTTATCTTTTGTAGATCGAATTCTCTCTCCCTCTGTGTGTGTGTTAAAATATATGCGAATTTGTAGGAAAAGAAATGGGAATTCTATTTGCAGCAGGTGGTAGCAATACAAATGAAACTTATCACGCACACAAGGTATTTGGTTAAATGTCTCAATGAAGATGCATTTTCTTTTCATTCTCAAGGACCAACTCGGGTGCAATTAATTTTTTGAATAGTGCAACCACATTCCATGAATGGTGCAACATAGACGTAAGAACGGTGCAAGGAGAAGAATACATTTCCAGAAAGTGTGACCTGACAACACATGGCAACCCCGATTGGACCAACTCGGGTGCAATTAATTTTTTGAAGAGTGCAACCACATTCCATGAATGGTGCAACACAGACATAGGAATGGTGCAAGGAGAAGAATATATTTCCAGAAAGTATGACCCGACAACACACTGCAACCCCGTTTGGACCAACTCGGGTGCAATTAATTTTTGAAGAGTGCAACCACATTCCATGAATGGTGAAACACAGATGTAGAAAACGATGCAAGGAGAAGAATATATTTCTAGAAAGTGTGACCTGACAATACACCACAACCCCTTTAGGACCAACTCAGGTGCAATTAATTTTTTGAAGAGTGCAACCGCATTCCATGAATGGTGCAACACAGGTGTAGGAGGGAGAGTGAGGGGGTTGGTTTAGGGGGTTTTTTTCTAGAGGTATTTTAGTCCACACTAAAATTGGTACCATGTATGTGCAATTAAATTTTTCCTTTTCATGTTGGAAGCAATTTCCAAAAATTGTTCAATGTATTAGCAATTATTTGCCCCTAGTGCCATTTTTAAGCAATTTTCCCTAAAAGTAACTATTTACAATTTCTCCCACCAATATGGAGCCAAGGTATAAGTGGTGGCAGCCGCCACCATAAACTTTTTAAAAAATGCAATTATTATATAAAATAATTATCGCGAAATTCTATAGACTCGTCACTACTAGATTTTTTCATTATGTTTTGTTGTGTAGGAAGCCTTTAATCCTCTCTATATTTTTTTTTTATAGAAATGAGGCAAAAAATATTCCAAAACCAAATTTAATGGGCCAAGTGAAATATTTAAAAGATGGGATCTAAATTATAAAAAAAAAAAAAAAACAAAAAACAAACTTCACACTTTATTTATGAAAACACTGTGAGAAAAGACAAAAGGGAAAGGGATAAAAAAAACCTAAAGCAATAAGAAACCTTCTTCGTTTTTGGCCTTTGCTGTAAATTTTTTCCAAACTCCATTGGGAAAAGGTAAGTCTTCATTCAATTGAAGTTAAATAAATTCTTTAATCTTTTGATGTGTAACGACCCGGATTTTAGCCTATTTTTTATTATATGAAATAGTTTTATTAATAAAATCTAGAAATGATTAAATTTATTTTTTGTGATTTAGTAGTTCTAATTCCATTACACTATCCAATTATCCTAACCAAGTGTAACTAAATACCGTAACCAATTCCTATTCCTTTACCCATTAGACTGCCACTCATATCAATCTATCAATCTTTCTTTTTGTTTTGCCGAAAATAGTCTCTCTTTTGTATCAGCCACTGAAGGCCTTATGCACCCCTTAAAGTCTTTCCTTGGACCAATGAACACAAAGCCTTCTCTTGTCACCTCTTTACCCTTGGGTTTTAAGCCCATAGTTATACTTCTATAACACCATCCCTCCTCATCCGAAATTATTACTCTCATGCATTCTAACCTCTACAATTTCACACCACCATCAACTCTATGATCAGTACCTTCTTCCCATTTTTCTTTTCCACTTCGGACAATAAGAAAGACAGAGAAAAGAGAAGGTCACCTTTAATGGAGTTATAAAGAGAGAGGTCCGGGTGTTTACATATAAAATTAACAAATCCAATAATCGATTGACACGTAATTGAAAATGCCAAACGTTGGCAATTACCTGTTGATAAAGACACACTGGATTAAAGGAATATAAATGGCTCAATACGATGTCGTATTATGGTTAAAGATGAAAAACAGTTATTGGCAGTTACAAGCCATTACTGACGTGAAGGGTGGTTTCGAAGCCATGATATTTAACTTCTAAACATATGAACTCCACGTGTGAACTTGGAAAACAAAGCAAATTGGCAGTTATAACACGTGGAGTGCTCATTAAGAGGCAGTTATTCACTTTAGCGTACAAGTCATTCGAGTTTGTTTAAATAAACTGCACAGATTCAAAATCAGAGCTTCTGGAGGAAGAATTAGAAAGATTCAAGTTCAAACGTGGAGGAGAAAGCAACTGACAATGGAAGTTGGAGTTCGAAACAAGCCAATGTTCAAATTCATTGAGCGGGAAGTTCAAATTGCAAGCAGCATCTATAAATAGAAGAAATTGAAGAGTGAAAAGCCCCCGGACAAATCTTCAACAAACAGCTATCAAAAAACTGATGCTTGGTTTGTTCATTGGCAAAGTAGTTTAGGAATTTGAACTCAGTTCGAAGTAGTTTTAGGATCTCGAACTCAGTTCGAAGTAGTTTAGGAAGTAGATTAGGAAGTAGTTTAGGATTAATCTCGATTGTTTCTGTAACAATCACCAGTTTGAAGTTCTTGTATCTGAAGTTGGAGACAATTTCGAAGTAAGTTTACCTTTGATTCATTGATCGAAGTATCTTGTTTCTTTTTGTTCTTCGATTTCCTAAGTTTGTTGGTTTCATTTCTTCACTTGTTGAAAAAATCCTCTTAATTGAGGTAATTGAACCAATAAAACACAATCGCCTGATTAGATTTGGTTTTTCCAAAGTTAATCTGAGGGAGGAGATTGAAACTCTCTCTGGCACGCTCGCACACAATTATTTCCATTGCAAAGAAGTAAAAAGAACCAAACACCGGGAAAAGAAGACAAAGAAGTTTAGCCCGTTCGACGCGACCGAGGCCCATCCAAATCACTCCGGTTTAGCTTAATCTTCGGAAGAAAGGTAGGTTACGTCCTACTAAACCCATCAGTATATAATAAGTCGATTTTCGTTGAGTAGAAACGAAACCCGAGTATTTCGTTAGTTGCAAGGTAGTGTAAATGTGTTTTTGACTTTCCGAGCTATTGGGTCCCGTCCAAAACAATCTAAACCCAACTTTTTCCGTGATAGAGATGTAGTTCATTTCATAACGAACGTTTTGATATATAATACGTTGATTTTTGTTGAGTAGAAACAAAACTCGGGCGTTTCGATCATTGAGAAGTAGTGTATATGCGTTTTTGACCTTTCGAGCTACTGGGTCACGTCCAAACCACTTCAAATCCAACTTTTTCTGTGATAGAAGTGTAGTTCATGTTCCAACGAACATTTTGATATATTATATGTAAATTTTGATTGTGTATAGACAAAACTCGGATGTTTCGATCGGTGGAGCGCATGACTATCACCCCACTCGGTAGAGCACACCAACTTGATTACAAGTGAATAGTTTGGACAGTCGACTACCCCAGGACTAATTTTTGATTAATTACATTTTGATCCCTAAACTTTATATTAATTATTGTTGGGTCCCTAAATTTTAGATCTCTGACAAATTAAATCTAAGATTTTGGTTACTTTATATTTTAACTTTGTATTGCGAAATTTTGTATCACATTAGATTAAACATGATCAAATTTAATTACCAAGTACACGGCCAGACTAGGAAATGTGCCCGTGATCATCTCATGACCATTATTGCAACCGTACTTGTTATTTATTAGACATGTTGATTATCATTATCACAAGTTTTGTTCATTTTTTTTAAAATCATTATGTGATTTGCATGACTTAGCTATGGCATTATAAATTATTGTGCAAGAAATGTAGATGCAGTGGGACACCGGGTGGTTACGAATTTCGAGAAACTTTAGACGTGTTTTTGAATAAGAAAATGAGAAATGGAAATGCATGGAAATATTGTTGAGCTGACGAGTTGTGGTTCTAGGGGTGACAGGAGTGGGCTCCGGTACGAAACCCTAGATAGGACATGATGGTGATTGACCCTCAAGAATGGTCGGGCTATAAGAGTGGCATTGTGCTTGCGTTGCAGCCCGGGGATGAGTTGTGGGGCCGCACTCTTGGTGAATCTTGTTTATCGTGCCTTGGGACCATGGAAGTGGTACTCAGGTATATAATCCAGGTTCTCTGTCCGGATCTTTGCAAAGGGGAGTTGAATCACACCAATTGCCCTATGCTAGAGGTTGGAGGGTAGGATGGATCTCATGGCAGAGAATCCTAGATGATATGTAGGTTAATGGCTAGTAATTAATCAGTGATGTTATGCTATCAATCTTCTGCTATTCATTATTATGCATGTATATCTATTAAAAAAACATGATTTTTGAGGTGATATTCATTTATTATGCATGTATATCTATTAAAAAAACAAAAAAAAGCACTTACCGATATACTCATTCTTTAAGTCAAGAAGTCCTCAAAGTGTTGAACCCAATAGAGTTGCATAACTTCACAAAGTACAATTTGAACTTTATCAATTGAACCTGAAGCTCGTCCTCGTGAAAGTCCTACAGTTGAATTGAAAGAATTTGATCTGTCTTAGCATCTCCAACCCATTTGCTTTTCTTCAAATTTGAAGACCAAAATAGATTTGAAGAACCAATTCTCCAAAAAAGAGGATGGGTCCCTCCAAAAAGTACAACTTTTTGAACAAAAGAGAGTACAATTTACAAAATATCTCCTTGATATGTCAATTTGGTTCTTCATTTTAGAGATTTGAAGATTGATAGGAGATGCTTATTACCCAACTTCTCAAAGTGACGAGGTCCGACGAGTTTATCTAAAGTTTGAATCATAAACAACCAGAATTTCCAAAAGACCAATATCCTAAAGATGGTAACGATCTCGCTTCCAAAGTGGTTGGAGTGAATTCCAGTGAAAGATTGTGCCTTTTCTCTTCCATGTTATCTTTTTGCTCAGGAATGTGGATGCCCTAGTTTATAAAATGCTTTTGTTGTTCATGGATTTTTAAAACAGGAAGAAGGTCAATAACGGGATGAGCAGGGATGAAGGCTAGTGGTCGGGGGAGTGGCACGTGCCACCCCCACTCCCCTTAAGTCCAGTTAAAAAAAAAAAAAAAATTGGTTTTCCCATAGAGGAAATCCTTCCATATGCCACCCTCAAGTCTAGTAACGAATGTCTTTTTTGGGGGTTGCCGAAAGAGAAAATCCTTCTCCTTATCACCCTTAGGACGAACTGTGGAGAGTGAATTTCCTCTCTCAATCTGGTTGTGAAGGATGAAGATCCCTGTCTGAGACTTTGAAACGGGGATTAGCTCAATGTTTTCCGAATTAATGCCTCTATGTTTCCGAACTCCCAAACCAATCTGATTGATTCTCCTTTTGTTTCCAAATGTTTGTTCGGTTCTCACACGAAGGCTTAAAAATAATTTCAAATATTTTTTATTTTACACTAGATATTAGGGGTGCTAACCATCCGCGAACCCACCCAAGTATGTTATGGATGGTTGCGATTCAAGAAATGCTTGTGTGGTAGATGTACTTGTGTGGTAGATGTGGGTACAGGGCGGGGCGGGTCCGGTTAAAACTAACCAACTTGTGGACAAACTGTGTAAAAAAAAAAAAAGTGTGGTCTACCCAATGCCCTCTAAGTCCATTACCCACTCTAACCCTAATCTCACTCCCTCCCTTCCCTTAGTTCTATACCTATGACTCTCTCCCTCCCTCCCTCCTTCCCTCCCTCCTCCGCCACCGCGATCAAGGAAGCCGTACGCCTCCTCCATCTCAGACAACAATAACCAACACACATCTCACTCTCTCATATCTTTTTTGTTTTTTTGATCGAATCACTCTCTTAGATCTGGACGACTCTCTCTTGTGCATGACTGCGTGTGTTCGCGCGAATGTGCTTGTGTGTGCGACTGTGTATTGTGTGTGCGTGTGTGTTGAAGAAAATGGACTGGAAAAATGATTGAAAAACTTCCAAAATTGGTCCAAGTGAGAGGCCCATTTGAGTCATTTGACGGCCCAAACTACCAAATCAATCCGCAACTGATCCTTCAAATCCGCAACCGAACCGACCCATCTGTATGTCACCTACGGACGGTTGCAGATGTTGAAAACTATAATCCGCTATGAGCAGTTCGGGTTGAGAACGAACTGAACCATCCAGAATCGAATTGTGGACACCCCTACTGGATATCAATGATTTCTTTCAAGTTATATAATAAGTTTGACATTTTTTTTTAAATTTCGTTTTGCAAACCGGACAAATTTATTGGGATGGAGTTAGTAGGTCATTTAACTATGTTTGTTTTATGTTCACGGATGATTTAACCATGATTTTTTTTTTTTTTTTTTTGGGGGGGGGGGGGGGGGGGGGTATTATTGCATGTTCACGTTACAACATTGCATTTTTTTAATTAATACTACTAAGGAAATGGAATTTCTTGGTGCTACCTCCAAATATAATTCCTGGTCTTTCCCTAGGGATGAGGTGTCATTTCATACTTCATGTAGGAAAATGCCTTAACTTGTAGTATCATTGATGTTCTCTGAGTACATGTCATGATTTTTGGAATCAAGCATAACATATTCAGAACGGTTGAGAAACAAATTTCTGAACAAGTTGCAAAAAATCAATAGATGCAGTGAAATGGCTCATATTGCATAATTGTGCTCTTAAAGGCTTTGATGGAAGCTTTACATCTAGCGATAGAGGTAGTTGTATTGACTTGATAGAGTTATTTGACTTCTTATAATTCCAATGTGGACAAAGTTGCATTTCACAATGTCCAAATGCATCTTGTGATTCAGGTCAGACTCAAAAAAGAGATTCTTAGTAATTTTTATGATAAAATACATAGATTCATTTGTGAGGAAATTTTTTTTTCACAGATTTGTGAGGAGATTAATGGAGTAAAATTTTGCATTATTGTTGATGAGTCTCGAGATGAGCCAAATAGGGAGCAAATAGCTATTGTTTTCAGGTTTGTTGACGAGGATGGTCTCATACAAGAGTGGTTTTTCCCCCATACTTCATGTATTGAACACTGTGTCAACAACTTTGAAAGGGCATATATGTACTGTTCTTGCTCTTCATAGCCTAGCGTCCAAAACATTCGTGGCCAACGATGTGACATGCGTGGAAGATGGAAAGGTTTGCAAGCTTTATTTTTTAATGGATGTCCATTTGTATATTACATTTTTTTTTTATATGATCAAGAAAGGAAACAGATTACATAAGTAAATCTCTACTAAGAATAGCATCTAAGCCGGGCGGAATACAACCCGCTTGAAATAATACAGACCTACGAAGGCAATTTGAGGCCAACCAATGAGCATCTCTATTCTTTCCCTATTGCACCACACGAACCTCAAGCTCCTTGAGGACGCCCAACACTTGATATCATCAACCAAAACTCTAATCTCCCACGACTCTTGGTTAACAGTCATTAAAGCACTTTATCAACTCCAAGTAATCTGATTCAAAAATAGCCTCCTCCATGTTCAACTCCTTAGCTACAAGGCAAGCAATACGCAACGCCCATGCCTTGACAAAAATAGCTGAAGACGCCACAACTTTTCCAAAACGCCAAACTTGAGCAAATCCGCTACGGTCCCTAGCAATAACGCCAAAGGCAGCCAAGCTATGAGAGGATGTAAATGCTCCATCAATATTGAATTTGGTAACAGAGAGAGGAGGAGGAATCCACCTACCCTCTCGACTTTGTTTCAAAGGACGATCCTTCACGCAAGAGTACATTGCAGAAAGAAAATCATAATTAGACAAAGAAGCATTGAAGATGGTATCCTCCGGGTTTGGCAATTTTCCATTGAAAATACATTCATTTCTTGCTTTCCAAATTGCCCAGCAAAATTGGAATATAGCAACCACCTCTTCTTTACTTGCTTCCTTTGCTAAGCTGCCACACAACAAATCATCCATCCATCTATCCGTTGCATAAATAGGCTTATCGAGAGTCCAAAAGGATTTCCCACTATTGAACCACATTGCTTCAGTCCATGGACACCGAAAAAGGATATGTTTAATAGATTCACTCTCCTTTTCACAAATGGGACAAAGTGGATTCCAGACACATTTCCTCCAAAAGAGATTTTCTCTACAAACAACGCAATTACGTACTACTTTCCACATGAAAAGACGAACCTTAGGGGTAGTTGGAATTGGCCAAAGCCGAGACCACAAAGTCTTGTCAGGAAAGTAAGAGGGAGATGGTTTGCTAGAGCTAACCCGGGAAGTTCTCAGCGCTTGATGATACCCTGACTTTACAGAATACTTCCCAAAATTTGAGTGGAACTATATAAGCTTATCTTGGCAATCTGTAAAGCTGATTGGCACTTTTAAGATGGCTTGAGCTTCCTCATTTGAAACACAAACCTGAAGCCTTTCCATAGTCCAAGACTTAGTCACTGGGTCAATAAAATCTGCCACCTTTGTACACTCATAGTGATTTGGAGGAGAAGAAGCCAGCTTTTTGTTCACCAATTTTGGAATCCAGTAATCTTCCCAGAATCGAATAAAAGATCCATTCCCCACTGACCACCGGAGCCCCTTTTGTAGTAATGATCTCCCATCTAGCAAGCTGCACCATATCCATGATGGAGTTGTTCCTCTACTAGCTTCCAAGCAAGAACTCTTTGGAAAATAGAGTCCTTTCAAAATCCTTACCCAAAATGAGTTAGGATTGTTCACTAATCACCAAAATTGCTTTGCAAAGAGGGCTATATTGAACAAGGCAAAGTCCTTAAATCCCATCCCTCCCATTCCATTCGGGGCAGTTAACTTGGACCATGCACCCCAGTGAATTTTCCCCCCATTCACACCATTTCCCCACCAGAAATTACTTACAACTAAATTCAATTGAGAGCAAAGAGAATTGGGGACTTTAAAGCACATAAAAGGGTACATAGGAATAGGTTGGAGAATTGATTTAATGAGCACATCCTTACCCGCTTGATTAAGATGCTTATTTCCCCATCCACGCACCTTCCCAACAATTCTGTCTCGCAGGAAACCCATAGCTTTTTTCTTTGATCTGCCCCAAAAAAACTGGAAGTCCTAAATATTTGGTCACGGCATCCATTTCCTCCATCCCCAAAACACTTTTTTATCTCTTCTTTCTGGCATGGATTTGTATTTGCAGAGAAAAGCAGACTGGATTTCTAAATATTTATAAAAGACCTGAAGCCTCACTATAAAAATTTGCTATTTGCATAAAGTTAGTGCAAGTAAAGACATCAGCTTCTAAGAATATCAAAGAGACGTTTGCAAAGAGCAAATGAGACACAATGGGGCATTTTTTCTTCATTTTGATACCAATCAGAGTTTTGTTCTTTATCGCCTTGTTCAAAAGCAAGGAGAACACATCTGCTACTGTTGTGAAATTTTAATGTACTCGCAAGCGCACGAATCGTATTGTAATATAGTATGGCGAGAGCGAGGTTGAACCCACAGGGGCTTGTGAATTTTTATAAGAAAAACCAAATAATTTAAAGTTGATTGTACCCTAACCCTAACCTAGTTCCCAAAAGTTGAGGTGGTATTTTAAACTAGAAAATTAAATGAGCAAAAATAAAAACAAATAAATAAGTTGACAATTGAATGAATTTGGTTAAAGAGAAGATTGATTCACTTATTGGCATTGTAGCGGTATCTAAAGAAGTTATATCAGTCAAATATTTATTCTCTTATTTGACTCTTATAATCAATATAATGGTCCTTTGTTCTATTCTAACTTGATAAAAAATTATCTATATTTTTAAAATCATAATAAATTTTACTATGTGCAATATAGATCTAGTTAGATAATTCTCAATTAATTCTATTAGAATTTTAAAGAAAATTTTAATAGCCATCATATTCAAAATGATCATTATGATCCCACCCCATGTGGTTTGAATAGTTATGATTTCATCCTGTAAAAGGATATTAGGACGGTTATGCCCTTATTAGGTATTTAATTACCTAATATATACTAATATTATATTCTATACTAATTTGTACATCCTAACCTCCTTTAATTGACGTCATAAATTTGTAAACCAGAAGTTTCCACAAATCCTAACCTCCCTTAATTGACGTCAATTAATATTATACTCTATACTAATATATACTAATATTATATTCTATACTAATTTGTACATCCTAACCTTCCTTAATTGACGTCATAAATTTGTAAACCAAAAAATTTTCCACAAATCACGGGATACACATACAATTAGTTTTATCCTTGCCTTTAGTGTTTCATTTTTTAATCAAGCCGATTCTATCTCTCTCTCTCTCTCTCTCTCTCTCTCTCTGGTATTTTTGTAGAGCCCTGAAATTACTCTCACTTTCTCTTTGGATTGAGATGGTTAAACGGGGATGGTGGTGACGGAGTGCCACTACCACCACGTAGCGGTGGTGGTTGGAGATCAAAGGCCGGAGATTTTAAGGGAAGAGCTCCATCACGTTTTGGCCGGAGAGTACTTTGAAAGTTCTTTGCGGTGCGTGGAGTGGTGTCGGTATAAAGCTCCATCACGATTTGACCACATGGTGCATCACCGCCAAACTCGGAATCGATCGGTCTCGACGGGGACAGAAAAACCCAACGAGTAACCTTTTAATCTCGATCAATCTCACAATCTCGTTTGATTACTGTAATATTTTGTTTTGTGTGTATGGTGGTGGTGGGTTTTGGATCTTGTTAATGGCGGCGGTGTTTTTTTTATTCAATGGTGGTTTGTTTTCGATTCAAGGCTGGTGTTTTTGTTCGATACAATAAAAATGGTAAATCAATAAACCATATTCACATGCCTTTCTAACGATGGTTATTTCATACATTGAATGGTTTATTGATTTACCATTTTGGTGATTTGATATATTAAAAGTGATAAATCAATAAATCATGTTCACTGACACGTGAACATGGTTCACTAGTTTAGCACTTCGGCACTTTGGTGATTCGGCAAAGTAAATATGGTGCATTAATCAACCATATGTTTCATGGTTAATCTACCATTTTTTGTAGCGCATTAATTTGCCATTTTTTGTGGTGCAATAGGTCAAAATGTCATGATTATTTATTTTTAATTTTATTTGGAGATTTTAGGTGTGAGAAGATTAGAGAAGAGAGAAAAAAATAGAAAAAGAGAGATTTTAGAGAGAGAGAGAGAGAGAGAGAGAGAGAGAGAGAGAGAGAGAGATAAATTAGGAAAGATTAGGAGAGAAAATATACTAATTCAGGAGAGAGAAAGGGTGTTTTGGGGTTTATTTGAATTTCAGGATGGAATCATAAATATTCAAATCTCATAGGATGGAATCATAATGATCTTTTTTGTACATGACCCCTAATTAACTCTCCCTAACATAAAACATTATAAATTACGATATATAAGCAATTGAAAAGTGGCATAAACTCCCAAAAAGGCATCACACAAGTGCTTGTCACCGGGCTAAGCAAGGCCGGACACAAAATATGCAAGTCACCAGTATGTTCCAATCAAATAGTTTTTCTGTATTCAGTTCTTATGCAAGATTTGACCTAAAAGTTAAACAAAAACAAAAAAAAAAATTGAATAATATTGTCATCATTCATTGCTCCTGTGTAAGGCTGCTCAAAAAAACCGGTGAACCGTGAATCCGATCCGAACCAAACCGATTCGCACGTTTTGGATTTTAACCGTGGATTAATGGTCCGGACATGGATTAAAAAAATAAAAAACCGTGACTCGTGGTCCGGACATGAATTTTGATTTTGAAACCGTAGATTAACCGATCCGGACCGTGAGATTTTTATTATATATAATTTTAAAAAAAAATAAAATTATATGTATAAATAAATAATTTTACCACTTTTATAATTTTACCATTATACTACCCTGCATTTCTTGTACTTTATCACTTAATTATTATTACATCAAGCTACGAGTTGAAAGGGATTCTTTTTTAGCCGGATTAGTTGCTATGTAAACCAACTAAGCTGGCAACCATTCGCTCAAACATTTGATGATCGATTTGCTATGGATATTTCATAAGCAGTGGAGCAACTATTTTGGGTTTTGTTTTTTTGTTATCTATTTTGATTCCATAATGTTCAAGTTTAGATTGTTCAATTTATTTGTTGGAATGTTTAATAAGATTTCATAATTTGTTTCAATGTTGAGTTTGGATTTCGAATGAGTTGATGATTTTTTTTTAGAATAAATTAAAAATCCGTGGACAAATCCGGAACTGATCCGTGACTCGCAGATCGGATTGGAACCAAACCGTGAGATTTTTGGATCGGACACAGATTTTATTTAAAAAAAATCGTAACTCGCAGATTAGGATTGGATTCATACCAATCCGGACCAATCCGGACCGTGAGCACTCCTACTCCTGTGTCCATTCATGGCCTGGAACGATCATACTTACATCCGTCTATCATATATGTCTGCATTTACGATGAATGTCATTGCAAGACATTAAATTTTATATGTTTGATTATTCTCGTATCTTTCGTCATATTTTACAGCTGTTTTCAATATACTCAAAAAGTAACGTATTTTATACCGATCTCATGCATCGCACTGGAACAATACTGGTTTCAAACTATAAGCAAGTAAACTGTGAATCTAAATCCCAGATGCATTGCATTCTTCAAGCAGTTTAAGGAGACTATGTTCAGGAGCACTGATCGATGGGAGAATCATCCGGTTGGAGGGGGGCCGTGGTGGTTTTGTTCCCACTGGTCCAGACTCCACGCGAGGCCCCTCCTGCATAACTGGCATTTCACCCCTCCTTTGAACGCCGCCTGCTGATACTTGCTCCTTCCATATTCGCCCATCCTGACATATTGTGGAAATAAATATCAAAACTTCAAAAGAGAAAGTTCAAACCAAAAGGCGCAAGGAGAGATTTAGGCAATATATTGCATTTTTAACTTTCAATGTTGCAACAGGTCTGCAACCATTTGAAAACCCTAAAATCCAGCCAGTAGTTCCAGATTCGATTTCTCCTCGATACATTTTCCTGTTCGATTTCTCCTCAATACATTTTCCTGTTCGATTTCTCCTCAATACAGATTGCAACATTTTTCTTCTGCAATTCAAAAAACGGCCTTCTAACATTGTGAAGTATTGACCCATCTTAGCATGTCAAAACAAACCGAAGGGAGAAAATCAAACATTCATTTCCTTTTCCCCAGAAATACTTGGACATCATGAAGAAAAGAAATCAGTACGCAGACCACTTACACTCACAAGAAGAGTAAAAGACGACCATCACATGACATCCAAAATTCATGATTCTTTTGCAACTACGAGGAAGAATCAAGAAACTGAAGTCGGAAAGTAATATCTGGTAGATACAAAATAGAGTTTCTCGAAGTTTAAGATGTTCATGCAGTAAACAGGAAAACTTACATGAAGCAACCAAAGCGAGTACCAAGAAAAATGAAGTAAGAAAGTGCAGCTAAAAATTCAAAGCAAACCAAAAGGGAAGAAATCTACTAAGGTACAAACAAGTGATAACAAGCAAAGTACCAGGAGGGAGATTGCAAATGAACAACAGAAGAAAACTAATGACTCTACCCACATAAGTTCGTAACGGTTGATCAAAAACCTATGCATCGAGTGGTTCAGTGTCTCCTGCACTACTAATCCGGAACAATCTTCATTAACGAAACATGAAATCCTGTTTCATTACTCAATAGTGGGAGTGGATAAAAGGATCAACTCAACTACGAAACATTATGATCGTGTACTAAACCAAATGAAACATTATGTATTTGCCTTGGCATACGCTCTTAGATATTGTTTCGTTTGCTGGAAAGATTTAGGAGATGAACGGAATCGTCATTCCTTGGCCTGCCAATGGATGGGCGTTCACCTAAACTGGTAATAGTGATCCTACTTCTCCCATGTATTGTGTCAATTCTTTAAATGAACCACACATCAAAATGACCATTCTAAGAGAATGAACATTCCATTCGAGTGCACCAAACACAACCTTGCCTTGGAGTCTATCCCAAACATTTTAGTCATATTGAAGGTTCTTACTAGGGGTCCCAATTGAAATATGAAAAGGCTGATTGTAATACAGGAGTGTCTGTTTGCAAGTAGAAAAACAAAGAAGGAAAGAAATCTTTATGCCTCTGTGATTAAGAAAAGTGAGACGAAATCAGATCAAGCTGCAAGCTTACATTGAGAATTGAAGGTTCTGGCAGAGGGCACTGAATGGGCCGATCATTGTCAAGAGGCTCAGGTGGGTGTTCAAGCGGCTTAAACTCAATTGCTACTTCAATCCCATGAGCAGCAGCTGAAGCACCACCAGTCACCGTAGCATCACTCGTGGCCTCCGAATTTGGGGGTATTTCTACCCTGTCACCCTGCTGATAATAAAGTAACTAAAATTTGTGACCATCACAAGTTATATACAACAACTAAAGCCCACCTCTATACATTTGTAAATGGGTTTGCTCATGAATGGATGTGTAGAGACCGAAAATACACAACATAACCCAAACATAATGAAAATCACCAATAAAGCAATAGGAGTTATGAAGCTGAGAATTCCTTAACAAATAATCATTAATCTTCAAGAACTGGACAATTAAGTAACTACCAAATCAACTAACTGAACCAAAAAATACATGACATCTGTGTAAGAAACTATGAATATTTAAAATATGAGAAGTAATGCCATACCACTTTATGGTGAATGGTAGGATGGGTTACACTGTACAATGAGTGATTTTAAAAATGACACGTAATCTGAAAATACACGTTGCATCATATGGTGAAGATGTTATGCTTCTTGTAGTAATAAATTTTATGCCATTTGTGATATCGATGTTGCTACATTGTCCTTTCTGATTTTTGTTACGCGGGTAATTACACATTTTATGGTGAAAGACATCGGAATATGGACCATATGATATCCCAACAAGGTGGGCAACACCACAGACGCTCCCAACCAAAGACGTAACTATGCAAGTGCTATGGGGGGCCTTGGCCTCCCCCCTTTCAAATTCCTAACTATTACCTAGGTATTTTTTTAATTTTTTTTGTTGTTGGTATAGATGCCCCCCCAATAAAAAAATAAATGGTACTGAAATATAGGATATAAGTATAACCCACGTTGATCTATCTAGTTTTTGAGGTTCTATCTTGGTGTTTCCTCTCGAAGTTTAGGTTTGTACATTCTATTTTTACTATAATTTATCTTCTATTTGCTGATCAAAAAAGAGACCTAGACTCTGTGTTTTGTTATGAGCATTATTTGGACGTTTCAAAGTATAGATTATTGAACTTTGAAATTTTAAAATCTCGTTGTTCATGCGGCCCCCTGGTAGATGAAATCCTAGTTCCGTCCCTGCTCCCAACACATACTCCATCTCCATGTGTATAACATACCCTCATGTCCCGTTGCTATTTCAAAATGAAATTAAAATTTTCCAGGATATTCATACTTTTTTTTAACTTTTGAGTGAAAATGTCCGCGAGGTTATAAACCTCGGGTATTTTGAATCCGAAACAAACAGTTTTGTAATAAACATTCCAAACATTGTTTTTACAAAAGAAAAAAACAAAAACATTGTTTTTGCAAAAGAAAAAAACAAAAACAAAAACAACTCCACGCCAATTAAAGTAAAACCATCATGTTAACTCGTAACAGTTTCACATACCTGTTATTCTTGTTACGTATAATCTCAATTCATCAATTAATCGTTTATGCAAGCGAAAGAAAAGACAAACAAAAACAACTCCAGAAACCCAGATCGAAAATAGGGCAATCAATAGAAAATGCAAAGACCAAGTAGAATCGAGAGAGAAACTTACAAGTGCACTTTGGGTTCCGCGGTGCCCACTTCTGCTAACAGAAAACCTAGAGAAAATACCCACCATTTTTTGAGGTCTTTGTTATCCCCAGCTGGGTCTGCTCTGATCTTAAGTTCTGTCCTACAATTATCCACCTCGAATTTATTTCTCTGTCTAGGGAAAATAGAGTGAGGTAGCTTGGGGCAATGGGTTTTGATTGGATTCTGCGACTATAAAAAACAAATTTTCGAATGCTTGTCTATATTTCTACGCATACAATCGGATTCTTCCGTTGGAAAAGATGCTGCGGTTGGAAACGAAAAGGCAGTTGAGAGAATCATTAAAGAAATTTCCCCAAAAGCCAAAACCCAACTGGTTAAGGTAAGTAAAGAACCATGTGAAGTGTTCTGTTGTGTAAGCGTGGCAGCCGCAAGAGACTCCGAAGATAGAGACGAGAGTGATTACGCAATCGATCGACATAGCTGTCAATCGGAAACGGTTCAGCTAACCTTTTTGACTTCTGGTCTTCTACCCTTCCCACGCCTGTAATTTGTGGGCTCATTTACCGTTTCTAAAATACAGACAAAAAAAATACTCCACTTGTCTCATCCCAACGCACAAAGCCAAGTGTTTCATCTAAATTTCAAATATTTCGTTAAGAAATTTAGACGCTTGAAAAATTATTACTATAAAATGAGCTTTTTTTTCAAAATATCCTTTAAACTATCACTCATTTCTCTACTTCATACCTAAACTTTGAAAATCATTTATATAGTCTCTGAACTACCACCCTTGAAGTGCATGTGGTCCAAAATCTAACTCTTGATAGTTCAATGGATGGAAAAGTGCCCTCCAAAGGATAAA
Organism: Vaccinium darrowii; assembly: GCA_020921065.1. NCBI lineage: Eukaryota > Viridiplantae > Streptophyta > Magnoliopsida > Ericales > Ericaceae > Vaccinium > Vaccinium darrowii. The sequence goes on along the minus strand of CM037162.1, from coordinate 21,824,947 downwards.
AACGTTATTTCCCATCTCTGGACACGTTAGACTAGTGCCATAATTGAGCTCTCTCTCTCTCACACACACACACACACGCACACGCACACACACAAACAAACAGAGCACTAAAAAAATCCCTCACTAAAATGAGTAGGGAAAGCACAATCAACCATTAGCCCACAAAATTGCAAACAGATAGAGGGAATTTTTTTCCCCACTCAAATTAGACAGAGGAAACTCACTTTCCCTTTCCAAAGGAAAAGAAAAGAACACTCTTTTGACTACGTTTGGTTTAAATCTAAGCTCAAAAAGCAACTTTTGTTGTATGGGTCATGTATTGCTCACCTACTACTCTTGATGTTATTGCAGGGATTTATTACATATGGGTTGTCATCTTAGCAATTGAACTTTGAATTAGAGAACTTAAAGAGAAGCTTAGCAGTCTAAGAATGAGTGTGATCATTATTTTATAACATCAGTGTGAATGCCCACCATTTGTTTGATAAAATGCTTGACCAAAAGAATGCACAGATTCTCTCTTTGGAATCAAGCAATAATGATCATAAGATTAGAATTGTCCGAGTCTATTATTTGTGTGTAGACTGGGTGTCAAACCAAAGTTATTTCAGCCGTAAGGATCACACATTTATCTGCACATGCATGGTGTTCAATTGCGGAGAAAACAAGGGATAAATTTTGGATTACAAAGAAAATAGGGGACAAGCGGGTTAGAGAGAGACGGACTGAGATTGGGTCCTTGAGGAGCTTAGAGGAGAGAGATTGGGCCAAGTTTTGGGAACCAGTGATAGGGGAAGAGCTTCGTTTCTTTCTCTATCTCTGGCTCTGTATCGCCTCTCTCTATCAATAATAGGAAAATGGGGAGCATGTGAAGGGAATGGCATTTTTGCCCCTTTTTTGGGGACCATAATCCCATGTTTTGGGAGCACGAGTGATTTTCCGTCCATTTCACTAATGGAAGTTAGATTTTGGACCACATGCACTTCGAGGGTTGTAGTTCGGGGACTATATAAAGGATTTTCAAAGTTCAGGTATGAAGTAGAGAGATGGGTGATAGTTCAAGGGATATTTCGAAAAAAAAAAACTCCTATAAAATTACTGAACAATTTGGATTATTCATGCGGCCTAAAAGTGGGCCCCGCAAGGCGCTTTGTACCATTTCGGTACCCTTAGGGTCGGTACCCCTAGCAAGGTCCTTAGTTTATGCATGCTTCTATTAATTTTTGGAGATCAATGACACAGTCCATTCGTGAGAACCTCAAATTGCCTTAATATGAGATATTATGATTAAAATCTTAAGTTCTAGGCCTTGACCACTAAGGCAAGTAGCCAAACCCCTTCGATTTCCTTATGCTCTCTATATTTTTTGCTTAACTCCAATCATAAAAGATATCGTGTTTCTATACATGAAAATTGACTCCATACCCTCACTTATTTAAATGCAACCATACAAGCAACCTTGATTTGAAAGCATCGTTAATGGGTCAAACATTGTACTTCCTACTCCTTGAAATTAAAAAATGCAGCTATATAATAACTCGTTGAACTAACTCCCCCAATAGTAACAGTTCAATTCGTAGACCCAATGATAAAAGATTTGAGATGTTAATATGTCACGACTCTTAATGTGAAGAAGATGGAATTCATAAGAGTCTTATAAAATGATTTCTACCATTAATTAGATGGTGGTTCTTAAGAGAAGAGAAGCTAGAGGTGTTCAAGGAGCGTATGGGCCAAGAGATGGAGTGGGGAGGAGAAGGTGATAGTGATAGTATGTGGCATACAATGGCTGGCCGTATTAGAAGAATATTAAAAAAGTTCTTGGGGAGTTAAAGGGGAAAGGTCCAAGCTCTAAAGAGACATGGTGGTGGAACGACGAGGTTCAAACCATGGTAAAAGCCAAGAAGGATTGCTTTAAAAAGTGGCAAAAGGACCAGATTGTGAAAAAATTTCAGAGGTACAAGCAGGCTAATAGGGAAGCTAAGAAGGCCGTTAGTGAGGCTAAGTTGAGAGCCTACAATGATTTTTACGCTAGACTTGATAGTAAGGATGGAGAAAAGAATATATATAAACTCACCAAGCTAAGAGAAAGGAAAGTTAGAGACTTCTCTCAAGTTAAGTGTATAAAAGTTAGCGATTTGGAGGTGTTGGTGAAAAATGAGGAGATCAAGGATAGATGGAAGATGTATTTCGAGAAGTTGTTAAATGAGAAACATGAAGGTAGCTTTGGTGAGGAGGAAGTTGATGTCCCTAGCGAGAAAATAGAATACGAGTTCTATCGGAGGATACAAAAGTCCGAAGTGGCCAAGGCTTTGAAGAGGATGAAACCAGGTAAGGCCTTAGGACCAGATGGTATCCCCATTGAAGTGTGGAGAAGCCTAGGTGACTCGGGGGTGACTTGGTTGACAAAATTGTTGAACAAGATTATTTTATCTAGGAGGATGCCCGGCGAATGGAGGAGGAGTACCTTAGTACCTATCTACAAGAATAAAGGGGATATTCAAAGTTGCAACAACTATAGAGGTATTAAATTGATGAGTCATACGATGAAGTTGTGGGAAAGAGTTATTGAGCATCGATTGAGGATAGTGACTACGGTGTCGGAGAAACATTTTGGGTTCATGCCTGGGAGATCAACTATGGAAGCTATTTACCTACTAAAGAGATTGGTAGAGAGACACAGGTCAACGAGGAAGGATCTTCATATGATTTTCATAGACCTGGAAAAGGCTTATAATAGAGTGCCTAGAGACATTATATGGTGGGTTCTGGAGATAAAGGGTGTGACTAGAGGCTATATTGACGTGGTCAGAGACATGTATGAAAGTGCAGTCACTGCCATTAGATCACCAGCAGGAGAAACGAGTGAATTTCCAATCACAGTAGGATTGCACCAAGGGTCAACCTTGAGCACGTACCTGGTCGCGTTAGTTATGGATGAATTGACTAGGTAGATTCAGAAGGATATCCCATGGTGTATGTTGTTTGCAGATGATATTGTCCTTGTAGATGAAACGGCTAATGGTGTTAATACTACATTAGAAATTTGGCGGGAAGCATTAGAGTCTAAGGGTTTTCAGATAAGTAGGAGTAAAATTGAGTATATGGTCTGCAAGTTTAGTGATACCAGAAGTGCGTATGAGGAATGATCCAAGATCAGGAGATACCAAAGAGGGACCATTTTAGGTATTTAGGCTCTATTATTAGTCAAGATGGAGAGATTGCAGATGATGTGACTCATAGGATCCAAGTGGGACGGCTCAAGTGGAGAAGCGCTACTGGTGTACTGTGTGACAAGAGGGTACCCATAAAATTGAAAGGAAAATTTTATAAAACTGCCATATGACCAGCGATGCTTTACAGAACAGAATGCTAGCCTATTAAGAAGTAGCAAGTAAGCAAGATAAGTGTAGTAGAAATGAGAATGTTGAGGTGGATGTGTGGTAAGACTAGATGAGATAGGATTAGAAATGAAACAGTTCGCGAGATGGTAGGTGTAGCACCTATAGAGGACAAGTTAAGGGAAAATAGGCTAAGGTGGTTTGGGCATGTCTATCGTAGACCAGCGGATGCAGCAGTTGAGAGAGTGGATATGATAGCTTTGGGTAGAAACGCACATGGGAGGGGAAGACCCAAATTGACATTAGATGCGGTAGTCCGCAAAGATTTGAGTATACTAGGTTTAAGCGATGAAGCAGCACTTGACAGAGCTTAATGGAGAAAAAGGATTCATGTAGCCGACCCCAATTGATTGGGACATAAGGCTTGGTTTGGTTTGGTTTGGTAATCATTAAGAGTCATATTTCACCACCTGATAGGGTTTTTACTTACAAAAGTATTTATGTTGATTGGTGATAGGTAGCAAGGCGAAGTAAAATTTTTTAATCAACAGATCTACATTACTATGAGTACTATCTAAACTATGTTGGTTGGTGGCTTAGTGAGAAAGATGGATACGAGGACAAGTGGCAACCCTGTATTGGTTATGTTTTACCTTACTCTGTTTCTTGGCTGTTCCATATTTAACTAACCATTTTTATTTGGGAAATTTATCGAAATGATCCCTCTAGTTTAACCCCAATCTCAATTTTGTCCCCCACCTTCACTCTAATGAAACCTGTAGTTTCAATTTTAGTCGAATTGAGTCCAAAAGTTAACTTTCGTTAGCAAACTTAATGAAAATTCCAATTTGGGGTTTTTGAGGGGTAGAACAGACATTTCTCCCTCCCTCTTGCCCAATAACAAACCGTAACTCCTCCAACCCTTTTTTTACCCTCTGCCAATCTCAAAAAAAAAAAAATCATAAAATTGAGAGGAAATTGAACCACCACCACTCTCACCAGCGCCCCAAAATGCCGTCCAAACCTGACGCCAAGAAACCCAATGGGCACATGGCGGACCACGACAGGTGCCCAATTGAGGAAGTTGCCCAAGTGGTCCCTTTAGCTTGAACACGAGTTTGTTTAGCATGAAGGAGCACATCGTCATCATCGTGATTGCCAATTGCGGGGTGTGGGAGTGATGCATGTTAGGGTTTTTTTTGTTATGATTTTGATGTAAGATTAAGTTTTTTTTGATTTGATGATTTTGTAATTTTGCCCATTTTCCTTTGGGTTTAATTTGACGTAAGATTAAGTTTTTTTGCCCCTCAATTTTATATTTTTGGTGGATTTTTTTTTTTTTTGAGGTTTGCAAACGGTAAAAAAGGGGTAGGAGGAGTTAGGGTTTGTAATTGGGCAAGAGGGAGGGCAAAATGTCTGTTCTACCCCTCAATAAAGCCCCAAATTGGGATTTCCGTTAAGTTTGCTAACGGAAGTTAACTTTTGGACTCAATTCGACCAAAATTGAAACTACAGGGTTCGTTAGAGTGAAATTGAAAGGTGGGGGACGAAATCGAGACTGGAGTTCAACTAGAGGGACCATTTCGATAAATTTTCCTTTTTATTTCCGTTGTTATTTGGTTGAGCAATTTTTATTTTCTCAAGAAGGCACGAGCTTAAAAACGGTTGAACAAGAACCAAAGGTAAAGATGAGAATGGCGGCCGGATCTATATCTCTATTATGAGCATAAATTTGACTTTTCCTGGAAGATGTGTCGTTCAGCGTCACAAGTCAATTGGGGTCGGAAGTGCTAAACTCGAGCTCATCTATATAAATAGTGAAAATAAGATTGTCATTCCTATTCCTGACTTCAAAGGATGAAAATGAGCTCGGATATTAGTGCAGCGGGAAAGAAAAAGTATGGTGGAGGCTTGGTCCGATCAAGCTGCTGAGAAATTTATTAGACTGGTTCAAATTCCCAAATTGTCAATATTCCCAAAGTGTGTGTGGTACAACATTGGGGAGCGTGAGGAAGAAAACTTGTTTGTAAAAACACTAAGCAAGTGTGAAGTGTACTTTTATAGATTATTCTCATGGTGAAAAAAACGAAATCCTCACTCTGCAGTATGCACGTTATTGCCAAACCACGCAAATCTTGTGCAAAGCTTATGCATCTCTCTTTATTTTCCTTTCATCATATTTCCATTGTTATTTAGTAACAATTGTGGTTGTACTTTCGAATATGGCGTACGTTTGCTTTCGCTTTTATACCCAACAGTTTGGGGGTTCAGACCCCACATTGATATATGTGTCGTTGATCCACTGTAGAAAACAAAGTTCAGGTTAAAGTTTTAGAAAGTTGAATCTGCTGAACTATCTAAATATCACTTACTTGGACAACATGTCGAGGTTTACTGAAGTTTAGTGGGTTCAGCTGAACTTACACCGATGATCGTGGCACGACGACAAGACCGTTTCGTATCGTATCAAAAATAAATTTATAAAAACTTAGAATTAACTACTATTCAGAAGAATAGTGGCTAAGTCCGAGTGTCGATCCGCTGATGCTAACTTCGATTTGTTTCTAATTTAATTCTGTAAAAAGAGGATTGGTTTGATCGATTTTGAAAACTGAATGACTTAAGAGAACAAGTAATTAAATTGGTGAAAAACTAATGAGAGAAAGATCTAGGGTTTCGAATCCACGCCGACCACGTAACTAGGTTATGCATAGGTTAGAATTTCTACTCGAATCACAATTTGTCAAGAAAATAATTGAGTTGTTAACAGGCATGGACTATCCCATAGCACGGACAGTCTCGCTGGCACAAACTGTCTCTTTCACGGACTGTCCAGTGGCACGATCCGTCTTATGATCATAATCTATCTCAGTTACCCAAGCACAAGCAAAGAAAACCATTGATTAACTAGGTATTTGATAGTGCACGCACAAATACTCAACCGATAGAAAGAATTGAGACGATTCCATTCATATGTAATGAAAACAAGTTCTTAGTTAACCAATCGATTCGAAATAGAAAACCTAGGCCTACAGATAAACTAAGTTACTTGGAATGGGGCTTCAGCCGGCCATGGAGATGGAGATAAACGCTTGATTTGATGGAAAGCTTGAAGAACCCATGGATTGGCTTGCTTTTCTTCTTCTAAACTTGCCTCAAAATATTCTAGGACCCCCAAAACGTACACAGCAATGGCCTATTTATAATAAAACCTAAAAGAACGTGGTCAATGCCTTAATCCGTGTTTGACTCGGGTAAAGCTTCCTGGGCGGCTTTGATTTCCACCCGGGCAGAAATTCCAGATTGTAGCCCAAACTTCGCGAGCTTGCCCTAACTTCATTAGAACTCAAAATGACGCGATTCTTGGACCGTTGCGAAGCTCTATACGTCTACTTTACGTTCCATGCATCATATTGACTCCAAATAGCACTTTCAATAGTTTAGCACTCTCCAAAGCCTACAAACACAATTCAACCGTTATAATCCATCATGTAACTCTATGATTGGAATATTAAAATGTAAATTAGAGGATTAAATGGGTGCTTTTCAGCACCTCTCAATAACGTTGTGAAAGAACAACAAACAAATAGTGTCAAACATCTGAAAAATCCAAACCAGTTTCCACAGAACCCTCAACTAAAATACCTCATTATTAGAACTTAAGTAGTCAATGCCATGACTTCGCAATAATTAGGAGATCTCCCTGCAACGGCGGAGCCACCTTGGGCACGTGCCCACACTGCCCTTTCCTATTTTGTTAGTTTTTTTTTTCTTTTCAACAGTAAAGGGTGTTTGGGCCAACTTACATGCACCTTGACTATTCTCCTCCATGGTCCAGTCAAAGGTAGACCATCTATGCCAAGACTAAAGGATTCACAAGAGATTCTTCTCTTAGGCCTAGCCCCAAGAGGTTGCCAAGTTTCAAATATAGCTAGATTTATAGCTCACTCGGGTGCCACTTGACCTACCCCTTGGAGTTTCTTATTTTGCTAGTTTTACTTGCTTAAACCCTTAGTTACGTAATCCTTCAAAATGGTCTTCGCTCCAACTCTCAATTCTGGCTCTCTACTCGCATTCTTAATCCTAGCACTCACGAATTCTAATTGTCTAGGAGATTTTTGGAAGACGCTCCGCCTTGTGTAAGAACCAAACAATTATCACCCTTTAAACAATTATTCACTTAAACAAGCATTGGTGTAATATTCACCTACTTTTATATGGGTGAATAATAAAATAACACTATGTACTAGCCTAAGACTATCATTAATTGCTCACACCGCAAGACGCATGTCACCATCACATCGCCAACAATCATCAACTCGAGGGCATGTAGGTTGTCGTTGAAACCTAGCTATTCTCATAAGCTCATGGTTAATTTATAATGCTCACCGTAATGCATAATTCTGGCTAAGTCATTGCCCCCATGATGGATCTTTGTTTCAAATTGATATAATTGAAACTCGGTCATATCAGTTCATCTTGAAATTTATGCTAAAGTTTGCTTGTAGATAACACTATTGAGCTTGTACCCCATGCTGTATCAGTGTTGGACTTCTATATTGTATATATGAACAGTGGTTTTTTGTGTGATGAGAGAGAAGACTTCCAACTTATGCATCTCCATTGAAAGTACTCCTGAATTCCACCAACAAAATGAAAATAAATACCTAAGTACCATGAAATCTTCTAGTGTTGCACTATCACTAGACGTGACATGAGCATTACATAAAATGAAATTGATGTGGACTTGAGGCATACCTGCAATAGCAAGTCAAGACTTGATTTTTGGTACCCAAATCATCTTGAGTCCATGAGGGTTAGCTCGAGCAGAATATGTTTGGTTCTTTTGAACCCAAGTCTTGTTGACATAAGCACATGAATTGTAAAGACCCGAAAATTTTATGAAAATTTTATTTTTTTTTATTCATTTCAAGTTAGATGAATATGTTAATTAAGGTTTCTAAAGTATGTTTCCGTCAAAACGTTTGTATGGGTGTATATACATTGTATACCGGGGGGTTCGATAAATGGTAGGGATACATGATATGAAGTTGTGTGGGTGTTTAGAGATGTTGAAAAAGTGTTAGAAGTGATTGGGGCTTGAATTGCCGAAGGTGGTAAAAATTTAGAAATTTTCAGTCTAGATACCGGTATAGCTTTTCCTTGATACCGGTATCCAGTTACATTTCCTGCAGACTTTGAGCCATCAGAAAGTCTAGATACCGGTATGGCTTTTTCTTGATACCGGTATCAAGATGCATTTTCTGCGAATTTTGAGCTCATCACAGCCTTCTATAAAAAGGGTCCTTGGCTCATTTTTTTCACTCCTGGACCATGAACAAAACCCTAAAATCACCCCTCTACCTTCTGTCTTCACTCCTGCCTCAAATCTTGTGACCTCAACCCACTTCAAAACTTTAAGATCTACACATTAGGTTCGTGAATCTCCCTTGGATTTCGGGTTTAGCACTCAAGGAGGTAAGAACACTTGAATTGGGTCTTGTTCTTGCTTCACCCACATTTTTCTCTCTTTCTCTTTGATTGTGAGTGCAACCTCACTTTTGTAACTCGTTTTTTGCTTGATCTAGTCTTTTGAACGCATAGTGGAGCTTGGGTGGAGGAAGTTCTTGGAGTTTGGGGTCAAAATCAGTTAGTTACTCTAGGGTTTTGCACAAAACCCATCTTGGTAGGGAAATTTCTACTTCACCTAAATGTATATGAATGTGTATTGTGTGTATTGATTCCCACTTGATCAACTCTCTTTTGATTTTGAAAATCTCCTTTGAAAACCCATTTCCTAGTCACATTGGGTTGGGGTTTGTGCTTGATCTATGGTTCTAATGAATTTCTCCATCAATTAGTTGTTAGACCATCTTAATGAGGCCTGTTGAGTTGAATTTTGGTCTTGAATTTAGTTAATTTGAAGTCCTCTTGAATCACCTTGAATTTTTGCAAGGTTGCTGGGCGTTGCTATGCTTGTGGTTGATGATTACGTGATCTAATGAGAACACCGTAACGATAGTAATGAGCATGAAATGAAGTTTACACTGTAGTGATGATGACATGGGGCCCGATAGGGTATGCCTGGAGTGACACGGGGCCCGATAGGATATGCCCGGAGTGACACGGGGCCTTTATAGTTTTCCCGGAGTGACAATGAGCCTATATGGCATGTCCGGAGTATAACCTAATGTTTTAAAGGAATGAGATGCGTATGCTAAATGTTAAGGAGACATATGGTGTATTGAGTACGATGGATGATAGAAAAGGGAATCTAGGGCTTATGAGTTGATTTTCAATCCTTTAACAATTAAATCTTCTTAAAAACTTGTTGCGTGACTTGTGCCTACCTTGTCTATTACTTACTTGCATTTCATTGCATTTAGGATTGGTAGATTTTTCTCTACTGGGCTAGTGAGCTCACCCTAATAATTTCAGGTACCCAGCACAGAGCATGATTTGGAATGCTTGGAGTGTATGCATGCATCTATTTTGAAAGCTTAACGGAGGAGTTACTTTATCATCTTGGGACTTATATTTTGATAAGATGATTTTGTAACTTAATTAAATTTCATCTTTTGACTTGGATTTGTAATAACACTTGTAATTCATGTACTTATTTGGGCACGGGAATCACGTGAACTATTTTGTGTATAACCTTGACTGTATGGGTCAAGCTTGGACTTTGACCCGGACCTTAGACCTTGTTGACTTTCCACGTAATTATGTTACTTTTACTTTTAAAAATTTGAGGGCATGACATGAATGTCTCTTCATAGGGCAAGAAGGTGAAATACGTCCAAATTTACCACAGTAAAGACATGTGAGTTTAGAATGAGTAGATAAAGGATTTTTCTCTAAAAGGTTCTTATAAAAAAATTTATGCTCGTGTGGGTTATAACCAATTCCGATTTTATGAAAAGAACATCTTTGTTTTCCAAGAAGTAAATCCAAACGTTCTTTTTCTTTAGTGAATTTTCAAATAGACTCAGTCAAATCATTAATTTGTTCATGTAATGAATTAGACTTATTTCTTAAATCCTCATTTTCTTCTTCCAAAACAATTTTCTCTTCAATTAATCTTTAATTTGTTCATGCAAGAAATCATTTGACATTTTTTTCAAATCCTCATTTTCTTCTTCTAAAATGTTTTTCTCCTCAGTCAAATCATTCATCTCTTTTGAAAGCCTTTTAAGACTACTATTTTTAGAATTGGCTTTTTTAAAATTATGTTACAATTTTTTAAAAGCATCTAATAACTCACCAAAAGATAGAGAGGAGGGGTCGAGATGTACCTCACTTTCTTCTTTTGCCATGAAGCACAAATTTGCAATTTCTTATATCTCGTCATCATTGTCAGAGATGCTATCATCACTATTTTCCCAAGCCACCAACATAGCTTTCCTTTTGTCCTTCTTTGAATATTTTCTTGCTTGGGGGCATTCGGATTTTATGTCGCCAAGCTTCTTGCATTTGTAGTAACTGATTGGATCTCTTTCGCTAGTTTCTTCCTTATTTCATCTTTTCTCGAAAATCGTCCATCTTTTTTACCATTCTTGCTCTTGAGATACTTCTTGAAGTTCTTGGTGATGAAAGTCATATCTCCATCTTAACTTTCATCAAAGTCATATCTCCATCTTTACTTTCATCACTTGAATCATCACTGCTCTTTGATTTGCTCGTAGTTCCTTTAAGAGCAATATCTTTTCTTTTCTTGTCATTCTCCTCATTCATTTTGTGATGAATTTCCTCCATCATGAGGGATCCATAAGCATATCCATGGCATGAGTTGAGAACTCTTTTGATTGCAAGATGATGGAAGTTGTAGTATCTCAACTTTTCACCATATATAGATCTAAGAACCTTTTCATCTTAAATTTAGTATAAGACTTACCAAGAGATTTTAAACCATTAGTTAGTAATATTGGTGTTACACTAAGTGTGATTTTGATGATGTGTAAATGATTGTGTTTTGGAATAATCTTTTTCTTAATCATCATTGACACAAAATATGTATAATACATTCGATGCGCTACATTAGTTTGGTTTCAAAATTTGTAACGTGCATATTGTTTGATTGTATAGTCATGATAAAAGATCCAATTTTATTGTGTATTGAAATTCAAAGAATATTTCGTTCATGTATTAAATCTTGTGCTTTGAATTTTTAAATCTTTTTGATTGAGTTATTGAAAAAGAATCATGTGTTGAATCTTTCCTTAAACACATGACCCATATTACTTTTGGCTAAAAAAAAAATAGTCCTTGGAATGCCAACGTATAATCCACTTTCAAGAACTAACACTAGGCCTAAATTTCTATTGGCTATCTATTTGTATTTTTAGTCAATTTCAGTCAAAACAATTTTATGCTTGTTAAATCCCATTGGTCCTTTACCCTTCTCAAAATGGCCTTGAAACCAATTCAAGTTTCTAGCCCCCCAACAGATTATGAGACCATGTGCGTCTTCAATTTTTAGCAGCTGATTTCACGAGAATTTTGGATGGTTAACAGTTTTACATATTGATCAACCTATTAAGGCTTTTGAACGTGCAAAGCAAATTTAATTTTTGGCAGATTCACTCTCAACGTTCATACTGCATTTGTGGGAGATTTTTCGTTTGGCTGGAGGAAGATATATGTTCAATGGAAATATTCCAACATTTGGAATAGCAAGATGATTGGTAAAATATCTTCTCGGATTGGGATTGTTACAAACGGTCTAATTTCTTCAGCCTATAAAATGGAAGACATTCTTGCTGAAGACTACATAAAAACAATTTCAGAGCAATATTATTACAAGAGCAATATTCACTTTCGAACTATTATGTTGAGAGTTTTGAGAGCAACATTTTTGTATCTACTCTTTGAGAGAGATTTTTCCACACTACAAATTCTCATCAGTGTTGTATTGAGAGTTAGAAACAAATTCTCAGTAAGCTACTACAGAATTGGGTGTTGTTCTGTGAGTGATTTTTAGAGTTTGGGGATAAACTCTAGCGGTTCGGCTAACTCTTCGGGAAAGTTAGTGGTAAAGGTTGTAAGGTTTAATCGGCACCAGAAGCGGGTTGTTTGATTAGTAAAATAGCGACTCCTTAGGCCAGTGGACTAGGCTAAACAGTAGACAAATCTCGGACCGATCCACTATACATCTCTGTGTGATATCTCTCTCCCTTAACTCCTTTATTTTTTCGTTGTGCAAATTATTTATTTATTTACTTTCTCTATTAATTTTTCTCATTCTTTTAATATTTTTTATTTGAGCGTCATTGTTAGCAACCCTAATTATTATCCGGTTGCCTTTTGGGTAACAATTGGTATCAAAACCTCGGCTCTAATTATTATTATTATTATTATTTTTACTTAATAGTCTAAGAGCGATCCATGGGAACCGTTAGTAGCATTTCTTGCGTCGAGGGACAATCGTCCCATAGACCTCATTTATTCACTGGTACAAACTATAGTTATTGGAAAAATAGAATGAGAATTTTTATCACATCTATTGATTACGACTTGTGGAGAATTATTACCAATGGTCCCTCTATATATCCCGACTAAGAAGTCTGGAGATCTTATTATTCCTAAGCTAGAAGATGAATGGACCTATCTAGGCTCTGCTACCACTTGTCGGACCGCTTTTCCATCAACTCTCCTAAAACAAATTGGTATTATGAAGAGCTTCAATTAAGTCTTTTATTGCATTCGACATCGCACCTGCAAGTCTATTTTTAGAGCAGTCGCTGGAGGGGGGATTGTTGGGCGGAGGCCAGGTGGGCCAAGTCCAGCATCTTGCCGGGGCGGAGATCAGGTAGGCCAAGTCTTAGTTGACCCGTTTGCGCTTGGGCGCGATAAGGAATAAGGAAATAAAATTGCGCCTTCACTGACACCTGCGAGTTTTAGTGAGCTGGTAAGTGCTTGATCCTAACAATTGGTAAATCTAGCAAACATTTGAGATATATATTCATCTGGTTGCATTTTGAAAAGCTCGTAGCTATGAACAAGAATTTTCGACTCCTTAACTTGACTATTCCATTCGTAGGCTATTTCTAATTTATCCCAAATTTCTTTAGTCATTTCTCAAGCAGATATTCTATTATACTCATCAGTACTTAGTGCACAATAAAGAAGATTAATAGCTCTAGCATTTTTTTCAATTTTGATTTTTTCAGCATCGGTCCATTCATCTTCTAACTTAGGTACAGTAAGATATTCAGACGTCTCAGTTAGGATAGTGGGACCTCTAGTAATAATTTTCCACAAGTCATAATTTGTAGATGTAACAAAGATTCTCATTCTATTTTTCCAATAAGTATAATTTGTTCCCGTGAACAAAGGAGGTCTATGGGACGACTGTCTCTCGATGCTTGAAATGCTACGAACGGTTGTCATGGATCGCTCCTAAACTGTTAAGTCACAAGATAAACAGTTAAACTCTGATACCACTGAGTGAATAGGGTTGCTAACAATCACGCCCAAATAAAAGTTTACAAATTAATGATAAAAATAAATAGCAAAGCAAATAAATAAATAATTTGCACAACAAAAATAAAGGAGTTAAGGGAAAGAGACATCACACAAATATATATAATGGTTCGGTTCGAGTTTTGTCCACTACTTAGCCAGTTAGCCTAGTCCACTGGCCTAAGGAGTCGCTTTTTTACTTAATCAAACCACCAGCTTCTGGTGCCGATTAAACTTATAACTGCAATACTAACTTTCCCGAGGAGTTAGTCGAACGGCTAGAGTTTACCTCTCAAACTCTAAAAATCAGTCATAGAACAAAGTCTAATTCTGTAGTAGCTCACTGAGAATTTTTTTTTTCCTAACTCTCAATATAACACTGACAAGAATTTGTAGAGTGGAAAAATCTCAGTCAAAGAGAGTATACAGATTTTCTCTCAAGGCTCTCAAAATAATAGTATGAAAATGATGTGTGGGAGAATATGAAAATTGCTGTGTATTTGATGTTGCTCTGGCGCAGCTTGGTGAAAAATCACTTGTAGTGGCTCTTCCTTTTATAGCTGAATACTTTTTAGACCGTTGGAATGTTTCCGTTGAAGGAAAATCTTTTATCAATCACCTTGATCTTCAGTAGTATCAGTATCGGCGACATATCTTCTGCAAATTGATTTGCAACTTTCTTGAGCATTAACTGCCAAGCTTAATAAATCAAAAAAGAACTGTTTGTGTACAGCCAATCAATGGGCTAATTGAGAAATGTGTGGACCTTAGGATATTAAAGACTTAACTTGACTTGTGAATAAGTCCAAATGCAGTTGGAACAAAATTTGATTAATTATGGATGTGGCCAAAAATTACTCTGAGCCGAGAGCTTTCTTTAAAAAGGAATCAATTAATAGCCAATTAGAAGCCAAGGAATTTTGAAAGTGAAATATACGTGGGCTGACTAAGGAATGACTTTGGGTAAATAACATTTTGTTCTTTTTTTTTTTTGATGAGCTGATAAAGAAAATGTTTTTACAATGGCTAAACTTATTTTATCAAAATCGACAAGTCAAATTTTAACACTATTATCAAAATCAGTTATTTCTAACACACCGTATCGGCTATCGCAATGTGTCAATTAAGCACATATATTTGCAATTCCCTCATAAAAACAACCGACGATACGAGTTTAGAACCCACATGAGAAGTCAAGCAATTTAGGGAGTACATATATAGCGATACAATGAATAACAAGTGGGAATAGTGCAAATGACGACCTAACAAGGTTCAAACTCCAAAAATTGGCAAAACAAAGTTTCTGAAATTTTCGTCCGGACGGTCGGGCAATCCCTTTTGGACAAAAAATGCAAATAGACATGGTGAAAACTGCAGATTTTGACAGATTTTGCTGCACCATAAAATAGGCCAAACCAAGCCAAATCAATGGACAATTCAACACATAAAACACTTAGAGATGTAGAGGACGTCCCTACCTCAAAATTTGAACCTCCCACAAGTTTTGAGAAAAACCCCAAACTTGAAACCCACAAAAAAACGATTCCCCAAGTTTTTTTTCACACAAATCCCAGGCCTAGATGGTGTGAGGATGAAGGATTGAAGGTGGATCCATGGAGGTTTCATGTAATACCCCGTATGATAATTTCAAGCTTACGCTATTTATTTAAGCTGTCAAATGCCAATATATTAAAGTCTTCTAAGTAATTGTTTTACACACATTGCCTTATATTGCATGTGTTGTAGGGAGGAGTGAGACACGTGGAATACAAATCCTTAGTGACTAGGTACTTCTAGTGATAAGAATTAGAAAGGCTACGTGTAGTTTTAAGGAGGACCAGGGAATTGATATTTCTGGACTCTTCATATATACATTTGTGAGGCTGTTAGTAGAAACTAGAAAGTATCATTGAACATCAGAGACAGAAGCAATTAGAACCTTACCGTAGCGTTGAGACACGAAGAATTGTGGTCTGCTGATCAACTTTTTGTGGACGGTTGTTGTTGTAACGAACGCTATGAATGAGACTAAGTTTGGGAGAAAGCAAACAAAACAACAAGCAATCACACGACACAAAGATATACGTGGTTCCTCCAAGATTGAGGTACATCCACGGGCAAGGAGAGAGAGAGTTCACTATCAATGGTGAAGAAGAGATACAAAGAGCCGGCTATGATCCGTAACTCTGGAGAGGCCACAATATGAGAGATAGCTAAAGGATCCCCAAAAAGCCTCTATTTATAAGAAGCACAATCAATAGGAAATCCTAAACACAATTGGAATTCTCCCAAATAAAGGAAAATTCAAGGCACAATTCCAACAATTCTCCACCTTGACTTGAATTCCACTGAACCCAAATCACTAATTATAGCAACCCTCTTCTGCCTCTACCTCGCCACAATGCCCCCAAGGGGCAATCAACTGCAAATACCAACCAAGCCCAAGCAATGCTTGAACTTGGCAACCGAAACCGGTTTAGTCAACATGTTCGCTGGATTATCCGCCGTTCCCACTTTCTTCACCTCAACTTGCTTCTGTGAGATGATCTCTCGAACGAAGTGATACCTGACATCAATATGCTTGGTCCGTTCATGATACATCATATTTTTAGTCAGATGTATAGCACTCTGAGAGTCACAAAATACTGAAGTAACCCCTTGTGCAATACCAAGCTCGCAAAGAATTCCCCTCATCCACAATGCCTTCTTTACAGCTTCGGCAATGGCCATATACTCCGCTTCTGTTGTAGACAGCGCGACCGTAGCCTGCAAAGTTGCTTTCCAACTAATGGCACTTCCGAATAGAGTGAACACATAACCTGTCAGAGACCTTCTCTTATCATGGTCACCGGCAAAATCCGAATCAACATAACCAACAACTTGATTACCCGGATTAGAAACCCCATACAAAAGACCCACATCTGCAGTCCCTTTCAAATACCGAAGTATCCACTTCACAGCCTCCCAATGTGCCTTTCCCGGTCGCCCCATATAGCGACTTACGACACTAACTGCATGTGAAATATCAGGACAAGTACATACCATGGCGTACATAAGGCTCCCAACTGCGCTCGAATATGGAACCTGAGACATATATTTCTCCTCATCCTCCAACTGAGGTGACAATTCTGCTGAAAGTCGAAAGTGTGCTGCCAAAGGGGTACTGACTGGCTTCGAGTTCTACATGGCAAAGTGCTCAAGCACTTTGAGAACATATGACTTTTGATTCAAGAACAACTTGCCATCTACTCAATTTCTGCTAATCTCCATACCCAAAATCCGTTTTGCTGCACCCAAATCCTTCATCTCGAATTCACCACTCAACTGCTGCTTCAACCTGTTGATTTCTGATACACCTTTGGCAGCAATAAGCATATCATCAACATACAACAGTAGATAAATAAATGAATCATCTGGAAGTCTCCGAAAATACACACAACTGTCATATTCACTCTTAGAATATGATTGGCTTATCATGAATGTATCAAACCGCTTATACCACTGCCTAGGAGACTGTTTTAAGCCATATAAAGACTTACGAAGCAAGCATACATGATCTTCCTTACCAGAAACAACAAATCCCTCTGGTTGACGCAAATAAATCTGTTCCTCAAGCTCCCCATGCAAGAACGCCATTTTGACATCAAGTTGCTCTAACTCAAGGTCATAGCAAGCAACAATAGCAAGTAAAGTGCGAATGGAACTGTGTTTTACAACTGGTGAAAATACCTCATTGTAGTCAACACCTTCCTTTTGACTGAATCCTTTCGCCACTAGCCGAGCTTTGAACCGTGCCTCTTCAACCCCTGGAATACCTGGCTTGCGCTTGAAGACCCATTTGCACCCAACAATCCTCCTATTTTTCAGCGGTTCCACCAACTCCCATGTCTGGTTCTTCTGAAGAGACTCAATCTCTTCATTCATAGCAACACACCACTGTGCACTCTCATTGCTCGAAACAGCTTCCGCATAGGTAGAAGGCTCATCATACTCCACTGTTTCAGCAATTGATAAAGCATAGGCCACCATCTCAGAATAAGCCGAATACCGTTCAGAAGGCCGAATCTCCCTCCTTGGCCTATCTTTAGCAATAGTGCGTGGTTGCTCTGCTGGTACATCATCCTCTGTGTCTGAACTTTTGAACTCCTCTTCAATTGGCTGATTACTGACATTCTTCCCTGAGCCAGAAGATTCAATCACAAACTCCACCTGCTTTGGAACCCTCGATTCCTCAACTGCACCTTCAACCTACTTAGACCCCTTAACCATAAAGTTTTCATCAAAAGTAACATCTCTACTGATCAAAAACTTAGAGGATTCCGGACACCATAAACGATACCCTTTCACACCTGCCTGATAACCCAAGAAAATACACTTCTTGGGACGTGGCTCCAACTTACCCTCATTGACATGAGCATAAGCTGGACACCCAAACACACGCAGCATGGAATAATCAGCTTTATGACCCGACCATACCTCAAACGGAGTCTTACACTCAATAGCAGTCGACGGAGACCTGTTCACCAAATAGCATACTGTGGAAACGGCTTCAACCCAAAACTCTTTGCCCAACCCGGCATTGGACAACATACAACGCGCCTTCTCCAAAAGAGTCCTGTTCATTCGTTCAGCCACACCGTTCTGCTGGGGGGTTTTCCTCACTGTGTGATGTCTCACAATGCCCTCATTACTGCAAAACTTATCAAATTCGCCAAGACAAAACTCCATACCATTGTCAGTTCTCAAACGTTTTATTTTCTTACCCGTCTAATTCTCTATCAAAATTTTAAATTGTTTGAATGTACTTAGAGCATCACTTTTATGTTTTAGCATATACACCCAAACCTTACGAGAGAAATCATCAATAATACTCATAAAATATCGAAAACCACCTTTAGAAGTTACCTCAGCGGGACCCCAAAGATCCGAGTGAAAATAATCCACCGTGCCTTTGGTGCGATGAACAGCTGTACTGAATTTGACCCTGCACTGCTTGCCGTAGACACAATGCTCGCAAAAATCCAGCTTCTCAGTTTTCTGCCCACAAAGTAGACCCTGATTGCTCAAAACTGTCATCCCTCTCTCGCTCATATGCCCAAGACGCATATGCCATAATCGAGTCAAATCCGAACCCGAAACCTTGGAAGAAGCGACCGCTGCTGCAGAACCTGTAACTGTACTGCCCATGAGTGAATAGAGATTGTTACGCTTCTGACCCTTCATCAGCACCAAAACACCCCTTGAGACCTTCAAAACTCCACCTTCACCAGTGAAAGTACAACCAATGGAATCTAGAGCACCCAAAGAGATAAGATTTTTCTTCAACTCCGGAACATGCCGAACATTCGATAAAGTCCTCACAATACCGTCGTGCATCTTGAGTTGGATCGTTCCACAACCAACAGTTTTGCAGGGCATGTTGTTTCCCATTAAAACTGTACCACCATTGACCGCCTCATAGGTGGCGAACCACTCCTTATGCGGACACATGTGATATGAACACCCAGAATCCAAAATCCACTCGGTATCACAGCGAGAATCTCCCACTGTAACTGATAAAACAGTATCTAACTCATCCGAACTTTCAACAACCCCGACAATATTTTTATCCCCTTTCTGGTCCTCTTTTTCCTTCTCCTTGAGTTTTAAACAGTCTCTTGCCCAGTGCCCCGGTTTCTTGCAATAATTGCACTTTCCCTTTTTCTTATTTTTAACTGCTGATTTGGATCTTTCCCTATTACTCGTACCACCCTTTTTTGTCGTTCTTCCCCTAACAAACAATCCCTCTGCATGATCATCAACCTCTCCTGACACCTTTTTCCTCAACTCTTTCGAATGAAGACTGGCCTTAACATCCTCCATGGATATGGTGTCTTGCCCATACAATAAGGTTGTAACAAAATATTCATACGATGGCGGTAAAGAACATAACAAAATTAGGGCTTGGTCCTCCTCCTCAATTTTACAATCAATATTTTTCAAGTCCATCAAAATACGATTAAACTCGTCTAAGTGATCCCTAACAAGTGTACCTTCACGCATTCGAAACGTATAAAGACGTTGTTTAAGATACAACCTGTTCGTGAGCGATTTCGTCATATATATGCCTTCCAACTTCAGCCAAATTCCTGCTGCTGAAGTTTCTTCTTCCACCTCGCGAAGAACATCGTCTGCTAGACTCAACTGAATCGAACTCAGAGCTTTAGCATCCATGTCTTCCCAATTTTCCGCGCTGATGCCGGATTTTTCCTGCCCCTGCAAGGTCTTGTGTAATCCCTGTTGAACTAGCAAAGCCTTCATCTTAACCCTCCAAAGACTGAAGCTGCTGCTCTGCCCATCAAACTTCGCAATCTCAAACTTAGCCGCCATAGCCACAATCAGAAACGAAACCCTAGTTTTTCAACCAGAAGCTCTGATACCAGTTTGTTGTAACGAACGCTATGAATGAGACTAAGTTTGGGAGAAAGCAAACAAAACAACAAGCAATCACACGACACAAAGATATACGTGGTTCCCCCAAGATTGAGGTACGTCCACGGGCAAGGAGAGAGAGAGTTCACTATCAATGGTGAAGAAGAGATACAAAGAGCCGGCTATGATCCGTAACTCTGGAGAGGCCACAATATGAGAGATAGCTAAAGGATCCCCAAAAAGCCTCTATTTATAAGAAGCACAATCAATAGGAAATCCTAAACACAATTGGAATTCTCCCAAAAAAAGGAAAATTCAAGGCACAATTCCAACAGTTGTGATCTTAATTAAGGTACCGGAAGTATATGATATGCGTTCTAAATCTTCGGAGTATTTGCTTTGTGGTCCTGCTTTCAATTCCTTTTGAGCTGTGTTTATTGAATTCTATGAATTCTTGTGGAACTATGGTACGTGATTGGTTTGAGGGTAGTGGTTGTATGCCGTGGAACTGTTTAGTATGTGACCGAGTGAATGCCTACTGTGCTATCGGCCCGAAAAGCCTCAGAGTGGGCTGGGTGAGGCAAGTGAGACAGGTCACTAGCCATATACTAAGGAGGGCCGAATAAGGGTCCTATTGCGTGGATGTATTATTTGACTCCGTGTAATCATTGGTTGGTCTCATTTATTTCTGAGCCGCTTCTACGCCCGTCATATTGTATACTTTCCGGCTACATTTACTTTTCAGGTTGGCTGCGGAGGCGAGAGTTGGACGGGACGGGCATTAGAGCGTAGAAGTGTAGTAGATTTCTTTTGTCTTAAAATTGTACTGTTTTAAAGACTTGTTTATATTATTATATTTGGAATAAGATGGTTAAGTCGTATTATTTCCTCTTCGTGGAGCTTGTGGATCCGGATTGTTACATTTCAAGTGTAGGTGGTGAATTTTGGTGATGGGGGGGGGGGGGGGGGGGGGGGGAGGGAAAACCGGGAGAGGAGAGAGAGCGAATTTGAGGAGGGAGGGGGGAAATGAAATTTTTCTCTCCCAGATTCCTTATATAGTGCCAATTACATCACACACCCCTCAACTATATAAATGATTTAAACAAGCCCATAACAAAGTAATTCTCTCACATTAACCCCACATTTTAACACAGACATGTAAATACACAAAATCCCCAAAGTTTAAATTAATAAAAGCATTTAAAATCTTCGGGTCTTTACATTTCAAACAATTAAGAAACCCACATGTTTGAAAAAACAAATAGGTTCACGGGAAATGGAGTTGGTTCACATGTATTAGAACCCATTCACAAATTAAGACCAACTAGAGGCAATCAAACTTCATACAACCATAAAATATTTTGACGATGTGAATCCAAAAGATGAAAGAGCAAAATCGAAAAAAATCTCACCAATTTCTGTAGGAAAACCCTAAGTACTGCTCTAATGCCACATTGTTAGGGAATAATACAAAAACTTAGGGATATCTCATAGAAGTTATCCATCAATGAAAGAGGATGAGAGAATTTTGCACATACCTGGAGTGAAATTCATCATCTCTGGCTTGAGAGATCAAGAACCCTCCTCTAGAGAGCTCTACCCCGCTTGATGATAATTCCTTTTTAACAATGGGAATTTCTAGACCATTGCGCCCCCCCCCCCCCCCCCCCCCCCCCCCCCCCCCCCCCCCCCCCCCCCCCCCCCCCCCCCCCCCCCCCCCCCCCGGCGTTGTATAAAGAGCCAACAAAAATAACCTCGGGGGACACGTTACCCACAACGGGTTCGCCATTTGTTCCCCTTCCCATCATAGAAACAAGGCAATCAATGGTTGAGATATAATCTCACCAAAAATATTGGGAAACCACTACTTAATAATAAAATTACATGCTGTCAAGTAGATCACGTAAAGTGACTAGCATGACCCAACCTATTAAGTCCAATCATTACATTGCAATCCAATTTTAGAAAATATAGTGCATAGGACCACATAAAAATAAATATTCTTTATTTTTTTCAACATGTGTTTTCATGTGTGTGTAGGTCTTTCCCACCAACGATGCATCGATAGAGTGGATAAAATTGACTGATAAACAACACGGTGTCGGTATTGTGATAATGCATTGTGATAAAGGACTCCAAGGAAGTGACAAAGAATCGGAGACCCAGGATGACATTTGCATGAGAACGGTTTGGGAAGTACATGAAGTTAGTGAAGAAGTCCGATGGGGAGGACTAAGATCTAAATAAGAGACCACATATTACAAGCTCTAAGAAATGTGAATGTCCCTTTGAATTGAGATGTGTTAGGGGCGCCGAAGGTTGGACTGTCATTGTCTTCAATGACATGCACAACCATCCTCCCGCAGGTCACCTGAAGGGACACTCGTATCCCTAGAGGTTATCTTCTAGCAAA
Source organism: Vaccinium darrowii (assembly GCA_020921065.1). Lineage (NCBI taxonomy): Eukaryota > Viridiplantae > Streptophyta > Magnoliopsida > Ericales > Ericaceae > Vaccinium > Vaccinium darrowii. Next base: position 21,802,321 of record CM037162.1, on the reverse strand, counting down.
TGTTTATGTTGGTGGAGATGTCAACGTCTTTGGGTAAACCTAGAGAGATCCCAAATCTAATGATCTCAAAGGATCCTAGCAACGTCATCGTAGTTAAAGTTGTTTACAATGCACACTAGAAGCACCGCGTGATAGAGTGATTGGGGAGATCCTAGGTGTAATGTTTAATGGGTTGGCTGACAGATTTAATATCTGACTTAAAACAGATCAAATATATTTGTTCAGAATGAAAGACCTAAAGGTAGGTTATTTTTTTTCCGAATACAATATCTGAAACATACGATACCATTTGATTGTTATTTCCCCATTGAGTCTACATTTTCGATACTGGATAACGAATGGATGTTTTCCACAGACAATCATTTTTCTGGTTCCCATTTTGGTTTGTTACAAATAACTTTTTGCATATTTGATTCTACACGTACAAGTACATTCAATTTCAAGTTGAGGGTTTGAAATATTACCAGAGAAAGGTGGTGGTGTGTTGGTGCCAATGGCAAATGTGGCGGTGATGGTGGAGCAGACAAGAATGGTGTGGTGAGAGAGGTGCTAAACGGACATGGTAGCGGTCGTGACTAAACTGGAGAGGAGAGGAGAGGAGAAAGCGATGGAAGAGGAGAAAACGATGGAAGAGAAGAGGGAGAGGGAGGTCACGAACAAAGGGAAACAAAAAGTGAGAAGGAGGGATAGGGAATGATTTGGATGTGTTCATTTTGGCAGTTTACTTTAGTTTGTACGGGTAATGAACGGAGAGAGGAATATAATAATGATTGGAAATATGGATAATGAGTGGAGAGGGATAGAGAGAAATAAGAATAATAATTGAAAAGTAGAATTATGATTGCAGAGAGAAATAGAGTAAAAATTGAAAAACTAAACTAAAATGCGCAAACGAACATAGCACTTGCAAAAAAAATCTAACAAATAAAAACCCAAATTGCCCTTGCAACAAATTCAAAGTTTGGGTTTTTATTTGTTAAATTTTGTTGCAAGGGCAATTTGGCAAATAAAATGAGGTTTTTTTTTTTTGTAGGAAGGGTAAGATGGGAAGTTTATGAATTTTGGTGTATTGTGTGTAGAAATTTTCAAAGTCCAAGGAAATTATCGGTAGAAAAATAGAACTTCCCACCCTTGTTTATGGGTTAACTCGATACAAATTTATGCCTATCGTTCTCAATTGCCATAAAATCCCTTCGTTCAGAACTCATTGCACTGTTCTGCTCCTTTCTTGAAGCAAAAGAAAAGACTCGAACCGGATAGAGAGGTTTTTATAGAAATCTTCTCTCCCTCTCGCTCTCAAGAAGCCATGGCAGCTATTCAGTACCTCGATTCTCTGCGCAACACCCATCCAGAGCTAGCCGAATGGTACAACACCCTCTCAGATCTGTACCACAAGAAGCTCTGGCATCAGCTCACTCTCAAGCTCGAACAGTTCGTCGCTCTCGCCGTGTTTCAGGTCTCCCCATTTCACTTCAAATTCCAATTTTTGCTTTTATATGTGCATTTGGGTATGCATATATATTTCCCCACTCGGTATGCGAATGTTTAGATTTGGGAAAGAAAGGGTATTGGTTTTGTTGATTTATGACAGCTTGATTTATTCATTGACTCAGCTTGGGGGATTAGGGTTTCTATATCCTTTTCTTTTGTTTTGAGTAAATAAGGGTTTTTTTTTTGGGTCTTGTGTTTTTTCAGCCAGAATCCCCAAAAATGTTCTACACTTCTACTCAAGTGTTTTATTCTTATTTTTGGATAAATGCCCAAGTGCTTTGGTTCTCCCAGAGACCGGAGGAAACGATAAATAATCAAAAGTTTTAATTTTGTCATATGTTCGATTGATGACATTGTCTTTAGTTCTTCGACTGTGCCAAGGGTTTTATATCTCGCCTGGCTTCAGCAAAATTAGGTTTTAAGGCTAAAGTGGTGCCAAAATCCCTTCAAATATTCTATAGTATTCTAGTGCCTTTTCGTTGATGAGAGACCAGAGTAAGGGATAAATTATGTTGAGTTGGAATTTTTGCTACTTTTAGGGCTTCTGCGCTTTTGGTATTTTGGTTGATGACATTGTATTTTGTTCTTCGATTGAGCTAAGGGTTTTATATCGTAATAGGGTAAGGGATAAATTATGTTGAGTTGGAATTTTTGCTACTTTTAGGGCTTCTGCGCTTTTGGTATTTTGGTTGATGACATTGTATTTTGTTCTTCGATTGAGCTAAGGGTTTTATATCGTAATAGGGTTTGGGGAAAATTAAGATTTTTGGCATCAAGTATTTCCAGAATCCATTTTTTTTGCTCTCAAGTGTTGCCAGGTTCCCTGTCCTAATTGTTACATCAATTGCTTTTTGGTTTATGAGAAAATAGATAATGTGATATTTATCGGAAGTATGAATTTTTGGCCGTTCTAGGGCTTTTGTGAGTTTGTTAGATGACAATATGTTTTGTTCCTCGACTTATGTATTTGAATAAATTAGGGTTTTGGGGCCTAAATGATCTCCCTGAATGCACCCCACAGACGATGTTAATTAAGTCATTTTCCTTTTTCTTTTAAGAGACCAGAGGAAGAGCTAAATAATCTGAAGTTTTGAAGTTCGGGGGGTATTTTGTTAAAGATTGATATAGGCGTCTCAACTCTAGGTAACTCATGTTTACCTACAATAGGGATCAATCTTTACCATGTCAAATGTGGAATTACTACTAGTGAAACCTGTTTTAACCAGGAGAATTGTATATTGCGTGCACTCTTTTTCTGGATGTGTACCTCTTTGCTCTTGGCTGACTTTAGTGATGTTTGGTTGTGCATTATGAGTTGAAATATTGTGGGCCCTACCTAAATGTCAAATATTAACGAAGTGGTGTTTGTTCCCGACTTATAGTGGTGATTTGGTCTGACTTGCAGTGGTGTTGGACCTGTTGTCTATGGCGAATAGTGGTTGTTTTAGTTATGTTGTTATGGCCAATGTGGTCTTTGGTTATCTCCTTATTTGTGTACCTTTTTCCTTTTTATTAATGGTAAAAGTTGTTCTTGTTGCAGATTAAAGTAAGACTTGCTTTTTGGTATCCTCTTTTTATTTTACCGTTTTACTTTTTAGTAATGAAATGTGTTTGTCGGCCGATTGGAAAAAGAAGGGGTTTTGATTGTACCCAAGTGAATTTTTTTATTTTTATTTTTTTATGGAGGAAATGTTTTTTGTTTCAGATATGAAAAACAGATTTTTGTGGCAAGTTGTGTTTGTCATGAACCAAATCAACGGCTCAGATCTTATTTTCCTTTGTATCCATTTGCTGAAGATGAGGGGTGCATACTTGTCTTTTGGTGTGCCTTGTTATAGTCTAACAAACGAATAGGGAAATAATGCTGGTAAGCTGAATAATTATTGATCTGAGCCTCAAGTGTTATAAGTTTCATTTTCCAATTTCTCATCTATGCAGCTATATGCCTCCTTTGTCTTTCCGAATGCATTGGACGAAACCAATCGGGGAATCTATTGAAGTTTGATTGGCCAGCTACTATTGAGATATTGGTCGCAACTCGCAATCCTTGGGATGAGATGATATTAACTGACAAGGAGATTATCCTCTTTTTTTGCGACATTATTTGTTTTACCATCTTGCTGTGAGGAGTGAGTTTGATTGGTCAAGCATTGATCAAACTGCTGAAAAGGCTGTTCATATTATGGATTCTGAATTAGGCTCTTTAAGACGAGTTCTCTTTAAGATGAGTTTTCTATTGCCTGAAGCTGAAAAGCCCGTGCACATTTGACTAAACTTGTCAATACCATAGATAGGATGGTACTCTACTGTTTGAATTTTTGTGCACAGTAAGACTAAGTGCGTTTTTCTATTTTGGTCAGCAAGATTAGACCAAGTGATTTGATCCTGTAATTTTACCCTAGGCATCCCGAATACAATCAGTGGTGGCTGAGTGGTATCGTGTGCTAATGTTCCATACTTGTTAGAGAAATTTTCAGTATCGCTGGTTGGTGCTTTGGATTTTGCGAAGCCCATGAAGCACCGATACTTCTAAATGGGAGTCATATGACTCATATCTACACCGTATCCATATCGGATACGGTACTCACGATACATATCCCATAAATATCCACAATAGCAACTTTTGTATTTTATTTTTTGAAGTATTGGATACTTATTGGAAGGGCGGACCTCGCGCAGCGGTAGAACTGCTCCATTGTGGCCTGTAGGTGAAGGGTTCGATTCTCGGAAACAGCCTCTCTGCTTGCAGGGGTAAGACTGTGTACATCAACCCTTCCCCAGGCCTTGCATATGCGGGAGCTTTTAACACTGGGTATGCCTTTTAAATATTAGATACTTATTGGATACTTTTAGACATGTATCCGAACTTTTATGAACTTAAGATTGTGACACTTCTTGCATTGGAAATTCTTAGGAATAACGAGAATGATAGATTTGTAGCACTTACTTTCTAGAGAGAGAGAGAGAGAGAGAGAGAGAGAGAGGCATTGTGAGATTCTGAGAAGCATCTTCCTTTTTTTTTTTTTGTGAGTTTTTTTGAACATTTTTATTGTGTCATGGACGTGTTCCATAAAATTAAACTTCAATAATTCACAAGCATCCAAATAGACTTCTATACAACGATACTGCATATGGATAATACAATAGTTTGATCTCTGGTCGTTACTACGGGTAATACACTATTAAAAAGAAAAGTCACTTGGGTAATACACTATTAAAAAGCTATAAAATGCCTTTTGATCTTATCCTGTTTTTCTAGATTTTCTTGTATCATCTTATCCGTATGCATGCATAGTGCAGTGCTGTTCTTCGCTCGCGGGGTGACTACGAACATGACTGCCTCATATGTTGTGTTTATTCTGGTTGGACATTAGTTTTATATGACGGTCTTTCTCTATAACTTGACAGATAGCATACCTGCTGCTACTGTGTTTCTGCTTGTGTTTAACTGGGAAAAGGTTAAACGCATCAAGATGCATTGATTTTGATTATGAAAGTTGTTTCTTTTTCATTATCTTCAGGCTGGTGATGCTCTCATACAGTTGTATCATAACTTCATCACTGATTTCGAGACCAAGATCAATCTTCTCAAGCTTGCGCATTTTGCTGTTATAGTTTCTCGGCAGTATTCAGAGAAAGAAGCTGCCATTAGTTACCTGGAAGATGTTATTGAAAAGCTTCGTGCTACTAGAGAGATGCGCATTGAGGAACCAATTCTTTATATAAAGATGCAAATTGCTGTCTTCAATATTGAGAACGGCAGCCAAAAAGAGTGCAAGAAACTTCTTGAAGACGGGAAGAGTACACTTGACACTATGACTGACATTGATCCATCTGTGTATGCCAGCTATTATTGGGTTTCATCTCAGTACCATAAATCTCGACAGGAGTTTGCTGAGTTTTACAAAAGTGCTCTTCTTTATTTAGCATATACCTCAGTGGAGTCTCTATCGGACTCATTTAAGCTGGTATGTGACTTCTTGTTTAACTATTTTACGAAGGTTAATTAAGTCTTCGATGCACTCACCATGCACTAAGACTTTCTTGGCATGAGATAGCAGTGAAGGTTAGACTTTGCTGGTATTATGGATTAAAGCATGCAAAGAATTTCTGCTTATCCTATTCTTACTTCTTAGTTTTTGTGACTTTCATTCTGTCCTCTCTTGTTACTGCATGATGCCTGGTTTGAATCTCTCTCTATTGTGATGATTAAGTGATCAAGAATGGTTTTGAGGACATCCATGTATGCTTTTTTATTTTATTTATTTGGACATGAGAGTTGCTTTAAGTGATGAAATTGTAAGAAAATTTCCTGGACTCTTGGGATAAAATGGTGAACTACAGAGATTGCAAAAGAATGCATAGAAGAATGAGAAACCTTGAGAATGAGGATATCGTGGAAGTCACTTGGGGATGACATTGGTTGCACTGCAGGACCATATTGTTAGCTAGTGTCCTTTCTCTTGGCTAAAAAGTCAGCTTTAGATGGTCTTCGAATTGTGGACGAGGGATGCCAAAAAGCATTTCTTTTTAAGTTGACAAGGGCATTTGTTTTCCTTTTAAGTCCCCTTTTGATTAAAGGGGCAGTGATGCAGTGGCATTAGTGGGAAAATGAAAAGTTTATTTAGTTTTCTATGTCTGTGTTGTCTTGGAAGTGTGGCTTGCTTTGAAAAAACTTAAAGCAATAACTGTCCAGGGAGGCCGATAAAAATAAATAAATAAATAAGTGTCCAGGGAGTATCCTAAGAGTCATGTATTGTAATCTCTATATGTATCCATGTGAACAAAATCTAGAGTGGTTTTTGAGGAGTTTAGAAATTTTCTACAAATTCTCTTCTTGCTTGTGAGTGAGAGAGTCCTAACATCAAGTGTGTGGCTTGGTCGTGTGAGTGTCATTCGCGATTAGCAACGCTGAGTGACATCCATTGCCCCCGTTGAGTGGCATCCCGGGACTATCCCTTGTCTCTTAGTTGGGACCATTCAGTTTCAGCTATTCTTGAAGGTGTTGGCCTGCACCAGATTGGTATTAGAGCATAGCTATCCATCCTGTTGAGTGTCCATTCCATGGCGTTTGAAAATAATATGTTGGAGGGAATTTTTTCTTGTGAAGATTCGGCAGGTTCACAACCACAAGTGGATTGGAGTTTGCCTTCAATGAACGACGAGTATGATGAAGAGGGATTCTTAATTACCCAGGGAGGTCAGAATTTCATTTCATTAGCCATTGAACAATGCGATCCTAGTTTTGATGTAAATAAGTTTGCAGAAGTTTTAACTCTTCAAGATACCCAACAAGGTGTCCTTACCAATTTAGTTGCGGAAAAGTGACTAGGAATGGATTGAGGAGGCTATTTTGGGGCATTTTTGGAGCTGTGGGCCAAAGTGTTTCGCACAAATGGAATCGTTCAAGGCTATGTTGCACGGACTCGGGTACGTGAATCGGATACGGGTGCATATCCAAGGGTCGGACACCTCAAAATTGTAAATAGGGGATTCGGGGATATGTACCCAAATTTGGATACGGGTGCGGGGATACGTTGAATATATATATATATATATATATATATATATATATATATATATATATATATATAGGCAAATTTTCTAGTCCAAACCTCCCGAGAATAAGAAAAAATTGATTTTTTTTGTGTTGCAAATTATTTTTGGAAAATCCGAGCCGTCCAATGTGTTCAGAAGGTGTTTTCAAGGGTCCACGCGAGAAATCTTCAAAAAAAATACCGGGAAGGGCTTGATCCAAGCAGTTTTCGCAAAAACTGTAAATATAAAAATTTTGCGAAAACTACTTGGATCAAGCCCTTCCCGGTATTTTTTTTTGAAGATTTTTCGCGGAGACCCTTGAAAACACCTTCTGAACACATTGGACGGCTCGGATCGTCAAAAAAAAATTTGGATCATGGAGGTCCGGAAACGGGAGGTCCGGACTAGAAGCCCTCCCTATATATATACTAGGTACAAGGCTTCGTGCGTTGCACGAATTTTATGCCCGTGTATTTGATTTTGGATTTTTCTTAGAGGTAGGTTAAAAGAACTTGTACTGGAGTTTGACTAATGAAGACGATATCTTAAAATACAAGATGGAATGCGGAAGTTGAATGCCGATATTAACAAGAAGAAGTGTGGGCATAGGAGAGCTATTGGTTTTACCATAGTTTGCTAAACCTTGGAATACAGTATTAAAATTGGATTGAAGATTAAATTGCGAGGGTAATGCTCAAAATCCCAAGTCACAAATGACCGTTGCAATGTCATTATGAGTCTATGACAGTACCTATAAATAATGACATGTTCAAAGGCATCAAAGTGTATATATATATATATATAGAGCATGCAAATAATATATAATGATCTTAAGGATTATTAATTTAAGTTAATCAGTTCAAATTATCTCAATTCATGTAACATAGGTAATTTTGTTATTCTATATATTATTACGAATACAAATTTGACCAATAAAAGTAGTCTGAATTCTTACTCCAAAATAAATAGGTAAGATTACAGAAACATTAACAAACAAACAAATAAAAATCAATAGACACAAAAACATATCATATGCAGTATGTTTGAATCTAAACTATGAAACTTTATGTATATCGCTCTTGGACCTATTTATCTGTTTTGATTTGCTTTCAATTAGAACTACCTAATTTTTTATATTGGTGTTTTCCAGAATCGAATCAACTAATATAAATTACCCGAAAAAAGATCAACTAATATAAAAGAAAATATGAAACGAAATTATTTCTTTATGTTGATCCTGTCGATCTTGCCATTTGATGTTTTTGCATTCTCAATAACAGTTTCGTTTGAGTATTTTGCACTTTTGCTTCGTATTTTAGTTACAGTTGCATGGTTTCTTATTTCAGCCTTTTTTCGGATCGAATATATATATATATATATATATATATATATATATATATATATATATATATATATATATATATATATATATATACACATAAAATAAGCTAAGCCACAATCAAAAAATCAAAACTAAAATAACAAAACTTAATAATATATATATGTCTAAGGGCATATATATTCCATATATATATAAAACTTGTTATAGAGTGCATATACTCATACTAAAAAACTATACAAAAAAATCTTCGCGTAAATTATTAGTACTTATTAAAATGCTCCTTTAGTCGATTTTATGATCCTGTGGGCTAAACCAAAAGGAAATTAACTGCATGCAAAAAATATCGAAACATGTACCGAAACTCTCGTTCATCGCCTCTAAAATATATATATTTAAGAAATTGCTTTAAATTTTACTATCATATTCCGTTGCGAACACTTAATCTCAAATATTTTACCAAGAAATTCAAAACTCATCACACAAACAAACAATACTTAGTATTTCGAAAGGAAACAAATAGAAGGTGTAGACATGTTCAGAGAAGGAACAAGTAGAAACTTACGGAGTACTTGCAAAGTGACTCTGGAAATATCCGAAATGGAAGCAGAGATCTAAAGATTTTCCTGATGGATTTTCCAATAAAGGCAAAACCAAATGCGTGGTTCAGAAGCTTTCAGTGGAAGCACTGTATACTGCTGTCCAAATTCTTTCGACATCTAGTCGTCTGCATGGCGCAAAACCCAACGGGCAATACTACTACGACTTTATTTCTAGGACAAAGACCTCTACAACAAATTGGGCGACTCGTAATTTTGCCCAAATTGGAGGGCAATTGGCCAAACAACTCCAATTTGAAAGCTTCCCTTATATAAGCACTGCGTTCCTGGATATATATATATATATATATATATATATATATATATATATATATATATATATATATATATATATATATATATTAAGTATCATTAATTATTTAAATTTTTATTTTGTTGGTTCTGGAAGGGGTATAAACTATGTTGCACGGATCCGCCATTTTGGGCGAAGGATCCGTGCGGACACGGGTGCGACACGGGTACGGGATCTGTACCAGACTCGGCCAAAATAAAACGGATACATCTGGTTTCTGGTTCGATCGAAGAAGCAGAAGAAGAAGAAGAAGAAGAAGAGAGAGAGAGAGAGAGAGAGAGAGAGAGAGAGAGAGACCTGTAATCGTCGGAGACTTCGATTTGTTGCACGGAGAGAGAGAGAGAGAGAGAGAGAGAGTCGAAAAAAATTGAACCAGAAACCAGAAGCTTGGAGACAATTTTTCGATTTGTTGCTGGGGAAGTACAGCTGTATTATTTACCCAAAAAAAGTACAGCTGTATTGATGATGAAGTACTGTTGATGTTTTTATCCAAAAAAAAAGTACTGCTGATGAAATACAGCTGTATTCCACCGAAAGTTGCTCAACTACTAGTCCAACTTACGGTCAACCTCCTCCAATTTACAATATCTTCATTTGAGTCCTCATTTTTTGATCTAATCAATTTAGCCCCTGAAAGTTTCTGTTCTTTTCATTTATACCCCTTCCAGAACCAACAAAATAAAAATTTAAATAATTAATGATACTTATATATATATACAAGAAGTTTCCTATGAGGGCTCCCTCACAAAAAAAAGTGCGGGAAAACAGTTGTTAGCCGTTGGATCGCGTGAAGGGCATAAGATCCAACGATCCACAACTGTTTTCCCGCACTTTTTTTTGTGAGGGAGCCCTCACAGGATATGTTCTGTATATATATATATATATATATATATATATATATATATATATATATATATATATATATATATATATACCAATTATCCTGTCAAGGATCCCGGATTTCCCGGATTTAAGCGTTTTGATGCATTTGCCGATTGTTTTTGGGAAATCCGAGCCGTCCAATGTGTTCAAAAGGTGTTTTCCAAGTCTCACGCGGGAAATCTTAAAAAAAAAATACCCGGAAGGGCTTGATCCAAGCGGTTTTTCGCAAAAAATGTACATTTACAGTTTTGCGAAAAACCGCTTGGATCAAGCCCTTCCCGGTATTTTTTTTTGAAGATTTCCCGCGTGGACCTTGGAAAACACCTTTTGAACACATTGGACGGTTCGGATCGTCAAAAAAATATCGGGAAGGTGGAGTCCCGGATTCGGGACTCCCGGACTTGATCGGGCCTATATATATATATATATATATATATATATATATATATATATATATATATATATATATATACATATACGCCACCGATCCAGTCAAGGATCCCGGAAATCCCGGATTGAAGCCTTTTTCGGTGTTTTGATGCTTTTAAAAATTGTTTTTGGGAAATCCGAGCCGTCCAATGTGTTCAAAAGGTGTTTTCCAAGGTCCATGCGGGAAATCTTCAAAAAAAAAATACAGGGAAGGGCTTGATCCAAGCAGTTTTTCACAAAAATTGTACATTTACAGTTTTGCGAAAAATTGCTTGGATCAAGCCCTTCCCGGTATTTTTTTTTGAAGATTTCCCACGTGGACCTTGGAAAACACCTTTTGAACACATTGGACGATTCAGATCGTCAAAAAAATATCGGGAAGGTGGAGTCCCGGATTCGGGACTCCCGGACTGGATAGTTAGTCTATATATATATATATATATATAGAGAGAGAGAGAGAGAGAGAGAGAGAGGAACTCTCTAGTCCGGGACCCTTGGGTCCGGATCTCATAGTTCCGGATCAAATTTTCATGATCCGAACCGTCCAATGTGTTCAAAAGGTGTTTTCCAAGGTCCACGCAGGAAATCTTAAAAAAAAAATACCGGGAAGGGCTTGATCCACGCAATTTTGTAAATATGCAGTTTTTGCGAAAAATTACGTGGATCAAGCCCTTCCCGGTATTTTTTTTTGAAGATTTCCCGCGTGGGCCTTGGAAAACACCTTTTGAACACATTGGACGGCTCGGATCGTCAAAAAAATATCGGGAAGGGCTTCAAAACGCTTCAATCCGGGATCCTTGACAGGTATATATATATATATATATATATATATTCAATGTATCCCCGCACCTGTATCCAAATTTGGGTACATATCCCCGAATCCCCTATTTACAATTTTGAGGTGTCCGACCCTTGGATATGCACCCATATCCAATTCACGTACCCGAGTCCGTGCAACATAGGGTATAAATGAAAAGAACAGAAACTTTCAGGGGCTAAATTGATTAGATCAGAAAATGAGGACTCAAATGAAGATATTGTAAATTGGAGGAGGTTGATCGTAAGTTGGACTAGTAGTTGAGCAACTTTCGGTGGAATACAACTATACTTCATTAGCAGTACTTTTTTTTGGGTAAAAACATTAGCAGTACTTCATCATCAATACAGTTGTACTTTTTTTGGGTAAATAATACAACTGTACTTCATCAGCAACAAATCGAAAAATTGTCTACAAGCTTCTGGTTTCTGGTTCAATTTTTTTCGATTCTCTCTCTCTCTCTCTCCGCGCAACAAATCGAAGTCTCCGACGATTACATCTCTCTCTCTCTCTCTCTCTCTCTCTCTCTCTCTCTCTCTCTCTCTCTCCTGCTTCTTCTTCTTCTTCTTCTTCGATCGAACCAGAAACCAGACGTATCCGTTTTATTTTGGCCGAGTCCGGTACAGATCCCGTACCCGTACCCGTGTCCGCACGGATCCTTCGCCCAAAATGGCGGATCCGTGCAACATAGGTTCAAGGTTGTGAATGTGAGTTCCTCGTGGACTTGGGAAGTCAAATGAAGTTTATCTCACAATCTCTAGTTTCATTTTTAAATTTGCCAACTGAGAGATGTGTTTGAACCCTATTATGCGCATTGGGTGACTCCAGATTGCAAAACACAAATAACTAGATGCTATGAAGCACGGATACTCTATTTTGGCCTCCATATAACATACACCTAGGAAGCACGGGTACTGGTACGCGATACGGCAAAAACCTAAAAAAGTAGGGTACGGGTACGGTTGGGTACGTAAAGTGTAAATTTTTTTCCCCCCCGATTTTACTATGTTCCATTGCACAAACTGAATAATAAACCCTTTTAACAACAAAAAGCAACATAAATAAAAGTTATAAGTTCATAAATAAAAGTTATAAGTCAATTTTTTCTTCTTTTTCTCTGATGCTTCTTTTTTTTTCCACTTCTTTTTTTCTTCTAATGTTTTTTTCTTCCTCTTTCAATGATAGAAATAAAAAAGAAGGGAAGAAGAATTTTTTTTTTATTTTCTCTTCCTTCTCATTTATTTTCCTAAGTCCACGAACATATGTTCAGTGGGTGTGCTTCGAATTAATTCGATAAGTAAAACCGAAAAAATATTTTATATCAAATGTTTTTTTCCCCTGTTAGCTAAGTCAGCGAAAAGAAATTTACTTACCCCAAAACAAGTTGAGAGTTGCTCAACATTCCTTCACTTCGTGACTCTCTCTCACTAGCCGAGAGAGAGAGAGAGAGAGAGAGTGTAGCACGAGAGAAAGAGCGAGAGTACAGGGAGAGAGAGAGAGTACACAGAGAGAGAGAGAGAGACTAACCAGAGGTCTAGAGAGCTTGTATGGCTGTTGCAGTGTTGCTCGAACAATAAAAGAATGGCTGCTGCTTCTCAAATGAGAAGCCCTAACTGATGAAACTTCAAAACACGTCTGTTGTGTTATAAGGGGTGTCAAAAGTGCACATGAACCCCTGAAGTTTCTATAATTTTCATTCGGGCCCCTGAAAGTTTTAAAAATTTTACAAAAAAGTCCAAACGTACCCAACAAAGTACCCAATCGGAGTACCCAGGAGTACCAAAGCCGTACCCGAACAGTGCAAAAGTACCTGGTACGTTTTTGCCGTACCCGGTACGTATTTTGCCGTACCCAGCCGTACCCGTACCAGTACCCGGTACTCGTACGGCGACATTTTTGGAGTACCCGTGCTTCATAGACGTACACATATGTTTTTTTTTTTAAAAGTATCCAGAATTTAAATTTATCTTTTGGTATTCGGATACGTTTTGGATATGCTAGGATACGTTTGGGGGGTGAATATGCTATTACTTGAAATATGTGGGTTAAAAGTGTAAAAAGGGCTTTATATTATTTCTTTCTCACACGCACGTCCTTTGTTTGTTATTGATGTTATATCACTTATTCCTTCTTCACTGCAAAACTTAGGTGATCTCAAAACTTGATAACTTAGATTCGATCTGGACGAACAAACTCGACCGTGGTTTCCCTTTTATTTGGGTTTGCTCGATTAGGTTTGAGTTTGCACCTACGGGTGAGGATTTAGTTTTTTTTTTTTGGAGGATTTGTGGGTTGGGTTGATGGGTTTGAACCTGGGTTGGTGCTCAATTTGGTCCTCAAACTGGGTTTTGTTGTTGGGAAATGCTAACGGGTGCCATAGTGCACCCATTAAGAGTATAAAAAAGTACAATTTAAAAGTACACTTGTACTTTAAAGTACATCTTTAAGTGTACTTCAACGTACAAGTGTACTTTTAAAGTGTACTTTTTTATACAAGTGGGACCCACAAAAGTGTACTTTTTGTACCCGTAACGGGTGCACTATGGCAGCCGTTAGCATGACCCTTTGTTGTTCTTTTTGGTATATAGGAAGAATGGGATGATAATGTGCCAAAAAAATATATTTATATATTTTCATATTCAACGTATCCCCCAACGTATCGTATCCGACTTTTTGGAAAAATCACGTATCTGCGTATCCGTATTGTATTGTATCCGTATCCGTGCTTCATAGACTAGATGATGCTTATGAATTGAAGGTAAATGGTGAACTTGTAAACTTGTATCAAACAATAAAGAATATGAAGCAGGAGAAGCTCTCAGTGGTCATGAAGGAAGTAACTGCTATACCAGCAACTTCCCATCAAGATATCATTGATGTCTTGGATGTTCATTCCACCACCACTTGTCGAGGAACCTATACACTATCTGGTTCATTGGAAGGGAAAAGCACATTGTTAAGATGCATGGGTTTCAGCTCAAGAGCTCAAGAAGCTTGATGAAAGGCTTTGGGAAGATTTGGTTCAAGAAGGCTTCCTTTTCAGTGGAGGATAATGATGCAAGAGTATTATTGGGAAAATGAAAAGTTTATTTAGATTTCTTGTGTTTTCTATTTCTTGTTAAACTGTGTTGTCTGTCTTGGAAGTGTGACTTGCTTTGGAAAGTCTTAAAGTAAATAAGTGTCCAGGGAGTAGTCTGGAGTGGTTGTGTTTTATTTAAAATGAGGGATCCCTCATTAGAAGTTGATCCATATATATATAAATATCCATGTGAATGAAATCTGGAGTGGTTTTTGAGGAGTCTAGAAATTTTCGACAGGTTCTCTTCTTGCTTGTGAGTGAGAGAGTCCTAACATCAAGTGTGTGGCTTGGTCGCGTGAGTGTCATCTGCGATTAGCAACGTTGAGTGACATCCGTTGCCCCTGATGAGTTGCATTGTCTCTTAGTTGGGACCATTCGCTTTCCGCTATTCTCGCAGGTGTTGGCCTGCATCACGTAGCAGAAGAATAGACCATAGATGAGTGTTTTGTACATAGGTTATTTGCCCTCTTACACTTAAATCAAATCTGGATTCATGGATTTTAAGTAACAAAACGAGTTCACATTTGAATTTGTTTTCATACCTTGACTTGTATTAGCCATATCCCACAGAACAAGAGTAATTCTAGATGAAATTAATTGGTTATTTTGGATAATTACCTTTACTGTATCCTCGAGAAATTTCCTGTGTGGTTTCTTGAGCTTCCCATTTTCCGCCAGCAGTAAGGAATTTTATATTAATCTTGCGTATGTTTCAGGACTTGGCCTTTGATTTATCTCTAGCTGCATTGCTCGGAGAGAACATATATAATTTTGGGGAACTGCTCGCACATCCAATCGTAAGACAGTTTTCAGTATATTATTAGTTGCGACTTTTCTTTCTTTTTTTCCTTTTGAGTTGTCATGATGGCTTAAGATACTCTTGTAGCGGGTGCATTACTCTCTTTGTGCATCAGTACATGTATTTTTTCACCATTTTTTACTGGTGAAAATATTTTAAGGGACTTGATTCCCAATTTTATAGTTCTGGATGCACTTGAATCTGAACTTCTTTTCCTTGCTGATTGGCTGGGGATGAGAGTTGGCCATGACTAGGTTGAAAAACTATACACGCCTTAACTTTCCAGTTGCTGCCATGAACCCTACCCCATTTTAACTGGGGTTGCTTAAGTCGACGTATGGTTTAAATTTGGGACTTTTGGAGCAGGTGACCTTTTAGTCCGTTGCAAATTGGAAACTTGATCAAGTCAATGTATCCAGAGCTTTTCACTGTCATTTCCCTAATTGATAAAAAAAGTTCAATACTTAAGAAGCCGTAGCATCATATTTGAATGTTAAGCGTGGATGAAGAACTAGTCTTGGTGATGCCATTTAGTTCTTGATCTTACGTTTGAAGGCGTGTCGTCCTTTGTTTACGTACCTTGTTCTGGATATTTTTGTTTCCTACTAGAATAAAGGTTCTAACATTCTTGAACTGCAATTTTTCTCGGATCTCTTGCCTTATTTCAGAACAGAACATGTTTTCATGTGGATGGGCCTGGCATGAAATCAGCAACACTGTCTCCCCCCTTTACCCTTTAACAGATTCGTACTTCCATAATGTTGATTGTGACCTCCTTCATTTAATACAGATTAAGAGTCTTCTGGGCACGAAGGTTGAATGGCTCTTCTATATTCTTGAAGCATTCAATTCTGGTGACTTAGTTCGCTACCAAGAATTATGCCAGGTGCATAGAGCTGCGTTGAGTGCTCAACCAGCCCTAGTGGAGAACGAGAAAAAGCTACTAGAAAAGATCAACATTCTCTGTTTGATGGAAATCATCTTCAGGTATGTTAGAAAGCCATTTTGTTCTAGATCCAACAGTTTTTTAACTTCTTGGTGCTGCATTAATTGGAAATGTGGTTCTGTGCAGCCGGCCATCAGAAGATAGAACTATTCCACTACATATCATTGCCGAATGCACAAAACTTAATGTGGAGGATGTGGAGTATCTTCTCATGAAAAGCCTTTCAGTAAGTCCCAATATGACAAACAGAGATTCATGCTCAACACTCTCTTCGTCTTGATTTGTATCCCTTTTAGACAGTTGGGTCCTTTTCATGGGATCAGCAAATAATGTATTTCGTGAAAAAAAAATCATAGTTTTTTAACCAATCGTGAGTATCTTAATCCGTTATTGTATACGGAGTTTTTAAAAATAATCTAGAAAATAATTAAGTTGAAGAATATCGACAAGTTTGTTAGATATCTAGGGATAATAAACTAGAATGCTCCAAAATGAGAATTGATGTTTCAAGAAAAAACATAGATATTGCATCAGTAAGCAAGCGTTTTTTATGGACATGCTGTTCATATATTTGATTTGTAAAACATTACAGATATCTTTTGTGTCCAGAAGTTTTGGTGGATATTTTGTGTCCACAAGTTTCTAACTGTTGGGAAATTTTACTGCAGGTTCATCTAATTGAGGGGATAATTGACCAAGTTGAGGGAAATGTTCACATCTCTTGGGTGCAACCAAGAGTGTTAGGTTTTCCGCAGATCAAATCTTTGCGTGATCGACTGGACAATTGGGTGGACAAAGTACACACTGCTTTGTTGTCGGTAGAGGCAGAAACACCTGATCTAGTTGCATCTTAAGCTTTATTTCTCTGACCTCCTTTCAGCATTCTGTCTCCTTTCAGCATTCTGTAACAGTCTCTTAAAAAGAATCCGTAACTGCAGCAAAGAAAAAGATTGTTAGTTGCTCGTGTCATCTTTGTATGCTTCAATTTCATATTGATTCATCAGATCTTGCAATATTTGTTTTGAAAGGAGCAGCTTCTCATGCTTTCGTTTTCCAGATTTATTGCATGCGTAGAGACACAGCAAGTCGATGGGAAAATTGGCTATTTTACTTCCTTCATGGTTTATAGAACAATTTAACTGAAATATTCTTGAGTCGCTTCAAAATTTGGTCAATGGAGTTCATCCTATTCCCCTGTTCATTCTTTTACTTGTGGCCTTGTGGGTAATCATCCTTTCTGGAAAACTGATGTTATTGGTTCACGCCTCACAGCATAAGTGAGATTGGACCCAGGTCCATGGATGTTTACATCAAATTGGTCAACACTCGAGCCGGTAGCCGGGGGCATGCCGGTGATTAGATTCCTGTTTAAAATAAGCTATTTTCTTATTTTCCTCCCAATGTGAGAAAAGGGGTTCTTATGGAAAGTAAATAAAGGTTTCAATAAACCTTATTCCCAATGGGGACGAAAGGTACGTGGATTTCCATTTGCGACAGAGTTTCTTGATTTTTTGGTACATTTATAATATATCGACAAAGGTACTGGGATCTTCCGAAAATGCTTTAGACTTGTGACAATTCCAATTAAACGAGAGATCTGAAATCGCAAAAGTGTTCATTTTGCAGATTGTCGAAGAAAATCTCCACTCATTATTCTTCAGACCATTGTCCCTATTCCTCACTATTACCAGGCCATTTTGTCATCAGTGGGATCAACCGCATATACAAAAATTGACTATTTTAAAATATACGACTCTCGCCGTTCCTTTTTAAGTGTAGCTTCGTAATTTCAACTTATTAAGAAAATATCATCATTACACCTTTCACATTAACTTTTATATTCAGTTTTTACTATTGCCCTTGATGGAAACATCATCATTAAATTTTACCCACTTACATTTAAAAAAAAGAATCTACTTTTAAGGGAAAAATAGAAAATGTATCAACTTTTACCCACTAACTTTTTAAAATCAAACTCGTTTAAGAACAACCTAAAATGGAATACACTAGTCTTTTTAAGGAACAGAGTGATTCTATACGAGTTGGCACAAATGTTGCAGGTGGGTTTATGATTAGTATAATTATTACAGTAGGATCCAGTATGATAGCGTTCAATCGGAAAAGAACAGGAAACAACGAAGGCAAAGGAAGAAACACAATACACTTCTGCATCAATGCACAAACCAGATCTACACTTGAATAGTAGATGCACAACTCCGTAAACAGATTCAACTTGAACCATCGCCCCAAACGCTCTGAATTTTTTTTACGTACAGAATAAAACAAAAATCAGACAAAGTAACCTTATTTGACATCCCATTTTATCCCTCTATCTGCACAGCAAAATACATGCAAAGGAAATATTTCTTTTCTTCACTCTTGCCTTACAAATGGAGAGGAGCTCACATCTGTTGTACTGTAAAAAGAATCCTCTTGCCCACCATAGTAGTTGTCTTCCTTCTCTTGATCCCACTTTAGAACCTCCCTTATATACTTGAATGCCTCATCAACGGTCACTCGGTCTCTTGCCCTAGCTTGCCACACGAAAAGCTTTCTACCGGTGAGGGAAGCATAAAGATCTTTGAACTTCATAGCAACATAGTAGTAAGCTTGGTGGGCCAAAGACTGGTGGTTGTTGTGGGGCCGCACTGGACTGAAATCTGTGAACCACTCACAAGCACTTAGATTTACGCGATTGACCTTCTCCTCGAATAGATCGTACTTGTTAAAGATCAAGACGAAAGGGGTGTTCTTGAAGCACGGATGGCCCACTGTTGTTTCAAAGAGAGTTTTGGCCTGCATAATCTTGTTTTCTAGTAGGGTCCCTGAACCGGCGTTTTCTGGGGCAAGACAAGTCTGATCATAGTCACTAAGCGATACACAAAAGACTACCACGCGGACATCTTCGAACATTTCCACCCACTTGCAGCCTTCGCTCATCCCCTTGGCATTCACTCTAATAAGTTGGTATCTAGAAACCAAACATTCGGAGAGAGCAATATATGAATTGCCAGGCAAGAAGGGAAACAGAGAAGTAACTCACAAATTATGTACAATTCGCATCGAGAGATTAGTATTACTTCAAATTAACAACCAGATTTGTCACTTGTCATGTCACTTAATTGCCACTCATTTGACAAGTGACCAACGGAACTTCCCACGACACACGGGGTTCCAGCCTTAAAGGCCAACATTATACCATCAGAATGGGAGATGTTTCCAAGCAGGAAGTCGCAGAAGCCATGATAGGTAGCAATAAGGCTCTGTTTGGGTTGATGTGGATTTCAAATAACAGGATTTTAAGTTTGATTTCAACAAAGGATATGAGAAGTTTAGCTGTATGCGGCTTGTAAAGCTAGAATGAAAGATGGATTAGAGTTAGAATGTGTATTTAGTTGGATCACTATCTTGTGACATCCTTAACGTGAAGGATTTGGAATCACTCCCATAGACAAATAGCCCAGTTCCTATACCAAAGTCTTAAGCGATCCATCAAGCCTACATTCGAGTTATTGTCGCGAAATGGAGTAATGCAAACACTCAAACCTCTTCACCTGAATTCCACAGCTCTCCATATACAACATAATTCTGCCTTACAAGTGGGAGCATGACATAAGAAACATCGTAGAAGAGGAAGCAACAATTACCTGGTTAGAGGTGGGGGTGGAGCTTCCAGGTTGTCCATGTAGGTTTCAGACATTGGGCTACGATCATCAAGAGAGAACTCCATGAACGCTAAACCGTTCCCTTGGGTGACCCCTTCTGCATATACTATGTCTCTCTCTGACGGCTCATACTCATTGCTTGACACCTCAACAGCCTGACACAGGACATCATTATTAGCCATCCAAGCTTTGATTATATTACCTTCCAATTTTCATGGCCTAGTCCATATGATGGAGGGGAGGGGGAAGTAGAAGCTATGAGAAATAGGCACAGAAACGAAGTGAAATGATGAATTTTTATTGGGTCGTTTTACTTTTTACCATTTCTCACTGAAAATGGCGCACACCATCAACCAAAGGTGCGGGTAGGTTCTCTTTGATTGCTACGACCTATGAGAGAACCATGGTTATCTAGATTTAGGAATAAATATCAGCCCATACAACTGTACAGGCAAATAAAAATTATATGGTTAAAATGGGGTAGTAGCAGGATACATGAAGGTCATGATTTTTTTTTTGTTCTACCATGCAAATACGTTTTACGTGGCCAAACATCAGATAAGAGTTGCTAATTAAAATGAATGGCATACCCGGCTCAAGAAGTATTCTGCAACATCAGGCAGGAAATGAAGCTCATCCTTTCTCCTATATGTTTCTTGTATAGCAGGATCCCTCCAAACCTCTTCAACTAGGGGAGCATACTCACGCGTTGCCGCAGGAAAGAATGCATCCAAATCTCCTGTGGCTATAATGTCTAGGAGCCAGTCAGAGAAATGCTTCAACCTAGGGTTGATGGAGTAGAAGCATTGACCTTTCTCACTGGAATCGTCATCTGTGGCAAGATTCAGTACATTGTCAGAAATACTGCAGTGCAGTCAGCATTTTCACACATCATTACACGTTTTGCATGTGGACCAATAACACGCATACAATCAAAGCAATTTATGCATCCTAGAAATGATTTCCGAGGAACAACAAAATTTAGCCTTTATTTTCAAATCACCATCAGAAGTAAATGAACAAATGAAAAGTGCATGAAAGCTGCTTATTAAAGCTTACTCTTTACAGCAAGCATGTATCGGAAAGAACATAGAATTGTGAGTTCTATTGCTCTTAAGTCCCTAATCGCTGCAAGTATAGCAACACACACACACAAGAAAAGAGTGGGGAAAGGAAAAACGTGCAGATCAGAGTTCCTATCTTCGAAGAACTCAGTATCCATTTAAAACTCATGTAGTTAGTAACAAAACATTCAAAATTCAAGTCCAAGTAGAATTTCATCAATAAAGAGGCAGAGAGAGAGGCAGACTGTTTTCGTTTTGACCTGAAGTATGGCGGAGAAAGGAGGATTGATTCTAGATACTTGCTGCAACTTCTAACAGTAGCTACAACATATTATTCACACTCTATAAGTACTCTGAGCATATCGTTCCATGGAAAGGTTCAAATAAAATCCATATGCCGTTAACACTCTTTTTGTGCTTTCCCATCTGAATGTTCCGATTCTATTTAGTTCATAAAAGTCATCATAAAGTCATAAGGAAACATGCTCACCAAACTGGTTTGTGATAGAACCAACATCATTCAGACTGAACATAGTCCTCCATATTCCACAAATGACGCCTCAAACCCAGCATGTTTTAGAAACGGCGTAATAAGCTACACTTGGTGGTTTTTTCCTTGGAATTATAGATAAAACGTTAACTGGAATTTTGTGGGGAATTTGAGCAAGTCCATACCATAAAGCAATTTCTCAAAACCATAACTACAATGATCTGAACAGCACAAATACTGGTCGATGAATTTCGATGAAGACACTGGGAAAATTTCGAGCGACCTATGAATTCCATGAGTAACTAATCTTTCTACACATACACTCAAGTCCTTGACACAAGGGTCATGTCTTATTTATAAGCAAATATTACTGGCTCAAGGATACTGCTATACCTCTTCTATCAGTACATTCACTTCCTCAAATATCAAAATAAATGCACATCCCTACCATAAGCAGCCGTCTATAACTTACATGGAATCATTTAGAAAAATTGCTCACCAGTTGATGAGAAGTAGGAATAAATGCAGACTAGGAAGCTGCATTGTATGATATGAAACCAGTGAAATTTTCCTTTACAAGGAATGCAGCGGTATGCATTATGCAAAAGGGAAAATGCGGATTTGAAGTCTAAACATCTGATTAGATCGTTATGGGAGCTTTATCCATTGTACCTGCCTCAGTACTTTGGTCATACGAATTTATAGCTTTCATTCTTGACAGAGCCTCTTCTTCAAAGCGCTCCCGTCCATCAAGCAGTATGCTAAGATATTTATACATATTGCTTTGAATCATAAGTTTAATCTCCAGCAATTCTTCCGCATTAAACTTGTTCCCATACAAGAATTTAGCCTGTTAAATGATGCATGAAGAACAGACAAAAATTAGCACAAACACCAGTAATACATTCTAACAACTGGGGAAAGAATGACATGCAATTTGTGGCCACAGATATTCTGTCTGTGAAATTAAATACTCAAACTGATTGTCCCAGACTCCCAGTTTCATGTTTAAGGGCAAACATTTTCACATTCAGGAGAAAGGACGCAGACAATCTGGACAAGTAATCAATCGATATGGGACCAGTGAATATTCCTAGTGCTTCTTCTGGTGCGGCAAAAACCATAAAAGCCTTGATGGTTTTTCACTGAGGCACACTGAGAATAGTGTACTTTCGGCCTACTAATCTGCAGTTCTTTGCTTCTATCTCACGCTAAAAACCAATGTGTGATTCCTAATTTACGAATGTTATTGGGCCACTGGTTCAGGGCTTTAAAAACTCAGTTCACTAACCTCAAGTTTATGGTCTTGAAGATAAGGGTGGATACGTTGTGCAAAGGAGTATCAGGAGTTAGGTTTGTACCAAATCTTTCCCTCTCAGAACCCCCTTAAAGGGAAGTCAATTGGTTGGACATTAATTTCTTGTATTTAAGATTATGTAACTGCTTTCGATAAGTTCTTACAGTGATTGAATGTTATATGGTGAATGATTTCAGGAGTAACTAGTACTCCGGAAACAAACATTTCAACCACCATTTTTTTGTAACTATTCTAGATTTGAAACTTCGTCGCCATATAGTCAGTCAATATTACCATCTATGCTCATTGTGATTTATTGTTGCAACTAGCAACAAGATACCACACACAGAAAGGTGCATCAAAGTACCAAACAATGCTAAACACATAACAAATGTACGTCCTGATTGAAGAATGAAGATGAGAGTTTATAAACAAGAATCATGTACTAGAAACTCAAAAGCAGAGCTTAGAATAAACATGTCCACTGACAAATTTCAAAACTAAATCCACCTGAACTGCTTGGAACACGATTAGTAGCTATCTTAGCATAAAGCAGAGCCCATGTAAAGCTTACAAAGTATAGAGTACCTGCTTAAAAATCGTGCTGGTTCCAGAGCCTTGAGGGCCAAGGAGAAGCAATTTTTGATTTTTTCTCTGTTCCAGATAATTAGGAACAGTAGTATAATTGCTAGGCTCATCCCTTTGTCCCTGAGGTTGACCATGGAGCACTGGCAAAGAGAACAGGCTGCAAACAAGCCGTGTTGAAGCCTGTCTAACAAAGAGGAGAGTTTGAATGTTACATGACTGGAATACGGTTTCCTAAATGTATTGAGACAGAAATCTTCAGACGCATACCTTCTCCCAAATGTTTCCCCTGATATTGTTCTGACCTTCTTCCTCATAACGACCATCATCATACACCCAAAAATGAGTATCACGTGGACACTGCACATTTGCCAGCTGAAACATGACACATGCAGGTTAGAGTTGAGTCCACACAGACTAAACACTGAAGCAAGTGCTACAGATGGAGAAAGCGGGCCTAAGCAATTTAAATGGAAGTGTGAGGTGTTATATGCAAAGGAGAAATGCAAGTAGAAATTGAGTATAAGAAGCAGCAATTCCATGTAACAATGGATCTGGTATGAGATGGGGATTGTACGCAACAGGCAAGGTGCACAACATGGCAACCTCAAACAAAACATGATCCAAAGCAAAAGAAAAGGGGGACTTCGACAATTTAATTAGGTAAAAAAGCCAACAAGCAGAAAAACTAAACATAAGATGCACCGTTAAACTTTGAAAAGAAAGAGAACTCAGTAGACAGACCTT
The DNA here is from genome assembly GCA_020921065.1 of Vaccinium darrowii. NCBI lineage: Eukaryota > Viridiplantae > Streptophyta > Magnoliopsida > Ericales > Ericaceae > Vaccinium > Vaccinium darrowii. The sequence goes on along the minus strand of CM037162.1, from coordinate 21,778,241 downwards.
TAGGACTCTCAGTTCAAGTTTTGTAATTTCTCGGCCATTGATGTAAACTTCAGTGTTTCCATTACTTGCATGAGGACCAAGTTTCCCAGTAAAATTTAAGTTTGAACTTATAATCCGATCTGGTTTTTCTCCTTCCTGTCACATCAACACGAAGAGTTTTACTAGAAGCATTGACATCATGAGAAATACACAATTCTTTATGTATAAAAGCAATGCTGAAATAAAGCCAAATACATATCACCGTAATAATCCACTTACCTTTCCCCAAAGACCAGATTCCTTGTCATACCAGTACATGCCAGGCTTCAATTTCCGCGGTGGCAAAGGGCACCCAAGTAATTCAGCCATCTCCTCTGGCTTCAAAGGGAACCCATTAACAATCAACTGCTCCGGCCGAAGCTGATTAGCAGCGCATTCTTTCTCGGCTTTCATTATCTGTTTGACTTCTAAAGGACTAAGCAATCTTGCTAATACCCTTGAATGTTTGCCCAATTTGGTCCTCTTCGACTCATCAATTGGGTCACCAATGCAAGTAACACATTTACGCCCTTCTGGCATTGAACCCATGGCCCTAAGCACGCAATTACTGCAATACTTGGCATCACAAACCAAGCAAGATTCCTTCGTTTCCCACTTCCCTTTCCCACACCTATAACAGACTCTTGTTTTCTTCCTCTTCTTCTTTTCATTGGAAACCCCGACATATTCTGGAAAAACTTGCTTCTCCACATCAATGTTTTTTCTTTCGGATTTCTCGACGGTATTGAAAGTGACAACTGGGGCCCGCCTCACATCATTAGCTAGTCTTCTTGACGCATTATTAGGCGGGTTATGCACCGATCCAGGAGATGCTGAAGGAGAAGCGGAAGAAAAGTCAGGGTCTTGCAAAACAGACACCACAGACTCAGAACTTCCGGATGCTCTTGGACTTTGGGATCGAGGGCTTGTGACGCCAGCAAGGCGAGACACTGGCAAAGGGATGGGTTGAATTACAGGAGGAGCGTCATAGGTCACCGACCGACGTGATTCAGAAAGTGGCTCGGCTATGGAGGCGGTGGGAATCACTGTTGAATTTATATCAACGGGATCAACCCTAGGGAGCTCATAAGAAACGGGTGGCCCCTCATACTCCATCGCTATTGAGTAATCTAGGTCCGACTCGTTTTCCGGGAGGGAAACTCCAGGGGGAAGCATCTTCCTCACCACTTCCCTCCAGTCCTCCCTTCCATCTTTCTCCATTTGTCCCCCCACAAAAAGAACTAAATGCCCACCAAATTATGAACTACAATCTCAAACTACTTCTCTAAGTACCCCTTAGGCCCTTATTTATTTCCCACAAACCAATAAAACTGGATTTAATTCCCAGATAAGACCAACTTTGGAAACCAACAAGGACTGACTCAACAGAGAAAGATACGAATATTTGCAATCAAACCACAATACCCAGAACGAAGAATCAACAAAAGAGGAGTTGAATACGGAAATTCTAGGTCCCAATTTGCGCAAACACACCACTGAAATGTCAACACCACAAGCCTCAATCAAGGGTCGCCCTTCAAAAGCCATCAAAATTGAAAAGAATTAATTAAGAACCATCAAAGATTCAACAGTCTAAGCACAAGACATCAGCAAATGAACAAAAAAAGACACCCATGAACTAAAATTTTGGTTTTTAACTTAAAAGTTGTAGATTTTAAAAGGTTAAGTGTTGAAAGTTTCATAGTCAACCAAAACAAATCAAAGCCCAGAAGGAAGACCAACAAAGACGCATATATATACACCTATATAGAAACTACACATACGTATATATACTAAAGAAAAAGATATACTGGTTTTATGTGGAAAGGATCAGAAAATTTCACTTTTTTAAAGAAAAAGATACGAAGCAGAGGGCCAAGTATATGTACCTCAGAAAGGAAAAAACTGATATTGAATCTGAAAATTCAAATGTGAGAAAGCTGCTTTTAACAAATCCACCATTGAACTCTCTTTTTGTTGAGAGGGTGACAAATGATTTGCTGAAAACAACGCAGAGACAGATGAGAGGGGAGACGACTCGAAGAGCCATTTTAGAGAGAGAAACGGAGAGAGAGGGGGTGGGGATGGAGAAGTGGGGCCCATGTGGGCCGAGGTTAGAAGTGGAAGCGCTGATGAAGACAACTGAGTTCTGTTCACGGTGGGGGATGCCCACGCGCGCACGTCTGCAGTTCTGACCCAGATTATCGACGCCGATGAGCTGTTATTTCCACGCGCCTTTTTTTGCGTGGCGAACACTCCCTTTGTGGACTTGCCTTTGTTGTCGAAGAACACCAGTATAACGACGCAGAGAAAATTCTTAAAGGAAATGTTTTTTTTTACTCGATAGGAGAGTAAATTCTCAAAGGAATTTTTTTTTTTTTTTCCCTTTCTCCATAAGATCAGGAATTTACAGAAAATTGGTTTAAATGACAAATTTTGGGATTTAAATGGTGTTTAGTCTAGCTTAATTTATTATAAGGCATCCAATACATTGATAGAAATTTTTTCATATTCCAAGGACACCACTAGACAAAAATACTCTTAATGAACCACACCACTCACGCTCACCATGCAGAGGAATTTCCCGCGGACAAAAGCAATTGCCCCACGAACAAAAGCAATTGCCCCACTCACGCTCACATCACTCACGATTGTGATGTGACTCGTCACATCAATTGCCCCACGATGTCCCTCTCTCTCTCTCTCTCACGCATGGGCTTTGGGTGGGTGAGACAAAATTAATTTCTCTCTTTTCAATTTTAGGGGTGGGTTCAATTTTTGGGGTAGGGTACAGTGGGTTTAGGCACTTAGGGTGCACTTTCCAATTATAGGGTTTTAGCTGTTTAGGCACTTTATAGGGTACCCTAGTATTTTAGGCACTTTCATAGGGTACCCTACTATTTTAGGCACTTTCATAGAGTACCCTAGGGTTTAGGTTTAGGGTGCACTTTTAATTTATAGGGTTTTAGTAGTTTAGGCACTTTCATAGGGTACCCTAGGGTTTTAGGCACTTTCATAGGGTACCCAAGGGTTTAGGTTTAGACACTTTTATTAGGTTTGGGGGTTTAGGCACTTTCATTGGCTAGTGGGGGCATTTTTGGAATGTATAGGTAATTTGTCCTTTTCGCATTAAAGAAAAAGTTGATATCTTTATTGAAGTAAAGACCCATTTCCTATGTCCTTCCAGAAAACGGACCCTTTTATATATCTCATCCAAAAATAGTGACAAATAGAGGGGCACCGTCCCAAATACATCATTACAAAGAAAACGTGGGCTAAATAACTCAGACCCCTTAACAGGCCAATGGTTCAAAGGCCCGCAAGGCCTGAGAGGATCAGAGGTCATTATGGTCATTATTGCGCTCGGCCACTACCCAAGCCGGGTAAAGTAATTCGAATCCGAACGGCTCATTCCGAAGGTTTGACCCAGATCCATACTCATGCAACCTGAAAGCTTAAAGGCAAGGTTGTGACTATTTCATTCGGATCTGAGTACATCGACCCGTGTGATTTACGGAAAGGCAGTTCATGTGTGTCTAATCGGCTTGCTCAATACATCATCAAAGACGTCAGCCGAATGGTAATCGCCTCAATCCCTAACGTCAAACGTGACGTCAACTGAGCAGTTACCGCGCAATGGTACTTGGAGGACAAGTCAAGCATTCACTATAAAAGGTACATGATACAGCCCTAAAGGGTACGTCTCTCACAACCCACAAACCCTAAATTGCTGGTTGTACTTTCTTTCTTCTTCCTCTTCTAACTTGACCATTAAAGTGCCTTGCTAGACTTCCACGGTCCAGTTTGGCACTAACGAGGTTGCTTCGTGCGTAGGAGGAGAAATTAGGCGAAGGTGTTAGGTGTGAGGTGCTCTGGCAGGTCATGAGGCTAAGGGAAAGTGAATCGAAAGGTAGTGCCACCACAATTGGAGACCCCACTAGGGATTGCCTGGCCTCTTCTCGGTGGGTTTTAACCTTGTTCCACTTCTCCTTCACGTCACTCCCAGATCCGCCACCTCTCATTACAAGAATGGGTGGCGATGGAGATCCCACAACCGCTGGCGCTTCCAACACCAACCTCACTGGCAGCCCACCAACTGCTCCACTTATAGGGGTTTCCCTCTCCCATTCCATTGGCCTCACACCCAGCCCCGCCATCCCCTCACCACGATTTAGCGACTTGAGGCAGAGATGGTTAGTCTACGAGCTCAGATGTTTGAGCTCGCCAAAAATCCCAACAAGCCTCCTGCCACCTCCGCCTTTTGTTCCGGTGGCACGCGACGGCGTCAGAAAGCCGCTCAGCGCATTGACACTCAAGTTACCTAAATGATTCGATGTTTTTTCTATGATCACCTAAGTCTTGTTGGGCTAATCATCATGGACCAAATGGGAAGGGCCATTGTCTTCAAAGAACAGTCCCCCTTTCCCCGAGCGACGATTGAGGAATGGCCTAACTAACATTTCTGCCCACACTGGAAACATCTTGGTGGCAAGTTTTAGATCCACCAACCGACGTTTGGGATCTAACCGCGCCGAGTCATGAAGTCAAACACTACACAGATAAGGGGGAAGGGAACGATGATATACGATCAAAATCCACATGACGAATCGCATGGTAGTCATTCGATAGATTGAAGGGGGCACCAGATAGACGTGCTGTCCTAAATCCAATGGATTTAAATATTGTGACTGGCCAATGAGTTTGTCTCACCAAAGGCCTCAATCCATATTTTCTATAGAAACATATTTAAGATCTAACCTATGCGGAAGCAAACATAAATTATCAGTCATTTATTTATTCAGTCATATATTCATTATGCCAATAGCAACTTGGGCTACATATTTTCCTTATTCATTGCAGACCATAAGCTTAATAATATAGTACTTAGGCCGTCCTTCTAATTCTGATTACCTGAAAAGGAAAGATTTCAACAACGTAAGCCACTGCTTGTGTAAGATTATGAATTATCATTACATGATCTACCATAGAATTTAAAATTTCTTTTCATCAAGGAAAAATCAAGAATCACTGCCTCAGTTTTTTCGTGGCTTAAACTGTAACCAAAATCATGGCATCAGCTTTTCATGGCTTAAACTATAACCAAAGTCATAAGCAAGTTTGCTTATAACATAAAATGCCATAAACGTATATGATATACCATCCAACGATTACCGCCAGAAATGAAGGAGCGACCCTCAATGCACATAAAGTGACTTTATCAATTCAATCGAACACCTGGATGTGCCCCTTTTCCATTCCGCCCTTATAACACTGTTCTGACTAGTATCTTTAATGGGCCCTTGATTCAGGGACATCGTTCGGATGTATTGATAATACTTTTTCCATAAACTGTGCAAAACATCATAATTCCATGGTATATGGAGTGGGTAAAATCTGATTACCCTATTACTAGGCATAGCACGTGTTTGTGGCAGTCACCACGAGAGGATGGGTAGCTCGGCACCACATAGGGAGTCCATGAGCCCTGTGTCGAGCTGTATTGATCACGAATGAGGTCAGAATAATAAGTGTAGACTAATAAATCAGGATGCCCTAGCTCGGCGTAAGACGCAAAAGGATGACTTTGATATGGCTAAGCTAGGAAGGCTACGTATATAGCTTTAACAGCACTCTGGAATACATAAGTTTAGCTCGGCGTGATAAGCTGGGCTATGTACGGGTTACTCCGAGCTACGTGGAAGCTCGGCACCGCCACGAATGGGGCGGTGAGACATTCCAGAATAATCTATGGCGGTTCCTTATGAGATAAGGAGCAATCCCGTAAAGTAGGGGATTGATATGGGAAATTCTAACGTGATTAGGAGTATACCCCATATAGGAAAGAATCCTATAAGGAAAGGAAGACTCCTGCTAGATTAGATCAAGCAGGATATGGAGACTCGTCCCTAAAAGGAAAGTCCTATTAGGAAAAGGATTCCTAAACCTAGTAGAAGACAGGGGCACGAGATGCCCAAAACAACAAGCTATCTTCACCTATAAATACAACACCATAACCATGACAAAAGGTACGTTGTGAAACCCTTCTCATACGCATTGTGATTTGAGAGTTCAAGTACGAGATACTAACTTAGGCATCGGAGGGCCTTTGCCGACGAGAGGCAAAGGTGCTCTAACCCTCTTTCTGTCTTGCAGATTTAGGGTTGAATCAAGGAAGCACGTGATCCAGGGCTACGTGGATTTTATCCCCGTACAACTTAGGTTGTACAGTATATTTGTTACAAACGAATTTCACATGTTAAATAACCATACTTTATTTAAAAAAAAAAAAAACATAAACATTACGAAAAACTTATATAGCTGGGGTAATTCATAACTCACATTTTTTAATCCGAAATCTGCCGTAAAATCTAGTGGGGCGTATTGGGTCCTAGAATAGCACATTAAAAATTAGAAATTCTAAGATTGTGGTTCAGTCATTGTTTCCAACAAGACTTTCAGCATTGTCATAAAACTTGTGTTCAAGTTTGATCGGGAAAGTCGATATAAGCATAATTTTTTTCACATTCAAGAAGTTCTATCAATCAAACTTCAAAAATTCAACAAAAATAGAGTGGTCACATGTTTTGCAAGATTCCAGTGTCAAAAGCTTTGTAGTTAAGCGTAGTCTAAAACTTGTAAAGGAACCTAAGCCAAAATCACAACTTAAGGATACCAAATAGGCTGAATTCAATGAGCCTAAAAATCCGTCTGAACATTCCCGAGAGATTATATTACATTGAACAAATGCATGTGTGTGCTAGTTTTCTAAGTGCATGAGAGATTATATAACACTGAACATTCCCTAAGTATTTTTTTATTTTTTTTCCCTCCTTACTTCCTCTTCTTTTTCTTCCTTCATTGTTTCTTTCCTTCCCTCTATTTCCGTATGTGCGTGGTGTGTGTGTGGGGTTGTCTATTTAGAGTCTAGAAATTGTAGATTAGGATCTAACAATATCTTGGACTTAACTAGAATTATCTATTAAAATTCAATTAAATCTCACTACTAATTTGACAAAAGCTATGTATATAAAGTAAAATCTTTGATTCAATAATTTTAGGGTGAATAAGGATGCCAAATCACCCACCCTTGACTCTTTGCCTCGCGGTGACTCGTGCCTCATTTTCGTGTCGAGGAGCTGTTAACAAGGTTGAAACTTTTTAAGAAAAATTGACACATTCACATAAAAAATAATATATATATAGCCCACGGTTCCAGTCAGGGATCCCTGACTGGAAGAAAATGGGTGTTTTTTTTGTGTTGCAAATTGTTTTGGGAAAATCCGAGCCGTCCAATGTGTTCAGAAGGTGTTTTCAAGGATCCACGAGAGAAATCTTCAAAAAAAAAAAAATACCGACCGAGAAGGGCTTGATCCAAGCAGTTTTCGCAAAACTGTATATCGTCAAAAAAATGTTCGGATCATGAAGGTCCGGAAGTCTGGATCCCGGACTAGAACTGCTTCCTATATATATAGGCTTTAAGTCACACAAAATATATATTTTTCCTATAGGCTGCCCAATGGGGGCGGAGGTCCTAGCGAGCTACTTCACATTTCTTTTCTTTTCTTTTGCATTTCTTCTCTCCTTTGATTGCTCCAACATTTGCCTAGGTTGCCCAATGGGGGCAGAGTTCTTAGCGAGCTTTCCCATGGTTTTTTTTTCCTCTCATAAGGTAACAACTTTGCATGTTTTCAATGGATGAGTTATCAACGGGTCGCCTCTCGCAAATTGCAACGCACTTCTCTCAATTTGCCAGAAAAATCATCAGTCAAAGCGTCAGGTTTTTGAAAGCCTATTTTTTATATCATTTACCAAAAAAAAAAGGATGATTAATAGATAAAACTCCTTAATTTCATAAAAAAAAAGGTGAAACAGGACTCACAATGGAATCACGGGAAACTACCTAAAAGAAAACATGGAATCTTGAAACCATAATCTAATTTATGCCCAAACACGGGCCAAAATAGGTCTTTGAAACCTAAAGCTACTGCGTGCTATAAAAATAGTAAAGTGTTTATGGCATCTTGGAATCAGCATTTTCAAATTCATCATCTTCCTTGGTTTCACACTCTTCTACAACCTCGTCTTCACCAAACATTTCTTGGAGGTTGAATTTGGTAAGCACGTCAACCCATTCTTTCCCAATTGGAGGGACTTTACACAATGCTCGTTCGTCTTCACTGTCGGACCACTCTTGATCAAAGAAAATCTGTAAACCCGGATGCTACTTCTTAGTACCCTCCTCAATCCAGTCTTGGCGAATCCACAAAACGAAAAAATCTTCCCCTTCTCTCACAAACATCCCGTTCATAGTTCTTGGGATGACCAACTTCTTGCCCATATATGGTTTTCCTGCTCTCTTTGCTTTTGCTCGCTCAAATGCCTCTTTTTTCTTTGCTTTGTAATCAGCGGGGATTGGCTGGTAACCTAGGCAGAAGATGTACTAACTATGGGGAAGCTTAACCATGTTAGATATACCTTGTAAACTCCTTCTGAGGCCCAACCAGGAATGAACTCGTGCCTTCTCATCATTTTGATTGCAGGAGTACTCATGTAGACCCCCTTTCCTTAAGGCTAAAACCGGTGAGAAAGGCATCCTCAGCTTCTGGTCCTAATTCCAACACAAGGTCTCTGCCTTTAAATTCTAATCGTGGCCTAATTGAAGAATCCCCCAATACCGTTCTTACCTTCCCATCCACAACAAACTTCACTTTTTGATGCAGGGTAGTGATAACCCGATTTTCGTCATAAAATTCAAAATTCTATTTTAAAAAATCTTTGTCAAAATTCTGACACCACATTCAATTTCAAAATAATTTTTCTAGTTGACAGTAAATTTTTGGGATTTTTCTGAGAACAAATCCTAGATAGCGCAACCGGGCGTGGACATAAAATGTCGGTAGAGTTATCCCCTCGACTAAATTTTCCGTCAGTGGGAATAATTCACTGGGATAGATGCATTGTGGGCTATTGAATTATTGATGCATTATTCAAGAGTGGGAGCAGCCCCATTGAATTTTGTCTGAAATCTTGTCTTTCCCTCATCTGAACTCCTTGAATTCTTCCACATTAAATATTGATTTCCTGGCAGAACATTGGTTCCATCAAATTCACTCTCTTTCCCTCAAACTAACAAACCCAGAATACTAGCCCCTTATTTACTGAAATTCTATCACCTTTTTTCCTCGGTTTCGTCTTCATCTCCAGCGAGCCGTACCATCTCGGTCATTTCCACGTTCGGCAACTCCCTTTTCCCAATCCGGTAATCTCTCACTCCCTTTGGACCCTCTTATTTTCTGTTATTAAAAAGGGAAAAAGAGATAAAGACAGTGGCAACCATGGTTTCTATTGCCATGGCCGGCTGGCAACCATAGTCACCATTACCACCCGCACCCCATTTTTCTTTCTTGATCAAAATATGACCCGCAATTGCCGAGCACAGTGCTGCCATGTGCAGCAGTTTGTTGCAAGTAGCTGCTCCCATGATCCCCATGATCCTCCTCTCTTCTCTCCTCGTTCTTTCTTCTTCCGAACATTGCTTGACACGCTGCGCTACGACGCAAGCTACGGCAGCAGCTATGAGCTGCTGCTTTCCCACGTAACCTTATCCTTTTTGCCCCTTAAAATTCTGACTGACTGTTTAAATACCTATCTTGTTTATGGTTTTTTGAGGGCAGACATTCAAAGCTAACCCATTATCAACCAAGACCAACAGAATCCACTTTTTGGCACAGCTTAACGAGATGTAGAGGGACTTGTTGTGAGTAGCTTCTTCTGGGGGAAGGTCGTCGTTCGTAAACATCAAGGCGGGTTCGGACCCCATGCCTTTGTTATGATGCTCACCATTGCTTCGGGAGTCGTATCCAAGGGTACTTTTGCTCTTCCCAAGGCTTTGAATAACACATGGTGGTGCTCATAGGATGACGTGAGCAACCCCCAAGTGGATACATCTGCTTGGATTCTCTTTAGCTATTTCAACACTTTATCTTCACCCACCTCTTCTTTGATTTGCTCATCTTGTGCGGTTTCAATTCTGGCTAGCTTTTTTCTTTTATGATGTGTTGGGTTGTCTACCTTCAAGTCATCTAGTTTAAATAGTCTTCCACTTCGGGTGAGGTGATCCATGTTATCATCGAAATTCCATGGATCAGCTGGTTCTTCTTCATCAATGCTGGTCTCCCATTTCTCAAGCAAGGAATCTCCAACATCAACCCACAATTCGTTATTGTCAATTATACGCACTGTAGAGGAATTAACCGTTTTGTAAACCTCGTCATAATCACTCTCCCCATTCTTAAAAGGGTCGGCAAATGGGAATTCGTCATTCTCTTCTTCTTCCTCCTAATCCACAAAATGGATCATTTCCTCAAATGAGGCATAGTTCGTTGGCGGTGTTGGTCAATTAATCTATATAACATGCTGAGGTGGGCTGAATCTCTCATGCCATCTTTTGAAGATTACCCTTTGCCTTTCCACTTTCCTTCTCTCCAGCCAAATGCTGAGCTACTTATCATCCTTGTTGGGAGAATGTCCGGTTCTTCTAGGTTGTGTTCGGGCCAAGAGTCCTCTTTCCACTTCCTTAACTTTTCTCCTTCCTCCTTCTCCCCTCATCATCGCTTGACATCATGGGGTCAAGCACGTCAGACTTGTTAGAGTCACTTCCATCAAGCAACACTCATCCTCTTTGAGGAAAGTTAGTTGGGGTTTAGGTTGGACAAGTGGGTAATGTATATGCTAGGGGTCATATGTGGAGCTTTTGGTAAGGCTTACGTGGCTGACATTGGCTTGGTTGTTGTTGTGAGCTGGAAAAGGGTTGGCTTAGACATTGGGCTTTGGTGCTTTGATAACTTTGTTGTCTATGAGATCCTGGATGTCATGACAGAGTCGTTTGCATTGGTCGGTCTCATGACCTGAGTATTGGTGATAGACACAGTGTCTGCTAGCATCATGTTTTAGGCCAAATGGTGGGTTAGGTGGATTCACTTCCAAGGGCTTGAGATGCCCTTGGCCGGTTAAGAGAGTAAGAGCTTGGGATGGGAGCATGAAGAGGTTTTTGAAGTTTCGACGAGAGTGAGATTGGCTAATGTCTTTGGCTTGGTAGTTTTGGAAAGGGTCTTGGGTATTTGTGGAGCTAAGGGCGTTGACAGATGAGCTATTGCTACTGCTGCTTGAGCAACTTGAGAAACTTTCCTTTGGCTGAGGGTAGTTTCCTTCTTCCCTAGAAGTCCCAACTTGAGGCCATCCTCTACTTGCAACCTAATGGCGTGGAAACACTTGAACTTAGAGATAGCTTAAGGGTAGACATGCTTGAAACATCTCCTTGTAGATTCTTGACAAATATTCGCACTTGATCTTCTTCAGAGGGGCAATTTTTCATTTTCGCCGCTTTCTCTCTCCATTTTGACAGAAAGGTGGTGAAATCTTTATTCTCTTCTTGCTTGATCATCTCAAGGTCATAAGTGGTAACCTTGATTTGAACGTTGTAAGCATATTGCTTGAAAAACGCAGTGGCGATCTCCTGCCAGCTTTTATACTTGCTGAAATCTAGACCGAGAAACCAGTCTAAGGCATTTCCCAAGAGGGTTCACTAGAAGAGTTGGCAACAAGTTCATCACTTAACCTCATTGGCTTGAGTGTGTTAATCACCAGACAGACATGGCTACTAGGGTTGCCGGAACCATTAAAACTTCTCAATGTTTGGCATTTTGAACCCTACGGGAAGTTGGGCATCGAGGAACAACTGCAATCCTTCAAAATCAAGAACTATGTCCCCATAGGAACGGGTTAGGACAACCTTAATGTCTTTGACTTGCTTGGTTAAATCGTCATCATCGCCAATCTGAGGCCCTTCTTGTTCGAACTCGCCTTGTTTGGTTTCCACAACTGCTAACTTCTCTTGAAGGGTTCTGATGATTTCCGCCATTTTGGTCAAAGTGGGAGGGGTTTGATCAGTCATCTTTTCCAAAGAAGATGGATTTTGACTTGATTGAGGAATGTCTAAGACCGGTGGGGCTACTGGGGAACTAAGCTATTTCGGAACCGGGGCTTGCTGAAGTGGGGTTTGAGTATTTAGGCTATACAAGCTTAGAGTAGAGGAGCTTGCCACTTTGTTCCCTTACTGTAGTGGAGTCTGACTGACTAGACCGAGTTACTTTGGGGAAGACGGGCTGTTTGCTGATAGTTTGAGTTTAACAGACTGGGTGAAGTGAGAGTGTGAAACCGGCTATTGTCGTTGCTTTTTGTTACCTATGATGTCCGCTATGGGAGATAGCCTCATGTTAGTTTGGTAGCTAAAGGAAGAATTTTTTTGAAGGGAAATACAGTGCACACATACTTCCTAACCTACGAGGCCCTTTCCTAATTGGATAGTTCTACGATTTTCTACTCATGCACGGTTTTGGTAGTCTCTAAGGCGACCTCATTGCTCATGGCTTGTTTGAACCCGTAACATAGCTCGTGACATGTCAGGATATTAGGCGAACTAAACGGGTTTGCCAACGTCTAATGCACATGGATAATACACTAACACGACTTTTAGTCAAACTTTCTAGTCATGTATCCCTAGTGAAGTCGCCAAACTGTAGATGCCCCCACCCGTTCTTTCGTTTAATGAGGGCGTTCACTACACAGGATGGCTAGTTAACATTGAAGTGCCTGTTGCAGCACACCTTGTGAATTAGAGTTGCCACTTGGTTTAGGCTAAACCAGCAAAAAGCCATGCCAGAGATTCACGGTTCGGGAAACAGGGATACAATGAGGGGAAGGTGTTAGGCACCCCTCTCCGCCTAGCCACAAAGGCTAGCCTATACTCGTTTGACATATACAATGACTTTAGTATTTTAAGAGATCTCGCATGTAACTAGTTAGTAAACCATTTTAACAGATATGAGTGACGTAAGCAATGAAAAGAACCACACGGGGATAGGGGATGGGAGCATGCAAAAACACAGAAAATATACAGCAGAACATAGAAACCGTACCGACAAATTGATTTGCCTGCCGGCCGGCCAATGAATTTCATGGCCGGCAAATTACATCGTTTAATATGCCGGCCAGCACATCAGTGCATCGGACAGTGTTCTTCCCAACGACAGAAATTACAGAAGAAACAGAGAACTAAATATGCAAAATTAAACTACTAATTGAACCAAGATTGAGAAATTGACCAATCACAAGGTGTTGTAACCTTTGTAATTTTACTCCCTCAACGATTGATTTGCTTGGTTTGATGTTGAATTCACGGGACCCTAAACCCAAGGCTCAAATTTGAGAGGTTTTGCACTCGGGTGTTTTCTCTCAATGGAGTGTTAAGGCTTTTGAAGCTAGAGATTGGGGGAGTTAGAGGTGTGCACGAGCCGGATCGGGTCGGGTTTGGTGCCCACTCAACACCCGAACCGATATAATCGGATTTCTATTTTATGAACTCGAAATCGACCTGATCATATTGGTGAATCTGCACTAATATTAGACGCGGTTTGGCAGTTCAGATTGGTTGGGTTGGTCGGGTAGATAAACACCGGACTGTTAAACTGGGCTTCATGTTCGTGATTGTGTGTGTGAGAGAGAGAGAGAGAGAGAGAGAGAGAGAGAGAGAGGTCGACGGTGGTTTGGTTAGAGGTCGGTCGACGGACGAGTGGGCGATGCAATGTTGTTGTTGAGTTTCAGTGCGGCGGTTGCAACAAAGATGGCAAACAATAGGGTTTTAAACACTACACTTTGTTTATGCCTTTATGGCGGTGGGCTCCATGGGGAATTGTTTATGCATTTATGGCAATTGTTTATATATATTTATGGCTGTGGGAACTAGGTAAAGGAAGGTTTCCATTTCAGCTTTATTACCTTTTTGACTTTTAACGTTTCTGACTCTATTACCAAAGTAGGAGTAATTTATTACACATCTATACATATACGACCCCCAATATAATATTCTGTCGGGTGGGTCAGGTTCATCGATTTCGCTAGACGAAGACCTGAAATCAATTTTTTGAGAAACCTCAACCCAGAACCGAGCTCCAAACCGATCGAATCTATTCGAGTCAGATCAGGTCAAGCGGGTTCTTGCTCACCCCTAGGGGGAGTATTTGCTCAAAGTTTTGGATTGTATGGTCGAGAGATTGCAGTAATTTTGGAAGAGGTGGTGCCTATTATTGGGCTTGGAATGGGAAATTCCCAATTCGATTAAAACTCAAAATTGAGAGAGGCTTGTGTGGACGCCGCCACCTGGTCGAAAAATAAGTTTGTGTTTGAAAAGGAGTTGCCACCCGGGTTTTTATTTTTTGGAAAATGGATTTAATACCCGAGAAACCGTTTTGAAAATGACCGTGAAAATAATGTGACTCTCGTGGTTGAAAAATGAGTTTGAAAATCAGAGATCGTTTTGGATTCCGGAGCCGGGTTACAAACGGGGAAGGGTTTTAAAGCACCCCGCTCGCCCGATTAAAAATCTGTCTTTACTAAACATTTGTGGGATTTTTCGAGAACATTTTAATGCAAAACTTTATTCAAATAAGCAGTTAAATCATGCAAAAATAAGCGATTAAAAGACAACAGATGATATACAGAAATAACAGCAGACTATTTAAGGAAAGACTATTTTCTCAAACTGTTTATAAAGGAAAACGATTTTAAATTTCATATTTGAAAAAGAGTACCATAAGGCACACAAAGTGTACCGTGCAAATTTTTAAAAATGTGTCGTGTAGCACTCAAGGTGTACCGTGCGGTACAGAAAGAGTGCCGCGCGGCACTGTTTTCTTCGCAAACAGTTTAAGAACTTAGTTTTTGATGGAGAATGAAATGAGAGCACATACAAAGTATGAAACTTGATTAAAACAGATTACTTTGAATTGGAAAATGATATGTTTGAGTAGAAATTGTTCCTCCTCATTAGATTGCTCCATACGACGCGTAAATTTTATCATATGTCGCAATCAGGAGGTTATAAATCAAACTAATTTTTTATGTAACATGGGCCCACCTAATGTGGAAATGATATAGAAGATCACCCTACAATTGGTATCCCTCCCCTCAGGGTACCAAAGCTGCGAACTTTGGCGAAAACGGGATCGCACCTTCGGTTGCAAACTCTCAGAATAAAACGTCTTCTTGAACCTTTGATCACGGCTTGGACCTCCTCTGGACTCCAACTTCACTCTGGTGCAGTAACAAGGATACTTGGTTCTTGGAACTAAGGATGTATGGGGTGGCTAGGACACGGTTTCAAAGCTGAAAACAGAGTACTTGGTTTTTCGGTTGGGTTTTCTTGGGTGGAATTTTGAGAGTAGTTTTCTAGGGTGGAAGATAATAGTAATAGGTGATTTAGGATGTAGGAAGAGTTGTAGACAGTATTCAAGAGGGGTTCTTCATTGTTTTTTCATTGCTAATCGAGAGGGAGAGCTTTCGGTGGTTGAAAAATGGAGGGAGAGACTTGTTATCCTCAAAAAATGCAAAAGAAGTGTCCTTTTTTATAGCCAAAATTCACTTGGGGAGCAAGTAGACGTGATTAGGAAGGGAATAAGTCGGTTATGCCAGTCAAAATGCTTCAGGGTGAAGTAAACTTGGTGACCAAGGCTGCCTGATAGTGCGCGCGGCACTGCAACTGTACCATACATTACACAAACTGTGTTGTGCGGCACTCTTCCACTGCCATTGTAAGAAAAGGACGTCGTACGTGACTAAGGGAGCATCGTGCGTGATAGTAGAGTGCCATGCGGCACTGTTGACCATGTCGACTTCCTTTAACTTGGAGGGTATCGTTCCGAGAGGCTTTCCGAGCGTTTCTTTTCATCATCAAGGATTAAAAACGTGTACGGGAGTTCAATTTTGGGGTGTCTACAACTTGATGACGGGGAACTCTAACTAAAAGAGTCCCGACCTTGCTTACCATGTTAAATGAAGTAATCCGATCGGTGAAGGAGAGTTAGAGTTCTGATCGAGCTCTTACTAGAAGAAGCTGATTTGCCAGCAGTTGATGCTTTTATCTGAACTCTGGAGGGTTTTTGGTTTGTAATAAGATACCAGTCAGTTAAGGAAAATACCAGCTGATACTTCTGGTTAGGTTTGAAAGGTTTGGGGTGCCAAATCTTCACAAAGGTTCTACTCAAAGCATTCGGGTGTCATTTGAAATATCTATCGAGCCAACTTAGGCTATCTACACACTACATGCACTATTGACCGACCATTGACACTGTCATCCGCTACCAGTTGTCTAGTTCTGAACCACTAGCCTGATAGTGGCATTGTTAGCTGCCACTGCCTACTATCGGCCGTTGTTCATCCTTTAGCGAACATTCCAAAAATGCGGCTTTTTCAGTCATTTCTAACAATTAGGGTTTTGCCATAATTATAATATTGCCGCAACCTTAAGATTTTGTGTAGGAAGATCTTGTTTCCATTTCAGATTCAATTTCTAACCTATATAATGCACCCCTTTTTGCAATTTTTAACACAGACATACACTTTGAAATACCTTGAAATTCTTGAAGTACACCCCAAAACACCAAATACACTACCGTTTCCTACAGCAAAACCCTCCCAAAACCCTAGTTTCAGTAGTCGAGCCCCTGTCCAAAATACCCCGAGTATTCATCCGATTCTTCGTTCCGACGCACAAAATAGAAGCCCCGCGCTTTTAATTGTTCAAAGTATCAAGAAGTCACACCTCTCGCACTATTGCAAAGAGATACTGTAACAATCACCCCCGTGGGTTAGTCTATTCTCCCTTTTCTGTTATTTTTTTGTTTGTTAGTCAGTCTGTTGCTTCTGGTGTAGTAAGGAACAATGGCCGACACTACGTGGCTACTGGTTGTTGTTGTGTTATGCATGAGCGGTTGAATGATCTTAAGCAGCGGCCGCTGGTAGGATGTATCGACTGACACTCAGAGTAATTATCATTCCCCAAGGACCAAATTCTCTGTCAAAAAAAAAAAAGATTGTAAATATCACTCTCCCAGGACCAATTTATCTTTCAAACATTCTATACCAACCGGGGAAAAAATTATTTATAGTTTTTAATTGGTACTAATAACTTTTACATGTAATATGTCTATTGTTTGATAGATCACAAAATTAATTCTTAAATAAAATTTAAAATTTAAATTATCAAGACAAATCTAAGGGTATATACAATTTAAAAGTAGAATGAACTTCTACAGAAAAAAAAAAAAAAAACTACCACTGACAAATTGGGACTGATGAGGAATATACAAAGAATACAATAATTTTAGGGTAAATTACACTGACCTCCCCTGAGGTTTCTGACTTGTACACTGACCACCCCTAATTTATCTGAAATAGCACTGACCTCCCCTGAGGTTTCTGACTTGTACACTGACCACCCCTACTTTATCTGAAATAGCACTGACCTCCCCTGAGGTTTATATTTTCGTATCAAAAGCACCCTTCTACCCGTCGGACGGGTACCGACGGCGCCGGGGACCCCCTTGTGGGTCCCCAACAGTCGATCCGAGCCGTCCATTCATTCCAGAATCGAATTCCGAGTGGGTCTATGCGGGAATCACCTCAATCGGACGGTCCTAAGTGCTCGATCCAAAATCACCCCATTTAGTTCAAAAAAATTTGGATCGAGCACTTAGGACCGTCCGATTGAGGTGATTCCCGCGTAGACCCACTCGGAATTCGATTCTGGAATGAATGGACGGCTCGGATCGACTGTTGGGGACCCACAAGGGGGTCCCCGGCGCCGTCGGTTCCCGTTCGACGGGTAGAAGGGTGCTTTTGATACGAAAATATAAACCTCAGGGGAGGTCAGTGCTATTTCAGATAAAGTAGGGGTGGTCAGTGTACAAGTCAGAAACCTCAGGGGAGGTCAGTGTAATTTACCCATAATTTTAAGAAGATCAACGAAGGACATGTAGAGGACCGTATGATTAATATCCACTGGACCCACAT
The DNA here is from genome assembly GCA_020921065.1 of Vaccinium darrowii. NCBI lineage: Eukaryota > Viridiplantae > Streptophyta > Magnoliopsida > Ericales > Ericaceae > Vaccinium > Vaccinium darrowii. The sequence goes on along the minus strand of CM037162.1, from coordinate 21,760,316 downwards.
GGACAACTGGAGTCCCCGTTTGAAAAGGCAATCAATATTTGACAGGTTGTGCAGTAAACTAGTACCAGTAATAGACAAAGTAGTGATAAATTTTGGTACCGTATGTCTGATCTGCTAGTGTCATTTCATTTTGGTTTTGGTAAAACAACTTCACTACGTTTTTTTGGTAGCCTCCCACACGGCCTCACAAGAGCTTTTTTTTTTTTTTTTTTTCTTCCTCCGAGCAGAGGCTCGTGCACAGGATTTGATGACACAAGGTTCCCACTAATTCCCTGCATGTATTTGCTTTCAAAACATTCTCAATCTCATTTTGCTTGCTTTCACTTGCTATGAAACTTTTTGGCTCATTTGGTAGTCTTTTAGCTTCAATTTCACTACAATACTTATGTGACATGTAGGTCTTTTTGTTAGATAATTACGTCCACCAGCTCAAAGTTTAGATGACACTATCCTCGTTGACTTTGGCTTTACTAATTTTATAAATTTAACCACCATTCAAAAGGTTGGCCTACTTAGAAATTTCAAGATCTATGCTTATTTTGACTCTCAAAAGCATTTCGTTAGCACGATCAAGTCATGTTAATCAGACACGAAAATATTTGCAGAATAATATATTTGCTAACTCTCTCGAGTGTGTGTGCATGCATTAGATTAGATATGATATTCATACAAACGTTAAAAACAACATTGAATCAAACATATTATAGCTTTTCAAATTATTCGCTTAAAAAAATTAAAATAAATTGTAAACCTGTTTGTTATCTATTTGTTATAAGTTGTAAAAAAAGTTTAACCTATTTGCTTAAATAAGCTATCAAATTGGCTTTAAAGTAAATTCCTAGATTGCCCTTAAGCTTTGAGTGAGATAACTTAGTCACTTTAGAATTCTTTTGTCCATTAATGTTTTAACAACTTAAAACAAGTAAAAAAATAATAATAATAAATTAGAGCTTAATATAGCTTTTTTAGGTCAAATAAGTGAATATTCATTATTGTTAACAACCTAAGGAGCCAAATAAGTCAGTAGATTATAAGCGGTAGGCCTATAAAAAAATAATGCTCAAGTTGACCTTTGACTTTTTGTCCCAAGGACCCGATTAGATTGGGTTGAAGGAAGGAGGATAACTTTTGGAGGGGTATAAGACCTGATGTAACACATTTAGCATGGTTTGCCTAGGCAAAAATGAAAGGAAATAAATTCTCACTCCTCCAAAAGTTATCCCCGGCAAGGGGATAGAGGGGTATAATTTTTGGGTACCCCTCCCACTGCCCAAAAGTTATCCCCGGGTATAAGAAAAAATAACATCCCCTCTCCCTTATTTCAACTACAAAAAACCTTATCCCCCCATTTTATCCTCCATCCAAACCAAGTACTATTTTATCATCCCGTTTTTTAATACCTCATCCAAACCAACTACTTTTTTATTCTCCCTCCATAAACATCACATTAATGTGGGCCAACCCTCTAAAAACAAATACCTCCTCTTATCATATACCCCCTCTATAATTTATCCCTCTGAAATTTTAGCACCATCCAATCCGGGCCTAAAGCATTATGGAAAGATATGTCCAGGATTAAAGATGCAGCCGAAATAATTTGGCGTGTTGGATGAGGGAGAATATGTGACGCATTGCCTTTTGAAAGTGTCATTGGCATCATTAGCTAGGGGATGAGGATGGGTATTACTCAATCCCTTCCTCCCGGTTCCACGTCTTACACTTGGTTTGATAAGTTTTTTGTGAAGGGGCATAAATTATACCTCTCTTAGCTTAATACCCCTCAATAGCAGTCCGTTTGGATGGGATTTTATTAGGGGCATAAATATGAGGGGTCTTATTTATGCCCTAGATCACGGCTATGGAATTATTTGCCAAAAATAAGTATAAGGGTGTTATTTATCATCCGGACTAAATATCACCCCTGCAGAGGTGTTAGTTATGGACACCCCTATCTATGACCCCCTAATACCCCTGAAAAATGACCGTTGTACCCTTTTTAACACCTCCGCCTAATACCCTTGGTATATTGCTATTGCTATATATTGCTGCCATTGGTGCAAATGCTAGTCATTATTTTAGGCTTTGCAATTTTCTTCGGATAAAAAAATAAAATACTTTCGCTCATAATTTTTTAGTTTTTTTTTTTGCACCAAATTAAACTACTCATAGAGACCTTTAATTCGATACAAAAAAATTATACTCTTTAGTATTTTACATTATTGGTATTGAGTTGCTTTACAATATCTTTTGGATAAAAAAATATTGTACTTCCACCCATAATTTTTTTTTTTGCCGAAAGTTGTTCTTTTTTTTTAAGCCTTTGTAATTATATTTCAAATAAATTAATACAATTATTTGAGAGTTAATTAGTTATTATAGTTTATTTGTTGATAAGTGTTATAAATTAATAAGTTTTATATTTAATATTTAAATAACGCCTAATTTAAATTGGGCATGCATAAGGCCAAATTTGTCTTTTGACAGTTTTTTACATCCTTGTACCACTATATTACCAAAATCATCCAAACCAAGCACTACTTTACCCCCTCTCCATAAATGTCACATCAATATGGAGTCATCCTCTATACATATACTATCTTATCCCCTTCCATATATAATACCCCTAAAAATAATACCCCATCCAAAGGTACTAATTAATAACAACGGGCGTTACAACTTAATACTCCCGAAAAATGACCACCCTACCCCCACTCACCCCCCTTTACTCTCTCGGTTCCAGATTTCTGGGCAATTTGTTTTACGAGCCCTTGCAATTTCCATCGGATAAAAAAGAACTTCTGCGCATATTTTTTTTTTGGGGAAATGCATGTTAGAGCAAACTTGTTATCCTGTTGATTCGTGGTATCATTTATTGTGCTCTCTAAACTTGATTGATTTCACTTGTTGGGCTTTAAACTCATAGTGTCGGTTGTTTCCTGGATATGACGGAAATTATGACCATATGTGCGTGCTTGATATGTAGTGGTATGGCGTGTGAGGCTCGTGGACACGTTTGAGAAAGAAATGAATGAACCACTTGGTACCAAGGAAATGAAAATGTAGAACGATAAAGTGTGGAAAGTGATCACTAAGGTCACCATTCAGTGTGTCGCTAGGCAGGGGTTACGAGCCTGGAGACTCGGCAGGGGTTAAGAGGCCTAAGAACTCGATAGGGCCGCCATTCGGTGTGTCAGGTTACGAGGCCTGGAGACTTGGCAGGGGTTAAGAGGGCCAAGAACTCAGGGGGAATGCAGGTCCCAAAATTTCCAGTTATTGAGATCTTGAAACTGATGAAATTGAAATGGAAGATAAAATGAGAGAAATGCTTTGTTGACAAAAGAATGTTTATGCTAGTAGTGGGGTGGTGATGGTAGTGACAACGGTGATGGGAGCGATGGTGGTGGTGTTAGTGGTGGTAGTAGCGGTGGTATCTATAATAGCAGTGGTGGTAGTGGTAGAGTGGTGGCTGTGATGGATATGCAATGACATCTGTGTGGAGCGTAGTGGTGGAGTAAGAAAGGGTTGAATGCACGCTCATGTATTTAGACAGAATTGAGTAACTCAAAGTTGCTTAATTTTTATCAATTTTTTTGCCTGCATTTTAAGAGGTATTTAATCTTTTAAGCACTGTAAACTGTGGTTATCAAATCTACTTAATCACTTATTACTTAATTCATTCAATTTTTAGTTGTTTAGTGCTGAATTGTGGTTATGAAATAACCCCTAAAAGCCTGTAGATCAAAAGCAAATGCAGGAAGGTGAATGACAGAATGCCGTAATCTCTCTTAAACTAAAATCACTCTGCTATTCCAATTTTCCATGTAGTTGCACAAGCCCTTAAAAAGAGGGAATAGAAAGAAGTGAGAGAACCATTTGAGCCTTACCTTCCTTATTTGAGCTATTACAACAACAATTACAGCAGTTATTCAATGGCCATTTATAGGTTAAGAAGGTCCCAATAACCTCCACCTCCGGAACACAACTATAAAAACCTATTTTCATATGCAAATATAAAACCTACAGCACTGGAAGATTGCAGCTTATTTGGTAGATGCAAAGAAGAAATGGACGATCAAATTTACTTGGTACGCGGATCCCCCGTTTCCAAAGAAACGCCACGAGGATCTTCTCTCACCAACAAGGCGAGGACGTTGAGTGAACTCCATTCTTTGGTAACATTGCTGCTTGAATTCCCCAAAGTCACAGCAAAAACAGCATCAAAACCACCTGCTCCAGGAACTCCAGCAAATAGAACTCCTTCCATGTCCATAGTAGCATCCAAAAGCTTAGTTTGGGATTCAGGTTCTATCTGTGAAATTGTAGACAATAGAGTAAGTCAAGCAAAGAAGGGTACACTCCCTTAAAGACTGAGTTCCGACTTATGGTAGAACACTGCACATAATTGAGAGAGAGAGAGAGAGAGAGAGAGAGAGAACCGGCACGCCTGCAGCCTGACCCATCAGCCGCATCAGAAATCTGATCTCAAGCATGGCATCTCTTGCTCTTAACAATGCCTTCACAATTTCTGCTTCAGTTGGTTCACTGGAGAGCTCCATCCACTGTTCATAGGACCAGGTCGTATAAGAAACTACAATATTATACAAATATCCTGCACATAATCCCAAGGAAGTTTATCCTAGTGTTAAATCATTTTGCCTCGGCGGGGCTTATAACCCAAAGGTCGCATAGTCGATTCCCCTCAGTAGCAATTTGCCTGTGGGGCAACAACACCTCACGGAAATGCATGGAAAGGGCAGTAGGAGGGGCTGGAGAGATAAGTCCGGTTCATCGAGACACTCTTCATTACCAAAATAATAAATTCTGCGCACAATCCATGCCCAACAGTGAAAAGGTAATGGGCATAGCAAAGAAGCATGCACCGAAATGCACATTAATTTGCTTTCTATCAAATGAAGTGGGAATAGGTAATGAAGTGATTAAAGATGAAACACCCAGCACTAGAGTTTTTCACTAGCACCTGTACTTCATGTGGTGTTTTTTCAGCAATGGTTAATTCAATTTTGAAGTGGATAATACTCAAGTTATCACACTTTTGGAACACTGCACATAACGTTTCACAACACAATGATAACTGATTCCAGTCATCACTTCGTTGACAATTCTACCATTGGAAGCACAATGAACATGCACTTATCTCAAAGAACAGCCAAGCTATGAAGCACCGACACTCCTAGATGTCATTCGTTGTATTGGACATGGGGACACGACCTTAAATTAAATTAATTTTTGGAGGGGAACACGGCATGGACACACGTGTCCCACATATACTCTCTCTCTCTCTCTCTCAGCATATATATATTGTAATACTGTATATTTGATGTATGTATCTCTGTCGTTGTGCATATGTGTGTATATCTTATATATACATATGTGTATTTACCGGTATATAGCAATACAAAACAGCATAGATCTTACATGTAAAAAGAAAAGTGTAGATAATATATGTACATAAATTATTACTGCATACATATATGAAATATTTATATATATAGTTAGGGTGAGTTTCCACTACTATATTTTTGGTATTTTGGGACTACAAGTTGTTAAAATAGTTGATGCATCTGAGGAGAATGGTGTGTCAAGTTGACAACTTGTTGCCTAAGAATACAAATACCGAAAATACCTTAGCGAAAACTTAGCCATATGCATTTATTTATTTTTGTTGTGTCCCCCGCCGTGTCTGTCCCCTTTGTTTTTTTTCGAATTCTCGTGTCCCATGTCTGTGTCCGTATCCTTTTCGGTGTCCGTGCTACATAGCATCCAAGCTAACATGATACTTGAAATATATCCGAATTATACTATCCTATAGTATGTTGCACCTGCCTCATGTAGCCTTTCAGTGTTTATGTCTATGAAATAACTTACAGGGAAGTTAATCATGTTTGTGCCTCTTTGCAGAGTTTAACTTCTTCTATTAGGTCTTTTATTTTTTAGAGAAGGCTAGTTCCCAACGTCAGAACTTGGTTCTCAATGGTGATCAGGCTCTCTTTTCCTGCTGTATAGATTATTTCTGCTGAGGGTTTTTGGTCATATCCCCCCGGCTATGTGCAATTATATGCCAAGTAATAAAACTTCCTCTGGCTATGAGGTTTAACGGCAAAATAGGAGAACGTTTGTTCAATTGACGAAGTACTAAATCATAAACACCACAAGAATTGAGTTAGTTGCACTACAAAGTTGGACCATTTAATAAATGCACTAGCATAAACCTTACCCATGGTTTTCCACTAATGCTCGAATGAACCTCTTTACGCAGAAAACAGCATCAGACAAGCGAATCCTATGAACTCTGCTAGGTGCAAAATGCAAATGCAATGGTACACTGAGATACCAGCATTGCTTTCACTTGTTAATATTCCTATTCTGAAAAACTTAATCTATTACACCAACAATGAAATTTACACTATATCTACAAATGGTTTTGAAAACTGCCGAGTGGAATAAAATAAGCCACTTCCATCCTAACTCAGAATCACTTTATAGGCCAACATCTAGGCAGGTAATAAGAAACATTTTGTTCAAGGCTTAGTTAAAAGGCGGTTAGAGGCCACAACTTTCTCTGTTCACCAAATGTGGTATTGTGCATTATGGACCAGATAGCTATATGCTGTGGTTGTGGATTCCTTCGCATCCAATTTAGGCACAATATATCAAAGGCAGCTAGGGTGTTCCCTGACGTAATCCCAAACTGCTGATTTTTCATTTTTGTCCCTTTGATTTCTGGCGAGAACTAATTGAGACATGTCCAAAATGAGTTATTTTAATTTAGTTATTTTATGACTCTAAAACATAACAGAGGAGTATCATTTAAATAGTTCAAAATGCGATCACTAAGTTGTTGCTGTGTCGTTGAAGATGTTAAAAATTCACCACCGCAACTCTTAATTCTCGAAACATATCACTCCATACCTGATATTGTCACATTTCAAACGTTACCCTAACATACTTAAATGTACCAAACCGCTATTTAAATCCATGAACTCGAACTATTTAGATGCTATTTGTAGAATAAGTTTCGGAATTACCTTGTCTGACCTATGCATGCTGCAGTTGTTGACAATGGATGCATATGAATCCCCATGTTCTTTTGCCATCGTGCTTAACATATTGAGACGAAGTTCAAGTGCTGAATTTGCTCCTGACAACTTTCTCCAAGTTTCCAGGGCATTCTGAGGTTCGGATTTTTGCCACTTCTTGACAGCACCAACCATTGATACTGTAGATGACCCTCCAGCTCCAGGCTCTCCTAGTAACTAGAAATGCATCACAATTACAAATAGCAACCGAAATACAATGAACAGAAAAAAGCTCTCACAAAGTGTATGCATTGAATTTCCTTTTTAAAACGGGAAAGGAAAAGTGGCATTTTCAGCCATGTAGCATATTCATGTCTATCTGTGAGCATGAATTTGAAACTTCAAGTAGCATGGTGAATGCCAGTGTACTTACGAGATTCATCAATGGAGGCAGCGAAAATTTAGTCCTCTCATGGTCCCATTTGCCATTTAGCACATCACACATGACTTCCTCTAACGACTTTCCTTTTATTGCATCCTGCAAATCCACATTAGGAAAAAAATTATTCTTATGAAAAATAGTGAAATTCTGTAGAAAAAAACAGTCTAAGCTGCTTTTTGTGAGCTTTCAAAGAAAGAGAAACTCGAAGGAACTACCAACCAAACAAACGTACTTTCTTATTGCATTGCAAAGCTTTGGAGATTACAAGACTAATCAAGGGGTTATATAGGCTAAGCCCTAACAATTGGAAACCCTAAATTATAATTGGAAACCCTAAATTATAATTCCTAAAATTATACTTTACACGTTGTCTGTGTCGATGCCATAATTGTGCAAATACAGATAAAATTTCATAGTTTTATGCAAAAATGAGATAAACGAACACTATCAAATCCTCTAGGTGAACTTTCCATAAAAATACTAGTAATCTGGTGAACAACTCATGCCCCCCCAGTTTAGTCTATTATGATTCTGTTTTCTTATCATGCTTCATCCTTCTGTTAGACGGACTGAGGCTGAAGATTAAGAGATAGCATGGCGTGATATTAGAAGATTAGATTAGACTTCAAGTGTGATATAGTAGAATAAAGTCTAAGGGTAGCCCATTCATTTTAGTGGAGCCAATGTCAAGTTTGTCATCAATGCCTTGCCAGCAACCTGAAATCCTGAATTTGACAAGATCACAATCAGAACTTGGCTTCTGAAGAGAAGAGTTCAGTGAGTCACTCCCTTGTAGTGCTATGCATGGCAGTATGAATAATGTTGACGTATGATATATTTTGTTGACATGTGACATATTTTTGTAAAGATCGTATACAGTATGAGTGCAATAAGTTCACATGGTGGACATACTTACAAGCTACCAAAGGAAGCATCGTCAACAAGAAGCCCTTAGTGCTGATAAAAAAACAAAAACAAGAAGCCCTCAGCACAAAGGCTCCTTGAGAAGGCATTTACAAAAAGCACATAATTTCCGAACTTCCATAGCTTCTTTTGTTTCCTTGTTCTCCACACCCCCAATCATAAAGCCTTAAGGCCTTTTTTCATGCTCCTTCGTCTTCCGATCATTGGAAGAAAAACAAATAATTCCCAATTGGAAACTAATGCCTTCAACATGCAAAAATTATTCCTACATGTAATTAATTAGACACTTCTTAATCCTTGACTTACAACCCCCTTCAAAAGAATTCTTCTTCTTTGACCAAAACATGCTGTTTTTTTCTTTGTTCACGAGTCCAACTCTAGTTAGGGGTGCTAATCGAGCCAAACAAGCCAAGCATAGTATTGCTTAGGCTTGGCTTGCTTCTTATTACATGTGTTCAAGATCGGCTCAAGCTTGTCAATTTTTGGAGACTAATTGTTCAACCTTGAAGTTTTGTATTCATGATAAGCTTGGCTTGGCTTGTGAAATATACATGTCAATCTCAAGCTTTCAAGCCAGAGCTTAAGCTCATGAAGTTCGAAAATGAAATTAGCTAATGTAAAGCCATAAAATTTAGCTAATGTAAAGCCATAAAGAAGAACCAGCAGCATTAATCAAGGCCAAAAAAAACTTATTAGAATAAAATTATGATTACTAGTTATCATTAAATTAAAAACCCTCAAACTTGTCCTGAAACCATCTTAAATATGAGCTAATGTAAAGCCATAAAGAAGAACCAGTAGCATTAATTTAGGCCAAAAACACTTATAAACATAAAATTATGTTTACTAGTTATCACTCATTAAATTAAAAACTCCCTTGTTCACGAGCCTATTTTGAGCCAAACACCCATATGCTCAAGCTTGGCTTCAATTCATTAACAAACAAAAAAAATGTGATTGAGCTTGGCTTATATTTTTTCCAAAGGAGTTTGAACAAGCCAAAAATAAGCTGAGCTCGAGTTGTTTGGTTCATTTAGCAACCCTAACTCTAGTTGTTTGGATGTGAAATTCAGATGCTCCCTGAAAAACATTTATGAAAGATATGGTATTGCTGCAACATAATGATTCCGAAATAGTCTTATTATATTGTTCATGGACATTTTAAATTTAAATATATGTCCACAGAGAGAGAGAGAGAGATTTATGAAAGATATGGTATTGTTTCAACATAATGATTCTGAAATAATATTATATTGTCCACGGACATTTTAAATTTAAACATGACCACAGAGACAGAGAGAGACAGAGAGAGACAGAGAGAGAGAGAGAGAGACCTGAGCAGAAGAAAGCACTTCTGGTGAAAAACGTACATATCGTTGACTCCCATAAACTGCAGAACTCACATCAAACCCACTGCCAACTTTCCCTTGTGCAATACAATGAGCAGTTTGAGCTATCTCATGCACCACATCAATATCTACAGTACGCTCCTCTGCCTGGTCATGATCTTCGGACGAGGAGGGAAGATTAACAACTGTAAGGTAATGAAGTAAAGCTGCAGTAACTGCAGTTGTCATAGCTGCAGATGAACCCAACCCAGTTTTTGCAACTTCAGGCTTGCGAGTTGCTGAATTTTCTTCTTCAGTGTTGAAAGTAATAGATGTAAACGGTGGAAGGGAAGCTAATGATTCTGGTGTCAACGGAAGTCCACGTGCTTCAATCTATGGAGATAAAACCACAAGGCCACAATTCATTGACATTAGGGTCTGTGATCATCAGGTGACAAAAAGATCAAATGAAACATAGCTTATAGGAGAGTTCGTAAATCCAAGCCGATAAAAAGGGGAATAATCATATGGTATGACATGTAACACATGTTTAATCATTTGAACTTTAATGGAGAAATATATGACCGAGCAAAAACATATTTAAGAGACTTTTGTAATGTTAACGATTCTAACAAGGACAACCCCAAAGCACCAAGGGCATGCTCAGTGCTGTGATTCCTAAAGAGGCGTCCTCACTCGTCAGTGCTGGGATTCTAACTTGTTGCTCATTCTTGCCTAATTGCTAGCAATTGAATGCTGTACAAATTAACACAAAAATTTGCAGGAAACTGTGCTAGAATTCTTGCCAAAGTCATTAGCGTCGACGAAAAACAATATGTTAGGAACAGAGATTGGTGAATAAATCTGCTTCAGATCAACAAAGAATAGTACAACAGGAAATGTAGGTACCTGATTCCGATATGAATAGAAGTCATTGCAACCTAAGATGGTAATATCAAGACCTGCATGTCTAATCCAGTTTGGACATTAGTTATTTATAATTAATGTAACCTTGATAGGAAATGTAGCACAAAAATTACCCTGCAAAAGTTGTTTGTGCAACATATCCTTCTTATCTTTGTCAAATTTCGAACGGGCTGCTGCTACAGCATATTGCACCGCAAACTCTACAAAGGGGTTCCTTGAATCACTGAGAGTTTAAGCCAACAGAAGCATCACCTGAGCTATACGTCATATGATATTCTTCCCTTACTGGGTGAGTTGTTGAGATCAGAGAAATCACGCAAAAAAAAAAAAAAAGGGTTCTTCTTGGACAGTATTTGATGCCGTAAATTCGTGAAAGAGCAAAATAAGTACTAGGACAATCGGAAACATTGTGACACTATTAGATATACACAAGTAATGTAAAAGTAACAGAAACTTGCCTTGGAGAGACACACTGAAGTGTTAAATGTTCTAGTGACATTTTGTAAGTAGTTTCTCTTGACATCTGAGGAGAAGTCAATTTCACATATGTCCATGCCTGAATGAGCATGAAGAAAACAACAATTGGAACACAAGACGCAGCATGTCATAATGCCAACCACAAAAACTACTTCTCTATGGAGGCAAATGCTAAATGATATATAATAAACATTAAGTGTTAAAGGCTGGCTTTAGAGACATTTTTACTATTGAGAGCTAAAATTTCTCTGTTGTCCACGCTCATATGCATTAGGGCGATACTACAGTTATCGAACATGAAAACCAAGCACTTTGCAATAATAATATTCCCTAAGGAGATAACACAATTCAGTTATGCTAAAAGATAGCTGCAGAATCAAGAAAGCAATAAGCTAAGAAATGCAGTCCACACACAAAACAGCCAGAAATCATGGTTTGATAATTCCTACAATAATCTTGCAGGAGCAATATATAGTTGATCACATAAACAGTTCGCCCAACCAAACTGAACATAGCATTTGGAAGTCTTAATATCTCCATAATTTTCACATGCTATTTCTTTTTCCTTTTAAGGAAAGTAGAACATTATTTCTTTTCCTGGAGAAAACAGAAGAAAACAGGAAAACAACACTAACAAAGGTCACATTGAATGATAAATTGCTTTTTCAAAACTTCAAATGTGGTTGCCTCCATAACTGCCAACTAGCCTGCTTAGGGATCAACTAAATGGTGTTGTTTTGAATTTCTCACATCAGCATTTTTCCCCCGTAATTTGCATTACTTAGATGAATGACAATATGGTTGAAGACATTGCTAGTCTTAGGAAGAGCGTAATTGTTCAGCTGGAGAAAAATGTCATATGTACTAAAGGGCCATAACTCCTTATGCCAATCTGTTGATAATGTTAACTTCATCTCCTCTCCTCGATTCATTACAAGCATAGTGAAGCAAAAATCCCACAAAACAGGTGTTATGAGGAATAAAAAACACAAAAAAGAAGGAAACCTAAAAACATAATGAACCAACACATATATGTGAAGGATAAATCTTAAAGAATTATCATGCAACCTTACCAAGATGTCGGGATTAATATTAAAGAGCGGTTTCACAATCGCATAGAAACGAGCATTGGTACTGAGTACAATCCCTGCATTGGGCCTCTCCAAAACAAGATATCCCCCAGTCATCAAGACCTTTCCAGGAGCAGAAGCAACTCTATATGAGAAACCAAAATCCAAATCAATAGACAATTCCATATTAGCCAATTTAATTCTCTATAAAAATCTCTAACGATGCACACTCAACATGATATGCACATACAAAGTATACACATAAATTACTTCGTGGTTTTCTTTTTCTTTAGGAAAATAAAGAGGAATATGAGCAATTGACCATATTCCTGCATTGAAAAGATGAACTTACGCAGCCATTTCTCTTCAATTCTGAATCAGACCTCTAAATCCAAGATTCAACTGAAACAAGCAGTAATCCATGTCAGCACAATTCACTTCTACTTGACGAAGAAGAAAGAAATTCACCACCCATTTGGCTGATGGGAATGTGTATACAAAGAACAGAAAAGAGAAAAACAAAAATCTCAACTAAAAGCAAAATTCTATGCTCTGCTATAATAGCTATTCACATAGAATGCACAATTAACACAATAAGTATGTGTGCCCTCAAGCATTTTTAAGGGGCTAGCACTCTTTGTGTCCATTACGTAATTTATGCGACAAATATAACAGAGGGGAATTTATACGAAACAGATATGTATCTCCCTCCTCTCACAGAATTGTGAGAGGAGGGAGATACAGATACCCATTACATGTCATACCCAGGCATTGGATGAAATGGTGGTATGAAAATAGAGTATCAATAACATTTCTGCTGAATAATTAAATGGAAAAAAAAGTACTAGTTTTTTCCTCAGTTTCCCTTAGACCAAGCTAAAACCATAAGGAAGCCATTTGACAGATTCATCAGTGATTCAAAAAAGAACCCATTAATTCACCCTTTCCAAACAATAATAAACCGGCAGAAACTAAGATCAAACATATTTCAGGCTAGTTACTCCTCAATGACCTTTGATCACCAATAATAACAGTTATATCTATACAATAGTCAGGTAACAGAAGAACAGAAAAGAAAACATCAAAAATCCCAACTAAAAGGTAAATTCTGCACTCATTTACCAGCATATAGCCATTTCTTTGAAAAACAAAGTGTCGCTACCATTTCTCTATGATAAACAAATGCACTCACTGTCCCTGCACCAAATGGAGTAAACGAAATTGCAACCACAAGGAAATATTCTCACGAAGCAGCATCTAAAAATTCACAGTTTCTGAACTCATTATAACCCCGTACAAGCTAAGACCAAATAAATTTCAACAAAATTTGATCCCCAATAATTCCAATGGAAATCTTCCCAATATTCAGACAATAAAAAAAAGTTACCTCTTTGAATGGGGAGTGAGGACTCCTTCAACGGAAAATCAGAAGGTAACGCCGGCGGTGAGTCACAGTCAATCAGCTCTCTAGTTATTTTCCATTTTTCCTTGTTTGAAATCGATCAGCTCTCTACTTATTAAAAGCTTTTTTTGTCTCGCTTTTGACGATCAATGTTCAAACTTGTATGGCTCATTTAACTGATATTAATTACACCTGACACCCCAAATGTTGACGGGAAAATTTCATTTTAGTACCTCTTTGCTCTCAATTTCGAGAGACAACACCCTCGAGATTATATGGCTGCAACCGAACATCTCGAGACTCGTTAAGCTCGATTTGGCTCAACTCGTTTAATACTGTAATTAAGTCAAGTTCAGGATTGAATTTTAGGATCGTTTAAAACACTAGCCAAGTTCAAATACTACAAAGCTTGGCTCAGCTTGTTTACACTCCTAAATTGAAAGCATCCTATCCACTGAAACTAATACTGAAATTGATGAAATCCGGCATTGTGTACTAATAGTCACAGGAGATCACATAATGAGGCTAGTTATTAGAGTTAACATTTGCGTTCGCCCTTCCTATTTACATGAGTGTATTGGATGATTTATCAATATTATGAGGCGACTACATAAAATTTTCAAAATTGATTCAAATTTTTTTGAGTTACAAGAAATTGTGGAGACAAAATTGACACTTTGATTTTGCAAATTATAAAAAAAGTTCAATGACCTGATAAAAAAAAATACAATGATACAATGAAAAGTGAATAGGCAAATGCACATCTTGACATCTCTCTCTCTAGAATGAGAGCCCCTCTCTCTAGAATGAGAGCTTTACCCTCTTCGTGGTCTCATCAAGGTTCTGAATCTCGTATCAGACAGGGTACCGATTTTCTTACTGGTACGATACGGTACTACTACCGGGCCAGTACCGGTACCGTTTCGGATTTAGCGGTATTACCTATATATGTGTGTGTGTGTGTGTATCAAAAAAATTCTCATATAATTTCATTTATCATAAAAATTCATCATAAAATAAAATAATACCTTAACAAAATACCTTCAATTAGCAAAATACAAGTATTGTAATAGTACTAATACTTGTTATCAAACAAACCGACACCCTGTTTGAATGCCGGAGATGTTAAAAAATCATATTTTCGGGAAAAAATTAGATAAAAAAAATCAGTAATATATCTATAAATGTTTAATGAATACATAATAATCATTATTTGGAGAAAAAACCTTTTGAATTTATCTTTGAAATATGTAAACTACATTATCTAATACTAAAAAATTGTAAAAAGAGACTTAATTTCATTTATAATTTCATTACTAAAAGGGTTGTGGGAGTTAATAAAGACACTGGGAACACCGATTGGGTGTGACAATCGGTAAACTGGATAATTTTAACCCCTTTCTCTTCCAGATAATTCCAAAGTTCAGTTCTCTGTTTGCAGAGAAAAAACAAATCAAGAAGAGGGGAAAGGGAAAAAACATATCGTCGATTTATTATTGCAGCTCCGGCCTCTCTCTCTCTCTCTCTCTCTCTCTCTCTCTCTCGGTACTCCTGAGTCCGTCTCTTTCTCTAAATCTCTAGTATTCAATCTATGGCTATTCAGATAACCAAATCGTTGAATTCATTGTTTGTGTATTTGTTTTGTGGCATCTGGAGATGCATATTTGTCTTCTAGAGATGCAATCTTTGCTCTCTTTCTTCTTTCTCCTTCAGTTTCAAAATCTCAGGCGGTACAGCTGGTACCTTCATACCGTCCGGTATTGTCCGGAATGGCCGGAACCTATCAGTATTGACCGGAATTGAGGACGAGATGGAATTATAGGGTGAAATTACCGGTTTTATGTAAATCCGGTACATACTGGCCGGTACCGACCAGTACGATACGAGATTCACAACCTTGGTAGCAACAGTAAAATGTTTGGCTAGACTCCTGGAATTTCAATTACACTTCCAAACTATCGCTCTGTTAGCCAACTTACCCCTTATAGTCCAAACCGTCAAATTGATATCGGATTTTACTAACAGAGTTATTTCTTCCGTTATATGCTAACTTGAGGTTTATTTCTCTCTCCCTCTCTGGAACAAATTAGAGGTGGAAATGTCCTCAAATTTGCCTCTTTTTTTAACTTACTTTTCTCCTTCTAATTTGATTTGGATTTTGACACCATTTTATCCCTTCTAACAAAACTCACAAAAATCATTGTGGTTGTGGTGGTGGTGAGAGAGAGAGAAAGAGAGAGAGAGAGAGAGATAGGGTAGACAAATAAATCCCATGTTAGCAGATAACCGAAAGAAATAATTCTATTAGCAAAATCTATTATCTCAATTTGATGGATTTGGACAGTAGGGGGTAAATTGACTAACAGATCTTCCTCTGATTTGATTTGGATTTTGACACTATTTTATTCATTCTAACAGAACTCACACAAATCATTGTGGTGGTGGTGGTAGGTCGGTGGATGGGTGGGTGTGTGAGAAGGGGGAGGGGGGGGATTAAAACCCATGTTAGCATATAACATAAAGAAATAATTCTATTAGCAAATTCTGTTATCAATTTGATGGATTTGGATGGTAGCTGGTAAATTGACTAACGAAGTGATAGTTTGTGAGTGTAATTGAAGTTCAGAAGTCTATAAAGCATTGAGGTCAAAGTATGGGTTTTTCTTTTTAAGTTTTGCCTTGTAATTAACCTGTGTAAAAATTGAAACCAAACTCACCAGCCTACTAAGTCGGTTGAAAGCCAATGAACATCGTGTTTTGCACCTGAAATTTCCATTCCCCTTTATCTTTGCGTTTTCAATATGCGATTTTATTCGACTGTGATTTTTCACAAACCACATGTCAAAAGTTCGGATCTTTATTGTACATCAATTGATGGTATTTGACACGTATAAATAAACAAAGAAAAGAAAAATAAGAAAATATTCTCTTTCCTTATTTGATCGGTAAAGAAAATCATAAATTTTTCCCCTGTATTGGTCCTATTGGATATTGGATTGGTAGAGATTAAAGGTTGCTTGGGAGGCATGCCAGTTTTGAATTACGGAAAGTGTTTTAGAAGAGGATTGCTACAATTGTAATTACAAAGAAGATTCAAGACAATCAAATTACAGAGATACAAGATAATAAGACATAGAGAAGACATAGAGAGACGGAACGCTCGCAACAAAACTGTCTGTAATACTTCCTAGAGTGAAACAATTGAAGCATTGTCAACAATGGCATGTGCGACTTGCCAACACGCCGATGAATGTCCTATCCGTAAAGGGCACTTTGCCATTTCTGGACATCATTATCCCCGTAAATACGGACATGGAACCATCCACCGTTAAAGGCAATCATTGTTAGCACATAACGGAAAGAAATAATGTTGTATGAGCTCGGGGAGTTAATGACAATAAATTCCACTTGTACTACAGATCCAGCAACGACAGGTAATGTGATTGTACCGAGTAGGTACACAGGAGTACCGCTGAAGCCGACAAGTGGAACCTCGGCAGGCTTGAGATCTTTAGAGGTGAATCCGAACCGCTTAAACAAATAGTAATACATCACCTCGGCTGCACTTGCTTGGTCCACTAGAATCCTCTCCACCTTAGCCTTTCCAACCTTGAGAGTAATGACGAGAGCATCATTATGAGGGAACTGAACCCCTTCTAAATCCTTCTCGGTGAATGTGATAGCCCACTGAGAGCCCTTGGTCGGGAGCTTCCGCTTCGGTTGTTGCTTTATCGAGAGCACCTCCATCGCTGCGGTGGCTTGATCAATTTCCTTATAAATCCGAGCCTCCAACATTCTCGTTACCGGACCGTGAATCGCTTGCATTATCACCATGTCCTCCTGAGCACCCCCTGTTGCAGTTGTTCCCTGGTTCTGAGCCTGAGCCAAGGTCTTATCCTGGTCAATGTAAGTGTCTAGGTTTCCTACCGTGATAAGAGACTCCAAGTACGCCTTGAACGGCTTGCAAGCAGTGGTGTAATGGCCTTGCTCTCGGTGGTACGTACAGTACACCTTTTTATCCTTGGTTTTGTCTTGTGTTCCCATCTTATGATCTGCCCACCGAAAGAATCCTTCGTTCTCAATCTTCCGTAAGAGCATATAGATTGGCTTGGTGAAGACCGTTTGCTCAGCTACGAAGTCGCTCGCCTTCGGAGGCTTCTTTGCTCCTACCTTAATCGTGTTCACCACCTTCTTCTGGTTGCCCAAGACATGGATAACCTTTGGAACGGAGGAGGTGGAAGTCGGTGCATCTTGTTCGGTTAAGAGCTCTTCCAATTCAATATACTTATTAATCTGTTCCATCAGGTCATCCATGTTCTTCGGATGGCCCATTTGGCAGTGTCATTGAGGTGATCTCCTTCGTGAAGGGATATTTGGCCAACTACTTCAAACGCTTAGGAGAGGACGGAGAGATGGCAGAGGAGGGAGGGACAGTATGGTGAACGCATCACTGGTACGGGTACGCCTCTCGGTGCAAGCGTGATGAAGCCCATCGTGATGACGCTCGTTGTAATGTGTCGCTCTGTCGTCTCGGTGGTGAGACCGTTCACGGTGCTCCTTCTCCTTCTGCTTCTCCCTAGCGTCATCATGACAGGGTATCTACACTTTGTCCTCGGTATGGTAGGCATGACGCTTTCCCGTACCACCATCTCGGATGACGGTTAGATTTGCGTCTTGGGGAGGAGTTTTCTTCAAGACTTCCACCCGTTCTCGGAGATCACCAGATTTCGTCTAGAGGGGAGGGGTTTTTTGACGTCTTCTGTTAGTAGAGTGCTTGGTCCGAGCCATCTCCTTCGGATCCTTTCGGAGGTAGAACGATTTGTATTGACCATCCTCATAGTAGTAAATCATCTCGTGAGTTTTTGGATCTCGAGAAGAGGATGGGTGGAGTGGGTCAATGGGATTCTGGTGAGTCGGATTGGTTGGGTGAGTTGGCTCGCCACCCATTGTGAGTCAAGAGAGTCGAGAAAGAAGAGAGAAAAGAGGTGGATCTAGGGAGGAACACTGGAGGTTCCGGGTCGTTTCCCCAGCAGAGTCGCCAATTGTGGTGCCCTGAATTCTAGATGGACCTCTAAACCTTCACTTGACCCTTGTGAGCAACGAGCAAGGCTTCCTTGGTACTCCTACACACGTAACACCCGGCGTTAGTGCCAAACCTGGCTGGCATGTGGCCAAGGAAGGCACTCCGACGGTCTAGTGAGTGATCAGAAGAGATGCAGCACCAGAGAAGTTGTAAATAGAGAGAGACAGTGTTGTGTACCTCTTTAGGGTTCCTTCACTTCGTATTTATAGGCTCCCCAAGTACAGGAGTAAATCAGTAATTTGGCTTGGATGATGTCACTGAGCATCACGAGCCAGATCTATGATCATTGCATGCACACATGCCTCCAATGAGGCTCTGACACGTAGCATAATCGCTCGGATGCCGTCACGCTAACGTAGAGATAGCTGTAGCATGTACGAACCCTCATGTCTCTGTCTTAATCCTTCCGGGTCACGTTGGACTCACCCCGAGTCCAGACTCTTGGCAACTCACCATCTAGCAACTCACTCATTATCTCGAGGAGCGAGATGCCGAGATGGCGGCAATGAGGGCTTAGATCTCTAAGTTGACCGAGACGGTGAGGAAGAAAGCCACAGTGGAAGCTACCGCAACTTCTCGTGGAGGTGTCTCCGCTCAAAGGCACTCAGCTAAGGACCGCATCAGTGATCCTAACAATGAGAGGGCTCACAGCAAGGCCTCGTGCTTCAGCACGAGAACCCGTTGACCTAGCACCTCTCAAGGGGTCACCACAGTGATTCCTCACGCCATTGTTCCTCGCAGATCTCAAAAATCGAGCACTCGCTCTTTGTACTCATAGTGCCTTCCCAAGTTTGTTACGAGTGTTAACCGCCTTGATTGACTTCACACATGACATCTCCGATATCTCAGACTTCCGTCCGAACCATCTCGGAGTAATCCATCTTGGATGATTCGTCCAGATCACAGCTTTACTCGATCAAGATACCAGTTCGTCTCGGATGGGCTCATCTCAGACGGCCCATCGCGCATTGTTTCTCAGCTGAGCTTGGTGCTCTACTTGGGCTTTGATCCTTCTGGGTTCGACCACCGATCCCTCTTTGGACTGCTAGATTTCGGCAGACTTCCTGATTCGATAAAGAATAATTGAAAGACACAATAGTGATGCAACAAAAATGAGACTAACTAGTAGAACAATCATCCTGTTGCTGAAATATTCTTTCTTTTCCTTCAAGCTTTTTGTGGAGCATGTAGGCAATTGAAGCACTTCAATTCCTCCACAGAGATTGCTGTTTCCAATAAATGAAAAAACACTAATGTTTGTGAAAAAACCTTCAATAGGAACTTCACCATCAAAAGTATTGTAGGAAATATCAAGTTCTTTCAAGTTATTCAACTCACCTAGAAAGCTTGGAATCTGTCCTGACAAATTATTATGTGATCCGTCTAGGACTTGAAGACTTTCAATTCTTCAAATGATGATGGAATTGTACCTTCAAAAAGATTACCACTTATGTAGAGAAATTTTAAAACTTGACAACTTCCAAGGGCGATTGGGATTTCTCCTGATAGTTTGTTTCTAACACATTCAATTGTTCTAGATTATATAAGTTACCCACTTGGGACGGTAGCGGTCCTGTTAAGTAATTCCAACTCAATGAAAGAATGAACATAGAGTAAACACCAAAGATTTCTTGTGGTATAACTCCAGTAAAACCATTGTTTCCAAGATAAACTTGTTGTAGATTGGAACACTGGCCCAAAGAAACTGGTGTACTTCCCTAGATCATATAGCTTGCTAGAGAAAGTTTATTGAGCTGAGTGAGGCTTTACTCAATAAATACCCACTCCAAATTGGAAATTTTACCAATGGAATTGGAATGCCGCCCATAAGCATGTTGGAAGCTAAATAAAGTGTGCTCAAACCTATGATGTTAACAATACCAAGAGGTATGTTTCCTGATATAGAGTTTCCATCGACAACGAACTAAGTGATGGTGGAGAGGCAATTGGTGGCTAGCTCATGCAGTAGAACTCTTGGATGTCGCACACTGCATCTCGGAATCGAGTCTCATTCCCCCCTCCCCATGTAATAGATTAGGAATGATGAATGAACAAACAAAAAAAAGATGGTGGAGAGGTTCGAAATCGAAGGGGACAATGACCCTCTAAAATGATTGCTACCAAATCCAACATTTTTATGTCGGAACAATTGGATAGTAAATCAAGGAAGTTTGTCAAATCATCGCCCTTGCTATCTCCCAGTTCACTAATGTAGCAAACTAAGCTTTGCATGTTACAAAGGTTTCCTAAACTTGTTGGAAGGGGTCGGGTAAAAGAATTCATGCTAAATTCAACATTTGTAAGTCTCGAAGCAATGCCTATCAAGGAGGGAATAGGGCCATAGAATTGGTTGATGGCGACATGAAAGTTTTGGAGGTTTGGAAGGGTCAACCCCAAAGTTTGCGGAAGGCTTCCCTCCAGTAAGTTATCAGTCACAGAAAAGAAAGTGAGGGACGAGATATTGCAAAGAGAAGTAGGACGTCCCAGAAAAGTGGTTAAAAACTATAAGGATCTCCAAATTTGAGAGCTGAACGAGTTCCAAAGGAATCCTTCCCTGTAGGTTATTGTGTGCTACCGAAAGATAGACAAGGTTTGAAAGGTTTCCTATTGAAAGTGGAATATTTCCCATGAAATTGTTGAGACCGAGATCCAAATCCGAAAGATTGGGTAAATAACCAAGCTCGA
The DNA here is from genome assembly GCA_020921065.1 of Vaccinium darrowii. Lineage (NCBI taxonomy): Eukaryota > Viridiplantae > Streptophyta > Magnoliopsida > Ericales > Ericaceae > Vaccinium > Vaccinium darrowii. The sequence continues at coordinate 21,738,941 of CM037162.1, read as the reverse complement.
CCGGAATTTCTCCTTCTAGATTTTTAGTTTCGCCGTAGATGTATCTCAAGTCCAAGCAACAAGTCAAATTGATAGGCTATTCACCTTGAAAAGAGTTATTTGTTATCAAAAGATTCTCGAGGCAGGATAACCTCCCAATTTTCTGTGGGATTTTACCGTAGAAGTTGTTGGTCAAATCAATGCTTCTAAGAAATGTGAGGTTTCTTATATGAGGAGATAAAGAGCTCGCCAATCCAAGCGAGGTAAGTTGTAGGGTGGTCACACGCTCATATCGATGAGCGCATGTTGTTAGTTTTTGGCTCGATTTCCATGTTTGCAGCATCTTTGGTCTGGACCAAGGCTTCTCGGGTCCGAACTAAGCAATTTTGAGTGTTTTTCTACCTCGCAGCAGTGTTGGTCCGGACCTTGGAAAAGTGAGGTCCGGACCAAAGGTCCTGGTTGCATGTTTTGGCGTGGGGAAGCTAGGTCTGGACCCGCGGGGGCTTGGTCCGGAACTTGGGCGACGTACAACAACCCTATAAGTGTTTTCTTTAAGGTTTTCTTGTATTGTATTGCTTTCACATCTAATTTTCTGTGAGAGGAAAAGAGAGAGAAACTCTGTGAGCTCATTTGTAGCCTTCGGGCATCTGATTCTCTTCTGATTAGTGAAACCCCCAATCATCTGACTTCTCATGGAGTAGGTATTCATTGCCTAACCACGTAAAATCTCTGTGTTCTTTGTGATTGCTCGTTCTCTTCCTCTCTTCTCCGGTTTATTCAATTACATAGCATAAATTGCATCCGTTTTCTGTGTTTGTTCATGCTTCCGCACAACAAACTAGTATCAGAGCTCTGGGTTTTCGTCCTAGGGTTTGTTTCTGGTATTTTTGCTATTGTTATTAAAGAACTAATGTCCGACGACTCTGGTAAAAATCTGAAGGGTGGTGATTTTTCATCTTCCAAACTTGTTTCAAATTTTCAGCCTGGGGCTTCACAGCCGATTATGTCTGGTGCTAAATTTGATGTGAAAAAATTTGACGGCAAAAGTAACTTCAGTATGTGGTAGTGTGAGGTTATGGATGTCTTTATCCAACACGAGTTGGATTTTGCTTTGGGGGACAAGCCTGAGAACTGTGATGAACAAGAATGGGATCGGATCAACCCCCAAATGTGCGATTTTATCAGGTTGTATCTCGCGAAGGATTAGAAGTATTTTGTTATGCGGGAATCAAGGGCGAAGGATCTTTGGAAGAAGCTCGAGGATAAGTTTATGACCAAGAGCGTAGAGAATCGTCTCTATCTAAAGAAGAAGATGTTCAAGTTTCGGTATCGTTTAGGTATTACTAAGTGTGAGCACTTGAACGATTATAACAAAATACTTACTGATTTATTAAATCTAGATGATGTAATTATGGATGAGGATAAAGCCCTTTTGTTATTGAATTCTCTGCCTAAAGAATATGCGCTGTGTTTGGTTGAGAGTTTTAAGAAGAATATTTTGAGAGATATGTTTGAGATAGTGTTTGGATGGATTTTTGGAAAAAGTAATAATTAGAGAGAGGTGTAATAATTGGAGAGAGATAGAGAGAGAAATGAGAATAATGATTGGAGAGAGGGGTAAGAGTAGAAAGAAATGTGATTAATGATTGGAGAAATGAGAGATAGGGAGAGAATCTTTTTGGAATTTTTTTTTGAAAATGTGTAGTGAACAAAGTGATGATCATCTGTCTACCACCTTATTGTATGGCAAAGATTCTATTAAATTTGATGATGTCTCCAATGCTCTTGCGAATAATGAGTATCACAAGAGGAACATGCAAGCCCACGGAGATTCATCAAGTTTTGGTTCAGGTTCGATAGAAGCTTTATCTGTCAGGGGAAGGTCTGAAACTAAGGAAAATAGTGGAGTTCTAAAGGTAGTGAATGGTGCTATGATAGTGATGAAGGGCATTCAGCAGAATAACTTGTATTTTCTGCAGGGTAGTACAGTTGTAGGTGGGTCAGCCATTGCTTCTAGCAACGTCGATGAGGATGATTCAGATACTTCCAAACTTTGGCACTTTTGTTTGGGTCATGCTATCGAGAAGGCCATGCAAGGTATTCTAAAACAGGATTTGTTAAAAGGGGCTAAGACCTGCAAGATGGGTTTCTGTGAGCATTGTGTTCTAGGGAAGCAAACTAGGGTCAAGTTCGGTACTGCTATTCACCAAACAAAGGGTATGCTTGACTATGTCCACTCAAATGTGTGGGGTCCTGCCAGGGTTGATTCTAATGGTGGTAAGTATTACTTTGTGTCATTTGTTGACGATTTCTCTCGCCGTGTTTGGATTTATACCATGAAACATAAGGATGAGGTGCGTGATATTTTCCTTAATTAGAAGAAACTAATTGAGAACCAGACTGGTAAAAAGATCAAGCACCTCAGTTCAGACAATGGGAGAGAGTACCGTTCCGATCCTCTCTTTGATGTTTGTAAGGAGTATGGTATAGTTCGACACTTCACAGTGAGGTGCACACCACAACAAAATGGTTTCGAATAGAGGATGAACCGTACCTTACTGGACAAGGTGCGGTGTATGTTATCAACTTCTGGTTTAGGGAGACAATTTTTGGCTGAAGTAGTGACGTATGTGTGTTATTTGGTCAATTATTTGCCATCAGCTGCACTTGAGGGTAAAACGCCATTGGAGGTATGGTCAGGTAAACCTGCATCAGATTATGATTCCTTACACATTTTTGGTTGCCCTGCTTATTATCATGTTAGGGAATCGAAGCTAGATCCGCGAGCCAAGAAAGCGTTATTCTTGGCTTTGTGGAAGGTGTTAAGGGGTATAAGTTATGGTGTTTCGATTCAAAGAAGGCAATCACTAGCCGCGACGTGACCGTCAATGAATTGGAGATGATCAAGCCGCATGTGCAAGTTGTCGGTGACGAGGTTGCTCAGAAACAGGTGGAGCTAGATACTTCTATGGTTCCTCAGTTTTCGGTTCAGTCAAAGGAAGAAAATAGTGAGGTTGAATCAGATGACAATGGTACGGTTGAAGGTGAAAATTCGAGTGATAGTCTAGAGGATAGTTCTTTACAACAACAGCAAACAGAGTCCATTGCAACATCTCGACCCAAACGGGCCATCCGAGTACCCGCTAGGTATGTTGATATGGTTGCCTATGTATTACCGGTTACAGCAGTTGATATCCCGACCACTTTCAAGGAAGCTATCGTTAGTCCAGAAATTGAAGAGTGCAGCTATGGGTGAGGAGATGACTTCTCTTCACAAGAATCAGACATGGGATTTGGCACCGCTTCTGAAAGGCAAGAAGGAGATTGGTTGCAAGTGGGTCTACACCAAAAAGGAGGATTCAACGATGAAGAATGGCATTCGCTACAAGGCTAGGTTGTGGACAAGGGCTATGCACAAAGGAGGGAATTGACTATAATGAGGTATTTTCTCTTGTTGTGAAACATTCGTCTATCCGTATTCTGTTAGCTTTAGTAGCTCAGTTTGATTTGGAGTTGGCGAAGTTAGATGTTAAAACTGCGTTCCTTCATGGTGATCTAGAGGAAGAGATTTATATGTCTTAACCTGACGGTTTTAGAGTTGCTGGTAAAGATAATCTGGTTTGTCGATTACATAAGTCTCTCTACGAGTTAAAGCAGTCGCCGCATCAGTGGTATAAGCGTTTTGATAGCTTTATGTTGGGTCAAAAATACACAAGGAGCCAGTTTGATCATTGTGTGTATTTGAGACAGCTTGAGGATAAGTCCTTTATTTATTTACTCTTATATGTTGATGATATGATGATTGCATGTATGAGTCAGACGGAGATAGACAGGTTAAAGATTTAGCTGAATCGGGAATTCAAGATGAAAGACGTCGGTGAGGCACGAAAGATTTTGGGGATGGACATAACTCGAGATAGGGGGAAGGGCACCATTCACCTAACATAACAACAATATCTGAAGAAGGTGTTTGAGCGGTTCAGAATTGATGGTAGCTCAAAATCGGTGAGTGTACAATTGGCTCCCCATTTTAAGCTTAGTGATTTGCTATCTCCCACTACAGATAAGGAACGAAAATACATGGTGACCGTTCCTTATGCAAGCCTGGTTGGAAGTTTGATGTACGCCATGGTCTGCACGAGGCCTGATCTAGCACAAGCCGTTAGTATGGTTAGCCGTTACATGCACAATCTTGGTAAGGTGCATTGGCAAGCGGCTAAGTGGATTTTGCGGTATGTTCTGGGTAACATGAATTTGGTTTTGAAGTTTGAGAGGTGTGCATCTGTTGGTGATCTGGTTTCTGGTTTTGTGGACTCTGATTATGTGGTTGATTTGGATATGCGTCGTTCAACAACTGGGTATGTGTTTACCATGGCTAGAGGACCGGTTAGTTGGCGATGTACTTTGCAGTCGACCGTTACCATGTCCACTATTGAGGCTGAATATATGGCTGTGATTGAAGCCATAAAGGAGGCCATCTGGTTACATGGGTTGATGTTTGATTTGGGCGTTGAGCAGGATCAAGTCATCGTTCATTGTGACAAAGTGTAATTCATCCTGCGAAGAATTAGGTACATCATGCTCGGACCAAACATATTGATGTTCGCTTTCACTTTGTTCGTGAGATCATTGATGAAGGGGATATTCTGCTGGAGAAGATTGGTAATGCTGACAATCCGGCTGATATGATGACTAAGGTCGTTTCTGGGGTCAAGTTCCAACGTTGCGTGGACTTGATCCAAATGCATCAAGTCTGACCACCTTTGGGTCCATGCGTCGTAGGGCGCTCTGATGGCAGTCAGAGCGATTTGGTTGGGTAATCTGGTTCTGATTCTGGTTTTTCTGGTTGTTGCATTACAGTTTTTGGTTCAATTGTTGGCAATCTCGCCAAGGTGGAGATTTGTTGGTTTTTTGGTCGATTTCCATCTTTGTCTAGACCAAGGCTTCTCAGATCTAGACCAAGCAATTTTGAGTGTTTTTACTTGTTGACCTCGCAGAAGTGTTGGTCCCGACCTTGGAAAAGTGAGGTCCGGACCAAGGGTCGTGGTTGCATATTTTGGCGCGAAGAAGCTAGGTTTGGACCCGCAGGGGCTTGGTCCGGACCTTGGGCGACGTACAACAGCCCTATAAGTGTTTTCTTTAGGGTTTTCTTGTATTGTATTGCTTTCACATCTGATTTTCTGTGAGAGGAAAAGAGAGAGAAACTCTGTGAGCTCATCTGTAGCCTTTGGGCATCTGATTCTCTTATGATTAGTAAAACCCCCAATCATCTTACTGCCCGTGGAATAGGTATTCATTACTAAACCATAAAATCTTTGTGTTCTTTGTGACTTCTCTTTCTCTTCCTCTCTTCTCTGGTTTATTCAATTACATAGCATAAATTGCATCCGTTTTCTGTGTTTGTTCACGCTTCTGCGCCACACATGTAACCCCTTGCCAATAGCAAAAGTTGATTGATTGATTCCATGAGTTAAAAACTTGGAATGGATCTCCCGTTATCGAATCCTTGATAGCAAGTAAAGCTTGACGGTCTGTTTTGTTTGTAAAGAGAGTGTGGTAACCATCTCGATGATCCGAAAGAGATAATCTAGAAAGACAAAATGAAAAAGGAGAGGTGTAAACCTATTTAATTGTGACTCAATTGGTTCCATTTTGTTTCGTGACAAAAACACATATGAAGTGTACGGTAACTCTACAACACACATATTTAAAGACATACAAACCAAAAGTGACTACTTAATTTTTTTTTCAGTTTCCATTTTTGGTAAGTGATGTAACGGCAAAGCCAGTCATGTGAAAGCTTCTAATCTACGTTGGCGACCGAGTAAGAAAGCTTCTAATCTACGTTGGTGGCCGAGTCAGAGAAATTAAACATCTACGCTTTGTTTGGTTGATAGTTTTGAGAAAAATATTTTGAGAAATATTTTTGAGATAGTGTTTGGATGGGTTTTCGGAAAAGGATCTCGCTAACATGTGCCCAATAGGCACATAATAAGCACACAAACAAACAAAAATAACACACTTCAATACACCTTTTAAACTTTTCAATATACTTTCACATATTTCTATACACTTTTCACACATTCCAATACACTTAACGGGTGCCCAGTAGGCACACGTTAGCATTTTCCTTTGGAAAAAAGTAATAATTATAGAGAGCTGTAATAATTGGAGAGAAATAGAGAGAGAAATGAGAATAATGATTGGAGAGAGGGGTATGAGTAGAGAGAGAAATATGATTAATGATTGGAGATATGACAGATGAGGAAAGAATCTTTTTGAAATTTTTTTTGAAAATACGAAGTGAACACAGTGTAGTTGTTAAGATTTCTTTTAAGCACTGACTTTTGATATACTATTCTCTTTTGTAAGTAGACTTTGTTACGGATTCTTTTTTTTTTTTTTTTAAAGTTTAGCGATTGGGGTGCCCCGGCTCTTTGTTATTGGTTGCTCCTACCCAAAGTCTTATTTTTCTTGTCTTGACAATAGACCTTACAATCACCCATGTAATTTATATGCTGAACTTTTATTTTTTGACCTAGCGAATCCTATATCTAAGGTAGATAGGGAGGGGAGGGTTGCAGTTGACCCGCCACTAGGGATGACAATTTCACCCAAAACCAATGGATACAAAAACCAAACCAACTTTATCGGAGCGGTTTTTTATATTTTTTCCTATCCATGGAGTGGGTTTGGTTTTCAAAACATGATATCCAGCGGGTTTGGATTTGGGTTTGGTCTTAGTAAGTATTCGGCTAAACCCAAACCCAAACTCAAACCCAAATTGATCCATATAATATTACTTATAGGATATATATATCGGGGCGGTTCCATGGACACAACGAATAACACAACATTTGACACAACAATAATTGGAGCCCCACGCTTATAATCGGACCCGATCAAGTTGTTTAAAATATATTTTTAAGATTACCTGTAAAAAATCAACTCATTTGGATATCGGTAAAGGCTTGATCGGTTCATTCAAATTTATCCTGTAAAATCTGACAGGAATCAACTAAATGAACTGATCAAGCCCTTACCGATATCCAAATGAGTTAATTTTTTACAGATAATCTTAAAAACATATTTTAGATAAATTGAGCGGCTCCGATCATTCGCATGGGGTTCAAAAAAAAGAATTTGTGTCAAATGTTGTGTTATTCGTTGTGTTAACGGAACCGCCCCCTATATATAAACATGTTATATTTTTATAGACATGTAATTTTTATTTTTCAATTCATAACTTTCAGTGACTTTTCATTTCATCTCCTTTCTTATTCCTCTCAAATTCCTTAAAAATCTCCAAAGTCTCTATAAGAACCTCTTAAGAAAAGTTTTATTATTTAATTATTTCCTTTGATTATGTTGGAATTTAGACGTTTAAGGGTAAAATCATATGGTATGTTACTTTTTATTTTAATATATAATCTTTTTCCTTCATATGTTCATTAATGAAATGAATATTAATGCGGATTTGGCGCGGTTTGGATAAAATCCAAATCCATATGGTTTGGTTATGGCGCACTAAAATTCATACCCGTTGGATATCGGTTTGGATTTGGGTATAGATAAATGCTTTGGATTTAGGTATGATAATCGCAAAACCCGGGTCAAACCGATCCATTGCCATCCCTACCCGCCACCTAAGAAAAGCGGGCAAGCGCGACCATGTGCGTTATCCACCCCTTCATAATTCTTAAAAGTTTCTATTCCCGTGACGAAGAATATTAATGCATTTTTTTACGAAACTTAGAATGTCTTTTAGTGGAATTGATTTGAACTTGATCATGCGGTCTTATAGCCCTAACATTGTGTCATCAAAAAAAATCTATTCTTACAGATTATGTACAACTTAGATTCCACCAATCTGTGGATCGTTTAGGTTTCCTTCTTTATGTAGTTTCTTGTTAGGAAATCGGAACACAAACAAACGTGCATAATGAAAAACCGAAAAAGAAAATGAGACACAAGATATACGTGGAAAACCTTAACGTGAGGAAAAACAACGGGAGACACACCAGTTCACTATAAAATCGAAAAATAGGAGTTCAAGTCTTCTCGCAGTCTCTCTGAGATCTGCATTTTCTCTCACCCCTCTCTGTTTTTCTATGAAAAACTGATAACCCTAATTTCTAGCAAACTGTGAAATAAAAAGTCGGGCCCTATGGCTGAAATTACACACCGAGGTCCAAAATATTGTTTTCGTTGCAGTCTGCTATGCTCCTAAGGCCTCACTCCGGATTGCGGGCCCCTACACCCCCGGGCTAGACCACTGCTGAAGGTTGTCTGCACCCCAACCTTTCTTACCCCTTTGTTTTTCTGTTTTTTTCTTTTCTTTTTCTTTTCTTTTCCTCTCTCTCTTCTTCCTTGTTTTGGTTGTTTCTCCTTTTAAGTCCCTTCCCTGTGTTTTTTTTTTTGGTTGTGCCTAGATCTAATTATCTGATTTCCCCGCCTTTTTTTGGTGGCAACAAAAAAGAGTAAAAGATGGTGGTACTATTTTTGTAAACAAAAGCCAACTTGCCGAGTACTCCTTTTTTTCTAAAGTGATTAGTTTTTTTTTGTTTTGGTGGAGAAATAGGTAGAAAATTGCATTAAACACCAACTAATACAAACAAAATAACAAAAAAACCCGCAAAAACACAAGAAAAAACCAAAAAAATACAGGAAAAAAAAAAGAAAAAAGAAAGGAAAAGTACAGAAAAATGAAATCGCCGCCTTGCATGCGTCATCAGAAGTCACCGGTCATCGTCTTCGTGCCCGCCGGAGCTGTTGGAAGCCGCCGCTTGCTGTCAATGGTTGAGATCCAAACCGGGAACCCCGGATCTGGCCCCCACGAGCCCAAAAGTGATTAGTTTGAAGTTGGCCACGCCATCTATAGGGGGTCACGTTAATATGTTGTCAATTTATCCCAAAGGTGAAAGTCGCCAAACATTGGCAGAATGCTCTCCAAACCAATTCACCTGAGTGAGACGGAGGAGGGTGAAACTTTGAAGGTAGGGCTGATATATATACATCTATCGCCTAAAACGAAGGCATGTGGGTCCCTGCCGATGGGCAGTGGCGGAGCCACTACCAGACCAGTGTGGGCACAGGCCCACACTGGATTTTAGGGAGTTTTTTTTTGCAATCTTATAGAAAAATGTATTAGAAATTTCACCGATACATCATATTATTTCTACAAAAGATTAATTATTGCTCTTGGGGCACCACTATATGGTGTTATAACATCATTCTCCTATGCATATTGATGTGGGACTTGAGACTAAATATGTGAATTTTACCTAACTATGAGATGATGAAGGCCGAAAAAAAAAAAGATCATGGAGAAGGATTTTAGGGCATCACACATAGATACCCCAGAACCATAGAATAACTAATTACTGCAAACAAACTTCAATTCATTGAATTTTTGCCTCGAAACTATTAGGTTTTTATGGATTTATAATCACTATATTACCATAAAATGTAAGTCTTTTTTTCGTTACGATATACATCAACAAGGGTTAGTGAAAAAATTAGTGTGTTAACAACTAAAGAGAGTTGGAAATCTCTCAACTAACTCGAACTGCAAACCTTCTCTTGGAATTCAAAGGGTACACTCAAATAGGCTAAGGCACATTTTTGCACTACAAAATACTGGCGTTTATGGTCTAATTGTGCCCTCACTCGTGTGATTTTCTGGCTACGCCACTGCCGATGGGGTGGGAGAGCATGTGGAGTAATGAGATTAGATACCCTGATATCCAGGCCGTAAACAATGAGTTCACCCTTGCTCTACGCAAATCAGGGGCCTAAGCTAGCTTGTGAAAAACTCATTAATGCCTGAGTAGAACGAAGAAAAAAAAAACTTAAGTGCACTTAAAGCACCGCCGCATGAGTAGTAACCTTTACAAACCACCCTCCCAACTATATTCGACATATGACTAGCAACAAAGGAAAAAAATTGCAATAACTAAATGATGATGGGCAAGCCATGTAAACTTGGCCGCCTTTGTGGATGTATCAAACTCCTGAGAAGGGGTAAAATTAGAATTCCTTTCCTTGGGAAGTGAGTCGAGTGACAAATAGACCACTCGGTATGTTCATATCACACCCTTGTTAAAGAAACTATACGGTATGTTCAGTTGCACGGAAATGATGGAAAATGATGACAAAATCAACTTTTCCGTATTTTTGTGGGACCCACAGCTTCTAATGTCATTCTCGAACATAGTTTTAACTTGAGATTTTGATGATTGGTAAGTTTATAAAAAAGAAGCAGACTGTTACTAGGACTTTTTCTCTCTCTCTTCCTGGGAGTTTCTCTCACTACATACGGTGACTTTTTCCTGCACTTTCCTGCGCCCTTTCTTTGCACTTCAGAAATCCTTTTCTCCTAATTTCTCTACCGAGTGGCCTTCCATTGTTCTAGACTACATTTCCGTGGATTTTTAGAGTTCGGGGGTCTCGTTTGCTTAGCCCCTTTGGAACTGAGGGTAATATGGAGTCCGATGTTGTTCGTCGTTTGCGGAGTTTCACCCTTACGGCTGATGAGGAAGAAGATATACTTTTGGAGCCGGAGGTTCATCAACGAGCATTGGAGAGGTGCTCCTTCAGTTTGGTGGGGAAGGTTTTGACACATAAATCTGTCAATAGTGTGGCGTTGAAGGACACTATGAAGAAGGTTTGGGGTGTGAAGGATGAAGTCAGTATTATTGATGTTGAGAGTAATTTATTTCTATTCAGATTTTCATCAGAGGTGCACATGCATCGAGTGATTGCGGAAGGGCCGTGGTCTTTTGACAATCAGCTGGTAGTTTTGAGGAAGTGGGAACCAGGTATGCGTTCAGATAATGTGCAATTTCAGCATGCAGATTTTTGGGTTCAATTATGGGGGATTGCCTTTTGAGTATATTTCTAGTGAAATTGCGGGGATTGTGGGACAGAGAATTGGTGAAGTTCTTGATGTGGATGAGAAATCCATCAATGAGGATAGAGGAAAATTTGTGAGAGTTCGTGTTAGGATCTGTATTGATAAGCCGCTGAAGAGGGGAGGTAATCTGGTTGATAGGGAGGGTAATAAGGTGTGGATTAATTATAAGTATGAGAGGCTTCCTATCTTCTGCTACTTTTGTGGCCTTTTAGGCCATGAGGAAAGAAGTTGTCATTCCAGATGGGAAACAGATCACGATGATGTTGGAGCTGAGACATATGGGCCGTGGATGCAAGCGACGATGGGACGAGGAAAACGTTTCGGGCGTCGAGGGGTTTCCTCTGATGAAAATGTTCCTTCCAATGGCCGTTTTTCCGATGTAGGTGAATCGGCGCTGCGCTCTGGAACGGTGGCGGAAAGGGATTTGGCACCCAGTCGGAGGGAATTAGCGGTGGTTCAAAGTGGTTGTTCCGGCGATGTGGATCCTGTTCAGGGCGAGGGTGAGGTGGAGGGGACTGATGACGTCTTGGTGACGTCGAATGAAATGACGTGTCAAGGGAGAGAGCTTGTTCAGGCGCCAAGAAAGGTTTGTTCAAATTTAAATGAAGCATGTAAGGCGGGAGTTATGACGAGCTTAAATTTGAAAGGGATGTTGACAGAAGGAAAAGATATAGATGGGAATGGAGCCAATTTATTTGGGCTTGGTGGGCCAGGGGAGAGGGCCCAAGAGTTCAAGTCAGAAGACTCTTTTGTAAAGGGGCAGAGTAATATGCAAACAAATATGTTAATGGGCCCAAAGGAGTTTTTGGCTGCCCAAGGGAGAGTGGAATTAAATGAGGCCCAATTGCTTGATGTGTCTGTACAAAGCCTTGGTTTAGACGGGTTACTTTCTTCAGGAGGGGGAATAGCTTTTAGGGCTCAAAGCAATAATACTCCCAGTAATTCCAAGCGTGGTCGTGGGAGGGGGAAAGGAAAGGGAGGTCTCGGTCAAGAACGGAGAGCTCGAGCAAGTGGTGGTAGCTCTGGTGGTGGATTATTGGGCAAGCGACGTAGTTCTAGCGATGGCGAGGCTTTCGGAGCCAGGTATGATGTTGGAGCTTCCAAACGATCTGTTCTTAAAAATGATGGTGTGGTGCTTGGGGTGGAGGTGGCCAGCCCGGAGTGGCCCCACCAAGCGCCATGAAGCTCTTCGCTTGGAACTGTCAGGGTGTGGGGAACCCCCTGACAGTTCGGAATCTTAAGGAATTGGCCAAATTCCATTCCCCCGACTGCATCTTTCTTATGGAATCAAGGAATCATTTTATTAAGATTGATGCAGTTCGTAAAGCGCTGGGTTTTTCGAAGTTGGTAACGGTTGAGCCTATTGGTATTGGTGGTGGTTTAAGTCTAATGTGGAAGCAGAGTGTGGATGTGGAAATTTTGGAAAAACAACAATTTTTCTTGGAGGCCGTTGTTAAAGATGGGAGTGGGTTCCATTGTTGGAGAGTGTATTTTGTGCATGCTCCTGCGGAGGGTTACGCTGAAAGGAGGGTTTTGTGGCAAGCTCTTAAGGATAAGGTATCTCAAGTACGCCAAAATTGTATTTTGTTGGGTGATTTTAATGCAATTACAAGTAATGAGGAGAAATGGGGTGGGCCTAATAGAGCGAGTTGGGAGCTCAGGGATTTTAGAGAGTTCATTTCTGAAAGTCAATTGATTGACATGGGTTATGTCGGGTACCCTTTCACATGGAATAATAGAAGGCATGGTTGGTGTAATGTTCGTGAGCGTTTGGATAGAGCGCTGATTAATTCAAGCTGGAGAATTAAATACCCCAATGGAGTTTTGCACCATTTGAGGCCTATTGGCTCGGACCACTGTCCTATTTTGGTGGACTCTAATGGAGTTAATGCTAAGCCAAGGCAACGGTTTATTTTTGATAAGCGCTGGTGTAAGGATGAAAAGTGCCGTGAGGTTATTGCTAGAGGTTGGCATACAGAGGTCTGTGGATCCAAGTGGTTTAAGGTGCAAACTAGAATTAAATGTTGCAGGGTAGAGTTATTGAACTGGAGGAAGCAGTCTGGCTTAAATTCAGGGAAAAGAATAAGGTATCTTCAGGAGGTTTTAGACCAAATGAGCAAAGAGGAGTTTTTTGATGCTGATGGATATTTAGCATGTGAGGAGCAACTTAAACAAGCTTATAAAGAGGAAGAGACGTATTGGCGGGAGAAGTCTCGAGTGCAGTGGTTAAAGGAAGGGGATCGTAATACAAAATTTTTCCACGCTTGTACCATTCAAAAGAGGGTACAAAATCGGGTGAAAGGGATAGAAGATTCTGCTGAGGTGTGGAAAGAGGAGCCAGGTGATATTTCTCGGGTTGTGCTGGAATATTTCAAAGATATTTTTGCGACGGGGGGTGCTCTTAGGCTTGATGGGGTGTTGCGGTGTGTTAAGTGTTGTGTTTCGAATGAGATGAACATGAAGCTGATTGGGCCTATATCGGCGACGGAGGTGAGAGAGGCTTTATTCCAAATGGCTCCTTCCAAAGCTCCGGGGCCGGACGGGATGACGGTGGTTTTTTTCCAAGAGTATTGGGACGTTGTGGGGCAAGACATTGTGGAGGCGATTCAAAGCTTTTGGCATTCGGGTAGGCTGCTGAAATCAATAAATCACACTCAGATTGTTATGATTCCTAAGGTTCATTGTCCGATGAACATGAGTCAGTGGAGACCTATCAGTCTTTGCAATGTGGCCTACAAAATTTTATCGAAAGTGATGGCTAATCGCTTGAGGAGCGTGATGAGGGTTGTTATTGGCGAAAACCAAAATGCTTTTGTTCCGGGAAGAGCTATTCAGGATAGCATCATCTTGGCGCATGAAGCTATTCACCAATTAAAGAATAAGAGGTATGGTAAGTTTTTCTCTATGGCCATGAAGTTGGATATGAGTAAGGCTTACGATAGAGTGGAGTGGCCTTTTCTTAAAATGATGATGATTCGTATGGGCTTTCATAGGAAATGGGTGGAAAGAGTTATGGAGTGTGTGTCTACGGTGTCCTATTCAGTTTTGATCAATGGAGAAAGCCAGGGGTTCATTATGCCGACTCGGGGTTTGCGTCAAGGAGATCCCTTATCGCCTTACCTTTTTTTGTTATGTGCGGAAGGGTTATCGTGTATGTTCAAGAGGGCAGAAGAGCGGAATGAGATTAGTGGAGTTAAAATTAGTCGTGGAGGGCCAGCAGTTAGTCATCTGTTATTTGCTGATGACACGCTTGTTTTTTGCAAGGCGACGTTGGAGGAGGTACAAAAGGTTCAAGGGATCTTAGAGACATATCGAGCAGCGTCGGGACAGGTGATTAATTACCAGAAATCAGCCATTTATTTTAGCAAGAACACCCCTGATTCTATCCGACGAGATATTGAGCAGAGGATTAAAATTCCAAGGAGGGCTGAATTGGGCAAGTATTTGGGTCTTCCTACAGAAGTTGGAAGAAATAAAAGGGAGCTTTTTAGTTATATTAATGATAGGTTCCATACAAAGGTTGAAGGGTGGAAGCAACAGTTTATAAATCAAGCTGGAAAGGAAGTTCTTCTCAAATCGGTAGCTTTTGCCACGCCTAATTATGTTATGGCCTGTTTCAAGCTTCCTAAGATGATATGTAAGATGATTACTAATTGCATGGCTAATTTTTGCTGGGGGAAAAAGGATAATGAGAGGAGGATCCATTGGGTTAGTTGGCAAAAGTTGGCGGAGAAAAAAGATGGGGGTGGACTGGGTTTTAGAGACTGCGAAGCCTTCAATCTTGCATTGCTTGCTAAGCAAGGGTGGCGCTTGCTGGAGAATGGTAACAGCCTAGTTCAAAGGGTGTTGAAAGACAAGTATTACAAGGGATGCTCTTTTATGGAAGCTAAGTTGGGGCCGAATCCGTCGTGGGTATGGAGAAGTTTGATTGAAGGAAGGAAAGTTCTTGAAGCGGGAATTAGATGGCGTGTGGGCAATGGATCTGAGATCAAGATGTATGATAAATGGCTTCCGAAGGCAGGGCCAGCTTCTCCAATTGGCGTTGGAGTTGGTGTGACAGATTTGATGGTAAGTGATTTAATAGATGAGTCCAATCATACATGGAAAAGTGAGGAGGTGGTGACTCGCTTTTGCGAGGAAGATGCTAATGTTATTTTGCAAATTCCCTTGCCGATATCTCCAGTTAAAGACAAGAGAATTTGGCACTATACTCCAAATGGGGTGTATTCTGTAAGGTCTGGATATGAGGTTGCAATGATGTTGAAGCGAAATGGCCTTTTAGGGTCGAATGGAGTAGGCGAGCCCAGCAATAGGGAGGAGTTGAAGGAATTTTGGAAGCAACTGTGGAGTTTACCAGCAGCAGGGAAGACAAAGCATTTTCTATGGAAATGCTGTCACAATGTTATTCCGGTTCAGAAAAACTTGAGGCAGCGAGGTGTTCTATCGGCGTCGGGCTGTCCCTTATGTGGTAGTTCCGAGGAATCTATACTTCACCTTGTTGCTTATTGTCCCTTCGCAAGGGCTGTATGGTTTTCTTCTCCGATGCAAATCGATTCCCAGGTGTTGGCAGGTTGCTCCTTTATGAATTGGTGGTCTGAGATTATGCGTCGTGGTCAGGGATACTATGATGAAGTGGTTTGGAAGGCGAATGCGGCGTACTTGGTGTGGGGTATTTGGAAGAGTAGAAATCGAGCCAAGTTTGATCATGCTCATGTTGATCCAGTGTGGGTTATGCAGCATGCTGTGGGTAGTGCATCTGAATTTTTGAAAGTTCATAAGGAAAAGGAGTAGGTGAAGGCTAATTTTAATGAAGTTAGAGCCGAGAGGCAGGTTCAATGGAAGGCGCCTCCTCCAGGCATGGCTAAAATCAATTTTGATGGAGCCTTTGTCCCATCCTTGAATGTTGGTGGTGTAGGTGTTGTAGCTAGAGCAGATGATGGCTCTTTTCTATTTGCTCGATCGCGTGGCGGCTTAAAAGCTCGTTCTGCTATTGTTATGGAAGGCCTTGCTTTGAGAGTTGGTGTTTTGCTGGCTAAGGAACAAGGTATTCGAAGAGTGGTTTTTGAAGGAGATGCAAAAGGATTGATTGATGTGCTTAATGGTAAAGCTGCAGGATGTGAGGATATCCAGTTACTGGTGTTGGATATTCTACAACTTTGTAGTTCCTTTTTTGATGTTTTTTCTTTTGTTTTTGTTGGTAGAGCCTGTAATGCAGTGGCACATGAATTGGCCAAAAAGGGATGTAGTTTGGGAAGTTGCTCCTCTTGGTTGGTGATTCCCCCTTTGTGGTTGTGGGATCTTATTTGTAGAGAGAAATGTTCTTGTACCTAATTTCTTTCGTGGAATGAAAGTTTCATTTCGTTTGAAAAAAAAAAAAAAACTTGAGATTTTGGTCTGCAATCAAGCTCCTAGCAAGCTCAACAAGGAAATTGGACCCATCGAAGCTTAAATTTAGTGCTGGCAATTTTCAACCCAACTCATGAACTAACCCATATCCGCCTACCTATTAAATGCTCAAATCTGCTCATTTTTGTACGATAAGTCATAAATGTGTAAAACCACGTTAACCCATATTTTCTTGGGGGTAAAATAAGTCGAAAATGGGTAGGAGCGTGGGTCATTTCCACCACAAAATTTCCCCCAGCATTCTCGACCCACTCCCTCTCTGTGTAGATAGAAGCGTGACCATGTGGGAGATTGCAGTGCAAAAGTTGTAAAGCTAGTAGGAGTAATAAATTTGCCGTACTTCTGCCTCGCCCCTGTAAGCCTGAGGAGTATTGGCTTCTACCCCACCGTCAAACGGTACGGAAAAATCCTCAGGATTTCAAAACCCTAAACATTACGTCGGTGTATCTTTGTGCTTGTGGTCATCATTGTGGCTTTTGCAAAAGTTCTATCCTGCACTTCATAATTTTTTTTTTTAAAAAAAAAGGGTCATAGTGGCTTTTGCCTATTAAAATGGCAAGTCAGAACGTATTAGTACCGATCTTGTTTTAGAGAAAAACTACAAAAAAAAAAAAGTCATAGTGGCTTTTACCTATTAAAATGGCAAGTCAGACGTATTAGTACCGGTCTTGTTTTAGAGAAATACTTTGTTTTTGGCAAGGCAAAAAAATTTCATTAATCTTGAAATGGAAACAAGATGAGACAAGGCAACAACATAACATGCTCAAAGAGCAAAAAAATTCGCCCAAACCAAGACCCAAAACCAATGATTGGCAAGGAATACTAGCAAGCCAAAGCCCAACAGCTCATAAACCCCTAAAGGCCTAAAAATGCCTAAATAAAATGGGCCAAGCACGACAAGATAAGCCCAATAAGAAAACCCTAATTTGCTCATTGCTTCATCAACGTCACCATCGCTCCATGGCCACGTGTAAGGAGACAAACCGCTGCCACACCGTCGCCGAAGACGCAGGGAACAAGCCCTTGTTGTTGTCCCGGAAAATAGCTCGGCCGCCCTACCACAGTAAGCAACACCAAGCAGCCCATCAGCATCCATGGCCTTTGTAAGCATTCCAACACTGCACTCTGAACCCACAAACCCCAACCATCATCTAGCGCCGCCGCCAATTGTCAGCAACATCAAAGCCCTGCAAATCAATAAAAATAAACCTGGCCACACAACACACGCACTTCGCCGCTAAGCAATAAACCGGAGAGGCCCAACAACCAAAACAACCGGTGGCATGTGAAGAACAAGGTTGACCCGCCACCACCAGCAACGCCGCAAGCTGACGACAAAGAAGATCGTTAACACTAGTCAAAACGCTGTTAGGCATAAACCCGGAGAGCCCAGCAGATCTCCGGAGGCAATGAAGCAGCAACAAAGGCGAGAGGGATGAGGGAATGTGTGGACGGCCCACCGGAAATGGTTCGGTTTGACGTTCCAAAAAGATTGTGATGGTTAGAGTCGCCACCCGGATTTGAGGTCCGAACCCGAGAAACCGATCAAAAATGACTCGTTTGCCCATTGAAAAAGATTTCACTGATCATGGCGGAACCAAAGATTTCTCGGATTCGGGGGTTTGGTTACGAGAGGGGAAGGGTTTTACGGCACCCCTCTCGCCCGGTTCGTGAACCGGTCTCTACTCAACATTTTGTGGGATTTTGGAAATGTTTGAAGTTCAACTTTAAACACGAAATGGGGGATACGGGAATGGTAAACACGTAAATGAATATTAAAACACCAACTAAGTGATGGTGGATGCTTATGTGAAGTGTACAATGCGATGACAGAATGGTATAAACAAATAAAATGACAATGAAGGGGAAAAATAGAACTTAAAACACCATTTTGAACAAAATTATTTGTCTTTCCGACACTATTTGCATGTTTTGGAGGGTTTTGATATAGAAATGAGAAGAACATAAAACTACAAAGTTGTAGCCCTTCAAATTATCTACGTTTTGATATATAATACGCCCAAAACGGAGTTCGGAGTAAAAAGTTATGGCTGAAACACTGTGACTGACTTTCTGTTGGGGTTTGAGCGCTCAAAGTGGATTGAGCGCTCAAGGGTAAGGCCTTGAGCGCTCAAGCCACTTCCAGGTCGCCAAATTCTGCTATAACATGACATTAGATGATCAAACAACCCCAAATCAATGATTATACTTTATTTTCCCAAAACTGGACAGAAACATGGACTTTGAAGAATTTTGGAAAGTAAATGATGTGTTAAAAATCGAGTTTGATGATTCTTGATAGATAACAGAAGAGGATCAAACTGATTTCAACACACACACACACAGCTCATGCACATTAATCTCTGATCCATCATCAAAATAAAAAGAAGATTCACAAATTGTCAGGAGATAGTTTGAGCGCTCAAGGCCTTGGGCTTGAGCGCTCAAACCTACCAAAATAACAGGTTTTAAAAATGCTTTTCTTGATACTTTTCAGACCTTGTAGGATCATTTCAAGTATGAGGAACTTGAATGAGCCCACTGGTCTCAGCAAGACCAAAACAGTGATTTTCACATGGTTTTAACTACCTTTTGGCTTGATCAAGACTTGTAACTTGGCTTTTGATTAGATGATGGCGTAGAACAATGAGTTTAGAGTGTGTTTGAGTGATTGAGAGACCTGATTGGTTCAATATGATGTAGGATGAAAGTGTATTTGAGCTTAAAATGGTGATTTTGGCTTGGATGAGGTGAGTTTTGTTGGAAGAGCTGGGTTTGGACGAAATGGATGGAATGTATGGGCTGTAAATGGCTTATTAGAGTGAGAGAGGGGCTGTTGTAGTTGGTTTCTCAAAGACCCATGTGTATTTGGGCTTAGAGATGAAGTTTTAAGGTGTTTTTGAGCTTGAAGATGATGGAGGATGGTGGCTATGGAGGAGAGAGAGGCTAAAACGTGATTGAAGTGATGAGAGAGAGTGGAGAGGGCTGTAGAAGTGTATGAAAGAGAGATAATCAGCCAAGGGCCCTAAACAATGGGTAGAGGGTGGTTTATATAGAGAGAGAAATAGGAGGGAAATGAGTTTAATTTTTGAATTGGGTTTGGGGGGTGATTGAGGAGATGTTCAAGGGTCTAGGAAGTGTATTTAGGCAGTAGAAAACATAGGTAGACGCTCCTCTTGCAGTAGAATATCATGATTAGATGCTCTACAGAAAACTGATCTGGATCAGAGTTGAGCGCTCAAAGCCATAGGATTGAGCGCTCAAGGTGTTTTTTAGGGCTTGAGCGCTCAATGTTGGGGCCTTGAGCGCTCAAGGCTGTTGCTCAAAAGGTAAAACTTTGCGGGGCTGCCTCGGGTGCTACCGAACTCCGATTTTGACGCGGTTTGAAGCGTTGGAAAGCTTGTTGAGTCTACTTTCTAACCCAAGTGGTTTGGAATCCATAAAATTTATACATCCAAATGTATGACCATTTTACCCTCAAACGGCCGGGAAAACAAGTCGTTTTAGCAACATTCATGCATCTCTCTCATTTCAAAACGGATTGGGATGAATTATATATCAATAAAGAGGGTTTTGATTGTACTAGAAGATGGTGTAGGCTTGGGTTTGTTTTAGAGAGATTTTTGGGTGGTTTTGCCAAGTTCCAAGCATTGTTCAAGCCTCGGGTAGCCACGATTGGTCCATTTCATCATCGGGAATGCTCGAGCACATCCCGGGTTCAAAATCGGGGTGTCTATAGAATGGGAAGAAAAAAGAAGAAGAAAGAGAGGGAGAGAGAAGAGAAAAGGGAGAGAGGAGAAGAGGAAAGGCCTAGGGGGAGGAGGGGAGGCGTCGCTCCCCCCCCCCCCCCCCCCCCCCGCGGAAAAACTTGGGCGAAAGAAATGAGGGTTAGAGAGAGAGTCTGTAGAGAGAGGTAATATGCTAAACGTTTTAGAGAAAACCGGTATCGTGCTGCGGTAGCATGTAGAACTAGAAGGAATAAAAAATTGAATTAGTCAACGGCCAGCCAAAACTTAGGTTTCGTGTTATGGATGAGTGTTGGCTCGTAGTTTAAAATATGAATTGAATTTTTGTTCATATTTGGGTGTAAGTCTTATAATATTTGCGATTCAAATCACGGGAATATTAAATTCACGGTCGTTTTAACTTTTTCTCAAAATTCGTTTAGTATTCAGGTCCTATTCTAAATGGAACATTTAAAGGATTCAATCAATTATTTACAATTATTGAATTCATATGATTTGTTATGAGCACCCAACAAATTAATTTAAAATTACGATGAATAGATGGTCCCACACAATCATCTATACCATATGAAAACATACAAAATAGAGTGCCGCAAAAAATACCGACAGAAAAATCAAACCAAAATTGGCCTGGGCAAAATCGAGAGAATTGAACCAAATGTGGCAAGCCAACAATTTGGGCCGACTCTCTTTCATATACAGGGTATTGATGTTACGTTTGAAGGCCGAGTCTAATTGATGATTTTTTGACAACTTCAGGTGTTCGATTGAGATTTTATCAAGTTAGGATGCTACAGAAATATTTGAATGACAAGTTCAAGGAGTATTCTAGAAAATTTTCAATCTAGTAATGTTTTCATGTGCTGATAAATGGAAAGTTACGATACCACAAGGTTTTCAACATTTTTTGCTCAGTTCTGTGTTTTTTATTATTAGCATGTTCTTGTTTAACATGCCTCCACAAGGTTTTTGTGCGCTGATAAATGAAAGTTGAGGTCTAAACCACAATAGTCCTAAATGAAGTTTGCCGCAATATTTCAAATTTGCATGTCATAATGTGCTCAAATATGAGTTTCATGCACAAGAACTTTGAATCAACACATTTCGAACTGTAAAATTCAATGCACCACAGCGCACATAATCGTACACGGAGACATACAAATTCATAGAAAGTACAAATTCAAGGTTTATTGACTCTCCCAGTTTACACATAATCATCAACCCTAACTTAATACATAGTTGCCAAGACAAAATGACAGATTTCAGACTCTACATGCCACCTAGGGTTTCGACCTTAAACAATGGCCGACCCGAGAAGATGGATAATATTAGATGAGTAGATCCTGAGACTAAAAAGGTCAGGTTTCAACATATCTTAAACTACATTTACCATGTAAATTACGGTCATCCTGTTACTAATTGGTTAGCATAATTCCCTACAAATCACTCTGCAGTGCGGCAGCAAGAACCTCATTTACCACTCTTCGTAAGTTATGTTTGCCCAGTCTGTTGCGTGCCGTTCCCAGCATTTTGGTCATCTTCTTGCCCAGGAACTTCTTCCCCAAGTCTCTCCTGCAACAAAAATCAGATCATAAGAATCATGTCACTGGTAGTGGTAACTGACACGAGTCATCACTTTCGCGACCTACGGCAGTCAAATGTCGCTAAAACGCTTTCCTCTCTATGGTAACTAAGACTTCTCACAACTTATTCGCCACAACAATCTTGAGTTCTGCAATAAGCAACAGGAAATTCCAGGAAGCCCACGCCATTACAACATAGGACAAAAAATGATACCCCAGAACTGAAACTGGCAATTCTGTTTTACAGGCATTACTGATCACTGTGATGTACTAGCTTGCAGATGATCCTTGTTACAATACAAATCATGATGATGATGCCCTCCCCCAGTAATAGAAACAAACTGTGCAGAAAAATAAAATCCCAAAATCACCTTCAGGGAAGCATTCTGTGCGAGAAGCTGCTCATATTCGTTCCTGATGCGACTCAATTCTGACCTAAGCGTGGCATTTTCTTCGTTCAAAGCTTCAGCACGCTGAGCTAACTCGTCACATTCCGCCTGAATTAGAAGCATACATAAAAACACAGAAGCATAAATAAATAAATAACAAAAAAAAAACATAGAATCATGGAGCCAAGGACGATAGCAGCAAATAGGATATACAAAAATGAATACATCGTCATCACCTGCTTTCGTAACCTGGATCGACGAGCTGATTCTCTGTTAGATTGCTTCCTTCTCTGTTTTTTAAGCTCTCTTTCATCCTGAACTCAAAAAAAGAGATATTTAAAATACAATTTTACTTGCACAGAGAGAGAGAGAGAGAGAGAGAGAGAGAGAACCTAGCATGAAAGGCATACAGCACAACAGTAGAACACAATCAGTACCGTCCAACGTGGTGGTATCTTCGTTGGACAGTCCTATAAGAAAGTATTTAAACTCAGCGGTCCTCAACAGTCAATCAATATACTTCTCGAAGGATAATAGGCCATATAATATATGGTACCATAAGATTATAGACATAAGTTCCTTTCCTGGAGAACTTCATACTAACAAGTAACAGTTAAGTCACCCATTACAAAGGGGAAACTCAAAAGTACCATTGCTCAACAAAAAGAGGTCTGTTATTCAAGTATAGGTGTTTTGATCTCTGATATCAATTGTCTTAGGCAACTATTAGTGAGTCCATGTCAGTTTTGTTAGGGGGAGTGGCAATTCGGTGGCTCGCTTTGTGGCCAAGAAGGTAGTGGGAGAGGGAGTGGATCTCGTACATGGGAATTTTCTCCCCCTCCATGGCTGTTATTATCCCTTCAAGGGGATGACAGCCATCTTTGATGTATTTTTCTTTTCTCATCTATAATATATTTCCTAATCTTCGGCCAAAAAAATACAGGACATGCAAGGGAAAATGGCCTCAACAATGATAGACTTGTCATTTCCATTAGAGGGCAACATAGAGTAGCAAGATTGAAATCATCCACAATATACTAACGTCACTACTCAAATGGAAATTGTTGAAGCCATGCTGTAGAATTCTACAAAACTAGGCACGTCAACCCTGTCGTAGAGTACTATGAGTGATCCTACTATCAATCCACTCATCATAGAGATCTCACCTCAATTATTTAGACAGTATCTCGAGATTGGAGATTGAATTCCTTCCAGAAACCCCCTCCTCTCTAGCCTTGATTTGCGCAACAGATTAAGACAGAGCATCAATGGAGTTATCAAAAGCCTATCATATTACACCTCTTTTACCAAATAACTGGACAGTCTTTGCCATCATGCACGACCATTAGCACGCTAATCCAGTGGAAAAACCCATCACCGTGATCTGGACATGAAGGAGACATGGAGAGGAAAATAAACCTACTTCTTATGACCTTTACCGAAACTGATGTGATCACCGAATGCCATTCGAAACGGCAATACTA
Source organism: Vaccinium darrowii (assembly GCA_020921065.1). Taxonomy (NCBI): domain Eukaryota; kingdom Viridiplantae; phylum Streptophyta; class Magnoliopsida; order Ericales; family Ericaceae; genus Vaccinium; species Vaccinium darrowii. Next base: position 21,715,439 of record CM037162.1, on the reverse strand, counting down.
TTTCAAATCATGAAACGAACTAATTTCGCAAGCACAATCATGAGAATAAAACTAGTGAATCAGATGAGAAGTTAAAATCGCTGACACAAAGAGAATACAAGGAGGGAGTGAGGGGGAGACCTGTAGCCAAAGCTGTGATTGAAGGCTCTCACGAGATCCAGCGGTGACCATCCCCCCTGCAACTGGAGCAGGAGATGCCTTCCCATGCAGTGCAGGAAGGGCAGGAGGAGTTGCAGTACCCCAGTAGTCCATACCAATATTTAAGTTTGTGGTGGGACCAGGCACACCACCGGGAGCACCTACAGCTGGCATTGGCACAATTGCCATCGATTGATTCACCATGGTTGGAAGTGTATTTGGTCCTCCATTCTGAGAACCATGCGTAGCCATGCCATTTCGACATGCTTCTGCTGTAACAAAGGCATCACAAAAAAATTCATTCAAAGATGAAAATATGCATCTTTAGTGACTGTATTTTGAGGGCACATTCTTCGAAACGAACCTTCAGAAGGCTTCGTTTGTGAGTCCTGTTCAACATCAAAAGAAACAAGACATGAAATTGAGATCAAAACACAATTGAAGTTAAAATGACGTGGTGGTGTGGTACACAATGCTTGCATCAAATAGATTTGTGTGAACATTGTCGCAATGGCGAGTTAGCCTAATTTGTGTATCGGAAGACATGTGGGCAAGGCAAGATAATTATATTCCTCAACATACTCTGCATACTTTCAAGAGTAAAATTTGTGTTTAGAAGGTACAGGAGCGCGTCGCATGCATGATATGGGAGTTTTATGCAAAACGCAAAAGTTTTAAGCATGTTTGTATGATAGATGGCCAGCCACTCATGTTGGACATATGTATCTTGTACCCTTATCCAAGAGGCAAGTGCCTGAAACAGGTATACTCCAAGTATTTAGAAGAGTCAAAGTAACAGTGGTTTACAAGGGCATCAAAAAGTTATGGGTTTTGTGCAATTTTAGACACAAGTCTCTCCACAATCATTTGCCCTTCATTGGAATCTCATTCCTCCACAATTGCATTTGGCTTCCTATAGCTTGGGAAGTTTGCATTTCTGGGTGCAATATAGGTTGTATGTGAAAGAGAATTGCCAGCTATGTAGCACGACCTGGATACGGACACAGGACACAGGATTTTAAAAAAAGGGACACGGACATGATAAGGGATACAACAAAAATAAATAAAATTACTACATTATATTTATTTTATACCAAGGGAAATATAGCTTTATGTATAAACATGAAGCTTCAATATATATAAAAAAGCATCATATATACATCATATTATACTCTCAATCCCAAATATTTGATGTAATACACATTTAACCCTCAAATTAAAAATAATTTTTTTTTTGCATATTTGACCCCTGGCGTGTCCCCAAACGCGTCCCTCCTAAAAAATTAATTAAATTTATGGGACACGCCAAGTGGCATGTCGCTTATGTATTGAACCATGTCCCTGTATCCCTGTGTCGGACATGGGACATTCCAGCTTCTAGGAGTGTCGGTGCCAAGTAGAGTGACAAGCATACATTGCTCAGCCCATATCCTAACAACTTCGGACAATACGGTGATGAACACATACAAGGCATGGTCGTTGCATGATATAGTAGGTAATACTAAGTACTAACATGTACGTAAAGGAGGACTTTCTGAAGCATCCACCCCCAAAATAATAGGTGAATATCTGATGTACTAAAATTGACATGTTAATAAGGAAAAGAACTCTAATTTGCCCATGTGGGGATATTTACGCAACAAGAATACGGAAAAAAAACAGCCATGAGAGTATCCCAGTCTTCGCCAGAGAAGATTCTTCACCTACTCGTGTAAAATTTGTTAGAAAACTTGATATACATTGTGGGCCCATTTCCTACCAGCTTGAGTTTTGGGACTACTTGTAACTTCACATGGTATCAGAACTTCGGTGGGGAGAGATCTTGGGTTCAAGTCTCTCTATTTGCATTTGTTCCTAGTTTGCATTATGCTTCTCCCCCTTGTATTCTGTTTCGCTCTATCTTTGAAAATTTGCATCTCCGCATTCAAGACAAGGTTGCATGTGAGGGAGGGTGTTAGATAGCTTGGCATACATTGTTAGGCCCATTCCCTAACACTTTAAGCTTTTGGGACTATTGGAAACTTAACAAAAACATGAAAAGCGCCCAAGTGCACCAGCTTACTAATCTCAATGCCATCAACATGAGAAAAAAAAAAGGGCTATTTTATTCAATGGCTTTGCCTTGGTATACTTACTAAAAATATAGATTAAAAATAGATGGGCTACGTAAGCAGACCCTACTTGTACTCAGGATCTTGAAAGCCATGAACATCTCTTTTCTGGTTGATCCTAATCAAGAAGGGTTAGGTCCAGGCTGTCTGGTATTTTGAATAGAATGCAGACCAGGATAAGTACTGCACAATGGCCAGAGGAAATAGCTTGTTCATCCAGAAACAACCAAGGTTTTGAGGTTGTTCTGCATTAGTTGGTGTTTGCAGCCTCCATCTGTCGCAAGTGGATGGAGACAGTGGTCATTTCTGCAAGAAGTCCAGGGTTTCTGAGCTGGTCTTGAAAGTGATTGAGCATGAGGTGAGGGACAGGTGACCTTATCGGAATCTGCGGATAACACCTATGCACAAGGTTCTAAAACTTGCTAGGCACTCCCAGGGCAGCTGGGCACCTTCTAGCTTCCAGGGCCGAGTACTCAGCGCCTAGCCGGGCAACTAGTCGGTCTAGTCGGGCTAGTCAGCGAGGGGCGTTCTAGCGCCTAGATGGAGAGTACTCAGCCAGTCAGCCTTCCAGACCTTCTTTTAGAACACTGCCTACACATATCTACTTTCTATATTAGAACCTCACAACCAGAATTTGGAAGCATCCTAGAATTGGGAATAGTTAATTCTGGGGGTAACTAGTCATGTTCTTTGATTACCTTCTCTCTAAAATGGCTACTATTGTTCAGCCTCTTTACATTGCGTTCTAAGTTTCAACATAAAACATTGCGCTAATATTTAAGGTCATGTGGCAGAATAACGTCTTGTGACAGAAATTTGTTCTCGCAATTTGACACACAAAAAAATTAAAAAAAATTGCCATTGCTAAACCAACTTATGAAGCCACTTTATACATTGGAGACAAATAATCAGCAGTTACCAGTCAAACACTTGAACCTGTGAATAGCCCTACTGGCCTACAAGTTTCTGAAGGTATAGAATATACGAGTATAGGACAAATAGAACAGGAACAGGACGATATCTAAAATGACAACCACAGCCGTTTGTGAATCTAACAAGTGATATCGATAAACAAGAGCTAACCCCTAAAGGTCCTTTGGGGAGTAATTTAATTTTAGTAAGGCAGGTAAGCAGCAGAAAGTGGACCAGCCCTCCATTTGATCACACTTGCCAAAATGTCTTGTACTTGAAGCAATCATGCGGTGCCAAATAAAAGTAAAAAGGACATAAAATCAAGATATGACCACACTTAAGATAGCATAACAAATGCTGCAAAATTTGCACTTCGATTTTACAAAAAAAAAAAAAAAAGGGCAAATGCAATAAAAATGGGGTCTTAAATCTATACAACTACAGTTCCATGCAAAAAATGGATGTGTAACAAATAGCTGCCTAACCAAATCAATGCAACAATTTTCAACAAACTGTGTTAATAGTACATACATTTTGAGAACTTGCGTCACTTCCTTCACTCGAACCTTCACTTGCACTTTCAGCACTACATACCCAAAACCATTTACGTGAGTACCATGTGACAAAAAGCAGAAGAAGTCAGCTACAGTTACTACAAGAGGCCACAAGTACGATGAAGCAAAAAGGCAGCAGGGGCTTCTAAAGCCACAACGCAAGCACAACCCACTGAATAGATTCATTAAACATATCTTGCTGAGAAGATAAATCATGCTGCAAAATTTTCGACAACTCTGCATATTGACATAATAATGAAAGGGAAAATGATTTTGGGAACAACACAGTTTTATGCCAAGTCCAAACCCAAGTTGTTTGCTCATCTCGGGAAGGGGCCAAAAGGAGATTTAGCTGATGGGTCTTTACTCTTTATGGTTTAAATGGAGCATTCTGGTTCACAAAAATAGGAAGATTGTACCCTTAAGTTCTAGAGTAGAGAGTCTTTTCTGGGGTTCCTACTTAGCAAATAATCGGTTTGCAAGGAGAACTGCTGGAATAGTTTTTGATGGAGTTTCTTGATAGCATGGAAACTTTTCAATGGTGCCAAGAGATGGAGCATTGTGATTTGTAAACTTGCTATGTACTTTGGTACACACCTTTCTTTTTGGCACTTATTGCAAACTATACTAGCTATGATCAATAATTAAAAGCTTCTGTTTATCTCAACAAACAAACACTTATAAAGCACAGAATATCTACTTTTTGCCTCGTGATCCGCAGCCGTTTTCATTTGTTCATGTACGGGTGTTAATTTAGTCGGTGCACAGGTTCACATTTAAACCCAAACAGGCAGGGCAACCCAAACTGTATTTGTATGGTTTCCTGAAAATGGGCCATTTTCAAGAAAATACAAAACTTCAGTTTTTTTTTTTTTTTTTTTTGCATTATCCACTACCTTGAGTCCCTTATTGACTAAGATGGTCTGATAATACCACCTTATTTGAACTAGTAGTTGAAGTTCATGAAACAACAGTCGATAGTCAAATTGAATATTTGAAATGATTAGAACATGGCCTACAAAACTACTAATTTTAAGCAGATATTCTGTGCTTTATGTGTACTGTAAGTATGTAACGAGGACAGGATTCGAGTGACTCAATTCTGAACTCTTTATTATTAGATTCAAGCTTTGGGCTGTTGAATAAAGTTTTTTTTTTATCACTTTGAATAAAGTTGGTTTATAAATTTTACAAAGGGAATAATGCAATATGTGGATGGGTGAGATGGGGAAGGGAGGCAGGGCAATGGGCCACAGCTGCTCCTCAAGGACACAACCTTAAACTTAAAACACTCCCAAATCCTCATTAATTAAGTCCATTGATTACAACAACAAAAGGTCTTATTTATAAGCTAATTCGAATAGGAAATAATACTTCTCTCCGATAACTTAAAGAAGACAAAATAGAGCATACCAAAAATTTAAAATACACTTCGAAAAGTGGAAATAAAAACTCCAATTGACCTATACATTTCGTAACTAAACGGAAGCGTTTGTTTATTGATCATAGCTTAGTATATTGAGATAAACAGAAGCATTTAATTGTTGATCATAAGCGTTTGTTTACTGAGATAAACAGAAGCATTACATACTAACAGTACACATAAAGCACAGAATATCTACTGAAAACTATTTAATGCCATGCAATTTATCACCCACACAGGTACATCATACCTTTTAGAAGAGACTCCATTAGCAGATGCTCCTGGGGTTTTACCAGGTTCAACGTTTTTTCCCGTGATCATATTCAGACTGCCCAAACTTCCCTTAGATCTTTTGATGGGTAGCTTTTCCTTCCCTTCAGGCAACTTACCATCTGCTTCCATGCTGCTAGGCGTATTCCCCTACATTCCAATTCACATGTCATGCTAAATCAAGTTGAAATGTTGACAAAATATTGTATCATTGTATGGACAAGGAATGTAGTAACTGGAGTTCAAATAACTCACAGAAGCTTCAGCAATGCCATTAGGGGAAGGCATAGCAAAAGGACTAAAAGGATAAGATCCCTGTTCAAGTTTGAAACATGGTATATAGAGTTAATTACAGCAAGACAACAAGGGTAGGATTCAATCACACACATACACACCCAAAAGAAAAAAGATAATCAGCAAGAATTACCGGAGGCATAGATGGATGAGCATAAATGCCACCATGGGGATACATAGCAACGTATGGATGAGGTGGCGTACCATAGGGTGGCATAATGTGCTGCACATAGACCAAAAATCAAACTACTTAGAAAAAGACGATCAACAAGGAAAAGGGAATAGTAACCCTATCCACCGAAGTTATGCACCTCAATCAGGCACTTGAAGCAGCATTCTTCATACTTACATTATAACAGAAAGTAAGGTCATTCTCGCAAGCAATAGAATCCAGGAAATGGACATTCCGTATTTCGGACTCCAGTTCAACTCAACTTGATTTAATTAGTAATTAATCAGGTGACAAAGAACTGGACATTCCGTACTTCGGACTCCAGTTCATCTTGACTTGACTTAATTAGCAATTAATCAGGTGACAAAAGAACTTTCAACTATGTTCATTTTTAGTTCTGCAGTTCACTGGGTTACACCAGTAATAATCCTCCAGTTAAATGCTATTTGAAATGGATTAGTTAAGCCTAAAAGTGATACCTATGCACTTAATGTAGTTCATAAAAGAAGGATTTGCCCAATCTTTAAGGCATTTGCCGATAGCACCTCGGACATATATCGTATTTAATAATGTCTTCTAGAGACTTGTCAAACTTTCAATGCTTGCGTGTTATATTCTGTAAGATGAACACATATACATCTCGTGCATTAAAACTCTAATATTTGATCATTACAATGTAGCCTTAAAAGAAAGCTTTGTGAGTGACCCTTTGTTTACTTTTCTAAGTTCCATGTGGTAGCTTCATTTTTGCGAAGGGAAGTGTCCTCAGTTTAGTCCATGCAATAGAAGTCCTCCTCATGTCCACCAGTTCTCAAACTTCATGGCGATCTTATTCAACTACTAAAGCCGCGTTATATTCCTCAGTGCTTCCCTCTTGTAATTATCTCAGTTTGTATCCAATACTGCAAAAATATACCTATCTCTTTCCGACATCTGCAAACAGATTTATAGACCATTAATTTGGTCCAACAAAATCAATCTTAACCAGCATGATTCAATGCTGCTTATGCACTGTAGTTATTGAGTTCGTGTTGAACATCTATTGGTCAACACAAAGGGTGATTCCATAACCACCACATGACCCACGACCACGAGTAATGGCATTTTGAAACTACCAGCAGGCTGTTCTCATCTCCATAAAATATCACCCTAGCTCTCACACTGCTGAAGGGGGGGTGCAATTGACAACACTACAGCTTCTTCCTAATCAGTCGGTGATTAAATGTTGAATTTAGAGAATATTAACTTGATTATTCTAATTTTTGATGACTCTTTTTTGTTCGATTCGCTGCCATAACGAAATTTAGTATCCTATTAATCCAGGATTTCATTCCCCAAAAGTGTCCAGCTGCCATAACACAATTAATAGACCTACCTGGGAAGACAGCTTGATGAGAGCCGGGTGGGTAGTCCAACAAATAGTCATTTGGATATTATGTTTGTCCCCACCTATGTAGCATGGACACCGACACAGATATGGACACCGACACGAGAATTTTAAAAAAGTGGACACAGAAATGGCAGGGGACACGGCAAAAATAAATAAATAAATAATTATATATATAAATATATTATATATGTATCTAGTAACAGTTTATATATATAAAAATATACACTTTTCATTTGTTATGTAAGATATTTACGTTGTTATGTGCTAGTATGTATGCACATATATACATAAGATATACACACACAACTACGGAGATATATACACCGATATATACTAGTGCATATGTAGATATACATCGAGAGAGAGGGAGGGAGAGAGAGTGAGATCGTGAGAGTCAAAGAGTGTAGATATGGGACATGTGTGTCCATGCCGTGTCCCCCAAGTGTCGCTCTCAAAAAATAATTTAATTCAAGGGACACGCTTGGCTTGTGGACTGATAATTACATAAAAACAATAGTAGCAGTTTAAGTCCATTGCATATCCAACAAATTCAAAGTAAACAGAACTAACACAAGCAATTGCATTAATAATCAAATCCACATACCTGAACTCCCCACATGTAGGGGTGAGCTTGAGGGCTTGATGCCAAGAACCCATGTGGAGGCATAGGAGAATATGCCTGTTACAAACACAATCTCTACCAAATGACTAACACTAACAAAACTCTTAAGTGAACAGAAAAGGACAACATCAAACGCGTTTGATGAGAAGAACCTGAAAGCCAGACCAGTCTGGAGTGGCCGCACCGGCAGGTGTAGATGAAGACTGTTCCTAAACACCACCAAAACAACAGGCCGTATACAAGAACTCAACAACACCCTTCGTATACTTTTAAAATGAAGAGTAAACAATGAAGGAGATGAGTATACCTGCTGGGTAGGCGTCTTTGGCTCCTTTGCCTCTTTTGCAGGTTTGTCCATCTCACTACTACCCATGAATCAACTGCACCAACACCTCAAGAATTCTTCAAGATCATCCTTCAATACGTAAATAGAATTACAACGACGCCTTTCAATCAACTTTATACTCATACATACCGGCTGTATTTGTGCAAAAACGATCAAAGACACATAAAGGTAAACACAGATAGATGCTTAATCCCATTAACGCAATTCAGGTATATCGTCAGATAACCAATTATTTTTGGTAAAATTACGGCCTAGTCTGTTTAGTGTTTGCAATTTATACAGAATTGTTCCAAAAGAATTATAAAATAAGAAAACTGGTCTAATATCAATCGATGACCAAAATAATAATAATAATAATTGGCATTCAAAACCCTAAAAGGACTCGACGAAATCGAAACAACGAGAATAAAAGAATTTAGCTTGACGAATGAAATACCACAACTCGAGCAAGTCAACTCAGTACCCACCAATCTGCCAACAAATTCTAGGGCAAATTTGAGGAACCCATCGGTGGAGACCTAAAATGCGGTGATTTTAGGGAGAAATTGAGAGTAAAGAGAGAGCGATAATCAGTGTTTGATTGAGGTTTCGTGAGATCGTTCGTATGGTGTATCACTGTTTAGAATCAGAGGATTTGCATAAAGCAGGAGAGGAACCCAAAAAAAAAAAAACCCAAATCTGCTACGTTGTCTCTCTCTCTCTCTCTCTTCCCCGCTGGTGCATTTCAGCTTTGCTGGCTGATTCGATGACTGGATCGACAATTGTATCCAACGGCTGTTATTCGCTCATACTGTTACATCTGCACAACAAATCGGTTCATTTTAGTTGGGCCGAAAGAGTGGAACCAGCCTATTTTAACGACCCAGACCGGGAGTCAAATTTTACCCTTTTCTGGAAAATTACCTTAAAAAGAGTAATACTCCTTGATTTTCACGCACCCCCAAATTGATATTCACACTCTTTTTTTTACCTGTTCACTAAAAAGCCAAAAAAAAAAAGAGGTGTGAAAATCACTCCTCTAAAAAAAACTTGTGGAATCTAATTTTCTAGTGATTTGATCAATGCATAGGCTAGGGTTTAGTCAATTTCCCCACTTATTTCTAGACCTTCTAGAGAAATTTTTTATTTTTTTTTGGATCACTTCTAGAGAAATTATTTACTCCCACTTTTTTCAAGTAACCCGTTTTTAACTTTGATTCTCTAACAAATAATTCTAGATATAAGAGCATCTTTCAAAAAATATTTTATACTCCTATTTTGAAATTTCGTAAGAGTGGCATTAAAATCCAGAGGGAACAGTCTTGCTAGTAAAACCTTATATGCACTTCCATTTGCACAAACACTTGTATCCATGATCAAATCCACAAACGGGCCTACGCATTACACTATTAAAGTGAGTGAAGCCTACTTGAATGCGTATGCGTTTACCAATTTCATCTGTGAGTGCACTTTAGGTGTGATCGTAATAAAATCAAGCTCTCGTTCAATTCTTTATCCTCCAATTTTGTTCAGTTATAAATTGTATGCTGTCCGAACCAAAAAACATAATTACAACCGCTCATAATTTTGATCTCACAAATGCGTCCTTCTAGAAAATTAGCTTGATTAGAAATAGATAGCCATATCAAAAATTTACATTTTTATACAACAAAATAGACTCTGAAAATTTGAACATTTTTTTTTGTCTTCTGTAAAATGTAAACTGCTTTTATAATTGTCGATATTTGATCGAGCTAATTTTTCAAAAGGACATACTTCTTTGCAAGAATATAAAGTAGGGACATTTACCATTAGGTCATCCTTGGATTCCATAATTACCATCAGGTCAAGCCCAACTCTGAAAAATTCTTATCAACTTCCTCAACCCGTATAAAAATGCCTAAATCATAGGGTACCCTATGAAAGTGCCTAAACCACTAAACCTTATGATAGGAAAGTGCACCCTAAACCTAAACTCTAGGGTACCATACGACTAGGGTACCCTTATGACTAGAGTACCCTACGACTTGGGTACCCTATGAAAGTGCCTAAAATCCTAGGGTACCCTATGACTAAGGTACCCCATGAAAGTGTCTAAAATCCTAGGGTACCCTACGACTAGGGTACCCCATGAAAGTGCCTAAAATTCTAGGGTATTCTATGAAAGTGCCTAAACTACTAAAACCCTATAATAGGAAAGTGCACCCTAAACCTAAACTCTAGGGTACCCCTATGACAAGGGTACCCTATGAAAGTGCCTAAAATCCTAGGGTACTCTATGAAAGTGCCTAAACCACTAAAACCCTATAATAGTAAAGTGAACCCTAAATCTAAACTCCAAAAAAGAGTGACTTACCTTAGTGGTAATTAAAAAAAATGACTTACCTTTTTGGTAATTAGACATCTCTTTTTTAGACCTGGAGTTAATAATACCTATAAGGTATTACTATTAGATATGATAATTTATTAGATAGGCCTACCAGAGTTCAAAACTAGACAACATTGGAGGATAAAAAACGGATAGGAATATATTCACGCTACATGAAATATTTACAGTACTATTTTTTTTAAAACCAAGCAGTTTTTTTTTTTGGAAAAGAGTCAAGGTATCATATTCAAACGCCATCCAGCACCGATTACAAAAGACAGGATTGAAACCCAAACCACTAACAAGTGAAATGAGAACGGCATTAGGCTAACTAGGCCACCGACTCGCGAACACACCTGCCGAAGCAGACCCGACACCTAGGGGACGGAATGATGAATCTGATCCAAATATTAGCAGTAAAGAATCCAAAGGATTCCCAACACAACCCATGGAAACAACACAACACAGGTAATCGGAAACAAAAGAGAAAATCAAAAAACTAACAAAAAAACTAATCAGAGGACCCAATTAAAGTGGAAAAAACCGAGCCACTGAGTCGCTACTAAGAAGGCTGAGTCAACTGGAATAACCGAGTCACTGAGTTACCACTGAGTAGGGCTGAGGCACACCGAGTTTCACCGAGTTCACCAACCAGTCGCTTTCCCGGACAAGTCTAAGCTCCCTAAGCCGCCGCCCATGGCATCGGAAGACCCAACACACTTGTTAAGGCTGCAAGAAAGACCGAAAGAATTGTTGAACCCGTCTGAAGCCAATTTGAATCATATGTTTTGGTTCGGACCTAAGGATTAATCGTTCGGTCATTAAAAAAAATTGAGAACCATAGTATATTGATTCAGTCCACATATAATGGTATGAAGGAGTGTATCAATCGAAACGAACCGCACTTACATATACATAATATATATAGATATGAATATGTGTTTGCGTGTGTTATTTGGTAATATTGTTACCAATAGTACCTATAGTTTTATTAATATTTGTAAAGAAAATTTGCACGCTATATTTTTTAGGAAAAATTAATCATAGATACACTATATTTTGCCTTTTTGAAGGGAAGGATAAGGAAGTTTTGCAATCAAACATAAAAACATTGTTTTTAATATTGTGGACACCCCTCCGAGGAATTTTATTCGGAGTCGCTACTCAAGTTTTAGCGGATTGTCCCCGAGGAACCGAACTCGAATGACTCGTGCCTCATTTTCGGATAAGGTTTTAAATATCAGTCCGTCTTCACCATAATATCTTAAGTTCGGGAGTTTGATTACGAGAGGGGAAGGGTTTTATGACACCCCCCTTGCTTGTCCCGAGAGTCAATCTCTACTTACCATTTGTGGGATTTAGAAAATGTTTATTTTTCAACTTTAAGCAATTAACAAGGGATAATGGGGATGGGAACCAACTAAATGAGGACAAGAACAATAAACTACGGGTGGATGCTTGTGCAAAATGTTCGAAACTACTGTTTGTGATGCTTAAGATGCATAGAATAACATGGAATGCATGACATACGCAAAACGTGATGTTATACAGCTTAGTGAACTTTAAACATGAATATCTACATGAGATATACAACCAATGAATGGATTTTATATGATGATCATGATCTATGCAAGAATAAAATATAATGATGAGACCATGAACAAAAAGCATATTAGACGAGATAAATTAAATGAAGACCATTTTTATCAAAAGGAATCTATGCATTATTCCCAACTCGAGCGCTCAAGTAGAGGACTTGAGCGGACTTGAGCGCTCAGGTCAAGGACTTGAGCGCTCAGGTCAACGAACTGAGCTCTCAAGCCATCAACCTTTTTTGCTTCTGATCTTGATCCTTCTTTCAAAAATATTTTTTCCCTTCTGATCCTCATGATTTAAGACTTAAAAGACCTTTTTAGTAAGCTAACAAGTATCAAAATCACCATCTAAATGATGAACGGGCCTCCAAAATGAATTTTAACTTTTGAAATGGATTGATTAGATTGTGAACAGACCATATTTGGTGCAAAAAAAAGTCGATATAAAAGACTAGAAACAAGATCCCATTGATTAAACATTTAAAAAAAAAAAATACAGACTATAGGTGAAAAGACTTAAGCGCTCAAGTTGTTCTCCAGATCATGCTTGATTTTTCCCTCAATGACCTCCATTTTGCCTTGTTTTGTTGAAAATAGGTTTGGTTGTTTCCTTTTATCATGTTTTGATCAAGATCAACAGCTTTCAAGACCAATAAAGAGGTTTTGGTGCATCTTTTTAGTATTTTATGATTCAAAATTAAAGCACCGTAAACCCCTTTATTTGGACTTATTCAGATCAACAACTTTCAAGACCAATAATAAGCGTTTTATGGATTCCTAATGCTTCTGGACAATTTTCTTCTTCATCTGCATGGAATGCCATCAGCAATCCTGGGCCTCCTTTTGCTTGGACTCACCTGTGTGGTTTCCTCATCATTTGCCCCGCTGAGCATTTATACAATGGCTAGCTTTTTATCAAAGTTTGGCAACCAGAGATAGGCTTTTTCAATAGGGTGTGGCGTCTTCATGAGACTGCGTTTTGTCCTCTAATGGGGAAAACCCCCACAAAAAGTTTTTTTTTTTTTTTTAATGCTCTTGCTATTAAGGGTTGTGGAAGGAGTTATTGAGAAAACGTGGTTACAATAGGATTCCCACAGGACTTGAGGAAGAGCTCAAATGGGAAATTCTACATGGGAAAAGGGGGCTCTCTTATTTCTCTAGTATTTAGAGTGTCATTGGCAGCTTCTATCTATCATATTTGGGGTGAGCGCAATTGTCAAATTTTCAAAGGTTCAAACCAGAATGTTCAAGCTCTCCATGTGGTTATTGAGAAGTGTGTTAGATTGTGCGTGACTTCGTGGAGGAATTTCCCTTACATAGGTCCTAATATTCAATTGTTGCATGCTTAGCGGATTCCTCACATGGTGCTGAAGCATTGATGTGGTTTCTTTTGTTTTTTCCTTTTTACGTTATCTGATTAGTCAGAGTAGTCTAGCTGGAGACTATTTTGGGAGTTCATTTGTTTTTTGTTTGGTTGTTCCTTTGTATCTCTTTATGAGTTCTTGAAAGGATTCTCAAGGCCAAGCCCTTGGTCCATGTTTTTGGCTGATTTTCTTAATGAATCACCTATTCACCTTACCTAAAAGAAAAAGAGTCCGTATTATGCAAGAGTCTTTATTATAACAACTACCAGTACTATCACAAGGGGACAACAATACTACAACTTTAATTGAATTACAACAAGTACTACTACACACCATTGTTGAATTACAACAAGGACTACCATAAGGGGACACCATGCGAACCAAATCACCAATACTTTATTGCAGTTCTCCTGCTCACGCCCACAAATGTTCAATAAGGTCATTGCGGAGTGGATGTTGGGTTGCAAAAAATTGAATCATTTGGTAATGAGCAAGAAACTCATAAAATATGGGTGTTCGCTCTCTTGACACTTCACTTGTGCATGGCACAAGGTCCAGATGATCTCACGTTCATCTTCAATAATCATATCGTGCAGGATAATGCATGTCTTCATGATGTAAGTAAGATCTTCCTGATACCAAAGTCGAGTTGGTCCTCGCACAATGCCAAATCATGATTGAAGCACCCCAAATGCCTTTTCTACATCCTTTCAGTATGTCGACTCTGTTTTGAGGGATGTGTTGGCAACCACTTGAAAAGCCGCCATAGTTTCTTTGACAGCCTAATTGTTGTGTTTCTATTCGGTGGTACTCTGAAGCCATCATAGTGAATATCTTTGTTCTACAACCATCATCGTCTTCAAAAAGAAAAGTTAAAATCACCTCTAAGAACTGCTTTTTTTTAAATTGCTCATTGTTTCGTGTTATTTATTCAACAAATGTATGGTAGTATTTATAGAGTTTTAAAAATTTTGGTGGAACAATAAAGTTAGGTAGGGAATGGTAGATAAAAAAAAATGTGGCACCAATATATCCGTCAGTTGAAACCTGCAAACAAAAACCACGGCCGCAAAACCAAACAAACGACCGGCCAAAACCACCTATAAAACTAACAACAAAAAAAATACAAAAAAGGGCGGGAAAAGAAAGAACGCCGGAGCAAGTTGTCAGAGCTATGACTATCACACCCCCCACCCCCCGCGCGCGCCGGTCGCCACCACCATCGTCGTTAGGAGTCCAGATCTGGAAACCCCAAATCCGGCTCCCCCCAGTCCAAAAATCGGGCGTGGTCACCATACCGGAATGGAGAGGAATGTCCACCACGGGGAGTCTCCAAACACCAAAGAAGTGCAACCATAGAAAAGATAGGCGAGTTGAAAATGAGGTCAGGCGGGCAGGTGGAAGTAGTGCGGAGGGGGAGGGTGTGTGGATCGGCCGCCAAGGGCAAAGCCTGGGGAGGGGTCGCGGCCCACTTCTCTCTTTCTCACACACTTTCTCCCTAGAACTCTCCACACATTTCTGGATCTTTTTGGGGTTTCATACTTCTAAATAATTTGTTGGAAGTTAGTTAGTTCATAAAACTTAGTTAATAAAATCGTGACTAGGAGGTGGTTAAATAATTGTTAAAGTATATAAAATATTAGTTGGAAAATTAAAAGTTATAGTTGAGAAAACAGTAGTTAGAAGGTAGTTGAGGAAGAGAGCCAAATTTGGCATTGACAACACTAGAGCAGTTTGCTAAATTATGGCAAAAAACACTATAGCAAGCCAAAAATGGCATTTGACACCCAAAAAATGGCTCCCACTATTGAAGTTGCTCTTAGTTTTTTAAACAAGTTTATAAATGCTAGAACCCGAGACCTTAATCCTTTTGGCTTCTTCTATGGTTCAATCTAATGGAATCAAGGGCAGATGTAAGAAAGGGCTAAGGTGGGCTGTAGCCTAGGTGGGAAATTTGTTTTAAAATATTTCATATGTAAATGTTAACCCGAATTAATTAGGCCTACCTCATTTATTACTGTAGCTCAACCCATTAAGGAGAGAGGAAAGACTATAGATGAGAGAAGAAGACAGATTCGATCAGACATAAGCTTTCGCTATCAAAACAATTGGCTATGGAGATCTCTAGTTTTTCTTTTCTCTAGTCGTCCTTTCTCTCTCTTATGGAAGATGAGAAGTAATTACTAGATAGGAGACAAAGACGAAAAAGAAAAGTAATTGCTAGATACTAGGAGACAAAGACTAAGCTGTCAAATTCTGAAATGATAGGGTAGGTGGGTAGGTGGGTAGGTTTTAGTCTTTACGCAATGGTAAAACTTAGTAAGAAATTGGTATAGGAATGAAAAAGTGTATTGAAATGTGTGAAAAGTATAAAAAAAACTAGGTGTAAATGCATTAAAAAGTGCAAAAGGTTCGCTGTAGTGCTTTTTCTTTTTTGTGTGTGTTTGTTGTGTGCCCTTACACACAATAATAAGACCTTAATCATATTAGATCTATGGTTGAAGCGTGAAACCTATATATTTATTTCTGTAGTGGAAGCCTATATTTTAACTATGGCGATAAGTTCGGAACACTACACCGAAACATATTAGTACTGGTATGTAGCATAACAATTCGAAAAATGGTACGTTGTCTGGTACGAGATTGATAACCTTAATGAATTCTATTTTCGAAGACATCATCATTGGGTACAACTTCATTAGTGTACGTTCATTGTACTTTTGAAGATATCGTTGGGTATATTTGAACATTTACACATTTGTGTACAAGCTTTTGTTAGCTTAGGGTAAATTATTGTCCTGGATCCACCCTTGAATGGAATATCTCTGTTTGTTGCTCTCTTTTTCTGGGTGCCCTGTTTTAATGCTTTAATATACACCTCTAAATGCTGAGTGTAATTGGTGAATCCCGTAAGTAAATATTTGACCTCTCTTTTTTCATTAATCTTGCTTGTTTTTAAGTCTAGGCTTTTGTTAATATGTATCATGGCATATGGTAGTGATCATTAAATGAACACAAATACTACACCCACTTGTATTGGAATCTGTACAAGTAGTTAATGTATTAGGCAATTTTGGAGCACGAAAATAACTTATTCTTGTGAGACCAAAATGCCCTTTTACTTTTCCATTTGCCCCATTTTCATTTTGTTTTCCTTTATCTCCCAATCCCTTTTCGTTTGAACTCCCACAAGCAGTAGTTTAGAACCAGAAAAAAAAGTGATGAGCAAAACTACTACTCCCTCCGTCCCTTTTTAAATGATAGGTTTGGGAAACATGTATTTTTGTAGCCGGAAAAAAATACATTTCCGTGGCATGTTTTTAAATTTTTTTTTTTGCACCAAATTAAAGTACTCCATGAGCATTTTAATTTGGTATAAAAAAATTTAAAATTATATAAAGAAATATGTTTTCAGGGCTTTAAAATTGCACGTATTATGATAGTAATCACTTAAAAAGGGACAGAGGGAGTATAATAAAGAATGAAGAAAAGACAAACAAGCCTCTTAAAAAAAAAAGTGGAACGGAAACAATAGTCATAGACCAATAGAAACTCTCACTATCTTGTTAGTATTCTTTTCTAAAATAAACATCAATGGGGAAGAAACAATAGGAACTCTCCCTATTTTATAATTTTCGTTTTTGGCACCAAGAGTAATAAAACAGAAACAATGGTAATACAACAAAAAAATAATAATAATAAAACAACTTAACAGGGGGTAATAGAACAATAATTGGTAAAATTTTTACCTAATTCTTAGGTATCTAACGAAGGGAGATAATTTTGTCAAACATAATGATCCGGGTGCATTGGTGAATTTTAATTTATAGAGAAGTAGCTATGGTATTTTCGTCCAAGACTTAGAAAGCCAGTTTAATTGTAATTTTATGATTGCACTTTAACTTAACATTTTCCATGGTAGTGGAGCCAAACAAATGAGTTAATGCATTTCTATCATGTGTCCTATGGGCACACATTAACAAGACCCTTAAGTCTTCTACTTTTTTGGTCAATAAAAATGTTGTATTAGAACAAATGAAATTTGTTATCCTTAAGTTGGAAACAATGAGACCGAAACGGAACCAAATTGTGATTCGCGGATTAATTTTGTTTGGTCCATCTATAACATTTGATCTTAGATTTGGCAAAAAAGTAAAAAACGGTTTTTTGGTTTTTTTTTTGTTTTGTCTTTATTCAATTTTTTTTGCATTTGTTAGTTTCGCGTCAAGTTTTCGTGTTTTATGGATTCGTCTCAACGAGAAAATTTGACGCAAAACTAGCAAATGCAAAAAAAAATTTGAATAAAGACAACCAAAAAACCAGTTCGCATCTTTTTTGCCAAAACATCCAATATGGATATCAATTAGACCTATGTGAACCGTTTTGGTCCTCAGATGTGTATATAAACTAACCACTCCACACATTGTATGTTTGATGGTGGAATTATAATCCCCTCCACCATACAAGAAAACATGTGGGGCCATACGTCTCTCATGATTAGGTAATCCTCATTTTGTCGTGCGGCTAAAATTAGAACTACAATAGATATATACATATGCATATGCTAGTAGGCTCCCCGTGCATGCACGGGGTCTCATGCCCGTTATTTACTTTATGATTTTAAGTATGATTACTTGTCACACTAAATGGTTTGTTAATTCTTATGTATATAAATAGTCCTTTACTCCTTTTCATCGCCACATATAAGTCTATAGTTTGCTGGTTTTTGGGCTCCTGTATTTAGCTTTGATCTTACACGTAGATGGTGGAGGTATTATTTGAATATTTGTTCTACATTCTTTTCAAATGACCTTGCTATGTGTTGAGTGTTATTTGGGACTTATCCATTGTTTGCGATGGATTTTTTATGCTTCATCTGTTCGTGCTTTTGTTTAGCCTTATTTTTTTAGTCCGAAGTATGAAGACAACAATTGGCACCACATAGATTATTCTGTATTGCAAGCGCCATGGGATGTGCATTGGACATACTGTTGCATATGTTGAGGTCTGCATATAAGTAACTGATTAGGTGTGTTATGGGCAACCTTTGAAGCGGTTTGGAGTGGAAACATTGTTAGTGAAGACATACAGTGGCCAGTGGAAAAATGCTGGAAACACTACGTAGTTTATTCCTTAATATTGCACATTGTAATTGACATGCAGCATAATTGTACAGAATATTACGTCAAATAACATGTAAAGAAGTGCGCATTTTATTTATAATAACTTCGAATTCTGAATTGGATGCTTCTTTGCTCCTTGTTGCTTCTTTCACGCTGGTTTGTGGTCCTAGGGGTTGAAAATAATCATCGACACCATCCAAATGATGCTCAATATGAAGTATCCATAGGTGATTACCTTGTGATTAGTTATGATTCCGAACCATGGAGGATTGCATAATGTGAGGTTTGCTCCAAGAAAGAGGACGACAAAAGGAACAAAAAGGAGCCAGAAATGGTTCTCATCTGTTTGAATGTACATTGTCAAATTTGGGCAAGGTTGAGTAGGATACTGAAGGTAGTAGAATTATATATCTCCTCTGGAATTATTGAGAGGAAGGGTTTTGAAGTGTAGAATCTGGGACTCCTTTTTCCTTTTTATTAATGTGGTTGTTGCTACGTGTTTAGAGAGCTTTATTTATTTATTCTCAACTGTCATTTCTTTCTAGGTAAGATACTGAAACTGACTTATCATAAGTACAGATCTGAAAATTTGAAAATTTATTATTACTTGTGGTTGAATTATTATTTGATGTTGATGCTTTCAAGTGTCTAACATTTTTTAGGTTCCTCATTTATTTTTATATTGTAATAAATATATAGAGAGTTCAGTAGAGTGTTTAGTTGTAAAGAGATACGAGGTTTTGGGAATCACATATACATTGTGGTAAAAGAGAGAAGTTTATCTCGAACCCCACCAATCAGTTCTGGGGTGGAAGGGTTGGGCTTTGATGTGTTGGTCCAATGTACCTGATCTGGACTACTTGGAAGACACTGCATGAACTGTAGAGGGAGAAATATTATTTAGAATTTGGGAATAATGAAATTGAGGTCTGGGAATGAAACTATTTTTGTTTCATCCATATTATTTAAAATATATGCTACAAGAAAATGAAGAGAAAAAAGAAAGCAATGAAACTGTAATTGGAGCCAATCTGAAGAATTTGATCTTCGACTGTTGTTTCATACTCTCCACTTTTCATTTGTTTGGCATAAATATATATCTATTGTGTCTATAGTTTGATAAATTTTCACGATTCTTTTAATCTTACCTTCATAATGTGTTTTGCATTTTTTAAAATCGAACAACTTAAACTAAATTATTATTATTTTTGGAACATAATTATGGGAGCCAAGAATTCATAATGTTTTAAATGCAAAGTTGAAAATGATGTTGTCAGATACAACTTTATGAGTGTTTAGGTGTGTTGAAGAAGTCTTTATAATCAAAGATTAAACAATATTGTCAGCTTTCGCAGGTATAATTTTAAGTCTGATCTTAATATCCAGTAACAATTTTATTTGTATTTTAAATTTTTAAATATATGTTTCAATTTTACAGAGGTCTGTTTTGAGAGGTAATTTTGTCGTCTATTCCGTGCTAAATTTATTAGTAGTTCATCTTTGAAGATGCTGATAAAGAGAGTTAGTTTAATAATGCCAAACAATATTATGTTGTGTTTTTAAATTTTTTCTTTTACGCATGAAGAAAAATAATTGTGTAATTTATGATTTATTTATATTTAAAATTTATATGTGTTTACAATATATATGTGTGTGTGTGTGTGATCTACAGCATGTGAGAGATTTTTCTCTATGTTACTTTTAAAAAAAATATCTAACAGATGAGTAGAATAAATGATACCCTTTGAATAGACATTATACACCTTCATAAAAAGGATGGAAGCTATGTATATTTTGCACTCAGACTCTTGTTCTATAGAGTTCTGAAAATGTTGTTTGAAAGTAATGAATATGATTTCTGGTTGTTTGTTGTTCCTTTGATACTTCTATTGTTAGGAGTTAATCTGACCTTCTTGAATCCCCCATGGTTCAGTCTGATAACTGATCATAGGGTTATTCCATATGGGTACTTTGTATTCATGGGGATTTGGATGGTGCTGTTGATCATTTACAACCCTCAGAAATCGGCTGTTTACCCAAGGATCTCAACAAATGGGAATGAAGCATCATGGTTCGTGCAAAGGTTGTATAAGGCAACAGAAGATGAAGTATTACTATAATAATGCTCTTTGCGCTCAAAGATCATCTTTATCTATTAAAACGTCTTCTTGTGGTCGCAGTTAAGAGATTCAAAAAAAAAATTTCTCTATTGTTTTGGGTTTTAATGTTGTTTGTGTAATATATTTCAATGATCAGTTCTTGGATGTCTCATTTGTTTGGTTTCTTTTGTTATTTGATTTTTCCACCACATGATCATTGTTTACATGCACTTGAAAATTGTTTGTGCTTGGCATAGATGCTTAGCGTTTGTGGTATTATAGTTTTATTGTTGTTAGTGTGGTCGAACATTCAATTGCTAAATGCAGAGTATTGTGGAATGTTAGTATTGCAAGATATAAGGCATACTCGAATATATTTAAGACAGTAGAGATAGGTAGGGCTCATAAATTGTTACTCCCTCCGTCCCTTTTTAAATGTGTACAATGGGAAACGTGTATTTTTGCGGACATTAAAAAATGTACTTTCGTATAATATTTTTAAATTTTTTTTGCACCAAATTAAAGTACTCAATGAGCACTTTAATTTGGTATAAAGAGAATTAAAAAATTATATAGGGAAATATGTTTTTTAGGAGTTTGAAATTACACGTATTCCCAGGGTACGCACTTAAAAAGGGACGGAGGGAGTATGAGGTAAGATTATGCCCTTTATATTACAAATAAAAGACGAATGACATCATATGAAGGCGACTTTTGTAACATGCGCTTGCTTTGAAAGTAGTTCTGGAGAGGGAATTATATAGTAACCAAACTCATCGCATTACATAGATTAAGGACGGAAAGATGCTCGGGAGCCTTCTTCATTTCTTTTATTCAGGGGTGCATGACTACTCTATATTAGGCTTCACTGTGATATCTTCTCTTCTCGAAATCTCTTCGCCATTGAGTTGTGTATTCTAAGATTATGGCTGTGGCTATGATAACCAAAATAAGGAAACATCTCCACGGAGTAATTAGAATTACATTCAGCCCAAACCACGATGGTATTGTTGAAGAGAGTAACACACACATTAGAAGGAAACTGCAAAGTCCTACCCATAAAGCTATGAAAATCGCAGTCATATTATCTATCTCTGCATTCCTAACCCAAAGTTCGTATGCAAAATCACATGAATATCCACCATTGCTTGATTTGAAAGGATGGCAACTTGTTGAGGCTTGAGGGTTTTTTTTTTTTTGTGTGTGATTGTGAAAAAGATGGTGAAAAAGAGAGGGAGGGAGAGGGATGAGGTGAGCTAGAAGATTAGAGATACTAGGATAGTGGGTTAGAGAGGTATAGAACAAAAGGGATATGAAGATATACGATTTGTATGGTTGAATTTATAGAGTTGGAAAGTAGGTAGTTTGAAATTTGAATTTTGAAATTTGAGGTGATGTGGTGTGTATCTGAAATGCTCAGGATGAAAGTTTTGGCCTCTGCTCTTTATTATTGCGTATATTCCTATTTTCATTAGATTGTTTCAATATGACACATATGATTTGCGGTGTCGAATTGACTCTTGAAAAGTTATTTCATATGTACTTGTCTTTATGGTTGTTTTTTATCAAGTGTAGATTCTGGTTAGGTATTTTATTTTTATTTTTTTAAAAAAATCCTTGGACGACGTATCTTTTTTGTTTTTTGTGAACGAAATTATGCTTTGATGTCTATTCGAAAATTGTGGTGCATTAATTACAACTGCGAGTGGTCTCCCTCCCCCCCCCCCCCCCCCCCCCCTTCTTTTTTGCATTTGACGCTCACATATTGATTTTTTCCAACTTTGAGATTGTGCAGGGATGTTGATTTGCCACCAAAAACAATAATTGAGTATAAGAATTCTTCGGAAAATATCTTACTCATGTAATTAAAGTCACAAATTGTTTATGTTTCATATGTAGTTTGTTGAATATATTATTTCCTTTTATCCGACCATAAATATATACATACATATATAATTATATATATATAGACAAATTTTCTAATAAGGACCTCCCGAATTTAAGAAAAAAGGTAATTTTTCACTTTAAAAATTGTTTTTGAGAAATCCAAACCGTCCAATGTGTTCAAAAGGTGTTTTCAAGGGTTAACGCGGGAAATCTTCAAAAAAAATACCGGGAAGAGCTTGATCCAAGCAGTTTTCCACAAAAAACAATTGCGGAAAACTATTTGGATCAAGCCCTTCCCGGTATTTTTTTTTTTGAACCAAGGACAAATTACATTCTGTTGTTTATAATAACAATGCATCATACAATAGTTAAGCATTAATAATGCCTGAAATTTTAACGCTGCGTTACATCTTATTGAGAATTAAAATCACAATAGAGCTTTTGTGAGAGAGGTGGAGGACACTTGTTGTTAAGGACACGAATTGGTTACTTAAACACTTAGTTCCCTTGTAATGGGAACCCCGACCTTTGAAAGCATCGCGTGGTACTCGATCTCTGATTTCCGCAAAAAAGAAGAGAACAAAATAAGTACCACATGAATATCGTACATTTCATGATGACAATCAATGAGAAAGTTCACATTCACTTGGCACCCTCTGAAATTAATCAAGTATCTTGTTAATCGAGAAGTTGATTGCTACCCATCTGAAAATTCTAAGCGACAAATATAAAAATGGAAACTCCAAGAAATTTGCCAACTTGATAAAATCATACCTTTGGTGTAGACACCCTAATTTGAACCCACGAAAATCCAATGTCATTCCCGATGATGAAAATGGCCCAATAAGGACACGTAGAGCTTGATTAATTTCTTGGTAACCCCTCCAAAACCTCTGCAAAATAAACCCAAGCTTGCACCACCTTCTAGTACATTCAAAACCCTTTTTATTGATATATAATATGTCCCAATTCATTTTGAAAATGAGGGAGATGCACGCATTTTACTAAAATGACTTGTTTGCCCGACCTCTTGAGGGTAAAATGGTCATGGATTCTGATGTACAAATCATCTTGGGTTCAAACCACTTGAGTTAGAAAGTAGACTCAATTACCTTTCCAACACTTCAAACCATGTGCAAAATAGAGTTTGGTAGCACCCGGAGTGGCCCCACAAAATATGATATGTTGTGTAGTATCCAAGTCCAGGCGCCCAAACTCAATATGGGCGCCCGCACTTCACAGTCCAGGCCCCCAAACTTCTCTCCAGATTACTTGCAATCCAAAGGAAAAATAGGCGGGAGGATGGTTTGTGGGGGAATTTTGCAGAGATTTTTGAAGTGAGTGGGAGGGAGATGATTACCCCTGTGAACCCCTAATCTATTCTCCTAAATGAACAATTTCACCCCTTTGGTGCCTATAAAAGCCATCCATCCTCTTCATTTTGGGAGGAGGATCAACCACACACTCTCTCCTTACTGTTACTCTGCTCAAATACCTCCAAAACTTCAAACCCAAGCCAGTTCCTCTTTGTATACTCACTCCAAGCCTACAAACCCTCTTCCCCATTACTCAAAACCCATATACTTCCATCATCCATAACCAAATCTTCAACCGAAGTACTTGTAGTCAAGTTCTTCCTACTCCAGAAGCTTATCTTAGTCCATACATCTCCCAAAAATCACCTAACTAACCATCCAAGTTCATTAATCAAGTTTTGCAAGGTAGTTTACCACCAACAGTGCTCAAAAGGGTCCTGAGGGACACCACCCAACCTCTACTGGTCTTCAATACCAGTTGGGGGTTTGGGAAGGTTTGAAAAATAACAAAAGAGATCAAATCTCAAGGCACCCACATTAAGTGTGGGCGCCCATACTATCCAAGTATGAGCGCCTGGACTCTCTTCTTCTTGCTGTGTTTTATGTCTCTATCATGTTCTCATTTCATCATGTGATGCACTCTCATGTAATTTTTGGTTGATGCTTTCATTGCATGGTTCATATGTCTTCCTTAAAGCATGATTAAATGGTATTTTGGAAGGGAAGTCATGTTTGAAAGGGAGATTTATGGATGGAAAAGGATTTACATGAATCTCATTGTTCATTTCAAGTTTGGTCAGAAGCATATTGACAAATGAAAAGTAAAAATGAAGATTATTAACATATGTTATCCCTATCTTCATAGCATCTACTATAGACTCATCTCATACAAATCCTTTTTTTTTTTTAGCATTGAACATCATTCCTGGATCTCTTATCTGTCAGAGGATACATTCCCTAAGGGGATCAGTTTATAACATGGCATTATCCTTCATCAATCATGTCAAGATTATGTCTTTTGAAGTTTGGATGATCTTTTAGGTTTGGTCTGGTGGGTAATCTAGTGTTTGTAAGTCATATTCATCCTCTAGTGTCCGTCAGCATGATCCCTGAAAGTGAATTTGTTGCTTATGTGAACACCCGGATTGAGAAAAAAATTCCATCATAATACACTCCAGGCGCCTCGACTTGCTCATTCTAGGCGCCTGGACTTGGCAACCATGGGAGCCTGAACTGACCCCAGGCACCCAGACTTGTTGAGAACGGGTGTTTTAGTTACAGTCCGGGAGCAGTTTGTATAGTAATTACGAGTATATTTTGGGATCTTTCTGCATTGTTTGAGCATGTTTAGGGTAGTCTAATTCATCATACACTGTTATTTCTCACTCATGACACGGAGCACATGCATCCACGTACATCATTTTGGTCTTATAAATGCATTTACGTGCTCTTGCATGATTTTGTGAATAAAGTCTGTATAAACGACATTTTCTGAAATCCCTTGAACATTTAGAAGAGACTGGCGGTCATGCCAGGTGATAGGGGTGCTTTAACCCCCTTCCCCTCTCGTAACCTAGCTCTCGGACTCAAGAAATCTCATTTGAAAGACTAGTGAAATATTTTATCCACCAAGGGCAAAAGAGTCATTTTGTAAACTGGTTTCTCGGGTATGGTCCTCAAACCCGGGTGGCGACTCCATTCAATCAAATCAAACCGTTTTCATAAACCACTTTTGTGGAATTTTGGCGGGGTGTCCACAATTGGGCTCAATGCATTGAACAGATTCAAGCATCTAAATAGTCAGTTAAATTATTCAACAAAATGTAATCCATAAATTATTCATAAATATCACTAATTTTGTTGCCAACATAAGCAACCGTGACCTTTTCCTCACCTTCTAAACCCACATTCTCTTTCTATACTACTTTACTCGACGTAGCAGTTTCAGCATCAGCCATGTAACTCCTAGATAGCTCATTTATTCCGAACATCAGCGATAACTTAATCCAATTTTTGCCTTTTTCTTTTCCAGACAGAAACAAGTTCTTTCAAAAGTCCATGATCTTCAATTTGGAAGTACAATATCTGTGATTTACTATAGGAGGAATGGCATTGTTTAATAGAGGCTTTGTAATCGAGCACTAAATTATCAATATTTTTTCCATGTCGTCCCTAAACCCCCAAAAAACACCTATTTCGTGCCTAAACTATTTGATTGCAACCCATTTCATCCAATTGTTGACGACATCCACTTTTTTAGACGGAAAATTTTATACACGCACAAATCAAAGGGTTTTACTTGGGTGTCCAATTGTTCAACCGAACATTACTGTAGCTTCTACAAGGAGCGATCTAATTGTCTACTATGCAATTTAATCAATGATAAGGGCCAAGGAATTTGTACTCAACCTGTACCATTTTTTGCAAATGATTTGCTTTCCTTTCTGCTTGATATACGCGTAATGTCTCCTTTAAATGGCATTTAATGGACTTAATATCGAATCTATCGATATTAAGTCTTGTAAACTTCGTAAAAAGCAAAGTGTTATTTGGACAAAACAAGCCCCATTCAAACATATTTTACTTACACTTTGATCACCTGGAGCTGTTACAATTCTGGTATCTTCCTACACAAATTCAAGAATAACTGATGTTAACACGGGAAACATTTGTGTTTAGAAATTTAAAACTGAGCTGTATAATGTATAAAACCAAACAAACCAAATCAAACCGCAAGAAGAATAGTTTGGTACATGAGTTCTGAACTTATATTAATAGTATGCATATCTAGACTTCTCATTGCAGCCAAAATACCTGTAAAAAATTGAACTGCATACTTCGGATGAAGTAATACCATCCAACTAGGTGTTAAAATGGCTTAAAATGAAGCAAATGCTTCACATAATATATGAGTGAACAAGTCATATCAACCAGTCATTAACATTTGCGGAAAATTAAACAATAAAGCAGATGTGAGGAGATATCTTGGTCCAAGAGATATCAAATAAGGCATTTGATGTGCAACCCACTGGCATACTCTAGTTTTTTCTGCAAAATTCCAGAGCTATTTTACCATAAATTAGGAAAAAGAAAGAGCAAAAGAAGAAGAAGAAGATCGGAAAGCTTCATCAGGTTCACCACGAGAAAGAGCCAATTAAGAAGAAAATGGAATAGATTCATTAGATTCACCACGATTAGACTCCCTTAACTGGAGCCACCCTTCACTTCGCCTCCAGCTTTCATCTTTCATTTGATTCTTTGGTATGGAAAAATAAAATAAAAACCACGACTTTCTTCTTGATAGCACAAACAAACAAAGTAGTTCTACAGAGGCAAATCAATTTCAAACGAATCTTTCGGGAGCATAAAATCTTGGGAGAGAGTAAGCAAACAAACATCAACTCATAGTCTTCTGGAGACGCAAAGAGGTTCACGTTCCTCAAGCTGATAACAAAAAAGAACAATATCTTACATAATCAAAGAAAAAAGAACAAAACTTCAGTTATTGTTACTCACCGAACCACATGTTATGTAGTAGAAAGGATCATTGATGGAGGGGTACAGGTGGTCGTGGTGGTCAGTGCTCACAGACCATGTGAAAAGAGGGTGAGAGGAAGGAAGAGAAATGGTAGCTATCATCAGCAAATAAAAATGGATGGACAGCTATAGCCAAAGCCAAGCTCTCCCACCGATGGAAACAAGGGTGCCAACTGCCAAGGATGCTTTGCATTTACTGCCCCTTAACTCCTGACATCAAAAGTTGTCCACCCTACGGTGCAAAACCCTAGCTCTTAATGAAACGAATAGGTCCCATACTTAACAGAACGAAAAGGACAAACTCAGTATGAAAAATACGACAAAAACAGTACCAACGAACTTCCTTATTATGTAGGTATAGATATACAATAAACTTCTAATAAGGGACCCTTACTTAAGTTTCCATGCGGACCTAGGGGTATTTTCTACTTTCTGGACCAAATTTCGACGATCCGAACCGCTCAATGTTTTCAAAACGTGTTTTTTAAAGCCCCCACAAGGAATCATAAAAAAAAGGTAACCGGGAACGGCTTCATCCAAATAGTTTTTGATAAAAGTTATACATATATAATTTTTTGGATCAAGCCCTCCCCGATTAATTGTTTGATGATTCCTCGCGGAGGCCCTTAAAAACACATTTTAAAAACATTGAGCGGTTCGAATCATTGAAATTTGGTCTGAACAGTCGAAAATACCCCTAGGTCCACATGAAAACTTAAATAAAGGTCCCTTATTAGAAGGGTCTATATATATACATATATGTACATAGTATATATGTATGCATATACTATATACTACATACTATACACATATGCTGTACTATACTATACTATACACATATACTATATATTATATAGTATATATAATAATTTTCCAAATGTCCTTTAAAAAAATCAGCTTTTTGGATATATGTAAGTGCTTCATCCGAACTTCTCTAAGTTCTAAATGAAAAACTTAAAGTTTGGATGAAGTACTTAAAGTAAGGACATTCAAAAAATTATTTGAAAATTATTGAACAGTTTGGATCATTTGTGTAAGACCCAAAATTGAACCCCACAGACAACGATTAGCACAGTTTCGGTACCTTGGGCTTGGGTACCCATATTTTTATCTCCGAAAACCTATGGGTACCGGCCCATATGTCTAGAAAACGTATAGAGCATGCTCGAGGACCCACTTTTGGGTCCCACACGAGTGATTCGAACCGTTCGAACCGTTCACTCGTGTGGGACTCAAAAGTGGGTCCTCGAGCATCCTCTGTATGTTTTCTGTGCATTTCGGTCGTTGCATGTAGCAAGGTCTTTTATCTCCAAACATTGCTTTGGCAAAAAATCCAAAAATTGGTTTATTGGTTTTTTTGTTTTGTCTTATTCATTTTTTTTTTATGTTTGTTACTTTTGCATCAAGTTTTTGTGTTTTATGGATTTGTCTCGACGAGACGAATCCAAAGAGTATAAAATTATGGTTGTAACTATTTTTTTTTAGTAAAGCCAAAATTAAACCAATAAACTAGTATATTTTGGTTTATTTTTTACTTTATTAAACTCCCTAAAAAAATATTACTTTTGACTAAATCCAAAAAAACTGGCTTTTTGATTTTTCTTCGTTGTCTTTATTAAAAAAAATTGCATTTGTTAGTTTTCAGTCGATTTTTTTTATAGTTTCTTGACTTGTCTCTACGAGACGAATCTAAAAAGTAGAAAATTATTAGTCAAACTTAAAATTATTAGCCAAAATTATTAACCTTTGGGTTCCATTTTTTGTCTTTATTCACACAACTTTAAGTTTAGCTAATAATATTATACTTTTTGGATTCCTCTCATCGAAATAAGTTAAGAAACCACAAAAAATCAACCAAAAACCAACAAATACAAAATTTTTTTTAATAAGAACAAAATGAAAAAAATAAAAATTTTTTTTTTTTTGAATTTAGCCAAAGGAATCCTAAAATTTTATACTGTTTGATGGATCCGTTCCCGTCGGCAATTGAAATATCTGCAAGCGCAACTAGAGGAATCTCGAGAATCGGGCCAGATAAAAAATTCGGCCTCATTTCTGTTTCTGTTTCACCCACCGAAACTCTACTCTCTCCCTACCCCATTAACATCTGCTCTGTCTTCCCTACCAAAACCCTAACGCCACTTTAGATTTGCAACAACGAGATATGCGACTACAGGGATTGTTCGCCGACGTATTGGTGGCTCTTCCGCCCGCCGCCGGCTTCAACAAGTCGCCGCATTCAAACTCTTTATCCGATTCCAAGTTCTGTCTTTCTTCTGGTTTCTTCAGAGTAAGATCTCTATTTCCTCGCATAACAGACAGTGCTAGATAATGCTCGAATAGGTGCAGTTTGTGTTTGTATTGCCTGGATTCTCGCGCAATCTCTGATTCCAAGTTCCTGATTTCTTCTGGTTTCATGATTTCATCAGACTAAGCTTTCGATTTTTCCTCATAATGCGTGTACGATTGTTTGACGTTTCTGTGAGGCCCTGTTTGCTTGCTGAGAAACTGTGACAACGGAAATGAAAGCCCAAAGGCCAAATGTTAATGGATTCCAGATATTTTCAGCCTGTAGAAAATATATACACACGCCAGCACTAGCCACCGTAAGTCCAAAGAAGTTACTTCTGTTTGGAACCAATTGACATTTTCAGAGCTGTTTGATGATCTATGGAAATTCAAAACTCTAATATTTTATATGACACTTTGAGTCTTTGCCGATAGGTAAGTTTGCCGATTTTAAATTCAAAACTCTACAGAAGAAGAAGCTAAACTTCGAATTGAAAACCATAGGAAAAGCTCAACATCGTGTCAAGTCTTGCACCTTGAAGTATGCATGACATTGTTTAAGAGGAAGATATTTTAAATTTTTATGCAAGTGTCACTAACATGTCCATGAAGTGTTTCATGCATTTAATAGTTTATGTGAGATGCGTGAGAAGTGTGGATGTGCTTCTTGTATTCAAGGGATCCGTAAAATGATTGGAGACTTATATATTCTTAACATATGGATATGGTGTCACTATGTTACAGCTGCAACTATTTCTTAGAGCAACTTATACTATTCTTGCAAAGGATTGTCAATCCCCCTAAAAACCCATCATTTTATCTTCTGTCCTTTCCCTCAACTGTTGATGGAAATGCAGCTATATTTTATGCTATTTTAACAAGCAAGCATCTCATCCATGTCTGTGAACTAAAATATGATATAGTAACCCATTAAACTTATATGGTTGCCAATCACATTTCTTGTTCGGAATGGAGTTCCTTATATATTTTTCAAATTCCGATATAATGTTAAATTTTTCAGATTGTTCTTTAGGTGTTTTTTCCCCTTTGATAAGTTGATTGAATTTTTGGTTACGGTGTATTGTTATTTAGGTATCTGAAGAAATATTTGACTGAGAGCCTGAGAGGGTTGTTTATTGTCGTTTGCTGGGTTGTTTTTTCCGTTTGTTGATTCCCATCTAGTGCCTTGAAGTCTCCCTTGAGGGGAGGATTGAATCAATGGAATTTGAAGAGAAGTTGAGTTGAAGTAGTTAATATTGGCACTCTAATGGTTTGATAACGATAATTTTTTGGGACATTTATGGGTTGATGCTCAAAGTATGGTCAATTTGGATATATCTTTGTGCTTTTGCAACTCTTCACAATAAACTAGAATCTTGGGTTGACTGAGCCTTAAACAAGTTTTTGACAAAGATGAGAACTGAGAAGTGTTATTTTCATTCTCTCTCTCTCTCTCTCTCTCTCTCTGCTAACCAAAGTACTAAACCTTGTATTGAAGAAACTTTTAAGCTAGATTGCCTTCTTAGCACAATCCTACTGGTTTTCATGTAGAAAATCAAAATAATAGTAGTGTCATGCAGAGAATCATGCGCTGTTTACCTAGATTTGTTTGAGGTTTTGAATCAATATAAAGAGGTTGAGTGTGTGATACTCATTGCTTCATCCTTTTCTGGGTATAACCTTCATGTATTCTCATTGTCTCCCATAAACTTGATGATCAAATGTTTGTTGAAGAAATTTTCAGAAGTTGCTTTCGAGCTAGATTGCATTGTTCAGTACATCATTCTCATTAAAGAGGTTGAGTGTGATACTTATTGCATCAACCTTTTTATACCCATTGCTTTTGACCTAGATTGCATTGTTCAGTACATCATTCTCATTCAAGAGGTTGACTGTGTGATACTCATTGCTTCAACCTTTTTGGGTATAACCTTCATGTATTCTCACTGTCTCCCGTAAACTTGATGATCAAAAGTTTGTTGAAGTAATTTTCAGAAGTCACTTTCGAGCTAGATTGCATTGTTCAGTACATCATTCTCATTATGACGTAGGAAATTATGATAACTGAGCATGCCATGTAGGATAGACTACACTGCTTAGTTATTTCTTACTCCCTCGTTTTTATTTGAGGCTTTAAAAGCATATTACTCTTTGAGTCAACCTTTTTAGATGTCGCCTTTATGTGTTCTCACTATGTCGTTTATTTTGTAGAGCTCTCCTTCCAATTCCATTACTAAGCTAGGAATTGGATCAGATTTCAATTCACAATCAAGATCCTTAGTAGTGAGAGCATCAAGTAGTTCAAGTGATGATTTGGCACCGGTTGCTCCTGTTCAATTTGATTCTCCAGTTGGCCAGCTGTTGGCTCAAATTTTGCAATCCCATCCACATCTGCTCCCTGCAGCCATTGATCAGCAGCTTGAGAACCTTCAAGCTGAAAGAGAGGCCCAGAGAGAAGAAACTCAACCTCCATCACAGCAAGATCTCCTCCTCTACAAGTAAGTTGTTTGATTGCCTTACACATACAAGCTCACACCCAACACTGCTTCTATTTTGTAGCCCACTAAGCATTTATGTTCTTCAAAATCCCATCACTTAGTTGTGGTTTGCATTATGATCTATGAAGCACAGATACAGATACGGGATATGGCGGTATGGCAAAACCAAAAAAGAGAGGATATGGATACTTCGGGATACGACTGTGTAAATGATATATTTCATAATTATTAGTCTCCTACTGGGCTTAAAAATGAAGCCAAAAGAAATAAAAGAGTGGTTGAATTGCTAATACCGACATTAAGCACATGTCAATGTCAAAAGTCATTCTAACAAAGAGAATGGTAACAAAACTTATACGAAGCATCCAACAATCAATATGCCAAAAGTCTAAAACAAGAAGTGAAAGTTCCTATTAATTTCCACTCATATATAGCCTTCAACAATCAACTTCAATTGCATCCCCTTCACCTTCATGAGTGAATATCACGGCTTCCATATCCAGCTCATCAAGGGAAAGATTTCCAATTTCAAGTATACCAGCACCTTCAAGTTATTCAAACGCATCTCCGCCAACATCCCATAATTTGGTATCTCCGTTTGTGTATATTTGAGTTCTCCTTGATAGGAGACTAAGATTGTTGTGCACGTAAGCCAAATCTTCCGCTCGCTGTGGTGTCAATTATTCCTTTTAATAGAAAGAAGAGAGTAGGTACTCTAAACTTATTTCATGACACGACGAGGAACTTGTGGACTAAGCAACTTCATCCATGTGTAAATCACCAGATAAGTGGTTCAAAATTTCCGAAATTTTCTAAGCAACCAAAAAACTTAGCATACTCCACATCGACAACCTTGCTCTCATCTGGTTGTGGAAAGTATCTTCAGAAACACTTGTTTCTCATAGTTGAAATCTCTTCATCTCTATAGGAGGAATACGCTTTGGATTTTCATCCAACCACACTATACTGTAGTACCTAGATAAAGAGTTGGAAAGTACAAAAAATCTAGTTAAGGTAGTCACATCCATCATATTAATACGAGTACGAATTTATGAATGCATTGTTACCTTGGATTCAACAAATTTGCAAGGCAATGAAGAGGTGTACTACTTTTGGCCCACCTATCAACTAGCATATTGTGACCCAAAGAAGGAAGGACTAGCTCGTCATTTTGATGCTAATTCTCGTTGTAAATGGCCGCCTTCAACTTTTCATTGATTTCTCATTGCATCCCACTTCTCATAAACCAAGTGAAGACTTGGCTTATCGGTTTCGCAAGTTCTGAGCATCTCATAAATTGACAATGTGAACGCAAGTATGTAATCAATGTTGCCCCACCACTCCTCTTTCAACAATAGGTCCGCACTACTTAAGCTTTCTCAACATTATCCTCGTTGTAAGCAACCCCATTTTTCACTTGTAGTGATTGATTGGAGGCCACGCTTTACAAGTTTATACCTCGTTAACATCACAACAATAGATGCAAAGCGCGTATCCGTAGCAACAAGTTCAAGGGGGATGAACTCATTGAAAATCGCTAACCTCATTGGATGATTTGTTATAAAGTTCTTAATATTCCCCATATACTCAACGATATGTGTCCATTTGCATTCATTATAAGCAAAAGTGGTACCTCCAATTTGCTTTGGTGTGGAAAAATTTTTACGAGCAGGATTCAATGTATGCACTACACCAAGGAGTCCAAAATTTTTTAGGATACTTGCCTTCAATAAGTGCACCAGCCGCAGAACAACATGTGCATTGTGGGTAATCACTTGAACCACATTTTGAGACCCAATATCTTCAATAGCTCGAGTCATCAACTCAGAAATGAAAAAATTATCTTTGTGCTCTCCCTCGCAATTAACAGCTTTCAAGAGCATTGTTCCAGCTTTTGACACTGCCATAAACTTAATTAGGGGCCTTCT
The DNA here is from genome assembly GCA_020921065.1 of Vaccinium darrowii. Lineage (NCBI taxonomy): Eukaryota > Viridiplantae > Streptophyta > Magnoliopsida > Ericales > Ericaceae > Vaccinium > Vaccinium darrowii. The sequence goes on along the minus strand of CM037162.1, from coordinate 21,681,224 downwards.
TTGAGTATCAGTCCATCCATCAGTAAGAACCCTCAATCCATTTTCATGCCATGACTTTCTAGTAGCCTCCAACAACTTCTCCACATTTCCCCTTTCCTTTTGTGTTGGAGTTGTTCTCAGTAAGTTCTATCTCGGCGGCACATAAACTCATTGAGTTGTTGGCTACAAATTTAAATACAGGATACTTATTTGCCATATCCATTATGTATCAAGGGGTATCGGGCACGTATTGGTATCCAATACTTATCCGATGCCCATAACAAGTTTTGGAGTTTATGGTAGAGCTTTAAAACCAGAAATGAAGCCAAACTAACACCCCTGGTTTGCATTCGGCTTTCTGGTTTGCTAGTTGCTGACTTTGTAAGTAGGATTGAGCCAGCCCAGTTATTTCTGGTTGAAAGTGATCCTTTATTAGTTTCTGTTACTTTTGGGTTCAAAGTAGAGTTTACACGGGTTGTAGATTGTACAAGTTTGAACTATAGGCCAAGTAAAATGCTCACAATATACTCAAAACAAGTGATTTAGGCCTTGTTCTCTAATAGATTTTTGGGACATAAAATCTCACATTTTATGAGATTTTCATAAAATCCTCCTAAAATCTATAGGAAAACCACTACATTTTATCAGTTGGGAAAACAACATTTTATCACCCCTCCATAAAATGCACCTATTGGAGAACAAGGCCTTAGTTTTAGAATTGGTGGAGCTGATGCAAACAGTGTCCGTGGCATGATTTCTGCTTTTCTGAAGTCTTGGATCAGTTGCCCACCCCTACTATATTTGTCATAAGACTCATAACCCATCAAGTTCTATCTTCTGAAAGGTGATTTCCCTGTGCTTCTTATAGTCCTTTGATTTTCAGGCTTGCAATTCCTTTTTCCGTTTGTCAAAAAAACTTCATCGCTATGGTACAAATTGGGAAAAGTGCCATATTAGGAGTTCAAATAAGATAAATGAATGAGGTTATAAAATTGAGAATCTGCATTGTTGCTTGAAAATAGGTTAGACTTAGCCTTGAGTTGTAGAATCAGCAGATTATTCAACAGATAGTTGGAGATAGAAGTTCCTTTAGAGGAGTCATACTTCAAGAAAACTTATTGATATTGAAAAGAGGCCAAGTGATGCAGAAACATTGGATTGGTAGAAAATCTTCTTAGTAACGTTTGGATTCAAGAAGCACCTTCTTATTTTTGAGCCTTGAAGAGAAACATGATAGAATAAGGAGTTCCATACTTCTAAAGTCACCACCAAAGGCTGCCACAAAGACACCAACACTCAAGGCAAAATTTTACAAAAACCATGAGTTGTTCAGTACCCGTTAGCAACCGAATATCTACAATTGTCTCAAGTAGACTCTTCCTGTTAAACGTGAAGGTTGAGAACCAAAACAAAATCTTCAATGTTTTAGAGAATATGACAATGCAGAGTTGAGAAGCGGAGTGAGAAAGAGGATAATAAAATAAATCAAGTCTGTATAAGTCTCCTTATTCTCTTTCAGTATGAAGAGGTTCCTTAGAATATTATGAAGCGGCAAGTTATCTTGCTCATCTTTCATAGTTTTTTTTTTTTTTCCAGCTTTTTCTTTACCCTGTTCTCTAGAATCTTCTTCTTTCTTAGGGTTTAGACTCACGATGTCGAACCGCACTCCAGCTAAGCTATGAAACATTCTCGTATGGGTTACTAATACTACAATTCGTGCTATTATTCATGGACCTTTGTCCTTTGTTGAACCTTTTGTATTACTGAGTACAAAAGGTAAATAAATTGTCCTTGGTTCCCAAAAGATCGCCCGCACCTTAAAAAACTTATTTTGCTGCATCTTGGCATTAATCTGGAATCTTAATTTGGTGGCCAAACTGCAGTTTTCTTTGTCTGCTACCTAGTGAAGGGATCCGTTTAACATATCCAATTTATATCTGTGCCCTTTGTTTTGGACTCTTCAGCACTAGTGTAACACTAAAAAAATCTGTCTTTACAAATGAATTCTTGCTTGTGCTTCTTCAGGTTATTCTTATGCTTTTTGAATTTGATAGATTCAAATCAAAGTAACATATGGTTGAAAAAAACCCAGAAAATTTATTAGCTGGACGTTTGAGTAGAAATGGCCAGTGGTTTCATCTAGAATTTTACCCTCCTCCTGTCATGGTATGTCGAACAAAATACTTATTTCAAAAGCAGAAGTGAAATGTCGCGGATTAGACCCTTGCACACTGACTAAAATAAATGAATCAGGTTGGCAATTGCTTTTCTGTGGAGATATGATTATGCTTGGAGGTATAGATATGCTTGGTGCATTGGCATGTTCCATTCATGGGGCTTACCTGCTTTTCCATATTCCTTTTGATTGTTATATTTTTGCATGGAAATTTAAACCCCATTTAGCTTCCTCATAAAAACAAGTCTACCTTCGTCTGCTATTCTGCCTCATGGTGTCACTCCCATGATGAATGATCCAATCGCTGGTGATTTGAAACCGATAGATATAACAAAAGGAAGATGATTTCAGGAGAATAGCTGAAGTCAAAGAGAAGGAAAGACGGAAGATATTAGAGGAGATAATGTACTGTTTGATCGTAGAGAAATTTGTAGGCAAAGAAATTTCAATGATCCCAAAGTTATCAGCAACCTCGGATCCTACTAGCAGGGTTGACTTCTGGCCTAACCAAGAACTGAAACTGGAGTCTGTCCACTCCCCGGAAGCATTCGAGATGATACAGAGCCACCTATCCATTGTTCTCGGTGAGCGCTTTGTGGGAGTGGGACCCCTGGATTCCATTGTCCAGATCAGCAAGATCAAACTTGGGAAATTATACGCTGCTTCTATCATGTACGGTTATTTCTTGAAACGGGTCGATCAGAGGTTTCAACTTGAGAGATCGATGAACACCCTCCCCAAGGGTTTTGAAGAAGAGCAGATTAAGTTTGAGGATCCAAAACCCGGATTTCGGCTGTGGGACCCGGATTCGTTGATACGTATTCTACCTAACGATGGTGATGGAGGGGACCCCACTTCCTCTGACGAGGGTAAGGCATACAGGTTGAGATCCTACGTGATGTATTTAGATGCAGAGACACTCCAGAGATATGCGACTGTAAGATCTAAGGAAGCAATTTCTTTGATCGAGAAGCAGACTCAGGCCTTGTTTGGAAGGCCAGATATCAAAATTTCGAAAGACGGTTCACTTGATACGTCGAATGATGAAGTCATTGGTATTACTCTTTCTGGGCTGACAATGCTGGTTTTGGAGGCTGTTGCTTTTGGATCGTTTCTTTGGGATGCTGAAGGCTATATCGAATCCAAATGCCAGTTTCTTAAAAGCTAGGTGAAGCGTCGGCTGGTCATGAGATTTGGTGTTCTTTCAGCTGTGGATTGTAGTGCTTGTAAAAAACGCGTTAGTTGAGAATTAGTGAATGTAAATAGGGTCATTTTGGATGGGGGGAGTGAATGTGATTCCAGCACCCCTATGATTCTGTGGGTTGTAATGGATTGGGATAGCAAAGTGGTTATGGATTATATACTCTGGATTACAGCCATCCAAACACTACCTTACAGCTTTTTCTAGCTGACTATTGTATTTCTGTCCAAGATACTGGTCAGATTTTTTTCATAGGTACTAAATAGGTAAGCCAGTTCTTTTATTTTTTACTATTGATTTCCCTATGGAGGCAATTGTAGTGAAATTCGAATAGAATGGAGGGAAAGATAACGCTGCAAATCCAGCACACTGGGAGACCTGCAGAAACCTGGCAATAGTGCTGCCATTCTTGAAGGAGAGAGACATCAAGTTTCAACACAAGTTAATTCTCTAAAAGACTGGCTTCATAATTCCATCCTTTCGTTGATTTTAGCCACTGCATACCATTGCAGTCTTTACTGAAAATGCGTGACGTCTTCCCATGTGTCATAAGGCTCAATAAAAGAACTCAGAAATCGTCACAAGCGTGGTGAGGCTCCGTCGATGAACTCGGAAATCGCCCCCGCAATCAGAGTTAGACGCAGAATTCCAACTTCGGGGAGATAAGCGCTCATATTATTTTTGACGTCGGAGCGCCAAAATGATACTCCATATACACTCCCCCACAGCCACTCCTAGCCACACCCTCTCTCACATGGAGTGTGGTCCCCACATGTGGATCCCATGTAGGCCCCACACCCCATGTGAGAGAGGGTGTGGCTGGGAGTGGTTGTGAGGGAGTGTATGTATCACTATTGAAAATTTAAGTGGCAAACCTTAATATACTTTCCTAATTGCGCCTAGGTCCTGCAAAATAAACCTTTTCTGTATATCCATAGGACCCCAACAACCAATGCTTAGTTTTAACAAATATGGAGCATAGAATGAAGTTCTCTGTCTAAAATGTAAGAGTCCCATTAGACATTTCCTCCAAGGCCCGAAATGGGCCCCATAGTACTGGACTAAACATACTAGCCGTGGAACCCATGTAAACGTGAGGTGTTGAAAAACTGTGGAACATCACGTGACGGTGCCTTAAAGACATTGAATAATTTGTCATAGATTTCTAGGAAGCTACTAACAAGAAGAAACACATTTTTTAACTGAATCCCGTCCAGAAATGCCGACTTTGAAAATCCATCATCAATATGTCCGGTTTTCAGATCTTGATTCTACTTAAATAAAATCCATCATCTTTCCGTGAAGTGAAAAAAAAAAAAAAAAAAAAAAGCCCATCATCAATGGGTTGAGTGAGCCACTCTCTGTTCCATCATGAAACACTCGTTGAAATTCTATCACCCTCATGATTTCATATGATGGCTAGCTCTATCCAGGTGAGGACCTTCCTCCCCCTTTTCACTCCTTTCTCTCCTCTAAGCAACAAGGTGATCATTTTCAGTGCACTTCGATGAGCTTTCTTTTCTTTCTCTCTTTCTGTAGCTGGGTATCCTGCCCAGCCTAATTGATTTAACGTTGATTAATCTTGGAACTTGGAGTTAACAATCAAGAACCTCTCGTGATTCCTGAGGGCTCGAACTAACGTCCTCTTCAATGTACAAAGCATCTTTACGAGCATATTGGAATTTGAAGTTAACGATCAAGCAAACCTCTAGTGATTCCTGAGGGTTCGAACTAACGTCCTCTTGAACGTACAAAGCATCTTTACCAGTCGAATTACATCTCGTGATTCGTTGAACTTGTTTAAATTCAGATATGTAGGCCATGTAGTTCATGCTCGTAGACCTAGCACTCATCATGCTTTGATTCTTTTATAAGACTTGTTATACAAATTATCCAGGAGGCCGAAGAGATGAATGGTCTTTCAGTCGCCATCTGTTGGTTTATTTGGAAAGCTTGGAACAATGCAATTTGGATGGCCTGGTATGGAAATAATGGAATTCTTCTACGGTTTTAGAAAAGACAACCTCTCTATGTTTTGAATTTCAGGAAGCTAATTTTAGAAAAGACAACCTCTCTATGTTTTGAATTTCAGGAAGCTAATTTGCTCAAACCACCTTCTAGTGAATTGCCCAATCCTCCCGTGGTTCTGGTTTGGCTTCGTCCTTCGTCAACTGCTATTAAATTAAATGTGGATGGAGCTATTAGCAAGGCCAATGGAAAAGTGGGGATTGGTGTTGTGGCTCATGACTCCGTCGGGCAGATTATTGGCTTGCTTTCCTCACCGGTCATTGGCTTTCTTTCTCCTTGAGTTAGTGAAGCATTGGGCTTTCGTGAGGCTCTTGTCTTTGTTGCAAAGATTGGTCTTACAACTATCATAGTAGAAGGAGATGCCCTGCAGATCATCCAGGCCCTCGACAAGGGTGGAAACCAATTTTCAGATTGGAGCTCTATCATTTCTAATTGTTTAGAGCTTTTACCTTTATTTTCCACTTGTTATTTTAATCATGTGAAACGTGCATGTAATAGAGTAGCTCATTCTTTGGCTAAAAAGTCTCTATCTTGTGCTAAAAAATCCCTCGACAACGGGGGTAACCTTGCCCTTGGTGATTTACAATCCTTAGACCATCATTCGATCTTCTTAAGAATATAATATCATCTTTCCCCCCCGGGGGGAGGGATTAAAAAAACATGCTATCAAGACACTAACACAAGTGTGTTTCGAATTTCATGATATTCTTGCAATACGCATTAAATTGAAAATCTTAATTTACTCAACATATGTGGTCATTCAGTAACATGCACAAAGATGATTGAGGCGAGAAACATGTCGTGTGATTTTTATTCTTCATTTTCGCAGAAACAAAACTAAAAAGTAAAATTTTAGAAATAGTCCTTTCACTGTGCGTAGGGGTGAAAGCGGTGCGGTTCGGCCGGTTTTTCTTCGGTTTTGAAAACCGAATATTCGGTTCGGTTTACTATTTCTATAGACCGAAACCGACCGAATAGGGAATCGGTTTTTCCGGTTTCGGTGTTTTCGGTTTCGGTCGGTTTAGTCGGTTAATTCGGTTAATTCGGTTCTGATCTTTGTACCTCATCTGGGCCTCAAAAAATAAAATTAAACAATGAAATAACACATTTATTGGGCCTCATTTGGCCCAAATATGCAAAATTGATATCCTAATTAATTTGGCCTCATTTTGGCCCAAAAAAACATGACACATTCCATAATTTTTAAGCCTCATTTAGGCTAAAAACAACTCATGTGTGTCTCCAGGAAAAAAAATTCATTGCACTTTGCAATTTGCATAAACTACTCCCTGTCAAATACCCAAAAATGAGTTCATTGCACCAGTTCAGTGCACTTTGCATCAACTACTCCCTGGCATTCCAACATAAAAATGCCCAAAAAAATAATAGAATACTAGTTCATTGCACTAGTTCAGTGCATTTTGCATCAACTATTGAGACAGACAACCAAAACATGGCCACTAATAAGTAATAATGTTGATAGCCATAAACAAGAAACTGGATTCACAAATCCATGAGTGTCTCCAGACTCCGCCTCTTTTCAATAGTCCATTTGTTCTCCAAGTACTCCTTGTCAAAGATCAATGATTTCTGAATCGCCACTTGTGTCCGCAACTACAAGTTCTATCATTCATATAGCAATACAAAAAACAGAAAATGTTAGCAACAGTGGACATTGGTACAAATAATGAAGCAAAATATTGAACAAGATAAATTACCTGCTTCCAATTTTTCCACCTCATCCATGTAGTCTCTAAGATTTATTTTAGTTGGATAACGCAACCAATCTTGGGTACAAATCAGAGCCTCGGCTGTTGTGGGAGAAAGAGAAGTTCGGTACGGATCAAGGACCCGTCCTCCCGTGCTAAAAGCAGATTCTGAAGCAACAGTGGACACTGGTACAGCTAGAATATCTCGCGCAACTTGAGAGAGAATAGGATACTTGGCGGAGTTAGCCTTCCACCAACCTAATAAATTAAACTGCTCGTTGTCCACTTCACAACTCTCCATGCAATACCTCTCCAACTCGGACTTACTAACCAAATTGTTTTCTTCCTCTAAATGCATCTTAAATCGAAATTTCATTTTCTCCAAAGAATCCATACCCTCTTCCTCATCCATCGTTTTATTAGTTGATTGACCCAAATCATTTAGTGGCAATGCATGACTACCATTCTTCTCATACCAATCATAAAGCTCACCCATCTCATTCTTTATCTCCTCAACCATTAAATCAACAACTTCTTTGTCGTAACATTTCTTAAGACACCATGCCACATATTTGAATTTATAACGAGGGTCAAGAACAAAGCCAAACATTAACAAAGAATTCACTTTCTCAAACTTCCAATATTTTTCAAATTTGCTCTTCATGGCACATGCCAAAGACCTCAAAAGAGGATCTTTTTGGCTCTCACTCAGCTTAACAATTTCCAAACGAATCAACATCATATCCATAAAAAAGGAATTGCAAGTTACGTATAAAGATCCCGAAAATCGCACGGTTGCATCATGAAACAATTGTCACTCTAGAGGGAATATTTGTATTTGTATACATTCTTTTGCAATTGTCACTCTAGAGGGAATTCTTACCCATTTCGGTTGAACTACACGTATGAACTTCCTAAATCCCTCACCCTCAACAAATTTGAAAGGTAACTCATCAATAATAACCATCTCAGCCAGGGCTTTCACACAAGCCTCCACACTAAAGTTCACAATGCTAAGTTTTCCGCCCATTTCTAGACCATCCTCACCTTTTACAGACTCAAAGCCAAGGGTTTTTTGCTTTTTGTCCAAATTCTTTTGGCTTAACTCATACGCACGACACTGGTAGGTTAAGTGAGATTTCATTGCTGATGTTCCATTTTTCGTAGAGTGACATGCATAATCTGCCTGACAGTAATCACATGCAGCCCTAGGATTAGGATCACCATCTTCTGTAATAATTGAAAAATGATCCCATACCATAGATTGATTAGCTCTCTTGTGCTGAGCCTTTCCATTAGCAACCTTTGCATTAGCAGCCTTTGCATTTGCTTTTTTTCCCACTTCTACACCATCTCCTCCAGGTTGGGTTGGACCAATTTCTTCCTCTAAAATATCATTCATCTAAGAAGAACACAAATAGTTTATAGTTAAATACTTAAATACTTCTTAGAATGGACAGATCCATATCATTCATCCAGATTTGCTCTCAGAAATACAAAAACATAGTAAAAGCAACTTGCGAAAACCTAGCGAAACAAAACCCATATTACAGAATCGAAAAGTCGACCTTAAGATTAGAGATTACCTTAAGATTCGAAGGTGGAGCTTACTTGAATATTGATCGTGCAGTGAACTGATGAAACCCACTTGATTGTGAAGTGAACTGATGAAACCCACTTGATTGTGAAGTGAACTGATGAAAGTGAAACCCATATTCTGTCTCTGTTTGTTTTAATATTGAGTAAAAGAAAAGTGATGACTAATGAAGTCTCTCTTTCTCTCTTTACAAGAAAAGTGGCTCTTTCTCTCTTTACAAGAAAAGTGGTGCGGCTGAGATCATAAAAGGGTAGGGTTAGTGGGTTACCTTAATGGATGGCTGAGATTCAGCCTATGTTATTGGGCATGGACGTCTGAGATGAAATAAAAGTATGGGGTATATAAACCGGTTCGGTTTGGTTTTTTCCGGTTTAAAACCGGAACCGAACCGGAACCGAATAATTTCTAAAATCAAAACCGAAACCGAACCGAACCTTCAACCGAACCGAACCGAACCGGTTTATTCGGTCGGTTTATTCGGCCGGTCCGGTTTGGCCGGTTTAAATTTCACTCCTAACTGTGCGTAAATCTCAATTTTTTTTTCCATCTGTGAGAGGAAATGACAAATTTTTCTATGAATTTTGTCTAATCCCAACAAGTCGTTAGCTAGAGGGATGACATTGAGACGGAGTGTTAGAGTTAAAATTACACAAACAATACTGAAGTGGCGAAATTGAGATTTATGCAAACTAAAGGAACCAGTTTTGTAATTTATCAAAACAAAAACCATAGCCAGCCAAAGGCCTACGACTCTTCCTCTCCTTGTTTTCAACATCTTCACGTAATATAAGGCTTGTAATAACGAAACAAAGGAGGAGGAGGAGAGAGAAAAAACGATTGAAGGAGGAGAAAAACTGAAGCGGAAAAAAAAAAAAACCGAATGGATTATTCAGGCTCTCTCTCTAAAACGGTAATAACTCCCTTCTCTCGCCTCCTCCTCCTCTCCTTCTTCTCTCTCTTCTTCTTGTGCATCGCGAACCTCGCCGCAGCGTTCAACTTCTCCACCATCACCTTCGACCAAGGCTACACCTCTCTCTTCAGCGATTTCAATATCATTAGGTCCGACGACGATAACACCGTCTCTCTCCTCCTCAACCGCTATTCCGGTATCATCCTCTCTCTCTCTCTCTCTCTCTAATGACATATGCATACATGTAAGAAACTTGATGTTTGGTTGTTTTCCAGAACATTTTCCGCTTGAAACAAACAGAGTGTTAGTAATTCTTTTCCGAACGTTGATGGATTTTGAAAGTTGGTTCGAACGAATTCTTTCGGAAATCAATATGTTTCTCTTAAGAAAATTGATATATTTCTTGTCTCTTCAATTTGATTTTTAATTTACAGCAAAATTTCTATGTCTATATATAGCTTTTATGTAATTGAATCCTTACTGGGTTTTGGTTCCAGGCTCCGGTTTTATTTCGTCCGACTACTACAATTATGGCCTATTCAGTGCAAAAATCAAGTTGCCATCCAATTACTCATGCCGGCATTGTCGTCGCATTTTACGTGAGTTTTCTAAAATTTTATACAGAAAATGACTCATCGTCCTTGTTTGTATCCTATGTGAATATATGTTTATTTAATTATAATTATCTATATGGAATAATAGATATCCTTTCGTTTAGTAAATTCAGGGATTCTTTAGGTTTAATGAAGCTAGGGGCCCTCAATTTTTATTTTCCCATAAAATAAACTTTTATCCATAGTTTTAGGCAATAAAATTTCTGCTTTAAAAAAAATAAAAAATAAATAGGCTCACCACTTAGGCACCATAATTTTACACATATAATTTTGTCTTTTATTTTTCTATTTGTTGAATGTGTTTGACAATGAAAGTGGACAAAGGACTTCTGTTTAGCAAAGAAAATGACAATGTGACGTACCCTTTTTCATAAACTAAACAACAATACGCGTTACTTCAAAACATTAATGCCACGTCATTTTGACTAGATTTTCTTACAATATTTCTTTCCCTCTAATTTTATTTTCATTTCTTTCTCACCTGTCAATGTTAGTGCTTTTATGGATAACAACAATTCATGATTTGTGATACAGACATCAAACGTCGACGTATTTGAGAAAAACCACGATGAATTAGACTTCGAGTTCTTAGGAAACATCCGAGGAAAGCCATGGAGGTTTCAAACAAACTTATACGGAAACGGAAGCACGAACCGGGGTAGAGAAGAGAGGTACTCTTTGTGGTTCGACCCTACAAAGCAGTTCCATCGATACACCATTCTGTGGACCTCCAAAAGTATCATGTAAGTACATTTTCCATCTTTAATTCATTTTTTCCTTTTTTTTTTTTTTCCTATTTTCCTACAAAGTTTTGAGTATGACTATTGAATGAAAATAAGGCTAAACGTGCAATGTTTAAACATTAATTGGTTTGTGCATTTTTTTAGCTAGTTTCGTTTGTGGAATGGTCTAGGGTCCGTTTGGTTTGTCTGCTTATCATTTTGTTATTAAAAACAAGCCATAAGAAAAAAAGGTTTGTCCAGTGGGGCAGGTTCCTTCTTCAAGAAAATCTCACATTTTTTCTTTCATACTACTAGCTAACTAACTATATATACTTTGCTTTTGTGCTTTAGTGGTTAGGCCTTTTTCTCGATGTACCCTTTGTCGAGTTTTTAATAAAATTTTGCTGCCGATAAAAAAGACAATTAATTCAAATGCCAAACGATTTTGATTATTTTTTTCTTTTGTATATCATTTATTTGTAAGGAATAAGCAAATAAGCAAGGCAAATCAAATGGGTCCTTAATTGAAAAAAATGAAAATAAAACAACAACAAAATAAACATATTAGAGTATGATTTTCTTTGGTTTATGGGTCATGCTTGGCCAAATATTTCATCTGATATAAATGAATATCGGATTAATAATCCAAAAAAATCAATACAAAACTAACAAAAAGCACAAAAAAAATAATTTGGCTAAATTATTTAGCCAAAACACACCCCTAAGAAATTGTTTGGGTAAGGGATTTAGATTAAATCACATACATCTACAAGCCTCACATAACTCAAACAAAAATGCCATGACTGTGCACCTCCGGACTATGAATTTATAGAAGCTATAGACTTGGTTTGAGCGAAATTGAAATATCGCAGTTTAAATTAAAATTCTGTTATATAAGAATAAAGGGATTTTTTTTTTTTTTTTCTGATTTTGTCGGCTGTAAGGATGAAGGATTTTGTAGAGGATTTTATAACTAGTTGAAGAAAGCTCCAACCAACGAAATTTCCATTTGGTTTGTAGCTAACTTCTTATCATTTAGGATCACGGAATGTAGTGTGTTTAATTGGATCTTTTGTAACGTAGGCATTTTTGACATATTATTATATATTTAGGTTTATGATGACAATTAGTTTTAAATTAAATGAATTTACGGAAAGCTACGTACGCCTAAAATTACCAACTTAATTAGGTTTTAGTACTTCATTTTGTTGCAACCATTGGTTGGTTGTAAGCACATATCTATTCTGTCACTTCAAATCCTTGTTTGAATCTCTCTTAACTTTAAGACTGTGTAATATCTATTTATTTCTTTTGTAAATACATATTTTTATGTTTGGATCACCAATAAATGAAGAAATACTCATTCATTCATTTATTCTTTTTGATCAACAAAAAGTTTATTAAAGAAACTTGATAAAAGGTACATGGGAGAGGGGAGGGGACTCCAACGGCCAATGGTTGAATAATTAAAAAAACATCAGTTGGGTCAAACCCCAAAAAACATCCATTGGGCCTAGCCCAAAAAAGGCATGCCAACACAGTAATACAGCCCAAACCACCAAAAGTCCAGTCCAAACCCAGGAAACCCTAAGCCAGCAAGACCAGCAAAACCCTAACCCTAATGCTCATTCATTCATTCATTCACCAATATCAATTGCAAAACCGCTAATTAGTGGCACCTCAATAATTATTCTACTTGGATAACAGGGAGTTTTCTTTACTATTGTCACTCACGGAAATGCTAATGTCGACCAAATATTACTAATTTTACTCCAAAATTTATTATTGTCGCACTAAAATGTAGACTATCACCATAATATATTCTGTGGCGAAAGTAGGTATTTCAATCTTATTCATTCAAAACCACCAAAGGCAGAGCCTAGGTAACAAGGGTGAGTGGATTTAAGTGCTCTTCCCTCTAGGGTCAGCCCAAGGATTTTTAATGCCCAAGGCCTGACCTAAAAATTGTGCCTTTAAGAGCTAACACTTAAAAAAAATTTACAGTAACAATCACAATACAAAAAAGTCAAAACAATATGAAGTTCTACTAATCATTATATAAAAACACAAAATACAAAGTCTCAAGATGCATATCATCTCAAGAACGCATGAGTATCTCGTGTTGCATTTCTAGAAACAAAAATATCTATCAGTGGGCAACAATTCCCAAAGTTTTCAAGGGTGAATCAATCTGTCACTAAACAATGAGCCAAAAACATCTATGAATAACCAATTGTTAGTAATTCAATAATGAATAAACCTAGGGTATTCCACTCGGCATGGGATTTTTAATAAACTTAGCAGATTGCACTAGAAATTGGTTTCTAACACACTTTTTGTTGGATTGAGACAGACATTGAGTTTTGTCATTTAGAGAGTACCAAGAAATAATTCTTATGACTATATAACAATCAATTATCATTAAACCATAAAAAAACTAAGATTTTGACTCATTTCCGAGAAACATAAAACACGTGCTTATATGGTTCAAATAACTGGATGAGGAGAAATACACTACATCTGCAAAATGCCAAAATGTGAGTTTCTTGTTTCTGCATTGAACCCCAAAAAACCCATAACTCTGGACCCACAAACCCCAAAACTCAATAGTTAATGAGAAAGAGAATAGAATATAACTGATTGTCAAAGTTCCAAGATGTTTTTTTAAATCTGTGCGTTAAATATTGCCTTGATCCCGAACAAAATGCTTGCCCCGCGTATGTTCACACACACACACATAGAGAGAGAGAGAGATTTCCACCAATTTGGGTAAAGTGGAAAATCGTTTGAATTGCATTTTGAGAGGTAATGTGTTGCCTTTTGGGGCTTTTGAACAATTAGACTTGGGCCTTTTATTTTTTAAAACTCCATGGAGCTCTTTGTTTAGACGTTTTTTTAAAATTAGATTGGGCCTCTTTTTTTTTTTTTTTTTCTTATTGGGCCCAAAAGTCTCCTACTCATGCCTAATATCAAAAACTATAAGAGTGCCCCTAAAATTTTGGGTTTTGGGGATGCCCTAGGCCCTGATCTCTTGGGTCTAGGGCTTGGGTTGGCCCTGCTTCCCTCTCATACATGATCTGACAAGATTCGAGTCCCGCCAACTGCAGGACTAACGTGAATGGACGTTTGTCCATCTATTACCTAAGTGGTGCTCTATCTTTCAGGACAATAGCTATGACTCGAATCAAACATTCCACAATGGGTCAGGAGTACATATGGTCACGCCCTAAGGGGGTTGCTACGCTAGTTGCCCCCACCTTTTTGCAATTAAAAAAAGAAAAGAAACTCTTATCCAGTTCAAATTCCATTTGAATTTCAAATGCATTTCGAAGTCCACTCCATTCCATGTAATTAATAAAATTGAGGCCGGTTCGTTCTATTCAAGTGCCCATTCTATTCCTTGGGCGCATCTGGTTCGCTAAGAATGGAACGAACACCAGGAATGAAATTGAGACTGTGATGGAATAAGAAGGGAATGAGCTCATCTCCATATTTTGTTTGGAATAATGATACAGACACACTCCCTCTACCACACCTCTCACATGTGGGGTGGTCGGTTTTAACCAAACCCGACCCGACCCGTAACCACAACCGCCAGACATATCTTGGGTGGGTTCGCGGACGGTTCGGGTTGGTCGGGTTGAGCGGATCGGATCCGCTGGGCACCCCTATCCTTTTCTCATGCGTAAAAGGACACTGTAGTAAATTCTGATAAATAAAGGAGAAAAAACATAAATAAAAAAAGGTGTGTCAAACTCAGTGACTAATCCTAGTCATTTAGCCATGTAACTTTATCACATTTGTTTTTTGGCCTTCTCTTTTTTATCTTCCTTACAATGACACCCAAACCATTTATTGGATCACTGCAGTTTCTACGTGGACGAAGTCCCAATCAGGGAAGTAATCCGCAACTCCGCCATGGGCGGCGACTACCCGTCAAAACCCATGTCCCTCTACGCCACCATATGGGACGCCTCCACTTGGGCCACCTCAGGCGGCAAATACAAAGTCAACTACGACTTCCAACCCTTCGTCGCTGAATTCACAGACCTCGTCCTTGAAGGCTGCACTGTGGACCCCATCCAGCAGATCCCCGCCGCCGCCGCCCCGTGCGACCGCAAAACCGCCGCCCTTGAGGCCGCTGATTATAACACCATATCGCCCGAGGGACGGAAGGCCATGAGCTGGTTTAGGGAGAGGTACATGTACTACTCCTACTGTTATGATTTGGTTAGGTACCCCGTGCCCCCGCCGGAATGCGTCATCGTCCAGGCGGAACGGCACTTGTTTAAGGATACGGGAAGGCTGAAGGAGGCGTTGAGGATGAAGTTTGGGCGGCACCAGAAGCACCGCCGACGGCGGGGCCGCCGGGTCCCCGGGGGTGGTGCCACAACTTTGTGATGTGTCTGGTGGTGTGTGGATAGTAGTTATATAACAATAAAATACTAAGATCTAAAGAGGACGTTTAATTTGATTGGGACAGGTATCAAGTATCATTTCTGGAGTACCAGACTTTAAGATTATACTACAATAATTTTTTTATTTTTTTTCAATCCTAGGTATGTATATCATTTCTGGATGTGAATAGTTATGGTACTTTCTTTGCCATTAGTGCTGTGATTGCGTGTGAGGCGCGCAACCTAGATCCATTGCAAAAAAAAAAAAAAAACGTGCGTTATTTGGACTTAAAAATTAAATAATTTAGTACATTATTTGGTGAAAAAAAATCAAAAAATTATGAGCGATTATACTTTATTTCTTGCCCGAAAATTGTAAACGCAATAAGCTAGCAACGTGAAAACGTGCTTGCTTGTCTCCTTAAAAAGTTGGAATCTCCAAACATGACCAATATTTGGTAGATCTCAATTAGTTCTATTATATATAAAGTTTTTAAAATTTCTGAACAATTAAAAATTGCATTAAAAGTTTAATCCAATTTTTATTATATATAAAGTTTTTACATTGGATGGATTTTTGAAAAAAGTAATAATTAAAGAGAGATGTAATAATTGGAGAGAGATATAGAGAGAAATGAGAATGATGATTGGAGAAAGGGGTATGAATAGAGAGAGAAATGTGATTAATGATTGGAGAGATGGGGAGAGAATCTTTTTGAAATTTTTTTTTAAAATGTGAAGTGAACAAATAAACCTCCATCTGCCTAACTTTCTAGAGGATTTTTTAGCATTGTTTTTTGGGTTTTTTTTCATTAAGTTTTATTAGATGCAAGTTAAATTTTTACTTCTTATCGATCATCTCGATTAGAGAAACAATATATTAGAGTTGAGAAAAATTCGTATAATATGACGAAAAAAGACCCAAAAAGATCAAAAATGTTTTCAAGGTGATTTAACATACTGGTAATTTAAGGTCATAATCTTTAAAATTTTATTTTGTTAAATACTGGTAATTTAATTTTTCAAGGTGATTTACTCACAACTTTCGAAAAATCAGGGTTCCCTAAAAATCCGTAAATCCCCTAACAGTATGAATGCAAAACACTAGTTAATACTACCAGCAGAAATTCACGCAAGCAGTCAAATCCCACATCATAGAGATATACGTGAAAAACCCTAAATGGGTAAAAGACCATGGGAAGGAATCAAAATCACTATACTCATTGTGCGGTTATAGATATACCTATCCAAACGATGTAAATCCTCACAAAGTTCTAAGTATCACCTGCCGAGTCACACGTACACCGCATCCAGTGATCTTGATCGCCAACGCCTTAAATCACACAAGCTTCCTTGGATACTTTCGGAGTCCCACCAAAAGTATTCCCTAGAAATCACTTCTAAATTGTAGAGAACTTCTTGGAGATGAACATGTAGTTGTACGATTGTTCGTTTGTGTTGAGACTCCAAGGTTATCACTCAAAAGATCAAGAAACTTCTGTCTCTCCTTCCAAAAAGTGCGGCTACTATAGGTTATGAGAGATAATGAAAAAACTCTAGCACATCGGTATTTGTAGATAGCTGTTCGCGCCCAACTTGCTTGACAGGTTGCTCGAGCAAGTCCTGAAGTTATTCTTGGCAGAAGAGTTGCTGGACATGTTGTTCGAGCAAGTCTTGAGCAACTTCTCAACTAGTAAAATAACTTACTCAACTCACCACTAAAATACATATTATCGCACTCTCAACCATTACATAAAGAGCTGATTCCTTTCCACACCTAAACAGACACTCTAAAAATTAAAATTACAACTCAATGTAAATGTGTGTTTTGTCAAAAGGAATTGTCAAAACAAAGAATTCTGAAACTTGGTCCTTACAACTTTATTCGTGAAAATTTATTAAAAGGAACGTCTTCCAAAAAAGTGATGGCTAAATACAAACCTGTACTGCACTACCATTATCGAAACACACATTTTCACTTTTTTTTAGTACCTTCAAGAAATCTAATCTATCCTATCTTATGAGGTCGGGAATAGAACCCCACAATAACAAATTGAATCCCTGGTCTTTTCCAGGTAAAGGCTAACCACACTACTTGATTATCTCTTTATTCTCCACACACTTTCACTTTCAAACAATGGATAAACGTATGTAATTTTTTTTGGGGAGGGGGAGACATGCAAGAAGAATTTAAACACGGGAGTGTCACCATCCGATGAGTCTACTTATGTTGTCGCATGTTTTGAAAAAATGTGGAAAAGAAAGTTAGTTTAAAGTTATTTAATTAGGTTTTCTCGTGGACTTTATTTTTTGTGAAACCAATAAAGGATTAGCCAACTGTCTTTAGGTATTCAAATGAAAGCCATTGAATGCTGTTCTTTTTTTTTCAGTCGGTTATTTTCTAAATTCTAATTATTATATTATACCTACAAAATAGAGAGGACTTTAAGTACCAGAAGGATGAAATTAGTTTCTGCTAGTAATTTAACCCAATATAAAAGGGATAGTGTATTTTGGTCTTGCAAAAATTTCAGCCAACGCAATCAAACACTATAAACATGAGTACATTTGATTCTCGGATTATTTATCTAAAAAAAAGAATGGAAAAGGTGAGATATTTGCATGGTGATGATATAGGGGAATGTGTGGATCCTTGGAATAACGTGAAACAGTATTATGAAATTAGTTGACCTATGTTTTATTTGGATGGGAAAAAGAATGGAATAAAAAGTGGATAATTATTTCCAACCAAAGAATTTTTTACCGTCGGAGAAAAATAATCTCAAATATCCAAATTAACTTATACGATCCACAAACGGTAGTAATACCTTACATGAGGTAGTCAGTGGGCTAATAATCTCCCTCCAGCCTCCTTTTTAGTCTCATGCAACAAACTTGGACTAGTTACAGATTTGGGATTGCAATCCCGGCATGAAACATGTCAACTTATTATTCGTGAGCCCAATATGGAGGATGTTGGGCGGTTGGCCTTGGAAGGCAAGAGGCCCGTTGAAGCCTATGATGAAGATTCGGTCATCATCTAATTCTGGGCGATATAAACATAATAAAAGAAAGGTTGTTAGTGAGTTTGATTTTGTGGGCTGTTCTCATTGGGTTGTGGAAAAGAATAAGCAGGGCTCTTCGATTATTTTTAACTTTGGATCTAAGGCCAAGAACTTGAAGAAGTTAGCTTTGTATAAGAAAGCTGTTAGGAGAGCTTTTGGAAGGACTACAGGGAAAGAGAGTGAAGGGCTTTAAGAACAGACGCAAAAGATTTCAGGTGCAAGAGCTTAGGGGTAGCGGCCATCTAAAGCCTCTCTGTCTGCATGGTAGGTGTGAGGGTGTGTCTTCTCGGAAGGGAAGGAGCAGACCGCTCCGTCGAGAGATTGTCCCCTAGAAGTGAAGGTCGGTTTCCTCCTCTCTATCTGATTCTGGTAGTTCGTCACAGTTGTTACTTTCTATTTCTTCTGGAGATGATGAATTGAATAGGCATGGTGTGGGGTCTCGATGGGTTGGAGAAACTGGTGAGGGTAGTCAGGGGATTGGGGATTTAGAGGTTTCTAGGGATGAACAAATTGGGGGTCCTTTAAAGCGGTTGGCGACAGTTGCTTTGGGTCAGGAATCGGGTATGGAGGGAGCGTCTGCATCCGTTAGGAAAAGAGTGACAGAAGAACTGCATCAAGTGGTGTAGGATCGTGCGATAGCGCTGTTGGCGAATCAATTAAGGAGCACACCTATGGATGATGGCATTAGCAATGTTATGTCTGTTTGGGATGAGCGAGCTGAGGAGTTGGAGATTCAGGTCCAGTTGGCAGAAGAGGTGAGGCAGTATGTATGGGCTCGGTGTGGATCCTTGGTTCGGGGGGAGATGGCTAGTCCAAAAAAATGGGGTTTTGGAGGAGGTTGTCCCTTATCAACCTCCTCCCTCCCCCTGAAGATTCTAAGCTGGAATTGTAGGGGTTTGGGCGAGGCCCCTACAGTTCGAACAGCTAAGAATTTGGTCCAACAACACCAGATTAATTTGGTTTTTTCATGGAGACGAAATGTGATTCTCAAAAGCTAAAGAAGTTGGGATTTAGTATGGGTATGGGTTATAAGAATTTTGAAGGGGTAGATGCGATTGGCGCTACAGGTGGAATTTGGGCTACTTGGGATGAGGGGATACACGCTTCTATGATTAAGGTTCATCCTAGGTTCCTATTGTTGAAAGTACGTAGTGGATGAGAAGGGCATGGAGTGGTTGTTACTGCTACTTTATGGACATCATAACGTGCTTTTCAGGTGTGAAACTTGGAAGGCTGTTTTGGAAGCTTTGACAGGGTGGAATTTACCTTTGCTGGTTATTGGTGATTTTAATCAGGTTCTGGAGTTGGAGGAGAAATATACTCCGTCCCACATTGTTTGCCATTTTTACTTTTTGATTTTTCCAAACAATTATCTATATTTCACAATCTATAATGTTTTTTATAATTTTGAAAAATATGTTTAATAAAGTGAATTGCGATCTATCAAACAAGATCCATATTGTAGATAAAAATCATTATAAATCAAAAGATATGGACGATTTTTGTAGAGGTCCCAAATAGTGACATGGTACAAGAATTTGGGACGGAGGGAGTAGTAAATGTAAGAGTAAGATTGTGGGGGTGGCTTGGTTAGCTGAGTTACTGGAAAGCTGCGTTTACAGGATGTTCAGAGCTATGGGGTTTTTTATACATGGACGCAAAATCGAAGGAGTGAGGATGTAACTTTTGAAAAGCTTGATAGAGCTATGGGTAATGAGTGGTGCAAGTGTTTTCCTAAAGCAGCTGTTCTGGTTCTACCAATTTTTAGATCGGATCATAGTCCATTAATTCTGGATACTTGCTGGTCTAATGAGAGTAAATTTAGTCTAAATAGATTTGAGGAGTGTGGCTACAACATGAGGAGACGACCAAAATTATGCAGAACGTGTGGGGCTTGGAGATTCATGGTTCAGCAACTTTCTAGCTAATTCAAAAATAGAAAATTTTGCTTAGTCATTTGTGTAATTGGAGCAACTTATCTATTACGTGGCTGCCAAGACAATTGGAAGACATCAAGAAGAGGTTGAGCGGCGTCCAGTGTGAGCTAGCGGAGGCTGTTCGATGTGGGTCAAAGGAGGCTTTTGAGTTGTCGGTGGAAGAGAGGAAACTGAGAGAGCAACATGACTGTTTGTTAGACATGCAAGAGGTGTATTGGGCCAAGCGATCTAAGGAGAGATGGATTGTAACACCCGTTCCAAATATTTAGCATTTAATTCGCAATTTAAAGTGGTGGTGTGGTGACACCTAATAATTTTTCATGAGTGGGTGCATAATTAATTTTACTTTTCGAGAAATGTTATTGGATAAACCGAGACCGCGGTTAGTCTCAAAATAATTTATTTGGGCCATGGTTAAAATTTTAGAATTTTCTGTGGTGGAATCTAGACTGCGCGGTCGGAACGGGGCTTGTTCTCACCCACACCCAATCATTTTTCCCTCAATAATTGGGTTGAGGGGATATTTTTCCCATCAGATTACGTAGAGAGAGAGGGAGGAGGAGAGACCAAAAGAAAGGGAAAGAAGAAAAGAGAGAAAGGAAGAGAAAGAAGAGAAGAGAGGAGGAGAAAGAGAGAGGGAGGCCGGCTGCCGCCAAGTTCGGCCACCTCCGCCACCATGGCCGATCATTATCACCTTCTCCCAAGTTTCATCTCAACAAGTATGCCTCTTTTCTCCGGTTTTCCTGTTAATTTTGTGGTACAAATTCGTGTTTTTGGTACCGGTATGAACAGTAGCTCGTTATAGCTGACAGGGTCACGGTTTTTGGCTAATATCTCGTTCATAAACTGTTAATTAAGTTTTGGTTCCTTCATATGATTTAGAGATAATTCAGAGGGCTTTCTTTTGCCACTGGAATCACTGAAATCCATTGAGAATTCGATTTATTATGAATTTTTGAAATTAGGTCTGTAAATCTGGAAATCTGCTATGAGACAGATTCATGTAGCCTCTGTATTTGGTTGTTTTCTCGCCTTTGGAGCATGAATTAGACTTTGGTCTCTTCTAGAACTTTGAACTTCGTTTCAATACGAAGCTTTTGACACAAGAATCTCTCAAAAACATTAAGAGCACGATTTATGGTGATTTTTCAAAGTCGGGTTGTCCGGTTTCATTCGTTTTCCTACAGATCTCTGTTTTGACTGTATTTCTAGGTATAGTTCCAGAGCTTTTAAATGTATGAGAATTTAACTGGAGGTACCCATATGAGTTATAAACCTTGTGTTAAATTTTAGTGATTTTATGAGAAGTACAGAAAATATGAAAAATGTTTGAGCGGACTGTGGTACTGGAATTCGCAGTGCTGACAGCACTACCGTGTCTTACGGGAACGGCTATAACTTGGCCTAGGAAGTTTGGAATTTCAATCCGCTTGTTGCGTTAGAAAGTAGACTCGTAAGGCTTTCAAAATTGATAGGCCTTGTAGCTTGAGTATTTCCCAGTGATAGCAGTTTTTAATCTGAAGTTGGAGGAAAATCTGTTTTGGGAAATTTTCAGCAGGTTCTGGGCTAGTATGACGATTGATTAAAAATAGTTGCAGAGCTAAGAAAATTCTGTATTTTTAGTATGTTGTCCATGCTTGGGTTGACGGTCTATGGTGAGAATATTGGGACATTTGGACAGGTGGATTAATTCTATAAATTCGTGGTCGGCAAGGGTGTCGAGTTGTCTTAAGTGTATTTAAGCACTTTGTTGTGTTATGCGTGAATTCATTGAGCTACTTTTGGCCTTAATTAGTGTTTTATCATTGATTGTGAATGGCTTTGAGCTAATTGAGAATAAATGGTACAGAGAAGGTACGGACACAATCGAGATGCCGAATACGATAGTCGAACCTACCTTTATCTTTGGAGATCGAGGTGAGTGTTGATTCATAGATGGAATTACTTGGAGATATATATGTGATATTAAATTGTGGAATTTGTGTTAATTATGTGATATTAAATCACAGATGTTTCTTGATATTGAACTGTGGCTTCGTGCCGTATAGACTTCGTGTTGAACTGTGGCTTCGTGCCGTTGGCTTCGTGCCGTATAGACTTCGTGTCGAACTGTGGCTTTGTGCCGTATTGGGCTTCGTGCCGTGGCTTTGTGCCGTATTGGGCTTCGTGCCGTGTGGGCTTCGTGCCGTATAGACTTCGTGTCGAACTGTGGCTTTGTGCCGTATTGGGCTTCGTGCCGTGTGGGCTTCGTGCCGTATAGGCTTCGTGCCGAATTGTTTAAACATTTCTATTGATCTTGTTATATATTGATGTTGTGGCTGCGTGCCGAGTTTGGATGTCGTTTAGGCTTCATGCCGAATTGATTATACATTTCTGTTTAACCTTGTTACAGATTGTTGTTGTGGTTGTGTGCTGTGGCTGCGTGCCGAGTTGGGCTGTGTGCCGGGACTGGCTATGTGCCGGGTTTGGTTGAGTGATGAGGTGGTATGTCGGGATTGGTTGTGTGATGGGTTTGACTGTGTGTCGGGGTTGGTTGTGTGCCAGGGTTGGCCGTGTGTCGGGGATAGACTGTGTGTTGTGATTGTGTGTCAGGATTGGCTGAGAGTTGAGGCAGACTGTGTGTCGCGGTTGTGTATCAGAGTGGCGCAGCGGAAGCGTGGTAGTCGATGGGTTGTAATTGTGTGTTGTGGTTGTGTGACGGGTTGGGTTGTGTGTTGTGTCATGAACGCTTATTTCTTATGAGAATTGAACATTAAGTTGATTGATTTATATCTATGTCTCACACACTCTCCTGGGACCCGTTCGGGTTCCAGTTTTGCAGGTTGTTTTTAGGTGTTGTCCACTGCTAGTCCCATGGTGCGGTCGCGTTCAGTGCAGGGTCCTTTGTCAGGTCGGGTTTGGACCCGCCAAAGTGCTGATCCGGGGCGGGTCGTTACATGGATGGTGTTAGGCGAACGTAATACCAGTTATTTTCACAAGGTTGCTGCTATTAGGTCGAGGCGTAATCAAATCGTATGTTTAAGGGATGACGGGGGCAAGTTTGTAATGGATCAAGGGGAAATTCATCAGACGTTTGTGACCCACTTTCAAAATTTGTTCCATGGCTCGTTTTGTAGACAAGAGTTGGGTCGTGTTCATCTCAAAAGCTCTGTTGTTCAAATGATCTAGTGGTTGTCAAGATGTTGTCTGCCTTAGATGTGAGGCTTAATGGCGATCAGTTACAAAGGTTAGAGGTTCCGTTTACGAAAGGAGAAATCCGCGAGGTAGTTTTTCAAATGAAAGGATCTAAAGCTCCAGGGCCGGACGGGTATGTTGTTGGGTTCTATCAAAAGAATTAGGGTTTGCATTGGTCCTAATGTCGTAAGGATGGGCTGGCGTTTTTGCACTCGGGAGTCATGCTTCGCAAAATTAATCATACGTATATTACTCATATCCCTAAAGTTCCTAATCCAGTTACTATTAATGATTTTTATCCCATAAGTCTTTGCAATGTCCTCTATAAAATTATTGCTCGCGTTCTGGTTAACAGGCTTCGTCCGATTCTTAAGTCTCTTGTCTCAGTTTTCCAAAATGCTTTTGTGCCTGATTGTCTTATTTCTGATAATATTCTTTTGGCTCATGAGTTGGTGGAGTTTATTAGACATAGTAAGAAAGGGAATAAGTCTTGTTTTGCATTGAAACTTGACATTAATAAGGCATATGATAGAGTCAAGTGGTTGGCGGTGGTCAGTGTTTTATCTCACTTGGGATTTAGTCCTCGGTGGATCAATCTTATTTTTCAGTGTATTTCGTCAATTTCGTTCTCTGTTTTAGTCAATGGGTGTCCTTCTAAGATTTTTTATCCAAAATGTGGGCTTTGTCAAGGAAATCCGTTATTCCCCTATTTTGTTCATTTTGGTGTGTCAGGTTTTATCGGCAAATTTGTCTTGATTTGGTCTTTTAAATGTCTGTAAAGGGGCGTCAGTCAGTACACATTCCCCTCCTATCTCTCCTCTAATGTTGCAGATGATTACTTCGTCTTTCTTAATTATGGTTTGTCAGAGATTTGGTGTTTGAAGGAGATTTTAGATGATTATTGTTGTTTTGCGGGCCAAAAAAATAGTTTTAATAAATCTGAGGTTTTTGTTACTCCTAATATGTCTTGAGAGGAGAGAGAGGTGTTGAGGTCGGTGCTTGGTACAAGAATAGTGGAGAATTTTGGATAAATTTTCGGGCAGGTTAGCTAATTGGCGGTCAGGAAGCTTGAATTTTGCTAGTAGATTGGTTCTTGTCAAGCATACCTTGTCTATGATTCCGGTTTATTTATTTTCTATTTTCAGAGCTCAGAGTTACTTTGTTAAGCAAGTGAAAAGTATTATGATTAGATTTCTTTGGGGTAAAGGGGAGAGTGGTGGTATTTGTTGGAAGAGATGGTCGGATTTATGTAAGCCGATGCGGTTGGGAGGCTTAGGAATTAGGGATATTGGGTGCTTTAATCAATCTCTTTTAGCTAAGCAAGCATGGAGATTGCTTAAAGGATCCTAGCTCTCTCTTGGCTCAAGTTCTTTTTGAAAAATATTGTTCGGAGAAAGAATTTTTAGACTACAGTCCAAAGCCGGTCTATTCATGGGGATGGAGGAGTATTTTGTGGGGTCTTCAGTTGGTTAAAAAAGGATTGGCTTGGAGGGTGAGAGATGGGGAAAAGGTAACGGTATTTGGTCATCAGTGGATTCCTAAGTGTAACAATCCTTATGTAGATAGAGGTAAACCTGCAAGTGTATGTAACTTTAAGGTTAAAGATCTCATTGATTGGCCTAATGAAATTTGGCAAGGGCCTTAATTAGTCAGCTATTCCCACAGGAAGTTGCACAGAAAATTAAGTCAACCTATATTGCTAATAAGACTTTAACGGATGAGTGCTATTGGAAGTTTTCTGCTACAGGGAAGTTTTCTGTTAAATCAGAATATTTTGTGGCTGCGGAGCAATGTTTTGGTGAGATGAACGATAGTGGTAGAGGTGATGTATGGAAGAAAGTGTGGGGTCTTAATTTGCCTCCAAAATTTGCGTTCTTTTTATGGAAGCTCTTGCATAGATTCTTACCGGTTAGGGTGGCATTATTTCGTAGGAGGTTGATCGAGAAGGTGGATTGTCCTATGTGTGGATTTGAAGAGAAGTCTATAGGACATTTATTTTTTCAATGTGAGTTGCTCGAAAAGTCTGGGGAGGGTCTAAGTTGGGATTCGATTTCTCAATAGGGCATGCTGTTAGTTTTGAGGAATGGTTTTCGAGCTGGTTGAGGGATACTCCGGATAATTATGCCATTGTGGAGTCAGTTTCTGTTATGTGGGTGATTTAGTGTTATTGGCCTAATTTTGTTTTTCATAAGTTTCAGGTAGATGCTGTGCAGGCTTGAAGGAGGCTGTGGATTTATCTCAGATGATTTCAAGAGTGCAGAGAAGGCCAAGAGAAAATGGAGTTCTTTTGACCGTGGGATCCAGTGCTGCTCCTGGTGGCATTGGATGTCGAACGTGGGTTTGGAGGAAAGAGGACCAACAGGAGAATGTGGTCAATCGAGTGAAGATCTTGGTGGATGGTGCTTGGAGGAAGGAATCATGGGATGGTGCAGTAGCGTGGTGCAGCGTGATTACTGGTGGGGTTGATTTGCTAAAGGGTGCTTTCAAAGTTAAGGCAAGTTCTGCCCTCATGGTGAAAGCTATAGCAGTACTTAGAGCTTTGGAGTGGGCAAGGTGCAATGGTTGGAGGCATGTAGAGGTACTCTCGAATTGTCTTCAAGTTGTCAACGGGCTGATATTACAGGATCTTGCTGATGTTTTTATTAAACTTATTTTGCTAGATATTATGTACATTTCTAAGTTCTTTTCCTACGTTTGTATTTCTAAAGTTCCTAGACAAGTGGTCAAGGATGCACATGCCTTGGCCAAACAATGTATGAATCGTTAGTAGAATGAATATTATTTTCTAGTTGCTCAAAAAAAAAAAAAAATTATGTTGTCTGAGAGAGAAGAACATTTATATCTTATTTTATGACAGGTTTTAAAAAAAAAAATGTCGAGACATACAAAGAAAGTAACATCTACAGCCGTGCAATCATATTTTCATATTAAGGTTGTAGCTGTAACGACCCGTCTTTCTAAACACCTCAAAAATTAATATTGTGTCCAAGTATTACAAGCCTCCAAAAATTACAATTGCTAGGCCCTCACCAAACATTAGAAGTTCCTCAAAACATCTAAAACTCCTACAGGGACTAAATCCTTCAATCACTCCACCTGACCACCACTAACTTGCTTGGAACCTGAAAAAAATAATAGGGCAGGATAATTGTGCAATATGAGAAAAATATATATTCCTCGAAATAGGAACGTACACAATAATCGACAGTAACAAATCAAAATGGATCATTCTGAAACGATAAATCATATATAGCCTCGCTTCCGGCCCGTCTCGGTAACACACCAAGCACCACCCGGGTCAAATCGTGCGCTCCCTTCCGGACCATATAAAAGTGTGGGGTCTTAATTTGCCTAGATTTTTGGGAGGTAAATGTGTATCACGTTACTTTGAATATTTTCGATTAAAAATGTAATATGATTCCTATATGACGCTTGTTTGTACATGTTGATGCTTCGTGCTTATATATTGTTTCCATCAGTATAAAATAAACACTCAATGATTTATTTACAGCTTAATTTCAAGGACACCCCCTCAACTATCACATTTTGGTAACATCACCCCCTCAACTAAAAATCAGGCCAACATGACCCCCCTCAACTGCTAAAATCAATCACGTTCACCCCTTCCGTCCAAATCTATTAAAATCTGTTAACGTCTGTTAACATTTTTTATGGAAAACAAATTTTTTAGACAATAATACATTTTTAACCCAAAAATGTTCTTTCCTTTGTGGGATACACACCCCCCTCTCTCTCTCTCTCTCTCTCTCTCTCTCTAGCGAACAATCAAGCTTCGCCACCGTCTTCTCTCTCTATCTCCTAACCTCCTACCTTTCATTCCCTTTTCCTAACCCCCAAACCCAAGCCCAAAATCAACAGTCCACAGCTACAGCTTGAAGCCTACATAAACTCTCTCTCTCTCTCTCTCTCTCTCTCTCTCTCTCTCTCTCTCTCTAAGATCCCTGTTCAGAGGTGTGTTGGATTCATTTTCCTTCATCGATTCACCCTAAAATCGCAAAGGACCCTAACTAAAAGAAGATTCATAGTGCCCTTTGATGCTCTGAGTTTCATCTCTCCGATGCCGGTGAGATGTTCTGTGGTTCGATTTCACTCTCTCTGGATTTGAATGTATGTTGTTGTTTGTAATCAATTTCACTCTTTCCTACATGATTTGTATTTGTACCTCACATTGGCGATGAGTCGATGACCAACAGATTTCTGAATGTGTATCTTTTTAGTTTTGCGATTTGATGCGTGCTTGATATTGATGGAATATGGCTCTCTCTCTCGCTGGTGTACCAATCTCTCTCCTCTCTTTTCTCTTTAGATTTCTTCTATTATACCCTAACACTCAAAATCGACTCGAACTCGGGTGTTGTGTTGCAAAATTAAACAAATCATAGCTGTGTCCTCGAAATCGAACAGGCCTGAGTCGATTAGGGTTTGATTCGAGTGGGTTGCCTTACTCCATCTTCAGATTTGACGCCATAAATCCTCAAATCAGGATATACTCGTTGAAGATGCAGAGACAAACGAGTGGGATTGGATGGCTGAGTATAAGAAGGGTATCTTACTCTTTTCCCTTGTTTCCATCCAAAAATTTAATAGATTTGGAAGGAGGGTGTGATGTTGCTTGTTTTTAATAGTTAAGGGGGTCATGTTGGCGCGTTTTTTAATTGAGGGGGTGATGTTGCCAAAACGTGATAGTTGGGGGGTGTCCTTGCAATTAAGCCTAAATATTTCTTCCAAAAATTTAATAAATTTGGAAGGAAAGAAACAGTTCGCTTCTCTCCGGTTTGTGTGCCCGCACTTTAACAATGGGGATCATTGACTTTTTAGGCATCTTCTAGAACATAAAGTCTGCCAAAATTCATGTTCTGCAGACACCAATTGATATGTTTTGGAAAGGGTAAATTACACTGACCTCCCCTGAGGCTACTGACATTTTCACTGACCTCCCCTCTGGTTTTGGAAATTACGTTAACCTCCCTTACTTTACAAACTAATAGACACATACCTCCCTTGCTGTTAAAATTGACTTAACGGTGTTAACTTTGAGTGCTAAAAGACTATTATACCCTTCTTCGCAAACAATTTATGTTACATTATCATTACACATTTTATGTTAACACATATTGACAAAAAAGAGTAAGATATTAAATTGGACAAACCTTAAAAAATAAATAAATAAACTGTTAAAAAAAAGGGCTGGAAATTATTTAATAAATTAGAAGGAAAAAATACACTATATATTAAAAAAAAAAAAAGGGATTAAATTTTTTACTGTTACTATCTTGTTTTCAAAACTTGGCACAAATTTTTTTCTTTTAAATTATTTAAATACTCCAAATTTTAGCCCTCTTTTTAAACATATAGTGGATTTTGTTTTCCTTTTAGATTATTTAAATAATTTTAATCCCCCTTTTGAATATATAGTGTATTTTTTCCTTTTAATTTATTTAAATAATTTCGAGCCCTCTTTTTTTAACACATAGTGTATTCTTTTTTAAGGTTTGTCCAATTTAATATCTTACTCTTTTTCGTCAATATGTGTTAACATAAAATAGGTAATGATAATGTAACATAAATTGTTTGTGAGGAAGGGTATAATAGTCTTTTAGCACTCAAAGTTAACACCGTTAAGTCAATTTTAACGGCAAGGGAGGTATGTGCATATTAGTTTGTAAAGTAAGGGAGGTTAACGTAATTTCCAAAACTAGAGGGGAGGTCAGTGAAAACGTCAGTAACCTCAGGGGAGGTCACCCTTTTGGAAACCCATCTACATTGCAAAAAACGTATTCTCGAAACATTTAGGTTGTGGACTTTTTTAGGGTCCGATTATTGGAATCATTCAATCTTTAGAGAATATCAAGAAATATCGATTATACCTTGAACCTAATTCAATAATTACCGAATTAGTAAAAATTACGGTTGCTACAATATTGTTTAAAATGAATTCAAAACACATTCATCTGTAAAGAAAAGAAGATTGCAAGAGAGGATCGGAACCTGCTTATTCCATTTATCTCAAGCCCAATTTGTTTTGGAAGCACATCTAACTATATCCGATGAATGTGTTTTTAGTCTTGGTGGTAGTTAAAAATAAGCTCTAAAAATGAACAATTTCGATCATCAAAGTGGACCTAAAAAGGACCCATTGTGGGCCCTAAAAAAGACCATTGTGGGTCTACATTGGACCCTGGGGCCCATTTAGAGGACTGGAAGGATCTGCCTCCTTGATTTACCTAGGAGTTTTTTTTTTTTTTTTTTTTATCAGTATTTACCCAGGAGTAAGTACAAATGATTGAGAAGTATCCAATATTTTCCACAACAAATTACAGGCAGTTGAGAAAATCAATCAGAGCACAGGAATTTGTGGTGTGAGAACGACCAATTCCCCATATGTTGTTCAAACCACCCACCCTAAAGTCAATTTAGATGAAAGTGACTGTCTTGAAAATTTCTACTAAATCTCTTACCTTTACGTACATACACAAATGTCAAAGAAAACCAATGGAAGTAATTATCATGAAAAACCCAAAGGAAAATTAACCACATAATAGCGAGAGAGAAATGAAACCATCTTCAGCGGGGTAATAGCTTCACAAAAAGATCATAGATCCTTAATTATCATGAATCACCATACCAATTCCATTTTTTTTTTTTTTTGGATAAGTTTGTATCCATCCCAATCGTTCGACTAGTCCACGACCAATCCCGTTGTCTACTACCGGGGTTTTCCTTTGGACTAATCCGACATAGTATGTGGATGGAAACCGAACCCAAAGTGCCAACAGCTTGGTGCATACATGAGTAGATATTCCATAAACTGAGAAATGATGTACAAATGACTGAGAAGCTCAAAGACCAAAGTCAGAAGGGCACAACTACGAAAAAATCAACTTTCATTTTCTAGTGTCCCGTCTCTAGTTACAAGATCAAAACTACTAAAAAAAAAAGGTGTATAGTTCACACACTATGAACATCTGAATTTAAGCAAGAATCAAGGAACAACAATGTAAATGAATCCAAGGCCCTATCCAGTTTTCAGTACAAGCTGTTGGAGAAAAAAACAGCAGGTTCAGAAGGGCAACAAAATGAGATCTTTACCTTAAGAAGGATCAAATCACGGGAACGTGAAGGATCCACCAATTCCAGAACTACCTGACGGGGGATCAATAGCCACCCAAAGGAGAGAGATGGTGATTGCAATAAGTCCGGACCAAACAAACACGATAGTGGGTGTCCTCCCGCGCCTTCCCATTAGCCCTTTTGCAAAGGGGTAGAGATGAGCCAAAACCCAGAAGCTGAAAAACACCCCACCTAACAAACGGCTCCACTGTGGTATAGTACTATATATCGTCCGGCTAACCCCAACTGCAATAGCAATCAAATTAGTCATCATTATTACGATCGGCGGGATCATCAGGGACGTCCATTTGAGAACATAGAGATCGGCAAACTCATCATCCACATCATCACCGCCAGATTTTGATGTCAACGTAAACGAAATTTCAATCCCAGCAACTACTTTCAGAAGGCCTTGAAGCACGGCTGCAAGATGAGCGCTGGTGCCTCCGATTAACCAAAATTGCTCGTTTCTCCACCATTCTTCTAGTGTGATGCCCGACCATTTGATCTCAAGCACGGCAAGCATGCAAAGAGTCAACGTGATGATCAAGAGGTAGGTGAGGAACGCCACATTTAGGGTCTGGACGATGAATTGGCCTGAGAAAAGGGAAAGAGCCGGAAGGAAACAGTAGACGATGAGGAAAAACGAGGTGAAAGGGTATATCCCAACGTTGAGGTATGCAATCCTCTGCAAAAACTTCATTTTTCTACTGGCCAGAAGAGCATTGTTGCGGGAGAAGAAAATCTCGACAGAGCCTGTCGCCCAACGGAGGACCTGGTGGAGCCGGTCTGTCAGATTGATAGGAGCAGTCCCACGGAAGGCATCCCTCTTGGTGACACAGTAAATTGATTTCCAGCCCCGGTTGTGCATCCGGTAACCCGTCACCACGTCTTCAGTTACTGATCCGTAGATCCACCCGACTCGGGATCCCCATTCAGTTTTATCTTCATACCAACACGAGATAACACTAATCGCTTCCGCGACCGTGGATGCATCAAGTAGATCCCGCGGGATGGTAAGAGCGCCTGGAGGTCGTCCATTCTTGACGGCGGGGTGATCAGCAAGGGGTCGGCCTTGGAATTCCGCCACTGGAATGGAATCGACAAGGAAAGAGGAGTTGCCGAATTTTTTGGGAAAAAGAGAGATGTTCATTTCCTCCTCTTCATCAGAATCTCCCATTCGAAGAGCTCTTCTTGAGTCTGGGGCAGAAGCGACCGCAGAAGAATTCTTACGGCGACTAAAGCAACAGCTACAGCAACCTTCGTGGTATTCCTTCGATCGAGGAGGGTCAAAACCGTACAATGCAATCCGGCGGAAGAGACATCCAGTTCCAACATAAACAGGCCCCTGAAGCCCGTCAAGAGCCCGCATGTTGACGTCAAAGAAAACAGTGTTGTGATTGGCATAGCGGTCAGATGGATCAATTCCCTCGAATCTTTGGGGAAACTGGATATAGCAAAGGCGATCGCCACCGCGGTCCATCATGAAACACATGCCTTCCCTTAATGCCATGGAGTTGTAAATGTAGTGGTCACAATCGAGGTTCAAAATGAAGGGTCCATTGGACATGATGGCCGAGGCACGAACCAAAGCATTCATTGCGCCAGCTTTCTTGTTGTGATCATATCCGGGACGCTTTTCACGAGACACATAGACCAATAAAGGGAGCCGGATGTCTATTTCTGTTAGGTCGATAGGATTAGAATCAGCTGATGCGCCGTGTAATGGTTCATCACTTGGGGGTTTCAACATTACCTGTGATGATAAAATCAAATTAATATAAGCCAACTCAGAGTGGACAGTAGAAAACAACAGCAGCGCTTGAGGACAGTTTAAATGGCAAAAGTTCAGGTACATAGATATGAATCAAATTTTCACTAAGATAGTAAGATCGATACGTTTGAACTAATTCTCAAGATCAAATAACATGTTCTTAACAAACATTGCAACTCCAAAAATAAAATTTTGAATATGGGATGAATACTGCAAATCCTCCATCAAACAAACAAAGTTCTAAGAAAATATACAAGTAGCACAGTAGTAAGACTTTTTAGATAAGATGTGCAGCACAACACATTATCTACTTATATCTATTTAAATGCATCATTCAAAATCTAAATTTGATTTGACTTGTCAGATCAATTGACAGTTTCCCCACCTATGTAGAGCAGCAGACCGAATAAACCTCAACAGGACCTTTCTTCTTCTTTTCTTGCTTTCACTTTTTCCAATTTCTTTTTCCCCCATTCTTGACATTGAAAAAAAGAACCAAAAATGATAGGTACACTCCCTAGGGTACACTCCCTAGAGTGTATGTACACTACCTTTCTTCTTCTTTTCTTGCTTTCCCTTTTTCCAATTTCTTTTTCCCCCATTCTTGACATTGAAAAAAAGAACCAAAAATGATAGGTACACTCCCTAGGGTGTGGCTAGGAGTGGCTCCCAGGGAGTGTATGTATCGCCGTTCAAAAAAGAAATGCCACGTGGGCGTTTGATAAAAAAACAAACGAAAAATGCAGACGAGGAAAATCAGTGATTGGTTC
Source organism: Vaccinium darrowii (assembly GCA_020921065.1). NCBI lineage: Eukaryota > Viridiplantae > Streptophyta > Magnoliopsida > Ericales > Ericaceae > Vaccinium > Vaccinium darrowii. Next base: position 21,648,040 of record CM037162.1, on the reverse strand, counting down.
AAATGACAAACTCGAATACATGACAAACTATCAGAAAGAATATCTAGATGAGTACGATAAATACCTAACCAGACAACCCTCATTAAGAATAATTGCTAATGAATAATTTACCTGAATAATTCCAGCATGGTCACCCTTAGAGTGCTCTGGAGCAGAAACAACCCAAGTGCCAGGCCAATGGGTTCCATCTGCCATCCAGGTAGCCTTAGCGATCTTAATAGTTTCCAGAGATTCATCGTTAAGGTTGCCATTCTCCCTCTGTTCCTTCATAGCTTTGATTTCTTCTCTAGCATTATAAGCGTCAGAACGCCGCCTAATTGAATCCGGGAGGCCATTAATTCGAACCTTGAATTCGTCATACTCACGCTTTACCCGCCTACGATCCTTGACGAAATCTGGACGCACCTTATTCTTATAAGGATCCCTCTTCAAAGCAAAATAAGATTCGGGATTCCTTGGCTCTATATCGTGCTTCCGGCAAAATGGGACCCACAAGTTGGCAAAACTTGCTGCTTCTGCCATGGCCTCAAAGGTTAAGAGGGCCCCTCCATCGTCAGACACATAGCACGAAAGCTTTTCTACTGGATATTCAGCAGCAAGAATTGATAGGATGGTGTTGGCAGTGACAAGAGGCGGCTCTTTTTCAGGGTCTGCAGTAGAAACAAATATATCAATGCCTGGAAGATCGGATTTTCCGGTGGGGTTGTTTGGACCACGGGTTTCAAACTTTTCTTTCAGAACAGCAAGATCGGTGGCGCGATTCACAGGACAGAACTTTGGGAGGCTGTCCAGTAACCATGAGAACGCAAACCAAAGCTCACAAACCACAGACATGAACCACAGCCAGACTGCATCAGTGTTTTTGTGGGTTATCCTCCACTCAAGAAATAGCGCCAGAACGACCATCCGGAAGACTATTAGGAGCCTGTATGCATATGCCATTGAAATGAAGACAAAATTCAGCATGCAGGACACATTAGATGAAGGAAGAAAAGCTCAATATGCACGTGTAAACAAAGGGTAGAAAAGCAAGCACTATACGAGAACTTCAGTCACTAACTTGATTGTGTGGAGCACCAATGTAAATGAAGTCATCATCTTAAAAAGACCAATTTTTGGCTGGGATAGTTAAGATGATACATACTCAGGACTATTTGCTAAAAGATTTGCATTAGTTATGAGATCATGCTAAACGAAAACTACTGATTGTGTACCAGTCTACCAGATAACCTCCACATAACAAAGCAATTCCATAAAAATCTAGTCCAATCCTATCTATTTTTCGGGGATTGGGGACAACAATTAAAAATCAAGTCCCTTATCCCTCCTCATCCTACTACCACTGAGATTTTCCTCCTCCTCCTTTTGGGTCGTCAAATGTCAATACAGAAATCATAATAGTTAACCAGCAGAAAAGCCTACAAGTTTGCAAGAGCATATCAAGCATGAAGAAGCAAAAAGATGGAGACCATCTAAAGAAGATGGGGGCCACCAACAGAACGATCGAACAAGAAAAGTAGAAGAAATAATACAAAAGGACCCGAACTATATTTTTAAAACCTGGATCTCTTGAAGATTGACACTAGCAATTGCCATACCCACTGACACAGCCATATCATACGAGTGTCAACACTACCAGTTAAGACACATATTGTTATCACAGTTATCTTCCACGTACCAGACAAAGTCAAAACTTCCTAATAAATTTTTCTTTTTCTGGCCTTCCAATCATGAACTTTACCACAATGCTCTCACATCAAGCTAATATGGTTATTAGTAATTTCCATACGGGCACCAAGCAACCTTACCCAATGAAATAAGGCAAGAAATAATTGTACTAACATGACTGCTTCATTATGCATCATTCAAACCTAATTAGGCCCAGTTTTCCAAAAGATATTAGCACCCAGGTGCTAAAATCATGATATTTCAAATCAAAAAATGAAGTGGTTCCGTGTATCGTTTTTCAATTTTTTTCACACCAAATTAAGGTACTCCTCATGCACTTGAATTTGGTGCGAAAAAAATCGAAACACGATACACGGAACCACTTCATTTTTTGATTTGAAATATCATGATTTTAGCACCTGGGTGCTAAAATCTTTTGGAAAACTAAACTGGGCAACAACCAACATAAAACAAAAACAAAAACAAATAAGATTAGAGAAAGGTTTGGTACCGATATGGGCTCAAAATTGCAGCAGGTATCTTTAATTTGCGAGTCAAGGGCCTCCAGGGCTTGCTAAGAAGTACTGAAGGCTCATCAGGCTGATCACCCCCATCACTTCTCTCATTCCCAAATCCACCTTCCTTAGGCCAAATAGCATTCCCGTATCCATAAGTTCCCTTCGTCTCAAACAACCACCGGTTATGATCAAAATCCCCTGTCTGGCTCCTTGTCAAAATTGATTTCGTCGATTTCATCAATGACAACCTCCTCTCCATCTTCGACATCCCCCCAGGCGGGGGTGGCAGAGGGAGAGGCTGGCTGTTATCCACTGCCCTCTCATCCAACTCTGTATCCTTGTAAGATTCTTTACACCCCGGACAAATCCCATCTCCGGTTTTCACAGCATCAACATAACAATCCCTACATATCTTATAATCGCATTCACAAGGGAGGATATCTTCACCCCTCTCATCGCTCATCACCTTTCCGTCGCAACCGGGTACTGTGCAAGAAGACCCTTTTGCCCCAGCCATTTGAGGATGGCTCGTTTCGGAATCAATCACCTTATCCATCAAATGGGCACGAGTAAGGCTGTTGAAACCGCCGGTAAATAATGAACTAGACACGTATTGCTCCTCAACTCTCTGAGCGACAGATGCATCCATTGGTTGATTATCGGGTGTTGGTGGGATGTGCACTGTGTAGTTCATGTAATCACCACTGGCAAGATCATTGTCGAGATCATTGGATTCTCTTGAGTAGTTGACATATCGGCCTGACGAAGTCCTCCTAGCAAAGGTCACTGACAGGGGACCTGACTTTCCATTCTGCGTTTCTGAAGCTTTGGATGACCTTGAAGCCATGGCAGAAAATGTGTGGTAGGAAATTATGGATCACCAGTTTCTGAAATTACCTACATGAAAGGGGAAAAAAAAAAAAAAGAGGCGTTATCAGCAAAGATCCAGCTACAGTCGCAGACAGCTGAAATAGACTCAAACTCCAATCCCTCGTCTTCATCCATCTGTATTTGGATCTTGGACTTGTGGAGGCAAAAGAAAGAGGATCCATAGCCTTTTGTTTCTTCTCATCAAGAATCCATACACAAATCCAAGATTCCAATACAGTCTAGAGAAACATATGATTTATCTTAGCCCCATTCTCAAATATGCTTTTGAAGTGCAAATGGGGAAAATTGTACATAAAATTGTGAGAAAGAAAGTGGACAATTTGGCAAGCAGGGAAACCCCTGAAATCTCTAGATCACTGTAATTGTTTCCCCTTTCAATACTTGTTCAGTTGTTCCTTCTCTAGTCTTATCTGCTTGCCGCTGCCCAACGTCTGTGTCTCTGTATGTGTTTGTGTGTGTGTCTACGCTTAGAGATATGTGCGCGTGCGTGCATAGAGATATACATACACATCTACAAAATCTAAATTCTACCACCCTTCTGACGCACTTCTCTCTAAATCTGCCCTTCCATCAAAGCATAAAGAACTTCACTGAACCAGAACCCCAGTTTTTTCCTCATAAAAGCGCTTAAAAAGAAAATCAAACGCAAATAGTAAGTTACAGAAAGTAGATACCTATGACCTGGAGAAGTGAAAACAATACTACTTTGGTTTATCAAACGTCATTTCAAGAACCCAATAATCCGCCTCAAATGCAGATCAAAGTCAGAACTCAAGAAAAGAGAAGGTAAGCAAAGTTCTCCGGACTTCTTCGCACATGGGTTTATATAAGCGTGTATATATGACCAAAATACACTAACAATTTACTCGTTTTTCAATTCTTAATAGCAATAAAATAAATTATAAATTGAAACGGCTTCAAATGGGGGCGTGTAAGAAACATTCAAAGAAGATATTTACTATAATGCAGTATAAATGACATCCATTTTCAAGAATAAAATAAGAATTTACAACTGTCATAAAGCTTTCATTGGATTAATCTTGATAGGTGACCCAGTCCCACATTTCTTCAAATTACAACTACTACAAAACCTAACGCTACCCATTGAAATAACAATTCAAAATAGAGACCAAGTCTGTGAGTCTATGACCCAGTATAACAAAAACACACCAAAAACTCAGCTGATAGTCTCAAAAAGAAAAGGGAAAAAAAAAACCCATCAAATAAAAACCAAATCTACACTTTTTAAGAGGCTTCCAAACCCAAAAAATAAAAAAGATCGGATTGCCAACAGATATACACAGAGAGAGAGAGAGAGAGAGAGAGAGAGATTAATTTACCCTGTTTTTTTCGAAACGGGATATAGAACAAAGGAAATGCTGTTGAGACTCGTCAATGTGAGTATTGTGGTTTTTGCTGTCTTTGGATTATTCTACCAAGAAGATGTATTCGGACCAAGCGAAGTGGGTGAAATGGAAACACGGAGGAGATATAGAATTGCGGAAGAACAGGGTTTATCTAGGCCAGTGCTGCCGCAGTCTTTGTTTCTTAACTTTGGACTTTGGAGAGAGAGAGAGAGAGAGAGGAGGCGGAGATTAGGGGATTCCAAAGGGTAAATTCGGGAATTTAGGGGGTCGGGATGTGCTGTCCACGCGGAGGTCACGCTGTCTTCCTCTATGGAAAGAACTCAAAGAAGTTCACGAAATCTCACATGCTGTATCAATCTCCAAAAATTATTACTAATATTTAATTCACAACTAATTTTTTATATAAACATTTGTGCGTACGGATTAAAAATAGAAGTGTTGAAACTGCTTGATGCAAGTCTCCCAAAATAATGAGGTGTTCATAAGAGTGGTAATTGTCCTTAGTCACATAATTCTTTGAGATGCGTTCCCGTTCTCAATCTTTGCACTGCGTTATGCGCTTTTCGCTCTCAATTTTTACACTGTGCTCCTGCTCTCAAGTCTCGCACTGCGCTCGTTCTTTAAATCTTCGCTCTCTCGAATTTTAGTAGTTTAAGATTTAATTTAGAAATACTTTCACGTTCGCACATGTGTTCCAGTTTGCGTAGACGCTAACGAATTATATGACGTGGATCGAGCCAAACAAGCCGAAATCAGTAATGATTAGGCTTGGCTATAATTCTTTTTACATTTTCCTAGGCTTGGCTTGAGCTTGAAAAGTTTTTTACGAATAATAATTGTTCAAATACATTTGGCTTTTTTTGTGCTGATGATAATCTGGGGTTGGATTGGAAATTTGCAAGTCAATCGAGCCTCCAAACTCGAGTTAATCTCGCGAAGTTCAAAATAACAAAATTTGAAGAAAAAACAAGTTTTACACCACCACTCGTGCACAAAAATTTCAATGCCGAGACTTTTATTGTTAACGCTGGAAAAGCATTAAAAGATTATGTTAATTTACACTAACCAAAAACTTCATAGATGAGAGCCCGAATAGTTTTTTTTTTAACAAGAAAAAGGGTGAGAATGGGCGACCAGCGTAGCAATCTCCATGGGCGTGACCATTGGGGTTCCCAAACCGCTGTAGAATGTCTGGTTGAGCCATAGCTACTGTCTAAATAGGACAGGCCGTCACCACATCACTACACTAACTAAAAACTTCAGAGATGAGAGCCCAAATTGGTGTCTCAATTTGTGCACTACAACTCTAGAATTCCGCATGAACAGACTTCGGTTAGTTTACACTAACCTCCCCTAAAAACTTGAGGAACCCCTCTTTGTAATATACACTAACTTCCCCTTATGAGTCTGAATTCGGGTGTTGTGCACCCTTGACCGTCCGATCGTGTTTTGGACGGTCTGCAGATGTGTTTTTAATCTTTATCGGTAAAAATAAATTAAAATTAAATTAAAATTGTTGAATGCCTCCAGACAATCCCAAATGTGATCGGACGTCCGAGGGGTGCCCCTAGTCCAGTCTAGGGGGTGTTCCACTAACTAGTTTTTTCCAAAAAGCTAGTTTTTCTCAAAAATTAAGACAAGTCATCCTCTCACAATACATCACATAACACAAAAACCAAGGCGGTTTTAAAACAAAACTACCTTAGTGGAACACCCCCTCAATCCGGGGGTGCACTAGCGAAGTAGTACTAAAAAGGATTTAGTCGTAACGAATAGAGAATCCCCATAGCGAATTACTATATCCAATTAGCTTTGATGACAAGCGTGGCAAATTGAGGGAGTCCATAGCGACTCTTCAACTTTTGAATCTTTTACATTACTCTTTTGACTTTAACACCCCGTTTGGCGACCGGAGATGATTTTGGGTGGATTTGTAATGAGGGTGGATTTGAAGGTGGATTGGTAATGAGGGTAGATTTGTAATGAGGGTGGCCCCACCTCATAAGAAGGGTGAATTTGTTAGTGAGGTGTTTGGATGGTATTTTGGGAAGGTGGATTTGATAGGATAAGTGAGCAAATGACTGTTTTACCCCTGAACCGAATATTTTATTAAACTAATGCATTAATTCGATTATAATATAAATAAATACATAATAAATATGAAAATACACATTAAATGAAATAAAAATATTAAAACCATATTTTGGAAAAAAAAAATTTGGGAAATAAAATAATAATTAGGAAGTGAAAATTTGAAAAATTAATTAAAAGACATTTTTTTTTCTTTATTTGAATGGTCAATGGTTGGTGAATTAATATTCTTTTTTTCTTTATTTGAATGGTGAGGAGTTTAAATTATTTTGCATTTAAACCCTCCTCTCTCTTTTCTCTTCTTTCTTTTCCTCTGATCGAAACCAAGATCGCGTACGTATCAACAGAAACCCTCCAAATCACCCGGATTTGGAGGGGTAGAATAGGGAGAAAAAATAGCAAATCAGGCCGGATTTGCTAACGATCGGGTGGAGGCCGTCGTTGGCCAATGAAGGAGAGGGGGGAGTAGCAGTACCAACAGTGAATCGACTCTTGGTGCCAAAATCGCATCCCAAACGGCTGTTTGGGGTGGCCCCTTGACTGCAAATCCAGGTGAAACTCTAATCCGGGCAATAACGAAGTCGCCAAACAAGGTGTAAGGGGCAGCGGATCCCCTGTCCCATATTTCCTGTCCAACTCTCTTGTCTGACACTCCATCTGCTGCCAGCCTGCCACGTTGCTTTTTTCCCCTCCCCCTCTAGCCCTCTTAACTCTGTTAAATGCCCCGTTACCTCACGCCAACTGAAGCCTTTAACTCCACTTTTTCTTCTACCTTCATTTCGCGTTTTTTTACCATCTGGCGCCAAATCCAGTGGGTCTTTTACACTTATATATTTGCCCACCTTTTCAGATTAATGCTACTGTTGTTGCTTACAAAAGTTATTTGATGCTTTATAATGATAGCTCTTTTATTCACAAAATAGATTGGTTTTAATGGTCTTAAAAGTTAAAATATTGCTGTTGCTCAAAAGTTTGGGTTATTTTTAAATGTTTTTATTTGAGTACGTGTAAAAAATTAGCTAAATCCGATATATGTAAGGGCTTTTCTCGTACGACTCTACGAATTTGGAAAGGCTCTTACAAATAACCCTCAATTTGAATTATCTTTATAGGACCCAAAATGGGCCCCTATTAGACTTTTTAAAAAAATTGCATTTGTTAGTTTTGCGTCAATTTTTTGTGGTTTCTTGGTTCGTCTCAGCAAAAGTAATCTAAAAAATATAAAATTATGATAAAAATTTAAAAAGTTCAATATAATCTAAATTTTTGTAGTTTATTGGATTATTTTTGTCTTTATTTATAAGACTTTAAGTTTGGTTAATAATTTTATACTTTATAAATTTCTCTTATCGAGATGAACCAATAAACCACAAAAAATTGATGCAAGACTAACAAATGCGATATATATACTTACTATAAGTCCTACGTCTTTCTATAAGTCCTATGTCTTTCTATAAGTTCTACGTCTTTGACAAATATTTTAACTCAAACCATTCAAAAAGTTACAATTCATCAAATAATAGATTAAGTTTAAGTTAGTCATAAAAAAAATTACTTAGTTATAAAATTAAACATTTAAATAAAAGTTAGATTCGAAGCAATATTATTCTCTAATAAGATATATGGTCGACTTGATAATGCCTATGTTTTTCCGTTCGAATTATTTTTTCAAATAAATATATATAAATAGATTAAATAAAACAACTAGTTCTATTTCTGAATTAGATATATATCAGTCCACTTCCGGTCCAAACTCCCAGATTTTTAAAAAATACGGACCTCATTGATCCCGATCAAATTTCGATGATCCGAACCGTCCAATGAGTTTAAAAGGTGTTTTTTGGCCCCCCCCCCCCCCCCCCCCCCCCCCCCCCCCCCCCCCCCGGGGAGAAATCAGCAAAAAAAATATCGGGAAGGGCTTGATCCGAGCAGTGTACAGTTTTGTGAAAAACTGCTCGGATCAAGCCCTTCCTGGCATTTTTTTTTTGGCTGATTTGTCGTGGAGGCCCTAAAAAACACCTTTTAAACACATTGGACGGTTTGGATCATCGAAATTTGATCAGGATCAATGAGGTCCGGATTTTTTTAAAATCCGGGAGTTTTGGACCGGAAGTGTATATATTGTATAAGCACAAAAAAATAAACGCATGAAAAAATAAACCACTTTTTCAGTTTCCACTGGGATTTGGCATCAGAACGAAAAAAAACGTGAAATGAAAGTGGAGGGAAAAGTGGGGTTAAAGGCTTCAGTTAGCGTGAGTTAACAGGGCTGGTGGGGGAGAAAAAAAAGGTAACGTGGCAGCAGATGGAGGGTCAGACAGGAGAGTCGGACAGAAAATATGGGACAGAGGATCCGCTGCCCTTTAAGGGGCCTAATTTTCCAAACAAATCAATTAATTCACCAATTATATTATTATATTTGCTAATGCGACAATTTGAAGAGTCACTTCTCGCTCTTCAAAACTTGAAGAATGAGAGAGCTACACCAATGTGGCATAGCAATTTTGCTACCTCTCTTAGTGCATCTTTACCCAATCCCTCTAAAGTTAGCATCAAAATTTACTTCTCTATGTGAATATGATATGTATATATAATATATTTCGGTATATAAATAAATAAATATATATATATACCATTAGCTTCCCATAAGGGACCCTGATGGGAAGAAAAAAAACGCACCCATCCCTTTAAGCCGTTGGATGCAATCGACGGATGAGATTTAAGCCGTTAGTGTATATATATATATATATATATATATATATATATATATATATATATATATATATATATATATATATATATATTTGTGATGTATATATCTATATATTTTTGTTAGTGAATATATATACATATACATAAACCAATTTAAATATAATTTAATGGACAATAAAATAACAAGGTAATATTATTTTGACATTCGAGGGGTGAATAACATCCTCCATATTTGAAGAGAGAGAGAAAAAGAGATTTGGAGGGTGACTTCACATTATATGATGTTTGCGGAATTTGCTGAAGCACATCTTTAATGCTTGATCCTTAAATTTTATGAAATTTGATGCTCGTGGTCTCACAAAGATCAAACGATTCTTACCACAGTTGTGTCTGAAAGGTTGTGTTCCTTGACTCTCTCTTTTTCTTTTTCTTTTTTAAATTTGGTATTGTAGTTTTGACTCAAAATTTGTAATAACAAAGTAATGTATAAACAAATCTGTGGCCGTTACACTTTGCTAGCCTACTTTTCTACTTTCGCTTTCTCAATAAAATATCTGTTATAAAAGCTCTGTATGGAGCTTCATATGGATGACCATATAGATCTTGGGGTGTGTGCCAGTATTAAATGTATTGGTTGAGTTTTGGCTATATAACATTGTATCGTCCAGCCAAGAAGAACACACACAAGCAAGAGAGAGAAGAAAAGGCAAAAAGCAAAATACCACTTTGAATAATATTTTAGTAGTCCAGAAGACTAACTTCTTTTCTACATATTTGTGTCCAGCTTATTTACTTTTCAGCTGTTATTATTTGCTTGGTTTCATAACACGTTATCAGCACGAGACCCTAACCAAGTGAGAGAGGTAAAAATCTCGTACTCTATTCCTACATATTTGATTTTATGTATTGTTCTATATCTTTTCATTCATATGATCAGTATCTCATACATTCATCAAAATGAGATTTTTAAAACAAATACATTGCTACAACATTCTATCAATTTTGATTTCAGATAGTTCAAAACCAGACAATGGTATCAATTTTTCAGAAGCTTTTAAAAACCATCAGTAGCTAAATTCATGTGATGACTTCTATGCTTTAAATGGATTTTTTTTCATACTGTATGCCAACAACAGTATAAGGAAAGAAGAAGAATTATTGTACCAGAAGTACATATCAAATACGAATCCTGAAATATTCTAATTATGAAAAAAAAAAAAAGGGAGATTGTACCTGAAGTACATATCAATTATGAATCCTGAAGTATTTTACTTTTAAGAAGAAAAAAAAAAGGGGAAATACCAGAAGAATTTTACCCAACAAATTCTCATAAAAAAAATGGCAAAATACCTGAAGTATTTTAGCAACAAGGTGGGCGGGTCTTCAAATATTGAATCCACCACGCCGCCTCGAACACGTGACCTCCGTAAGGGAAATCATGAGTTTGGCCACTGAGCTAACCCTAGTGGTTGATTACATACTTACAAATTTATTTATTTAAGATATTTCCTCTGTCTTTTTCAAACTGTAGTATCTCTGTCCCATTTCCGTAAATTAATCTTTTGGAGTAGATTGGGGAGTTTCCCCCAAGTCAATAGAAGTCATAATTTTTTAATGCTCTGACTTATATTTTTTCTTGGTGTTAAATGTTTCATGAGTTTTTTTGTAAAGTTTCAGAGACAAAAGTTTCCCAATAAAACTCCACGTTGACTTGGGTGTATTCATATATATATAACTTTAACATCTTTACAATAGTCTCATACAAATGTTTTACTACTTGAACTACCATCATCCGACTTTGATTTTTTTAAAAAGGGAGATTATTTGTCTAATCAAGGTACCTTATTTTTATAGACAACGTCGAACTACACAAAATTGGAATTTGCTGCCCTTGACATTTTGAGAAGAAATTATCTGTCATGGATCCTCGACATAGAGATTCATCTCGATGCAATGGAAATCGGGAAAACGATCATAAATGGTAATAGTGCATCCCTGAAGGATCGCGCAAGGGCCATGATCTTCATCCGACATCACCTCCACGAGGACCTGAAGTCCGAGTATCTCACTGTCAAAGACCCACTAGTTTTGTGGAACAACCTGAAAGAAAGATATGGGCACCAAAAGACAGTCATGTTTCCTAGAGCTCGTTATCATTGGATGCACCTAAGATTTGAAGATTACAAATCGGTTAGCGAGTATAATTCTGCCCTATTCAGAATTGTTTCACTTATGAGACTGTGTGGGGAGAAAATTACTGAAATGGATATGTTGGAAAAGACATATTCCACGATTCACCCCAGAGACATGAATCTATCACAAACATATAGACAGAGGGGCTATGAAAAATACTCGGATTTGATATCCTGTCTCCTGGTAGCTGAACAAAACAATGAATTATTAATGAAAATCACGAGTCTCGTCCAACCGGATCTATACCGTTTCTAGAAGCAAACGGAGTTTCATTCCACAGTCAGGGAGGTGGTCGCGGCCGTGGCTGAGGTCATAGGCGTGGACGCGGACGGGGGTGTGGTGGCCATAACTACCAAGTCCGTGGAGGACACATCAAGAAGCCCAGCAAGAAAACTGATTTTCCCCGGAAGTGGAATAAGTGGGATAGGTCGGATGTATCCCAAGGAAAGGGAAAGGATTTTCAAGCTAAACCTTTTAAGAATACAGAAGATTCATGTTACAGATGTGGAGTGAAAGGTCATTGGTCGCGTACCTGTCGTACGCCAAAACATTGGGTTGATCTTTACCAGGCATCCATCAAGGGGAAAGGAAAAGAAGTTGAAACCAATTTTCTTGATCAAGTTAATCAAACTGACCCTTTTGAACCTTTTGATTTTTCATCTTTTGATATGTCTGATTTACCTGCTGGACCTAGTGGGACAAAAGATGATTTCTTTGATGATGGAGATGACTACCCTGATTGGTCTATGCATTTGGACTAAATAAGTATATTTGCTTATGTTTGAAATAATAGTCTAAGGACTAATCTATCTTTCAATAATGTTGTAAGAGATATGTCATGTTTGATTTTGGAATAAAAGTTTCAAGATGTGTTTCAGTTACTTATTTGTGAAATCTTTAAATTTGTATTTTTTGCATTTAGGAGCATGGATACTAATGGGATATTATCAAATGCAAAGATAAATGGTGAAGATATCTGTCTAGTAGACAGTGGTACGACACATACTACTCTTCGAGATAAGAGATATTTCAAACATTTGTCAAAGATAAAAGCTTATGTCAATACAATATCAGGTTCTGCAGACCTAATTGAAGGCTCTGGAAGAGCAAATATTGTTCTAGCAAACGGAACAAATTTAAATATTGACAATGCTTTGTATTCTACCAGATCCAAAAGAAATCTATTAAGTTTTATGGATATACGTTGTAATGGTTATCATATTGAAACCACAAACGAAGGTAGAAAAGAATATTTGTATATCACTTCTAATGTGTCTGGCCGGAAGCTAGTATTAGAAAAAAATTCTACATTATCTTCTGGGTTATATTATACGACGATTAGAGCAATTGAATCATATACTGTGACGCACCAAAAGTGCTCCAACCCAAAACTTTTTATGCTATGGCATGATCGCCTTGGGCATCCAGGTTCAATAATGATGCGTTGTATTGTTGAAAATTCACAAGGGCATTTGTTAAAGAACCAGAAGATTTTATTACCCAAGAATTATCCATGTAATGCCTGTTCACAAGGGAAGCTGATAATTAGACCATCCATCTCCAAAGTGATTGTTGAATCACCATCATTTTTACAAAGAATACAAGGAGATATTTGTGGGCCGATACACCCGCCATGTGGACCATTTCGATACTTCATGATTCTAGTTGATGCCTCAACTAGATGGTCACATACTTGTTTACAATCTACACGAAATGTTGCATTTGCTAGATTCCTTACTCAGATCATTAGATTAAGAGCACAATTCTCAGATCATCAAATCAAAACAATTCATCCTGACAATGCTGGAGAGTTCACATCTCAGACATTTAATGATTACTGCATGTCAATTGGTGTTGATGTTGAGCATCCTGTTGCACACACTCATACCCAGAATGGTTTGGCTGAATCTTTTATTAAAAGACTTCAGCTAATTGCTCGACCATTGCTTATGAAAACAAAATTGCCAGTTTCTGCTTGGGGACATGCTATTTTACATGCTACATCTCTGATTCATGTTAGGCCAACTGCATATCATAAATATTCACCCACATAGCTTGCTCTTGGTCAACAACCGAATATCTCTCACTCAAGAGTTTTTGGTTGTGCTGTGTATGTGCCTATTGCACCACCCCAACGTACTAAAATGGGTCCACAACGTAGGCTTGGAATTTATGTTGGTTTTGATTCTCCATCTATCATTAGATACCTCGAACCCCTAACAAGCGATGTGTTTAAGGCACGTTTTGAGAATTGTCATTTTGATGAATCAGTTTTCCCACCATTAGGGGAAGATAGGTAGAAGCCAGAAGCTCGACGTGAAATTACTTGGAATGTTTCGGCATTATCTCATCTTGATCCTCGTACTAATCAATGTGAACTAGAAGTTCAAAGGATTATTCATTTGTAAAGTATTGCAAATCAGTTACCGGATGCATTTATAGATGCAAATAAAGTAACCAAGTCTCATATACCAGCTGCCAATATCCCAGCACGGATCGAAATTCCCATAAGACAAATTACTAGTACAACAGCTAATGAATCTAAAGCACGCCAGAAGCGTGGGAGACTTGTTGGTGCCAAAGATAAACTTCCTCAAAAGAGGAAAATCCAAGGCAAACAAATTGAAGTCCCAGAAATAGCTGATATTCCTGAGGGGATCAAGCTAATAAATGTAAAAGCTCATGAAGAGGCTAAACCCGCAAATGAAAGAATGAATTTATCAATATTTTCTCCTACTTCTGAATCTCCTGAAGAGTTATTTCCTGAAATGGAACAGGTACCTGAGAATAATGAGATCTCAATACATTATATGAGTACGGGAGAAATGTTGGACAGAAATAAGACCGTTGTCAACAACGCGTTTTCATTTAAGGTTGCTCTTGACATTACTAGAAGTGATGATGAAAGTGAACCACAAACTGTCGAAAAATGTCGACGCAGAAATGATTGGCCAATGTGGAAAGGAGCAATTCAAGCAGAATTGAACTCTCTTGCAAAAAGAGAAGTATTTGGACCTGTAGTTCAAACCCCTGGAGGAATACAACTGGTGGGATACAAATGGGTGTTTGTGCGAAAGCGCAATGAGAAAAATGAAGTTGTGCGATATAAAGCACGACTTGTTGCACAAGGTTTCTCACAGAGACATGGAATTGATTATGAGGAGACATACTCTCCCGTAATGGATGCTATCACATTCAGATTTTTTATTAGCTTGGTAGTTACAGAATGTCCGGACATGCGTCTGATGGACGTTGTGACAGCATACTTGTATGGATCACTAGATGCTGACATATACATGAAGGTCCCCGAAGGATATACTATGCCTGAAGCATGCAGTTCAAAACCCCGAAGTGTTTATTTGCTTAAGCTACAAAAATCTTTATATGGGTTGAAACAATTTGGTCGTATGTGGTACAAACGCCTTAACGACTACTTGTTAAAGGAAGGATATGAAAATGATCTTATTTGTCCATGTATTTTTACTAAGAAATCAAACGCTGGTTTTGCAATTATTGCAGTTTATGTCGATGATTTAAATCTCGTGGGAACTCCGGAAGAGCTCATAAAAACCGCTGAATATTGAAAGAAAGAGTTTGAGATGAAATATCTTGGCAAAATAAAGTTTTGCCTCAGCCTGCAAATCGAGCATTTGTCAACTGGAGTTCTAGTACACCAGTTGACATATACGGAAAAGGTTCTTAAGCAATTCTACATGGATAAAGCACATCCATTGAGTACTCCTATGGTTGTTCGATCACTTGATGTGAACAAAGATCCATTTCGTCCCCAAGAAGAGGGAGAGGAAATTCTTGGTCCGAAAGTACCATATATGAGTGCCATCGGTGCACTTATGTACTTGGCAAATTGTACACGACCAGATATTGCATTTTCAGTCAACTTATTGTCTCGATATAGTTCAGCTCCAACTCAACGGCATTGGAAAGGAATTAAACACATATTTCGTTATCTCCGAGGAACAGTTGATTTGGGTTTATTCTATTCAAATGGATCGAAGTCACAATTAATCGGATATGCAGATGCTGGTTATTTATCTGATCCACACAAAGCTCGGTCACAAACAGGATATGTGTTCACTTGTGGTGGTACTGCTATTTCATGGCGTTCTGTGAAGCAGACATTGACTGCCACTTCTTCTAATCATTCTGAAATTATCGCGATTCATGAAACAAGCCGTGAATGTGTTTGGTTGAGATCTATGATACAGTACATTCGGGAAAAATGTAGATTACATGAAGACAATGCCGCATGTATCACGCAGATTAAAGCTGGTTATATCAAAGGAGACAGAACTAAACATATTTCACCAAAATTCTTCTACACCCATGACCTCCAGAAAAGCGGTGATATTGATGTTCAGCAGATACGTTCTAGCGACAATTTGGCAGATTTATTCACCAAGGCATTACCAACCACAACATTCAAGAAGCTGGTTAACGGTATTGGGATGCGCCGACTCAAAGTCATATCATGCAAAGTTGAGGGGGAGTAATTGATGCTAAAAGATAAACGATTGTACTCTTTTTCCTTTGTCTAAGGTTTTGTCCCACTGGGTTTTCCTTAGCAAGGTTTTAATGAGGCATGTTCTTAGTATTTGGTCATCCAAGGGGGAGTGTTATAAAAGCTCTGTATGGAGCTTCATATGGATGACCATATAGATCTTGGGGTGTGTGCCAGTATTAAATGTATTGGTTGAGTTTTGGCTATATAACATTGTATCGTCCAGCCAAGAAGAACACACACAAGCAAGAGAGAAAGAAAAGGCAGAAAGCAAAATACCACTCTGAATAATATTTGAGTAGTCTAGAAGACTAACTTCTTTTCTACATATTTGTGTCCAGTTTATTTACTTTTCAGCTATTATTATTTGCTTGGTTTCATAACAATATCATGTTATTCAGTACTATTCATAATTCATTATTGACTTCCCAATCCAAATGCTAAGAGCCTCTCTATTCCCTAGCCAGTTATCGTAAAAAAACCAAACTGCTAGACTAGCACAACACCTCACCATTGTAGAGTTGCTACAGTAACTAGCTTGGATATGGTTTGGTCTTGGCCCCCATGAGCCCCTTCATAGTTACGTCTTAGATCATCTTAACATCGTTGTTGCATGATTTATCTTAACATGGTTGTTGCGTATCCCTTTATTTTTGGCCGGGATAGGTAAATGGACGGAGAACACTTTAAAGTAACCAATGTGAACAAACACTGAATGATCAATTTTCTCATACCCTGCTTCGCCTAAATTAAGGTGTTGTATTTATTGTGGTCTTATCTATATTTTTATTGGATTTTATGAACGTTTTGGATTCATCATTGACTTCTCTTGACGACTTGTATCTAACAGGTGAAAAAAATGATAAAATGCAGAACACCTCCCTGTGGTTAAGCCGAGTTGCAAATTACCTCCCTGACGTTTACAAATGACCAATTCGCATCTCCATGGTTTCGGACTAAAGTGCAGTCGTTAGGTTCTCCATCCATTGATGGAAGGTCTAGTACACATGCCCCGTTATGATAGTTGGAATGGGAAAAATATTAAATAAAATGAAACATGTAAGAAGACATTATTACCCTCCTTCATCTCCTCCAAAAACATCGGCGTTTTGTGACCAAATTTGAAATCTAAGCTTCTCACGCCAAGACCTTGTTTGCCTGTGTGTGTGTGTGTGTGTGTAACGACCCGAATTTTCGTAAATAAAAATTTCGTCTAATAATTCAATAATTTATTTTTATTTTCTATTAATTAATATATTTTTCGAATTAATTATTAATTAATCCTTTTTAATTTGAATAACTAAATTTCTAGCCATGTATGCGAGCGTGCGAGATCAAGTAACACACCCGTTACACCATTGTAGCACCCGGAGGCCGTCTTTAATATCCGAAACCACCCCAACCACTGCCTTTATATCTCTCAACTATATCGGTACTTGTCAAGTACCCACCACCCTTGTTTTGGAACTTGGAATTTTGACCAAGTTAGAGAGAGAGAGAGAGAGAGTGAGGTGTGTGTATGTGTGCATGAATGTGTACCCTTGCACATGCAAGAATTAATGCTTGTTCACTTGTGCAAGCAAGTGGGTGTTTGAGGGAAGCTTCCTAAGCTAAGGTTTTGTACCCAAGACTAGTTAGAATAAGCCTTGCTATTTTAGGAGTAACCTATGCATACCCACACAATACATGTATAAGAGCACATTCTACACAACCTAGGCCTAGCTACACTAGACCTTGGACCCCAAGCTTCCATGAAACATGCTTCCTTGTTTTGGAGAAGAATATTCCCCCTACTTTTAGCCCACTAAGGCTACCCCCATAGCTACATCTTCCATGTACATGCATATTATGTGTATAAGCCCCTAAAAACACCTCATAACAAAGGTGACCATGCAAAAACCTACACAACAAGAGGCACATTTTCCCCCACTATCATTTCCCACGTTGGTTCTCAATTGTTTCCCCATGAGATTCCTCCAACTTGCAAGAATAAGCCTAAAACCTAGCCTAGCCTAGCCCTAGAGTGGAAGTTATAACTTCCTATGTACTTCCCATGTGCAAGTAAATGCACACATTTACTTCTTCCCCACTTGTGTAGTTCGGCCATATAGAGAGGGAGAGAGGCCGAAAGTTTTAGAGGAAGAAAGGAGGTCCCATTTTGGCTATAAATAGACTACTCTTTGTTCTTTTGGACCACTTTATGCTTTCCTTATTTGTATGTCTCTATATTCCCAACCAACCAACCATTTTAACCACCACCTAGTCAACCTTATTAGGCCCTAATTAACTTCTTACTTAAGTTAATTAGTAAGAAAGTTAGGAAGATTAAGGAGCCTCCACACCAAAGGATAGCTAGTCAGCTTCCGGTTTACGACCGGAAATCAAGGTAGTTTACTAAACTAACCTTCTATTTAGTTATTTCTAGTTTCATTAAGATGTTCTAATTAATTTTCCAAGCATAGATTTGAAGCTTGATTGGGTTAATTTGTGCATACATTAAGCTATTAAGCATGTTATTTAGTGTTTACGGAAAAGGATTTCATGTTGAAAGATTAACAAGAATGTCAATTAGGTTCTAAATAGAATGGTTCTTCATGAAAGTAGAAGTGGGATTAGTAAGATTAAAGTGATTAGAAGTTGATTAGAAGGGATTAGAAGATGTATATTTTTCTAGACAAGGTTCTAGCATTATTTTGTTGATATTTCTTGGAAGAACTAGTTAATCTTGGTTGATTAAATCATTGGTTGATGATTAAGATGATTTTTCAGAAATAAGTAGATTTACTTTATTTATTGAGAGACTTATTTCTACTAGAAAGTAATTACTATTGTTTTTATGAAATTAATGTATGGAGTTTTTACTAAATAAATATGAGGGAGAGTTTCTTTTAATAAATGTTTTCTAGAAATATTTTAATTAAGTAATTAGTGTGTATATTTTATGGTTATGATGAAAAGAAGAAGAGTAATTAGAGTTGATTTAATTTTCTAGAAAGAAAGTTGTGATTTTTCCAGATATGGAAAAATATGTTTTATTAAAGTTATTCAAAATGAAGTTTTCTAGAATAAAAAAAAGGGTGTATTTTTGGAGAGATGAAAATGTGTTATTTTCCTGGGAAGCTCATAACTAGATGAGCTAAATTTTGGCAAGAAAATTTCTCGAAAATAAATTTTGTGTAAATTTTTATTTTAGAGAGAGCAAGTTGATTAATTTTATTTCTTTTAAAAGGAATAAAATAGTTTTGAAAAAAAAAAGAGAGCAGTTGGATTTTTGATGAGAAATAGAACTTAGAGAGATATTGAAAAAAATATATTATTTTGGAGAGAGTTGATGCAATTAACGTACGTGATTTATTGTGAGAAAACTGTTGGAGGAAATATTATTATTGGAGAGAGTTAGTGCATTGAAATGTGTGATTTTATGTGGGAATTATTTATTTGGAAAAAGTAAATTATAGAAGGAAAAATTTATGGAATATTGCATGGGCATGATTTTGAGCATGTGACACTGAGAATGTACACAGTACGTTACGACACCGGACTTGAAAAAATTGAATAGTTGTTGATGAGAAAATAGAGATGAGAATGAAAATGAGTTTTGAAAATGGAAATGAAATTTTCGGAAAATGAAATTAAATGTGATGAGATGAATTTGTTGCCACCTCAAGTTCGCGGAGAGAACTTGGAGGAATGGTTATGATGCGGTAGTGCAGCGAGAGCGCCACTTCCAGTTTGCGGAGAGAACTTGGATGTTTGGGCTAAGCGTGCACAACACACAGTGAACAGACCTTGCAAATAGGCTGTTAAGTTCGGTGATGCAAGGCGGCCGGGACTGTGTCGTGTGAGTCGCGGGGTGAACGGACCGTGCAAACAGGCTGTTAAGTTCGGTGATACACGACGGCCGGGGCCTCGAGCGGAAAGGTTGGTACCGTCAGCTGAAAGGAGGTGTACACGGACCAATAACTTTCGAGTGATGGGAGATATATGAAATTTGAAGAAGAATGCTGAAAAAGGCACTGATACGAGAAACCGATTTTTGGGAAAAACTGATGATAATTGAGATGTGTTTTGAGATACTGAAATGAGACACGATTTTCTGCGCACGTTTATTCTGATCTGCATAGACACGCATGATGCATTGCATGGTTTACTGCTCACAAGTATTATGTACCGTTATTGAACTTATTGTTCTAGAATTGCTACTTAGAAGTTTAGCATAGTGAATTACTGGGCTTTGCTCATGGTGTTGCACTTGTGTAACCCTGACATAATACCATGATGTTGCCTGTGCGACTTGGACGTATTATGTCAAATTATCTAGATGGACAGGACCAACATTGTGGAGACCAGTCCTATGGAGTTGGCAGCGTTGCCGAAATGGGGAATGACCCGGCGCAAGGATAGACGAAGACCTAGAACCACCCCGGTTATTATTTATATAGTGTTTGAGGACATTATTATTCGTATTAAAGTTTAAGGATTAAACTTATTCATGGTTTGTAATAATAATTAACGTGCCCAAATTTTGGGGGCGTTACACTCTCTCTCTCTCTCTCAATTGATATTCTATGATCTATCCATACTCACAAACACCAAGCTCCATTATCTCA
Source organism: Vaccinium darrowii (assembly GCA_020921065.1). NCBI lineage: Eukaryota > Viridiplantae > Streptophyta > Magnoliopsida > Ericales > Ericaceae > Vaccinium > Vaccinium darrowii. The sequence continues at coordinate 21,627,471 of CM037162.1, read as the reverse complement.
ATAAATCTAGTTCTGTCTCAATAAAATATCTTATGAATCTAATCTTAAAGATCTCGTGAGTAGAATTAATACAACTTTTATAACAATTGAATTTTAAATACAAAAGTTTTCCTTGGTGTAGATAAATATTCAAAAGGCGAGTGAGTATTTATATATTGAGACCCAAAACCAAGTCTTTATTCCAAAGATTCATTTTAAGCAATTCTAAATACAAAAGTTTTCACTGGTATAGGAAAATATCCAAACGGTGAGTGATTATTTTTATATTGAGACAAAAAATCAAGTCTCTATTCCAAAGATTCATTTTAAGCAATTTTAAATACAAAAGTTTTCATTGGTGTAGAAAAACATTCAAAAGGTGAGTGAGTACAATCAAAATCTGTTAAAGAGGATCCATTGGAGGCAAGTCTAGTACCAGCAGCCGCTCTGAAATTAAAGAAATTTTGAAGTCCCTATTTCAAAGATTCATTTTAAGCAACTTAAACTTTGAATTTAAAGAAATTTTGAAGTCTCTATTTCAAAGATTCATTTTAAGCAACTTAAACTCTGAATTTAAAGAAATAATGAAGTCTCTAGCTTTTCAAAGATTTATTTAATTAAGCAACTTAAAATCTGAAATTTAAAGAAATAATCAAGTCTCTATTTCAAAGATTCTTGTAGGGAAGACACCAACCAGAGTGTTTGCATGAAACGTCATCGTTGGAACTTGGAATGAAATTAAATCTTTTCCCACAAATCAATGATGTGCCCACAACTTTCAGGTAATTAAACCGGCGAATTAAGTTCATCTACATTTGGCACAATTTTAAATAATTTAACCCAGTTCACCAATTTGCTAATCCAAGAGTACCTATATATCGCACAAAAGTATTTTGCAATTTCTTTTGATTTTATGAATTTTTACATTACAGTATGGTAAAATAGTAGTAGTATTGTACACAATATTGCATGCTCCGGTATCATTGATTTTGTTGACAGAGACGAAAGCTAAAAGTCAGTCCGGAGGAACTTTCACAATCTTATTTTTTGTTCAAGATAAAAAGACTTTTTTGCCCTTCTCATATTAATTTTGAAAATTACGTGACTGCCTTAAACGTTACTACTTCTTAGGGCTGCTCAAAAAAACCGGTGAACCGTGAATCCGGTCCGGACCGAACTGATCCGTACCTTTTGGATTTTAACCATGGATTAATAGTGCGGACACAGATTCAAAAAATAAAAAACCGTGACTTTTGGATCGGACACGGATTTTGATTTTGAAACCGTGGATTAACAGATCCGGACCGTGAGATTTTTATTATATATAATTTTATCACTTTTATAATTATAGTTATATAGATATTGTTAATTTAGCAGACTTACGGTTTGGTTGTATTGTTGTAGGAGTTATGGTGCGAATATTGTTATCTCTATAAAATCTAGGGGGGTAAAGTGTTATAAGTGCTAATACATATACTCTTTGTTTGTGAGTGAACTGGAAGTAACTATTTGCTATTGTCTTTGTGAGTGAACCGAAAGTAACTATCTGCTATCTTTTGTGGTAATATAAGTTTGTGTCTTTGTTTATTCAGTTATATAACTATCTGCCTTTGTTTTTTTTGGGATTTCCAACTTTGAACTTTCTATTTATTGCATTTGCTACTTGCTAGTACTTTACTGCCTTTGTTTGTTGTTTTTTCCGAATAAGTTGAAAATCCGCGGATTAATCCGGAACTGATCCGTGACTCGCAGTTCGGATTGGAACCGAACCGTGAGACTTTTGGATCGGACACAGATTGTATTTTCAAAAAACCGTGACTCGCGGATTAGGATTGGATTCATGCTAATCCGGACCGATCTGGACCGTGAGCACCCCTACTACTTCTTGTTGTAATTTGCTTTTTTGGTGAATTTGCCAATAGATAAATTCATATTTTAGCCCAGATTTTTATCAAAATCCTTTCTCAAATGATAAAAGTTAGCAAGTGATTTTAGCCCAAATTTTATCAGAACCATTTCTCAAATGATAAAATGCATTAGGTGGAGATTTTATCAAACCAGATTTTATCATTTAAGAAAACAATGTGATTTTTCACACCTCCATAAAAACTCAACCCGATAGATAAAATCTCATTTTATCAGTTGGCAAACTAGGCATTGTCATAAACTTTAGGGTTAACTAAGGGTGAGTTTTCCAAATGATAACATCAACATTTGCGCTAAAATCACCAGTTGATTTTATCAAACGAGAAAGATTTTTGATAAAATCAACTGGTGATTTTAGCAATTGTTGATTTTATTAGATTTTATCATTTGAAAAACTCACTCTAGCTAAATTCATCTAACATTTTGCATGGTGTATTATGGTTGGTAATTAGCTGAGATTATGCAAAAATTTGATCTCCACCCTCTACGATTTTTTTCATCTTTTATCTACATCACTGACTAATGGTAATGACTTTTTCTTAAAGTAATATTTGAGACTTCCTAGTTCCTATTAAACAAAATAAATAATTGAAGACATTCGAATATGCGACAAATATTTATGAAGCGGAAGTACCAAACGATGTTTTAATATATTTATTTTTTAAAGATTACTAACCAAACGATGGTTTAATTAAAAATACTTAAATCTGAAATGGTTATTATATTTGTACACTTTAGAATACAATAATAAATAATCAATGGCAATCTTATATAGTATTGCATAATGACTTTTTGTAAGAAAGGCTCTCATCGCGACAAGTGGCATAAAATAGTTGGTTTGCCGTATAGGATTTTGAGTGACACATGTGACAATAATTCAATTACCTTAAGTAGGTAAATTTCAAATTTCAAGCAAGTTCCATGATTTAAGGGATCAACACTCAAGATTGGTAAAGAAAATAATCTGTCAAATAAATTTAAATTTCAAATACTCATCAATCAATAAATTCTACAAATGAAACAATTAATTAGCTAATTAAAAATTTCAAAATAATTTAAAAAAATCTCTCAACATTTGCGAATAAAAACAATAATCAATTAGTTTTAAATTCCAAATACATCAAAAACTTAAAAAAATGAAAATGTCCATCCCCCATTTTCTCAATCATCAGTCTAAAAAACTCTTAAGTCTCTCAATCCAACCAATTATATTTTCGTGCAAACCTTATTGTTGTTCTTATGCTTTGGCTAGGGTCATGGTTGGCCTAGTGCAAATGAACAAATAACCTATGTTTTGGTAACGGTGAGTTAGTTTGTAATAATTTTTTTTTTTCAATTTCTATTGATTGGTATTTATTTTTTTAAAAAATCTATAATGGCTTTTGATGTCGAAATTTATGTTTGGTTAAAAAATGACTCGGCTTTAACAGGATCAATGTGAGAACCTTGATGAGAAAATCAATCGATTGAAATTGTCAAAACAACATTTTGATCGCAAAAATGGTCAAAGGGTTACATATCGTTCCAATTTTATCGGATGTCCCCGAAGGGACATAATTGAAATATTATTCTCAATTTAGCAGTAGGTGTCAAGTTAATAGTTGCTATTGCTAAGATCTTGAAAGGTACAATACTAAATTACTATATGACTATCAAATGACAAATAAGATCTTAACAATTCTTTTAGCCAACCTTTCCTGAGTTTTGTGAGATAGAATTTGTTCTCTTCTTCTTCTTCTTCTTCTTCTTCTTCTGATAAAGTGGCATTTAGTATTATATTCTACTTTAAGATAGAATGATGGATATCTATCTAACTTAAACAATTAATGTATGAACAAAATAAGAAGTCGTAGAATATAGTTGAATTATATTGTGGGAAAAAATTCAAAACCCAAATATATGCCTTACACATGTGATACGTAATAATCGCAAAATTAACATCCAAATATAAGAAACTATATATCCATATGAGTGAATTAATATTTTGAACCAACCATACATTAAGCACAACAATTGCACCATTGGATGTCCAGCTCCATAAACAAAGGAGTTAAGCCCCAAATCAAAATATGAAGGTCGTGAGGTATTTTAAGATTTGATTAAGTTTGATTTTGTGAGGTACTCAAATAAGTTATAAGATTTTTTGACAATTTATATTGGAGAGTAATACCTAGGGACGGAGCCAGGATTTTGACTCGGAGGTAGCACCTAAGATTAATATTCTTCCACCTCCATCCCACAAAAGATAGTCTATTAATTATAAAGCGACGTGCAATTTTTGGATAAAAAACTCAATTAGTTCTTTAATTTTGTATGAAGAAATGTATAAATCGTGTACGGAGGTGCTTTATTTTTCTATCCGAAAATTAGAGGTTTTTTGGCAGTGGATTATCTTTATGAACGGAGGGATTATTAGTATAAAAAAAAGGTATAAGTGTTCTAAGGTTAATTATTTATAATACTCAAAAGAATACATATTTTCATAGGTTAATCATCATCAACATGTACCCAAAAATTACACACTTTCATCGATTAATCACTCATCAATATGTTTAATACCACGAGTTTTGAAGAATAACATTGTTCTTCCCATACAAATTTAAATTATTGGTATATGAAAACATTAATTCATCGCGTATATAGCACGGGTTTTCATCTAGATTGTGGAATCAAAGTGCTCCAAGCATATAATGAAGTAGCACGGTACGACCCTAGATTTTTGTGGAAAACTAAACTAACAAACAAACAAGGCCATTTTAATGTTGAAAGTATTCATCAATAGTTAAATTTTTTCGTGTATTGCGACTCCGTGCATAGCACGGGTTTGATGCTAGTATTATAGTAATCTATTTTGATTATTATACTCCCAAACACTGCAAATTTATTTTGCACGTATTTTCCAAACACTCTATAGACTCATAACACATTCTCAACATCGTTCAAAAAACTAAAATGCAAAATGAAAAGTAAAATGCAAAAAAAAATTTAAAAAAAATACACCAAAATTGTTGTACTCGCTACTCCCTCCATCTTAATATATTTGTACATTTTTTCGATGTTCGTAACAGTTTTTGCCCTTATCTACAATTAATATATGTTTTTCGCATTTGAAACTTCATATAATAGAATTAATCGAGAATTATCAAACAAGAGCAATATTATATATTTTTGCAAATTCATATTAAAAGATGTAAGCAATTGAAAACTGACACGACCATCCAATTAAAATAGGCAAATAAAATTGGGACACGGGGAGTATTGTATTTCTGGACTTCTCTTCTTCATCCGCATGGGGACAGCTTTGTGAAATCGTGCAGGCATGTTTGAAAAGTTGAGTAGGACTAAAACTTCATCACATGGAGTCCACACAAGTGACGTTCACAATGAAACTACACATGTTGGACTATTTTTTCCGTGCACGGTGCACGCTTCCAGGCATTCTAACATCATACATTTTTTTTTTTGGAACCTGGGGGTGCCGTGCATTCCCATGCACAGCACCGTGCTGTGCAGCCCCATGGCGAGGCCGCATCAGCATTTTTTCGACGATCGGAGACGTTCACCGCGTAGACCTCGTTGAGTACTACAAGTGTGCCAAAAATCAACTCAATCGGATATTATTAAGTGCTTCATCGGAACACAAATACCATGAAAAAGTGGTTTTGATTCCGTGTTTGTGTCCATTTGGGTTTCATTTATTTTAAAAATATTTGTGTTCTGATGACATACTTAAAGATATCCGATCAAGTTGATTTTTGGTATACGTGTAGTACTCGACGAGGTCTATGCGGCGAACGTCCTTGATCGTCGAAAAGGTGCAGGCGCACCCCCCCCCCCCCCCCCCCCCCCCCCCCGCAGTTCCATTTTTTTTATACATCGCACATAAATGTATAATACTCTAATATTTTGAAGCACCACTTGACTGAGCTCCCGCACTACTAATAATTAATACGTTTACTTTGAATTTCATGTACATACTTGGACCAAGTCAAGTTTGCGAGTCTGAGTGTACAATTATTTTCACAATGGGTGGCATTGTGAATCAATCTTCGTTAGAGCAAGTGCAGCCCTTACTCAAATTTAGAACCAAATTTGAAATCTGAATAAAAACACCCAAAAATTTCCTCTAGTTTTTTAACCAAACCCTTATCAAATTGAGTTTTACTCAGATTTTTATCCAAATCAAGGGAGAACCAAATTTTTACCCAAACCTTCAACGGCTACTTTGTGGTGGCGTTTCATGGTCGAAAAGCGGTCGCCGCCGTCATCTCTCTTCATCTTTTATGCCTTTCTTCTAGGTCCCTTCATCTTCTACACCTTCAGCTTTCGATTTGTTCTTCTTATACTTGTTTTATCTCTCTGTCGATGCCTCCTGAGATTGAAATTGGATCTGAGGAGGCTATTGTTCGAGTTCGATCTAAGTAGCGTTGGTCGTTGTACTTGTTGTACTTGCGTTCGTTGGCAGCGGCGGCTAGGGCTTGAAATTTGAGTATAAAATTAGAGATGATGGTATCAAAATGAGCTTTTACTCGGATTTTTTAGCAAATTTGAGGGAAAAAAAAAGGTTCAGGGCTGGAGTTGCTCTTAACGTGTTGAGCCTCTGAGTCTACTTTGTTTGTCCTTGTAGTAATAAATCAAGGACAAAAACATCATCCCCTGGTGCCCACCACTCTTTGTAGCCATGTAGGCGCCGTCGTTTTAACCTCAAAATCATTGAGGTAGACAAGTAGGCAATGAATACTCTCCAGAAGGAGCCATTTCAGTCGGGAAAAAGAAAAGAAGGAATACGGGGTGCCAAGGCGCACACCAGGCTGCTGTGTTGGCCTTGACCCGGATTGGTGTTGTTCTTTTGGGGACAGTAAGAGTTTTGAGCCGATCACAACCGTCTGTGGTTTGTCATAGACGGTTCGGATTACATCTTGTTTAAATAAATTTGAAGTATCCATTGTTGAACAGACCTGAACCGTCCATAACCGACCACGGACGGCCGTGATCGGTCTAGCACCCATGCTGTCCCGAGACAGCACCATCCCCCGTTCTGCAAAGCAGTCCGTAGGAAATTCTAGTTGATCGAAAATTGTTAGTGCGGTAACATAAGCAAAATTTTTACTTACCAAAATGTGTTTTTACTGTATCTTTTTTCTGTTCATTTACTGGGGAAAAAAAAAAGGTGATTTGTCTACCAAGTTACAGATTTTTGAGTAACTTGATTTTTTTTTTTTCAAAACTGTTCAACACACTAAACTCTTCTAAATGAACAGTTCGGATCATGTTTTTGAACTCTACACAAATCCCGTGTATGACCGAACATCAACTTGCTGTGCCTCGGCCTCTAAAAAGAAGAGACGAAAAGAGGAAAAATAAATACTAAAGTTTTCCAAAAGATTTTAGCACTCAGTTGCTAAAATCATGATATTTCAAATCAAAAAATGAAGTGGTTCCGTGTATCGTTTTTCGATTTTTTTTGCACTAAATTAAAGTACTCCTTGTGTACTTTAGTTTGGTGCAAAAAAAATTGAAAAATGATACACGGAACCACTTCATTTTTTTATTTGAAAAATCATGATTTTAGCACCTGGGTGCTAAAATTTTTGGAAAACTAACCCTTGCCTTCGTCGAATATTCTTGTTCCACCCTGTGCGGCTAATTGACCAATAATCCATTACAATATATATAAAGAGGGAGAGAGTGGACGAAAATCTCATCCATGGTAATCAAATAAATTACCTTTTTACCCCTATGAATGGAGGAAATGCTCCTCCCTGATTTGTAATACTCCTATTCGTTGGCAATACAACATTTTTACAAAAGTTTTAGTGCTCTTCCATCTCCATTTATTCACGTGTTTGCTCTTTTCACAATCGGAAAACCTGGGGGTACCCCAGGTTTTTGTACCGAAAATGCACCCCACGCCTTTGGGGACCCGCTTTTGGGTCCCACACGACTGATCCGAATCGTTCATTGTTCTTAAAACATTTTTCCAAGGGGACCCACCAAAAATCAGCTCAATCGGACGGTTAGAAGTGCTTGAACCAAAATCTCACCGTTTCAAATTAAAATTTTAATTGGAAACTTAATTTGAAACGGTGAGATTTTGGTTCAAGTACTTCTAACCGTCCGATTGAGCTGATTTTTGGTGCGTCCCCTCGGAAAAATGTTTTAAGAATAATGAACGGTTCGGATCACTCGTGTGGGACCCAAAAGTGGGTCTACGAAGGCGTGGGGTGCATTTTCGGTACAAAAACCTGGGGTACCCGTAGCAGGACTCTTTCACAATATTGTTGGGGCCACTGTTATTTGGTTGTTCAGTCTTCTCCATTTTATTCTCTGTTCCATATTATTTTTCACTTCTAAGAAAAAATAAAAAGTTTAGCAATCTTTATTAAATATTTTTTTCGTCCCATTTTGATATTCCCTTATTTCATTTTGAGATGTCACAAGTACACGTTCATTTTCTAAAATCAGAACTCTTTGGGCATAATAAGTCATTTTGACTTCTTTTTTTTTTTGTCTTTATTTGATTTTTTCGGCGTTTGTTGGTTTTGCATCAAAATTTTGTGCATTATTGGTTCGCCTCGACATCAAAAATCCAAAAAATTAAAAAAATATGATTAGAACTCTCAAATTTTTTAGTAAAATCGAAAAAAGTGTAAAAATTTGCCCTTTTGACTTATTTTGTCTTTATTCAAAAAAATTTAAGCTTAGATAATAATTTGTTACTTTTTTTTATTCTTCTCGACAAGACAAATCAATAATCAATCAATAATAAACAAAAATTTAAAGAAAAAAATCAAATGAAAACAAAAAAATAAGTTAGGTGACTTATTAAGCCAAAACAAACCTCAACCATGCAAACTTATATAGTTTTTTCTTTCTAATTTATATCCTCTAATAATATGAATGCACTTTAATTTTAGTATGTAATTCTAAACTTATATAGTTTTTTCTTCTACCACTCTACTTTATTGCTAACTAATTAATTTTTTTTTTTTTTTTTTGGAAGGGGGGGGGGGGGGGTGTTGAAAAGGCTTATCCAAATAGTAATGTTCCTGACCTTCCAATGTTTTGTCTTCAAACAACTACTATAAACGTTTTTAGACAAAAAAAATATTAATTGACTTGAATCTGAAAAACGAACATATAACACGAGATAGGTCACAAAACTGTCAGATTAATGTGTTTTACTCAAGGCAAACTAAAAAGAAAAAACTCATCAGCATGCTTGTCGAGTTTCCTAATATTTAGATTTAATGTGTTTATTTCACAAATGAAAACAATAATGTTCAATGGGCCTAATATTTATGCGCGCCTTGCACGCATCACCTTTACTAGTAATATGCTAAAGCTCAAACATTTTTTCTTTTGTTAATACCAAAAAGCCGTATTTATATTTAGGGCAAATTACTTGAAAAATCTCAGAGTTTCACTTGTAACATTTTAAACCCTATAAATTCTTTCTGAGCACAATGTAAGGGTTCCGTTAAGTCTCCTTCAATATGGAGACTAATAGAACGGTAAAAGAAATATATATGCAGACTAAAGGCGACGTTTAGGAGATAAAACCATTAGAATCATCTAAGGAAAAATATATAAATGGTTTGGTTGTATTAAGGTATTGGGACGATTTCTTGTGTTATTATTTATTTATATATACGTTTACATACAGCCCCATGCATCCTTAAAGCTGTTTGATTCATCGGTATTCTAAGCATTTGAATGTTCGCACCATGTTGGGTATTGATGGCAATCGGATTTCAATTATCATTGTTGTATATATTCAATATTTTTAGCGATTATGAATTTTGTATCATGTTTTTAGGATAATCAAATTTTTTTTGAAAACTGTTTATTTTTTTAGTTTGAAATATAGCGCTTAATTTGATTACGCCATTGTGAATCTCTGCATTGTTAACTTTAGTCATTATCTAAACGGATAAGGAAAATGTGATGTGACAATTTTTGGTTATTTAATTTTGATTATAGCATTGGTGATACATAGGCTTTGTCGAATTATCTGAAAGGAATAGATAAAGCAAGAGAGAGTACATAAGATAGAATTTTTGTAGAAATAAAGAGCACGTGTTTTTTTTTATCGGGGGAAAAAACATGAAAATAACTTGAGAAGAAAATATTTTTGTTGACATGGTTTTAGAAGAAATTAGAAAAGAAAACTAGCAAATAAAGAAGAGAAAGAAAATAGGATGAAAATAAGATTTTATCTTTTGCCTTGAGGCTTTGTCCGGATTTTTTTTTTTTTTTTTTGAACCGACAAAGAACTCATTCATTAACCATTAAATATTACAAAGGCGACTCCGAGCAAGCTTATGAGCACTCCTCACATCTTGCCGGGTGGCCTTAACAACAATTACATAATCAAAAATAGACATAATCTCCAAAATATCTAACACAACATTCCTAATAGACACTGAAGCTTCAGAACTACAACATAAAGCCTGAACAACTTCTAGACTATCTGTCAAAATCTTGATCCTCCTCAAACCTTTATATTTAGCCCATCTCAAAGCTTGCAAAACCGCCAAGGCCTCCACCCCCGTTGAAGACGAAGCACAAACAAGAGTAAAGCCTTGATCACGTAAGCTTTGTGACGGACCACAAGCACACCAAGCTGCAGCCCCAACAAGCCGATCTTTATGCCAAGCGCCATCTATCACAATATCCACCACTTGAGCCGCATCAAGTAGAACGCCAACAGAAAATGTAGATTTTTGCCCCTCCCTTACCTTTCCACCCGCCTTATCCATGCAATCTGGCTCACGCGACTTGAGCAACATTCGCAAATTCAAATCAATATTGCCAAGACAAACACCAACCGAAGGAACAGCAAAATCAAATAAAGCTCGATTTCTAGCGCGCCAAATCTCCCACAAAATACAAACAGATTCGCAAAAAACCTTATCGTCTGAAACTTCCTTAATCCACCCTGAAAACCACTCCCCAAATCTTGCCCTCTCCGTTGACTCAAAAACCAGACCCAAACTAGTACACTGCCAGAGTCTTATGGCAAAAGGACATTGCAGAAACAAATGATCTACCGACTCTCCCTCCTCTCCACAAAGCGCACATAAATTATCACACATAAAACTCCTCCTCCTCAAGCTATCCTTGACAGCCAGAATTCGGTGGATAACCTTCCAAATAAAAAGAGCAAACTTTGGAGGCAAGTTTAAAGCCCAAAGCTTCTTCCAACTCTCAAACACATTATCACCCACACCACCAGGGTATTTCTCATAAACAGCCACAAAATATGCAGATTTGATAGTAAAAACCCCATTTCTTGAATGAGCCCAATATCTATAATCCTCCCTGCCCGGACTAGGAATATAACTAGATAAAATTTTGCGAGCAACATCTGGAGGGAAAAAAGCCTCTACCAGAGGCCCATGCCACGCAAAAGTCCTCCAATCAATTAATGAACCCACCCTCAACTCATTAAGAGAGCTCATAATCTGCTGCCCCACGAAAGGATTATCCACCCCCGGCACCCACTCATCTTTAAATACCCTCACCTCCTGACCATTCCCAACACACCATTTAAGCCCTTTGGCTAGTAAATCCCTACCCCACAAAATGCTACGCCATCCCCAAGAACATCCCGACACTGGCTTCACCGTCAAAAAACCATTCTTTCTGCAATACTTGCCTAATAAAACTCTAGCTAATAAACAATCCTTATCCTCATACAACCTCCAGGCAATCTTAGCTAACAGGGCTTGATTAAAACAACCAAGATCACAAATGCCAAGTCCACCTTGCCCCATCGGCTTGCACAAGTTGGCCCATTTCATCCATGAGATACCACCATCGTCACCTTTACCCCAAAGAAACTTAATAATAATAGTGCGCACTTTAGCAATAAAATATTTCGGCGCCCTAAAAACAGAAAATAAGTAAATCGGCACCATACACAAGGTGTGTTTAACTAAGATAACCCTTCCAGCAAAATCTAAATATCTCTTCTTCCAATTTGCCAAACGTTTTTCGAATCTTCCCAATACTCTTCTGAACAAATCACCTTTATGCCTAGTGAAACCCAAAACAGCCCCCAAATAAATTCCTGGCCGCTCCACAATTTTAACCCCCAACACCTCCGAAAGGTGACTCCGCCTTTCAACACTCAAATTTGGACTAACCACAATTTCTGATTTAGCAAGATTCACAACTTGCCCCGCCCTCCTACAATAAGCGTCAAGCACCTTCTTAAAACTTTCAACATGCTCAGCCTTATACTCCAAAAAGAAAAAACTATCATCCGCAAAAAACAAATGAGACACTCTCGGCGATGCCGGGCTTACAGCTATCCCTTTGCAAATTTGCTGAGCATTCAGGTAATTCAAAGAGGAAGAAAGGACCTGGCTCACAAGAATGAACAGATATGGCGACAACGGGTCCCCTTGCCGTAAACCACAAGTTGGTCTAAAAATTTCTGACCTACTACCATTCACAAGAACAGCGAAAGAAACGGTAGAAATACATTGATAAATAATATCAACCCATTTTGGACTAAACCCCATCTTTTGCAACACCCCCACTAAAAAAGACCAACTAATTCTGTCATAAGCCTTGTTCATATCCAATTTTAAAGCAAAAACCGCTTTCCTTCCAGATTTTTTATGCCGAATAAACTCAGAAATCTCATGGGCCAAAATAATATTATCCGAAATATGCCTCCCCGGAACAAAAGCATTTTGAAATTCTGAAACTAAACTTCCCAAAACTCCCCTCAATCGATTTACAAGAACCCGCGCAATAATCTTGTAAATCACATTGCAAAGACTAATGGGTCTAAAATCATTAACCGAAATAGGATTAGGCGTTTTAGGGATAAGGGTAATATAGGTATGATTGATTTCTCTGAGCATAACCCCCGAGTGTAAAAAAGACAATACAACCCTAGAAACCTCACTCCCAACCACACCCCAATTTTTTTGATAAAATGCCGCAATAAAACCATCCGGGCCCGGTGCTTTAGAACCTCGCATTTGAAACACAGCCCTCTCAACCTCCTCTACATGAAAAGGCCGATCAAGCTCAACTTTTTGCTGATCAGACAATTGAACATTGAGGGTAGAGAGTAAATCAAAATTCAACCCATGAAAACTCCCTTCAAAGTCCATTGCTTGACCATAAGAAGCATTCACGCTCCCTTCATCTCTACCAAAAATACTTCTAAAATGCTTCACAAACAAAGACATTATTTCCTGAGGGTTATAACAAAAATCACCCTCCTCATTTTTAACACAAACAATTCTATTACCACAGCTTCGAATAGTAGCAGCTCTATGGAAATACCTGGTATTCCGATTCCCAAGTTGAAGCCATTTTTGTTTAGCGCGCTGAGCCCAAAACAACTCTTCTTCATCCAGCAGCTTATCCAGCTCCATCCGCAACTTCCTATCCTCAGACACCAACTCTGTCATCCCAAAAAATCCCATTCCCGACCCCGATGCCGAACCAGAATATCCACGACAGCCAGCTATATCCTTCTGAATAGCTTCCAAACGATCCCGAATCTGCAACATTTTCCGTCTCATAGAACCACACGACAGATTACCCCAATTCCTCAAATGACGCATGAGAACATTTTGTTTTTGCACTAATTGAAAGCTCAACGACCCCGAAAATCACATGCCCCAGAGGCTTTGTCCGGATTATGTGAAGGGAAAGATAAAGGAAGAGACAGTAAGTAGGATAGAAATTTGAGAGGGAAAAAAAAAAAGCACTGTTTTTTTTTTTTTTACTTGTCAAAAAAATGAAAATAACTTCCTGAACACGAGAATTGAATGCATCTCTAAGCCTGTCCTTTCTCATGCATTTCGGCTTACGTATGGGAAATAATTCTACGACAAAAAATCTCTTGAGTTCTTAATTTTTTTGAAGGTATAAGAATGCCGCTATTGCAGTATAATTTTCTGAAAGTAGCCATTTTGTTACAAAATTTTTGTATGTGTATTGGCAAAGATTACTTCCCGCCTATACCCTCATCGATGGGAGATTACCTAGGTATCCGAAATGCTATATACAAGGAAAAGATTTACAGAGAATCACGCAGGGAAGACCCTGCGGAGTCCAGTATGGATCCCGAACGACTAATCCGAGCAAGGAAGATTTGCAAGGAATTATGCAAGGAAGGCCCTATGGGGCCCAGTACGGATCCCAAACGGCTGATCTGAGCTGCTCAAAATAAAAACACATTTTCGAGTGGGCTTGCGAGAAACCAGCTCCATCCGATATGTGTGGATGCATGACTAAACTTTCATTTTTGAATGGCTCGGATGAAAAAAGAAAAAAGAAAAGTTTGGATCAAGCATCTAAACATATCGGATGGAGCTGGTTTTTACCGGGCCCACTCGAAATGTGTTTCTAAAATTCTTGAGCGGCTCAGATTAGTCGTTCGGGATCCATACTGGACTCCACAGGGTCTTCTCTGCGTGATTCTCTGCAAATCTTTTCCTTGCATATAGCATTTCTGAAGTAAGTATTAGAGAAAGGTGTAGTAATTGGAGAGAGATAGAGAGAGAAATGAGAATAATAATTGGAGAGAGGGTATGAGTAGAGAGAGAAATGTGATTAATGATTGGAGAGATGAGAGATGGGGAAAGAATCTTTTTTGAAATTTTTTTTAGAAATGTGAAGAGAACAAAGTGAGTACTTTTCATCTCTTCATGTCTCTTCCAAACGGAGCCTCACTTGAAGCTTCTGACTTCTCCCAATTGTATCATACTTGCTTAGAGGTTACAGCTACATTTGTTGGGAAATAGCCAATAGCTGGCAATAGCAACTAATAAAAAAAAAAACAGAAAGTTATTCGTCTCAAACTTGAATGAAGACCGTCATGTGTTTTTTTATCGGCAAAAGACCGTCAAATGTTGGAAAAAGAAAATCCAAATAACTCTTAATATAAAATTACTGATTGAGGCCATGAAAATCAGCGGTCAAATTATCTTAACAATCCGGGATACTGTCGTATGTGATGCGGACAATATCCACGTCACCTTTAAATTATAATGACTTTAGATATCATCAGCATCACGTTGACTTCGAATTAGGATCATTTTAGACATGGTCCACGTCACATCAATTTCCAGCCGTTCTGGTCTATAGAACCCCGTTATTGATGATTTTATGGAAAGTAATCGTGGAATAATAGCATTAGTGAAATTTTATTTTATTTTTTATAATAATCAAAGCATGGCTTCGCCCACATCCCGGAAATTAATCTTGAAGATTACCTACTTTTTTTTTGGTAGCTCCAAGACACCTTACGCGGTTACCTTCAGCTAATTGTGGCATTAAGGTTCATCATTAGTGTGCACGTTGCTTTATCTTTTGAGTAGTCTCAGACAATGATTGTTATCTAAAAGTTCTCATAAATCGGTAACTTTTCCAAAAATTCCACTAACCCATGTGCATTCACAATTTATAGGTCCCACGAGAACAAATGAAAAAACCCCCCCACCAAACCACAGAACCTATCTGAAAACAAGCGGCTTTTTCACATTTTTTGTCCCTAAAGTATGGTTGTCGTGTCATTTTGGTCCCCAACATTCCAATTGCGCAATTTTCATCCCCAAAGTTTGAAATTTGTGTTTAAATGTCCCTACTTGTCGCGTCGTCTCCTCTCTCCGTCAAAGTGGGGGGCAAATTAGGTACTTTACCACCCTAGCAAATGTGACCATCACGTGCACTGTACAAATCCAACCAAAAAATACGATCTTTGGAATCCCCAAATCTCAAACCCTTGATGCTAAAAAAAAAATCCCAAATTGGAATGAAGAGGAGGAGAAAGACACTATTTTTGAAAGAACACATTGATCCGAACGTGTTTGCTCCGTTCTCAACAGACCCAAAAACACCATTCGTTGATGGATAGTATTGAAGAACTGAGGAACTGGGTCTGTGAACAAACTCGAAGTCGATTTCGGCAAGGCCTTCCATGAGCTCCCAAGTGTTGATTACAGAGTTAGGAGATGAGGGGTCTATCATCTCTCTCTCTCTCTCTAGGGTTTGGGTTTTTGTTGTTGGGATTAGGGTTAGGGTTGTATCGACAAGAAGAAAAGACCCGTAGGCGGTGGAGGTGAGAAAGACGAGGTGGGTGAAATCGCCCCAGCACAGCGGGCAGTAGTGGATGAGATGGGTTGGGGGAGAGAGAGAGAGCGAGAGATTGAGGTAGGATTTTGGATGTTTGTGGTAGTTGTTCGATGGTGGTGGGTAGAGATGAAGAGAGTGGGGACGAGAAGCAGAGCAACTTTGGATTTTGGATTTGGATTTAAATTTTGGATTAGGAAAGGTGGTGAAATACCTAATTTGCTCCCCATTTTGACGGAGAAAATGGACCGTGTGACAAATAGGGACCATTTAAACACAATTTCAAACTTTGGAGATGAAAATCGCGCAAGTGAGTTGGGGATCAAAATGACACGGCGGCCATACTTTGGGGACCAAAAAAGGTCAAAAGGCCAAAAACTTAAACTGCAACGGAAATCAAAACCAAAAGTGAAGCAAAGCAACAAAAACCGAAACTAGAAATCCCCAAACATTCTTTAATAATTTTTAGGAAAACTTTTAATTATTTTTTACTTTTTTGATGTATATTGTGTTCCTCTATTCACAAAAGTAAAAAAAGAAAAAGTTTAAAATATTAAAAAAATTGACAAAAGACAAAATACGCAACCTATACAAAACTATTACTATTTCAAAACTACCAACCCAGCTCAGCTTAAATTCGGCTTGATGATGTTAGAGCGTCTCCACTCTTTACCCAAATTTTTACTCAAATTTGAGTAAAAGTTTGAGTAAAAACTTGATTTGATATGACTCATTCCAATTCTTACTCAAATTGTGCGGTGGAGATTTAATCTATACCATTGAATGGCAAAAGAGTAAATAAAAGTGCAAAAAAAAAGAGCCTTAAAAATTTGGTTCAAGATTTGGTGATGAGTAAATTTGGTGAAACATTTGAGTAAAACCAAATTTGGTGAAGGAGTGGAGTGTGATTTTTGGTGTTTTTTACTCAAATCTGATTTTGGTGAAAGATTTGATGAAGGAGTGGAGATGCTCTTATGCAGCATAAAAATGCCATGTAGTATATGACTGACCGGGTTAAAATCCATTTGTTTAAACTTACACGTTTGTTTTGCTACTCAAATGGCATGTGATTGATTGGGTAAAAATTTATTTTAGATTGACTAAATTAAATTACTGGAACTTTTGTTGTATTTTTCTCTAAACGTCATTAGCACTGTTTATATCAGCTTAATTCGTTTACTACTTCAATTAATCCACCAGAGTCGTTGCTTTGATATAAGGAGGATCAATTATTGCAAGTCAAATGCTTGATATTTTCTCCGTTGGTATCGTAGATTCGTAGCGTAGTATGGAACCTGTATTTGGGACTTGGCTGTTCTATAACATTTTGAGACTTTAGCATCCGAGCTAGTCATTATCATTTGTAAGTTAACAACTCCAATGGGTTTGGTTAGGTGGGATGAAAAAACAATAATTGCTTGTCATCTATGTGGGTTTGCCTGATTGTTAACTTAAGAACTTTGGAATTAATCGAGTTACGCGCAAATTGATTTAGATATCCGGTTAGAGCAGGTCCAGTGGGGCGAGGGGAGCTTGCAGTGCATTAGTTGCACTGCGGGGTGAAGGGCAACCCAAAACGGCAGAGTTTTGGGCCAAACCGAGGGTTTTGTCAAACGCGGTCTTGTGGGACCCACCTCTGGGTCCCATGCACATGATCCAAACCGTTAAATAATTTTTAAATAATTATTCAAGTGATGCAAGAGAAAGTCAGGCTCATTGGATATTTGAAGTAATTTTTTTTTGTCATTTGTTATTTCTAATCTATAACATGGGGGCGGGAGAATGAAACTCGATTCCGAAATGCAGTGTGAGACATCAAAGAACTCTACCACATGTGATTGACTCGGTAAAAATTTACTCCGCTATTTTAGATTGACAGGAACTTTTGTCGTGTTTTTCTCTAAACGTCGTTAGCACTGTTTAGCTCAGCTTAATTCGTTTCCTACTTCAATTAAACCACGAGATTACAAGTCAAATGCTCGATGTTACTATCTCCGTTTGGTATCGCAGCACGATATGGAACTTTTATTTGGGACTCGGTTGAGACTTTAGCGTCCGAGGCAATATCATTACTTCCTCCGATCCATTTTGATTGTTTCCTATGAAAAATAAACAATTTTCGAATAAAATAATTAAGTACTTCATTCATAATAAGTTGAATTTTTTTGTACCAAATTAAAGCACTAATCGAGATCTTTAATTTGGTGCGAAGAAATTCAAAAAACCATGTTTAGAAGTACTTTATGTTTGTTAAAAAATTACATGTCTTTTCATAGGGGACTATTAAAATGGGACAGATGGAGTATTTGTAACTTAAGTCGAAGATTCGGCCAAGTGAATATGAGAAAACAATAAGTATTTATCCAGTTATCCTCCATGAGGTTGCATGTTCGAATCCCACATCGGACAAAATTCTATCTTCAGGCCATAGGAGGATTTGACCGACCGTTAACTTTAAGGCCTTGTAATTAGTCGAAGTACGGACAAACTGGTTCGGACATCTGATTATAAGAAGGAAAAAAATCATTTGTAAGTTCTACAAATTAACGCAATCTGAAGACCATGCACTTATTGAAAAGTAAGGTGCATAAAAATGTGTAAAAAAGTACAGAAAATATTTTGAAGTGCGTAATTTGTTGTCATTTTTCTTGGTTTATTAGCTGAGCTTCCAAGGACGCTTTCCTGCTTCATCTTCTTTCCCTTGACTCTATCAAACATTTGACATGGTGATAAACGTTCAAAAACAACATCGGAACATCCAACATGTTCACTCCATAGAAAGTCAATCATCACAAAAGCATTCTGAAGTCTGAACATGTGTTCACATTCCAGAAATGTCAACTAAAAATATATATGTACACCAGTCAGAGACAGAGTCAAGATTTTTACGTAGTGGGGGCGGGCTATATATGTAGAGAAGGTGCGAGGTTAGATAATATGATATATATATTTTTCCATTGTAATAGTAACAATTAGAGACGGAGTCAAGATTTTTACGTAGTGGGGGCGGGCTACATATGTGGAGAAGGTGCGAGTTTTTATAATATGATATATATATATATTTTTTTCCAGTGTAATAGTACTGTTTTTTCAAATTGTTGCTAGCCATCCTCTGCCTCCATCCTTGACAACAATACATTTGCAACAATGCTCTAATACACTCACATGGTAAGTGGAGCCCATACATACAAAAATGATATATGTACAAC
Source organism: Vaccinium darrowii (assembly GCA_020921065.1). Classification (NCBI taxonomy): domain Eukaryota; kingdom Viridiplantae; phylum Streptophyta; class Magnoliopsida; order Ericales; family Ericaceae; genus Vaccinium; species Vaccinium darrowii. Next base: position 21,608,251 of record CM037162.1, on the reverse strand, counting down.
AATACATGTACAACAATTCTCCAACACACTCACATGATGTGTTGGAGCTAGGTTATTGTAGATGTTTCATTATAGTTTTTTTCAAAATATTTAAATTTTTGAATTCGTGTTAACTAGAAAAATGAGAAAAGTAAAAATAAAAAAATATCTCTCTTTTCTATTTATTTTTTTATTTTTGTCTTTGAACAACCTTTTCTAATTTAAGTGTAATTTTTTAATTTATAGATTGCTCTTCGCAAGAAATAGATTCTCCTGCCAGCGAGAAAAAAATGAAAATAAAAAACAGACATAAACTTATGCCGAAGAAGATCCTACCAATTTAAACCAACCAGAAAAGAGTTCACCTCTTAAGCAGGGTGAAAAAATATTTGAAGGCCATTTTGTTTTGGAATTTGGATAGCCTGTTCAAGAAGAGTTTGACCCTTTGGGCCACGGGGCCGAGGAAAATGAAAATTGGGGCTAAGGATCTGTTATGGCGGGCGTCACGGAGACTATGAGCTGGTGCTGTGCAAATTTGGCTCATCACGGATCCGGCCTCATGGTTTTTTCAAAATTGTTCATTGTTTCAGGTTGCAGGAAATTAATTTCTTGTGAATCTTTTAATTTCTTTTAGATAGCTTGCATTTAACCGGATCGGAGATGATATTAGTTAAGATACGCATAAACTGGTCTGGACACTCATAACCGTCAACCTAAAAAGAAAAAGAAAAAAGAAAAAAGAAAACATATTGTTTGCGAGAAAGAGATAGATAGTATATCGGAAATAAAAAGGCAAGCGATTATAATTTATGTTTGTCTTGAATAACATGAATGGCACGACAAACGTGACTTGGTCACATTAGTTGATGATGCATCATCGGTGTATTTGTAAATATGATACTGTATATCGTAACAATGGATAATGATTTTAGTTCTCACTTTCTTATAATTGTACTTCAAAATTTGGCTTTTAGTGCAAAAAATACATACAACACAAGTACTAAAAGATAATTTTGGAGTGCAATTATAAGAAAGTGGAGTGTCAAAAATCAAAATCATTCTCTCCTAACAATTTACCGGCCACCAAAAAAAAAATGACACCCCCTAACATAAAAGACGATCCTAATTAAATCAAGAGATTCAGATTGGGTCCCGTACGTTCATATATACCAACCATTGATCCGGGTGTGAAAAGAAGATGCTACTAAGGGAAAATTATTTGATGCTCCTTGAACACATTTACGTGGTGATCTAGACCCTTCCACAAGCACATACTTATGTAAAGTTCGGAGCTAAATGTATAAGTCCCACACGAATGTGTGGTAGTAGAGAGTGTCATTTTCGGTCCTGTTTATTATATTTCTTTGCGTTTATTCAACATATTGTTAGGAATTTTCTCTAGGAATTAGAATAAAATAGCATAAGAATAAATACAATATAAACAAAGTAATTAGAGAAAAACAGGAAAGCTGGCCTGCGAGATTGTGAGGCGTGTAGTCACTGTCCTAAAGTCATTGTTGCCTCCCCACATGAAGGTTTTAGCGGACACCAATGACTCTAGGATCCAACCCAATGCTCGCAGCTGTCCTCATCCAGAGTTCATGTCCTCCGGGAGGTAATGAATCATCCCGGTCGTAGTTGCCCATAAACACAATATAAATATGAAGTATCGTATAAATAACTACTCTACACTAGTATCTTGTGGCATCTCCATTCATCTCGCATCCTTTTTCGCCAAGGCCATATAAACTCTATATATAGATCTTGAGGAATGTATGCTCTATATATAGATCTTGAGGAATATAACTCTCTTACAATATAATTATCACAATAATTATATTTAGTAAATAGCCATTAACATTATGTAACGGATATAAATAATAAAATGGCTATTAAAGTCAATAATCATGAGGAATCATAAATATGTATAACCTCCAAATTATTATGAACAATAAACTCAATGATTTAATATAATATAAAATCAAGTTTTGGAACTTTTTTAATATAATATTCCAACACATATCTCAAGCAAAGCAAAGCAAACCCGATCCCACATTAAAGTTTGCAGGGAGACAAGGAGATTATAACTTAAAACTTTGGATTTACGATTTGAGTTTTCAATCCTTTTCGCAAATATTTTACTAATATAACATACTCCTACTACAATACCATAGGTGTTGCATGCATGCACAAGGAAATTCGTAATGGAAGTTCAACAACCAGTAGAAACAACAACAAGGGTGTTATGTCATTAGAGCGCGTTCGGCCCTTGGGGTATCTCTCATACTCTGGCAGGTAAAAAGTTGTTCATCCATAACATAACCTAATACTCCAACGTAACCCCACATTCCTACTTTATTATAGGGGCGGGCCGGGGCGGGACGAGTTTCCTTAATACGCACCCCTTTGTCATGTCAAGCAACTAGTTCCTCTCTTTTTTCCCTACTACTATACAAATTTGAGGGTGCCAAAAAGTTCGCAAAGAGATTAATTAAGCAAAAAAAATCAACATCGAAAGTGATATTTATACCGCTCCGTTACACCAGCACAAGCATTCATACATTTTACACACAGCCCGGAATAATCCGGCATTTTGAGCATATGCATCGGCATTATTCTGGGCATTTATGCCCTTCTGGACATCTACATTGCCATTTGGGCCACTTCACTTCAGCCGCAGCTTTCTTCCTCTTCTGCACCCTGCAAATGTCTTTCATATATATCTCATTTACAGCCTGTTTGGCTGGGGCATTAGAGCCCTAATATGCCAAGCGGCTGGAGAAGGAATCCCGGTCCCACCAGGAGTCCGATCTTTGGCAAGGAAAATGGCCAATGTGGATATGCCAAGTGGTGGCACTGTTTGCATTGGGTGGATTTGCCAAGCGCGGGTTTACCTCTGTCGTTGGCAAATTCATTCGGGGCAGCCGGATTTGCTTTTCGCAAAAATACCCTTCATTTGTACGTGTTAGGCCGTTGAAAAAACACCCCTATTGATACCCGATTGAGCCGATTTTTTACATGAACGTTCAAAATAATAAATAAACATATTTGAATAAAATTAACTCAATTGGATACCGAAAACCGGTACAAGTATTTTTTGATTTTATTAGTAGTACCCCACACTTGTAAGAGTCAGGACGTTAAAAAACACTCCTATTGATACCCAATTGAGCTGATGGATTTTTTACATGAACGTTCAAAATTTCGACGATCCGAATCGTTTGATGTGTTCAAAATGTGTTTTTAAGGTCCACCGCGGGGATTCGTCCAAAAAAAAATACCCGGAACGGCTTCATCTGATCTGATTTTGTTAAAAACGCTATATAGCGTTTTTAACAAAATCAGATCAGATGAAGCCGTTCCGGGTATTTTTTTTTGGACGAATCTTCTTAGTGGACCTTAAAAACACATTTTAAACACATCTAACGATTCGGATCTTCGAAATTTGGTCGGGAAACATGAGGTCCTCGCTTTATTTAAAATGAGGGATCCCTCATTAGAAGTTGATGATCTAATGAGGACTCCCTCATTAAAATTCCGTGAGGACCTCATGGATCGAGGTCGAATTTCGACGATCCGAGCCGCTCAATGTGTTTAAAACGTGTTTTCAAGGGTCACCACGAGGAATCGCCCAAAAAAAAAAATACCTAGAAGGGCTTCATTCGAGCATTTTTCGATAAATTGTATATGTACGGTTATTATGAAAAACTGCTCGGATGAAGCCCTTTCGTGTATTTTTTTTTGTGATTCCTAGCGTTGGCCTTGGAAAACATGTTTTAAACACATTGAGCGGTTCGGATCGTCAAAATTTGATTCTGAAAATCAAAAAAAGGGTGGTCCTCACGGAGGAAATCAATGAGGGAGTCCGGAAGCCGGGGGGGTGTTGCACAGCCAAGTGCTGTGCAGCGTGCTGTGCACGCACGGCGGGGCCGCGCCAGCCACTTTCCGGCAATCCGAGACATTCACTGGATACCTCTCGTTGAGTACTATAAACCAAACCAAACCAAACCAAGCCTTATGTCCCAATCAATTGGGGTCGGCTACATGAATCCTTTTTCTCCATTGAGCTCTGTCCAGTGCTGCTTCATCATTTAAACCTAGTATACTCAGATCTTTGCGTACTACCGCATCTAATGTCAATTTAGGTCTTCCCCTCCCTTGTGCGTTTCTACCCAAAGCTATCCTATCCACTCTCTTAACTACTGCATCCGCTGGTCTACGATAGACATGCCCAAACCACCTTAGCCTATTTTCCCTTAACTTCTCTTCTATAGGTGCTACGCCTACCATCTCGCGAATTGTTTCATTTCTAATCCTATCTCGTCTAGTCTTACCACACATCCACCTCAACATCCTCATTTCCGCTACACTTATCTTGTTCACTTGCTGCTTCTTAATAGGCCAGCATTCTGTCCCGTAAAGTATCGCTGGTCTTATGGCAGTTCTATAAAATTTTCCTTTCAATTTTGTTGGTACCCTCTTGTCACACAGTACACCAGTAGCACTCCTCCACTTGAGCCACCCCACTTGGATCCTATGAGTCACATCATTCGCAATCTCTCCATCTTGACTAATAATAGATCCTAAATACCTAAAATGGTCCCTCTTTGGTATCTCCTGATCTTGGATCCTCACTCTTTCCTCATACGTACTTCTGGTATCACTAAACTTGCAGACCATATACTCAGTTTTACTCCTACTTATCCGAAAGCCCTTAGACTCCAATGCTTCCCGCCAAATTTCTAATTTAGTGTTGACACCACTAGCCGTTTCATCTACAAGGACAATGTCATCTGCAAATAACATACACCATGGGATATCCTCCTGAATGTGCCTAGTCAATTCATCCATAACTAACGCGAAAAGGTACGGGCTCAAGGCAGACCCTTGGTGCAATCCTACTGTAATGGGAAATTCACTCGTTTCTCCTGCTGGTGATCTAATGGCAGTGACTGCCCCTTCATACATGTCTCTAACCACGTCAATATAGCCTCTGGTCACTCCCTTTCTCTCCAGAACCCACCATATAATGTCTCTAGGCACCCTATCATAGGCCTTTTCCAGGTCTATGAAAATCATATGGAGATCCTTCTTCGTTGACCTATGTCTTTCTACCAATCTCCTTAGTAAGTAAATAGCTTCCATAGTTGATCGTCCAGGCATGAACCCAAACTGTTTCTCCGACACCGTAGTCACCATCCTCAATCGATGCTCAATAACTCTTTCCCACAACTTCATCGTGTGACTCATCAACTTAATACCTCTATAGTTGTTGCAGCTTTGAATATCCCCTTTATTCTTGTAGATAGGTACTAAGGTACTCCTCCTCCACTCGTCAGGCATCCTCCTAGATAAAATAATCTTGTTGAACAATTTTGTCAACCAAGTCACCCCCAAGTCACCTAGGCTTCTCCACACTTCAATGGGGATATCATCTGGTCCTAAGGCCTTACCCGGTTTCATCCTCTTCAAGGCCTTGGCCACTTCGAACTTTTGTATCCTCCGATAGAACTCGTATTCTATTTTCTCGCTAGGGACATCAACTTCCTCCTCACCAAAGCTTCCTTCATGTTTCTCATTTAACAGCTTCTCGAAATACATCTTCCATCTATCCTTGATCTCCTCATCTTTCACTAACACTTTTGAGTCACTACCTTTTATACACTTAACTTGAGAGAAGTCTCTAGCTTTCCTTTCTCTTAGCTTGGCGAGTTTATATATATTCTTTTCTCCATCCTTACTATCAAGTCTAGCATAAAAATCATCGTAGGCTCTCAACTTAGACTCACTAACGGCCTTCTTAGCCTCCCTATTAGCTTGCTTGTACCTCTGGAAATTTTCCACACTCCGGTCCTTCTGCCACTTTTTAAAGCAATCCTTCTTGGCTTTTACCATGGTTTGAACCTCGTCGTTCCACCACCAAGTCTCTTTAGAGCTTGGACCTTTCCCCTTTGACTCCCCAAGGACTTCTTTTGATATTCTTCTAATCCCGTCAGCCATTGTATTCCACATACTATCACTATCGCTTTCTCCTCCCCACTCCACCTCCTGGCCCATACGCTCCTTGAACACCTCTAGTTTCTCTCCTCTTAAGAACCACCATCTAGTCCGTGGTCTTCTAGTTTCTTTTCTCGGTCTATTATTCCCCTTGAGACCAATATCTAACACCAAAAGTCTATGTTGTGCCACTACGCACTCTCCGGGAATGACCTTACAGTCCTTACATAACAAGCGATCTGCGCCTCTAGCAAGGAAGTAGTCGATCTGGCTTCTATTGGCTCCGCTCTTAAAGGTAATTAAATGTTCCTCACGCTTCTTATAAAGAGTATTCGCAACTATAAGGTCACCAGCTACCGCAAAATCCAAAATCCTCCTACCCCCTTCATTTAGGTAACCAAATCCAAATCCTCCATGTACCTTCTCATACCCTTGCCTCTGCACTCCCACATGACCATTGAAATCTCCTCCTATAAAAAGCTTCTCTCCACAAGGTATCTCTTGAACCACATCATCCATCTGTTCCCAAAATTGCTCTTTAGTGAGATCATCCAAGCCAACTTGGGGCGCGTAAGCACTAATAATATTCACTATGCTCTCTCCAATCACAAGCTTAACTAAAATAATCCGATCTCCTTTCCTCATGACTGTGACTACCGAGTTCTTAAGGTGCTTATCTACTATGATGCCTACCCCATTTCTATGCCTATCCTTACCCGTATAATAAAGCTTATACCCTGTGTCTTCTATCTCGCTAGCCTTCTCCCCTACCCACTTAGTCTCCTGAAGGCAAGCTATACTAATTCTCCTCTTAATCATGGTATCAACTAGCTCCCTAGACTTACCCGTTAAAGTCCCTATATTCCAAGTTGCTAAACGGATCCTATAATCCTGGGCTAGCTTCTTTACCCGCGCTCGTCCAGGCACGTGCGAGAACCCTTGCTCACTTCTCACCACACCCGGGCGCCGATGTGGCGCCCCTTGCCCATTTTTCGAAGCACCCGAAGGCAGGCACAACGCGTCGCTTAAAGGGAACGCCCTAGCATGTCTCGTTGTATGATTAAGGTTCATGTCATAAAGTTCTAACGGGTTTTTTTTATGTGCTGGCTGTCAGCTACCTAACGCACAACCCTCCTCCTTTATCCGGGCTTGGGACCGGCTGAGATCCAAAGATAAGGCTTTAAGAACGTCTCAGGCAGAGTTACGTTGAGTACTATAAGTGTTTAAAAAATCAACTTGGCGGGATATCGTTAAGTGCCTAATCGGAACACAAATAGATTGAAATGAAATGGAACACAAATGTACATAAACAATGGATCCAAATCAATAAACCCATTTTTTTCAATCTATTTGTGATCCGATTAGGTACTTAACGATATCTGATCACGTTGATTTTTGATACACTTCTAGTACTCGACGAGGGCTATCCGGTGAACGTCTCGGATCGCCAGAACGTGGCCGGCGCGGCCGCGCCGTGCAGCTGCACAGCACTCGGCTGTGAAACACCCCCCAGAGTCCGAGGGAGTCCTTAGTAGATCATAATATATATATATATATATATATATATATATATATATATATATATATATGCTCATTATTAGTTTCTTTCCAATATATATGACTTCAAAGCTGATGTATATCATCGGTACGTACTCGTATTAATCTCCACTTCATTTAGGATTACCTTTTGAAGATTGGCCGAACAAATCAAAAAACATGGAGCATCCGTTTGTTTTTTTCTCATAAGTTATGACCACACTAAAGCGTATGAAATGAACTACTCAGATAGTCAACTTGACCGTGATTACCAATAGCCAGATTGGTCCCAATTTTTATCATATAAGAGGATGCACATTCTCTTCTTTCTATTCCTCAATTTTCGCTGATGCTCTTGGCTCTTGTTCTCACCTAATTTAGCAGCATAAGATATTTCCAAAAGGTGGTTTCAGGCCCTCGCTTATGCTCACGCTCACGCATGAGCAACATTTACTTAGCTTTGGACCGTCAAAAACTAATTTTTTATAAGTGAAACATAAACAACTAATGTAGAGTACTTTGAGCTAAATTTACTTTTTAAGATAATAATATTGGTGATAAGCTTTTTATTAAGACTTCATTTGTTTTCACGTAAAATAATTTATCAAGATCAATATCTCATATAAAGCATTTTACATGAAAACATTCTACAAATATCTAATTTTCAATGTTTGTCTAACATACTTTGTAAGCCGCTTGGCAATGCTTTAACAATGCAAAAAAAAAAAAAAAAGTACTAGTTTTTCACACTCTTAATTGATATCCACACTCTTTTCTTTGTCTTTTAGTGAAACTTTTACACATAAAAATTTCACCGAATGACAAAAAAGGAGTGTGGATAACAATTTGGGAGTGTAAAAATCACTTCTCTACAAAAAAAAAAAAAACTTATCACTGCTTTTTATTTACGTTTTGTTGGAGCAAGATGGCAGCAAGAACCAAAAATCCATTTCAATGCAAAAATGCTACATGTACATTCTGATACAAATTTGTCGGAAGTCCGAACTCACATGATGTGTACAAATAATACCAGACATGTTTAGTGTTGATGTTTGCAATGTCCATTATCAAACCCCACATACAAATGCTGCAAGTACTCAATTATTTTCTTCCTCCGCAGGTAGAATCTTATACGTATAAGTCGAAGAAACATTCCATTTTTCACGGTAAAGGGCGTCCGGGCTAACTTATGCGGACATCGTCTAATCTCATCTCCGATCCAGTTAAATTGAGTCAGACAATTTACGCTGAGACTAGAACAAAATATTGTTTGGGAAAGAGTGACACTCGTAGAAGGGTGAACATGCAGTTTTATATGTCCAAGGAGGACTGGGCTTTGTGTTTATTTGGGCAAAAACTGATGGGTCCAGTTCTATATTGCGGGCTAAGGGTCCATTTCCATGATTCCTCTCCTGTATTTGTTACATCGTTGTGTGAAATATATAGAGATCAAGAGTATATCTTCAAGTAAAGAGGATTTGAGGAGTTTGGTAACCCACAAAATATTTTTATTTTTTATAATGTAATTAATTAAACACCCCAAAAGAAGAAAATAGCTTGTATTCTTCTCTTAGCACATGAAAGTGAGTTCAAGCTATTATTTTTGGTATTTTTTGTTTCGGTATTTTTGTCGTCTTTTCATATTTTTTGCTGAATTTAGGTTTTATCTTTTGGATTAATCATCCTTTTCAACGAGAGGAGTCTAATAAGTAAAAAATTATGACAAAAAGGAAAAATAAAGTTCACTAAAGACCCAAAAAAATCAAATAGTTGGTATTTTTGTTTGAACTTTTTTCAACTTTTGTTTGTAATCTTATACTTGTCTCATTCTCTTGTTGAGATAAATGATTAATCTCGAAAACTATGACGAAAACTAAATAAAATTTTAAAAAATATGTTTTGGTCAAAAAGAGTGAACTTGCCCCGAAAAAAATGGACAAAACAATCTTTCCGTCTTGAATGTCAAAATTTTGAGTGGATTCGAAGAACAGTTTTCATGTTCATCCACACGGGCACATGAGGCGCATTAAAACAGTTTGATGTTTTTAATAAGCTACTATAATATAATTTGTTTCCTTGTCATCATTAGGGACCCATGTTACTTCTGCATTTACATTGGTTGGATCTCCTTGTGGGTTGCACCCCTACCGACATTGATCTTCTTTCGAGTTTTGAGTTTGAGGTTGCAAACGAATCGAGTTGCTTGCGGCTTGGCTCGGCTTAGCTTGTTAAGTAATTGAGCCAAGCTCGAACTTGATTTTCAAGCTCATTTAGTTAACAATCTCGCTAAAGCTCGGCTGGATTGTATAGGTTGCTCGGCTCGTCTAAGGAGGTTTGTTAAATAAATTATCCTGGGTCGGCTCTTTGAAGGCTCGACTCGTTTATGTTAGCATTTTTCTATAGGTGGGCCTACATAGATCATATAATTAGATATTGTATATTGTCGAATAAGGTTTGAGTGGTGTCGGTATTATCCATTGAGTTGTGATCGTCTAATAAATATGACCGGGTAATTGACAAATCTCTGCTAGCACGTATTTGGGTTATATCACGTGCGTAAGTGGTGCGAGCTATTATTAAGTATAGAGACCATTAAAGGCCCATTCGCCCTGTTTGGCAGCATGATATAGAAGGGGGATATAAGGAGAAGGTGGATATACATATCCGGGTGGTGTATATCCATTGTTTGTTTAGTTTTTGAGGGTGGGATATTTTTTAGCCAGGATTGGTATATCCCCCCGCAGGGGGATTAAATATAGGCACCCCTCCCCCCTCTTAAATTATATCCGGGCTTGGATACCGTTTTATTACCTAACTGCCCTTCCATCATTTGCTGGCGCAGAAGAAAGACATTTGGTGGGGTCAAGCAACCAGAAGAAAGACAGACAATTGCAGGGTATCGTTCCAATTGGCGCAGAAGAAAGACATACGCAGGGGGCCTACATCATTTTTTTTACTTTCTTTATTTAGGACAAAAAAGACATTTTACGTTATTCAACTCCTTATATCCCCTTTCCACAACATTAAAACAAACACAATAAATTTTAATCTCCCCTTCTAAAATAATACCCCTCCAACCATATCCACCTCTATATCCCCCTCTTATTATATCCTCTTTCCCCCCTCATATACATATCCTTCTAACAAACAGGGCGATTAGGGCTATGATGGAACCAATGCCTATAAATATGTGGTTAAGTCCCCACTCCAAACCTAATCTCTTTCTCATACCATCCCATCGCGTGTGAGACTAAGGTCAAGATCAAGAGTAGGATTTGGAGGTGGAAGACGAACAACCACACACGCACAAGGTTTTCATCCACCATGGCGACAAGTACGCATCCGCTATTATATTCTTCAATAGTTTGACATGAGTTCTTGGGTTAGGGTTTCTTATGAAATCCTACAAATGGTATTAGAGCTTCTTGTTAGATTGTTGGAGAAAATATAAAGTTTGTATTCTATTTCTCCAATTCGAGAAACAAGTAAAGAATCTATTGATTGCCTAATTGCACATGTGTCGATTGATACCCGATTGAGCCGATTTTTTACATGTGTCGATTGATTGCCTAAAGCCTCTGTCGTTGGCAAATTCATTCGGGGCAGCCGGATTTGTTTTTCGCAAAAATACCCTTCATTTGTACGTGTTAGGCCGTTGAAAAAACACCCCTATTGATACCCGATTGAGCCGATTTTTTACATGAACGTTCAAAATAATAAATAAACATATTTGAATAAAATTAACTCAATTGGATACCGAAAACCGGTACAAGTATTTTTTGATTTTATTAGTAGTACCCCACACTTGTAAGAGTCAGGACGTTAAAAAACACTCCTATTGATACCCAATTGAGCTGATGGATTTTTTACATGAACGTTCAAAATTTCAACGATCCGAATCGTTTGATGTGTTTAAAATGTGTTTTTAAGGTCCACCGCGGGGATTCGTCCAAAAAAAAAATACCCGGAACGGCTTCATCTGATCTGATTTTGTTAAAAACGCTATATAGCGTTTTTAACAAAATCAGATCAGATGAAGCCGTTCCGAGGATTTCCACCCTGCTACTAACGGAGAGCACGTCGCCTCGGAGCTTAACCATGTCGAAGACCTCCGCGAAGAAGCACACATCAGACACGCAGCCTATCAACAGGAGGTTGCTCGGGGGTACAACAAAAACGTCAGGGTCCGCCCCTTCAGTGTCGACGACCTCGTCCTCCGCCAGGTGGTCCAGAAGAAGCATAAGAAGAAGTTCATGCCTAATTGGGAGGGCCCGTTCAGGATCACCGCCAAAGTTGGCTATGGGGCGTACAAGCTGGCCGAGATGGACGGCACGGTCGTGAGCAACCCTTGGAACGCCTCCAAGCTCCGAAAGTTTTATGGGTAGCCCACTACTCTTGTTCAGTTTTTATGCTGCCCTCGGTCAATTTTTGTAAACCGAGCAGCCACAATTTCAATGGACATTTCTTTGATAACATTCTACTCTGGGTACCCTAACGGTTCCGCGAACCACTACTCTACCCCTGTGCTCGGTGGAGCAGGGACCAGGCCGTTTGGTCTCGGATGATTCAGAGTTCAAGCCCTCGGGTTGCATTACCAGGCCTTGCTGTCATCCAACCCCCTTGCCAATACAGGCTCGGGGGATGAACGCTGGTTAGTGATTCGGCTAAGCCCACCTTGGCTAAGGTCCGTAATCGGGGGCTATCGAAGTGATCCCCCACCTCAGCCGAGATCTATCCCACCACACTCGGTGGCACTAACGAATTGGGTCTCGTCCTCGGTTGGCTATGGCCCCCGAGGGACGATCGCACCGGTTCGGGCTATGACCCCCAACATGAGTCCGCGTTTCTTTTTCAGCTTGTCTTCGGCAGAAAGCAAGCGTTCCTTACTTCCTCCCGAAAAGGGGCTATTTACCAGAGATCGGCTCGGTGCAATCAGCTAGAGCTCGGCTCGGCCTAAACTATTATCGTTACTTGGGAGTTAGAGAAAATTGAAGATCGAAATGAAATTGATTGAGAACATAATAATTGAAGGGAAAAGAAAAGAGCATTCATTCATTCAAACATCAAAATTGGGGCTCGGCCATGGTGCATCGTTTGTTGCCAACCCCATGAATACCTGTTTAATTACAAAAATTTGAGGACTGGTCAAAGCCACAGAGTTCGGTGCCAGCCTCAATAAAAATGAAAAGGAAACAAAAGCTTAAATCTAAACCCCCGGAGCCTTAGAGTGATCGCCCTCGGTGCCATCCTCAGCGTCTTCAAGATCGTCCATTGGCATCTCCGGGACTTGCAGGCGTTGGAGGGACCGTCCTAGCTTCTGCCTCGGGAGGGGCGTTGCAAGCATCCACACCTTGGATATAGGCCACCGGGAAGCAGTCCTTATGGCCGAAGCGATACCCCTTTTCAAAGGCTCGGGCCTCCATTTCTTCAGCCTCCTTCAGGTACTGCCTCCCGGCCTCCTGCTCCCCCCTCTGGAAGCCGCACTCGTCCACCGCGGCGATAAGGTCCGCCTGCGTAGCCTCGGCGTCGGAAAGTTTGTCCTCGGCTGCCTTGGCTCTCTTGTCCGCTTCCTTGTACTTGTCCTCGGCAGCCTTGGCCCTCTCCTCGGCCATTCGGGCATCGCGCTCTGCCGCGGCGGCCCTCTCCTCGGCAGCTCTCACGCGTTCCTCGACGCTCTGCTTTTCCAGGCCGAGGCCTTCCAGCTGCTTCTCGAGACTGGCGAGGTCGTCCTTGAGCTTGGCCGAGGACTGACGCTCCTCCCTGAGCTTGGTCTCGGCGGCCCTAGTTGCCTTGGCCAGTGCCACTGCCTTTTTGTGGGTGGCAACGGAAGCCTGGCTCGCCTGAAAAGAAGAGGGAAACGTCAGTACAAAATACTACCCTCGGAAAGGAAAGGACCTCGGTAAACATAGTGGTAGTGAATACCTTAACCAAGCTGCTGTGGAGCTCCAGGAAGTTGTCATCCAGGGTGGAGGCGTCGAGGGTGGACATGTCCACCGGGAGAGCCAGCCCCTTGAGTAGGAGTTGGGCCACCTCGGGGTCCCTCCGAGCGCTGTCAGCCGCCGTTACCACCGTCCCCCCGCGGCCAGAGAAGGTAGGGGCCCAGATCTCGGGAGGTGGCCCAGCGTCAGACCCTCCGACCGAGGTACGGCCAGCTGGGACGGGTCCCCTCGCCGGGGCACGGAGCGAAGCTTGCCCCGAGGCAAGTGCAGCAGGTTGGGCCACGATAACAGTGGCAGGAATGCCCTGAGCGGAATGAGCCGCGGGCGCTTCCGTAGGCCTCGGGGGGGCATCCGAGGCAGAACTCCCCTCGACCCGAGGCCTCTTCTCAGCCGGTTCATCCCCCGCCCTCGGTTGCTCCTCTCTCTCCCTCCTCGGGGCCGACCCTCTGCCGGGTTGTGATGAGCGTCCTCGGCGGGCTCGTTGCTGTTGCTGCCTCAGTTGAGTGAGGGAGGGGCGTCCACCGTCGGCTGCCATGTCACCTCTTGGCTGCCTTTCCCGATCCCAAAGCTGTTCAAGTTCTTCGTTCGGAGGAGCGGCCCTTATCCTCCTCGGGCGGTTGCTGTCCCTCGGTTCCGAGCCTCTGTGCAAATAGCCGTGGTAGCTCGGCACGTAACCCAGGAGGGTATGGGCGTATTGCTGGCCGTGGGCAAAGAGGGCTTGGATTACCCTGTCGTCCGAAAGCTCAAGCAGCCTTCTGTTGACAACGCTGGTACCTGCAAAATGAAAGTCATCAGTCCTCGGCATACATCAAACAAACTTCCAAGAGAAACAAGAAAAAGGCTCGGCTTACTAGGCTCTCCTCGGTGATGCTTGAGGGGCCAGGTGTGAGGCTCCTCGGGGGCCCATGTGTAGTTCCCCCTCACCGTCACGTAATTATACTGGTGTTCCTCCGAGTCGTAGAGGTCACCGATCAGATGATCATACTCGTTCCGAACGGCGAAGTACTACCGTCGGAACCGGGGGCTGAGACCCATGAGGTAGATGCCGAGGACGTCGTATACGGTCGCAGGGACGTGGTACCTCTCGGCCAGCCTCAACACCGAGAATAGTACTCGGTATACGTTGACCACGACTTGATGAGGGCCGAGGTCGTAGTAGTAGAGGAGCTGCCGAACCATCTTTGGAAGTAGGAAGCAAAGACCTCCCTCAGTGATGGCCATCAGGGGAACCGTGATGTGATCGTCCCCGTAGTTGATTCGGTCTCCAAAAAGCAGCTCGTCCTCCACGTCGGCTGGGATTTCGTACCGCGCTCGGAATGCCACCAAGCGATCAGGGTGCTCGGGGTCAAATTTCTTGACGTAGGGACATTCTCCTTCCCCAAACTTCGGGAGGGGGACCTCCTCCCAGTTGTCCCCGAGTGCCAGGGTTGGTGTCTCGGCACGTTGCGCCCTCGGCGGTTGATCTTCCCCTTCTCCGCCCTCGGGAGGATTGGGTTCGGCCGCGGGGTTCGGGGCTACCACTTCGCCCCCGTTGCTTAGGTCGACCACCGGCGTAGGTTCGACGTCCGGGATGATTATCTCGACCTCGGCCGACTCAGCCCTCGGGGAGGGCGGGTGCCCGGGAACATGGGATGATGAGGCCTCGGCCTCGGGGTTAGTCCTGTCCCCTTCCATTCTCCTGTACCCCTCTGGATAGATGGTCTGGAGGGGAGGGATGTTGAGTGCGCTCGGAGCTCTTGATCTGTAACGACTCCCGAGCTCCCTGATGTACGCTCGGGCTTCCTCGAAGTTATCGTCCTCGTCGCTGTCGGAGATCACGAATGGCTCGTTGCTCATCCAGCCGAGAACCTAGAAAAAGTGCACGGAGAAACCCATCAGCTATGTGCATAAGGGTATGGGTGCAGTTGGTGCAAAGTGCGCTCGGCTAAACCGAGTGGACCGCCCACTCGATTAACTCTCGGCTGGACCTAGGGCGTGGTGTGTGGGCTCGGGAAAAGGATACTGTCCTCGGTAAGGAGCCTCGGAAGAACAGGTTGAGTATTCAACCTGTCCTCGGAAGAACACATTGAATGCTCAACCTACCCAGAAACCGGCGGCCGTGCACCGCCGTGAGAGTCGCCGGGAAACTCAAACGAAACAGGGGCCAACTTTAAAACACTAAGAACGGACCAAAACTGGTCCAAAAAGCTTGAAAAAAGGGCATGAAACAGCAAGAAAACAACAAGGAACATCGATTTACCTCTAGTTTTGGTGCTAGAAGTGGCTGAGATGCAAGATTTGGGCTCGAGACTTTTCGTATTCCACGGTGGCGCGAAGATTTTCCGGCGGAGAGCAAAACGGCAGAGTGACAGTGCCCTCCCCCTCCCCCCCGAGTTGTATTTATAGTGGGGGAGGGGGAGTGTCAGGCGTCGCATTTAATGCGTAACGTCACGACGGCTCGGGGCGCCGGTGCGTTCGCTCGGGAAACGGCGTGGCGGCTCGGCGGACCAATCAGCGCGTGACACCTGTCCGCCTCGTTCGAAACTTTCTGGCGCGAATCCCACGCACCGGCGCTCGGACAAATGCCGAGCTGACACGTGGCAACTAACGCCAGTCCACGTCAGGGAATCTCTGACATCGGATAAACTCAACGGTCACATCAGGTCACATCGTGTCCTTTCAAAATCGAGGCGGTGTGACGTCCCGAGCGTAGGGCTCAGGTGGACGTCGTCCTCGGCAAAAACTCGGCACACCCACGGCCGCTCGGACTGGTCAACTCCCTCATCCAGGACCGCCGGATAAGGAAGTTGAGGGGCTATTGTAGCGGCCGGGGGCCAAAGGGGTCGTTGCCCTCGGCCGGACCCCTGCCCGGGGGGTGGTTACAAAATGGACCCTCTTGCTAGGAGGGGGCCACGCGCGGCAATATCCCCGCGGACGATGGCCTCCGCGGATCACTCCCCTCGGGAAGAACCCCCTAGGGACCTCGGACTGCTGCCTCGGCACGCCCGGGAGAGCGTCTGCTGAGGCCACCCCGGACCGGGTCGGTTGACCTCGGCACCGAGGGAGAAGGGCACGTCAGGTGTCAAGGGGGCTCGATCGAGGCACCCCTGACAGTCTGAGTGGCTCATTAATGGTCTCAACCACTGCGCATGTGCCGCAGCTGTGGCAGGCCACCAACCCCCCACAGGCTACGCCTGCAGGGGGACTAGACTGATGGGAATGTCAGTGACGGCGACAGGTGACGACTCCGGAACTGCAACCGCCGAGGCGCCGTTTGTGGGACGTGCGTCAATCCATGCATTTAATGCCTTGGGAAGGACGGAGCGCGTGGAGCCCCCGAGGACGTGGGGGACACGCGCCCCCTCGCCTATAAATAAGGCACTCCGCCTCTTGAATGAGGGTTGGAACATCTCTCTCCACACTACTCTCAGCTACACTTTCTCTTTAGAACTCTCCTCTGCACCTCTCTCCTAGTCGCTGACTTAACCATCGGAGTGCCTTCCCGGACCACCACCGTCCGGGCTAGGCACTAACGTGGTTGCTCCCTTGTGCAGGTACACCCCAGGCGCGAACCAGCAGCTCCGGCCACCTTCTCCGGCGCTCCCCCCTGGCCCCCAGTAAGGACCAAGTCCGCTCCTCCTCTACTTGATACCAGCAACCCAAAAGAGGTCATTCCGGTGAAGCGCCCCCCACAGTTCGTGTCGAGGCAATTGGAGTCTATTGACTTAAATTGGAATCTGGTTTTTATTTGGATCTGGATGAGACTGTTTATGTACTATCATTTAGACGGAATTTGATTTCTGTTTCCTGTTTGGACAAATCCGGTTATACTTGTTCATTTGGTAACGGAGGTTTCAGTCTTTTCCAAAATTCAAATATTATTGGTACTAGATCTCTAGTTGACAGTTTATACAGGTTAGACTTGGATGCCTCTCACTTAAAGTTCAATGAAACTTTACATGTTGACAACTATGGTACAAAGCGAAAATTAATTAATGAGAAATCCTCTGTGTTGTGGCATAAGCGCTTGGGACATATCTTGAAAGAGAATTGAAAGGCTTGTGTCAAGTGGAATTCTTGATCCTCTTGTTTTTCAGATTTTAAAATCTGTATTGACTATATAAAAGGGAAGCAAACAAACATAAGGAAATTTGGTTCCAAAAGGAGTTTAGAATCTTTAGAAGTGATCCATATCGATATTTGTGGTCCATTTCCTATGGCTTCTTGGAATGGACAATAGTATTTTATCACTTTTACATATGACTATTCTCGTTATGGGTATCTGTACTTGATTCATGAAAAATCACAGGCATTGGACGTATTTAAGGCCTATAAAGCAGAAGTCGAAATCAACTTAATAAGAAAATTAAGGCTGTGATATCAGATCGTGGTGGTGAATACTACGGTAAATATGACGGATCAGGTGAACAACATCCGGGGCCTTTTGCAAGATACTTGAAAGAATGTGGGATCGTACCTCAATACACCGCCATGACACATTCTCAGCTGCTAGGCATTATCGTTCTTGCTCAGGGTAAGAATTATTTCGTTCTCTCTGGCCATTTGTCTTTTTGCACAATTTATGAGTTATTTTTATAGAGGATAATTGACCAGTTCTAGAAAAGAGTTATAATTAGGCCTAAATTTCACAGATTTGACAAGTATCTGAACTTTACCAATCCAAAGATCTCTGAGAATTTTGATCCAAATTTCTTGTGGATGGGCATTTGGAGTGAATGTTTTCTACTTGAAGGAGTGGAGGAAGCAAGACATTACTGGAATATATCATGATTGGCAAAACCTGATTGAGGATAGAACTCTTTGGGAACTTAGGACGTTGCCTCTTGGGCTATTAACTTTCTATGACCTCACTTATCCACTAGAGCGGAGCTGGCATGTGTTACTTGGCTATGATCCTGCCCTTAATCAGACAGCAATAGAGAATGCAGCTGTCGTCCATCACAACGGAAACTATAAGCCGCGGTTGGATCTTGCTATCGCTAAATACAAGTAATACTGGTCTAGATATGTTATTGTAGACACCCCAAAATGAGCGTTCACGTACATTTTAATCCCCAATGATGAACGGAAATACCCGGAAGAACTCTCGGATTGAAATTCTCCAAGTCAACTCAGTCAACAATACCGC